>CM047816.1:65645789-66335440 GCA_026214975.1 Gentiana macrophylla | reverse complement strand
ACTACTATCTATTACAAAGGCTTTTGTCCGATATAACCTGCATAAATTATCGCACTTCTAGTAAAACCTATACATTCGGGCTTCTAGACTTCCTTTAGCTATTCACTATAACAGCTTGTTTCAAAGACTCCAACAACGGGTTAAGATAATAACTCGATTAACTATGATGAATTATCATCAAAACATAAATTTTATTTCCAATGACTCCTCACTTGGCCTCTTGGGCAACCTAACCATGGTTTAAGAATTTTAGTCTTACGGATTTACCACCTCAGACCAAAAAAATCAGCAAGGTTCTAAAAAGTCTAAAGAAATCTTATCTTAAAGGAAAAGAAGTTTCAGAGAGAAAGGATGTTTCGCTCGATACCAATCAGAATAATGTCCGCTTCCCGGATACCGAGCCCAGATCCGGAAGAGAACGCTCGCACGTATAACATTAAATAAATCTAACATTATGCACAAGACTCTCACGTCGTCATATCAAATAAAGCAAATCAAGCTAAAAAGACACAAGTAAAACATAAATGCTACTAAGAATAGATACAACCATTCTAAAGATAGAAAGAGGTGACTTACAACAACGGAATAACTTTACAACGCATTTATGTCTCAAAGGAAAATACAACACTTGCCTTACAAGGGCCTTAAAAACTACAAATATGAAAATAATTACTACTTAATCTAGTACAACTTCTACAAGGAAAACAAAGTAGAAGCATCTTCAAGGCATCAACGCTCATCAAGTCGCCATCTACCCTTAAGTCAATCTATTCGCCTTCTCACCCCACAATGCATATAAAAGAAAATGCAATGGAGGTAAGTACAAAGTATTTAGTAAAAGTGAGAAGCTAATGAATAACTAAGTTCTACAATGAAAATGTTATTATTAGAATTTAAGTTACCTTCACGAGACTCGACTCAGCTTATGGTTCACTTCATGTCCATCAACATGTCGTGACTATAATGATCTAGCTTAACTTATCTTGGTTACGCCAAGATTCAAGAGGTTCACGATGGCGTGTATCATCCTCAAGATATACTTGCTAACTAATGGTGAAATGCACCGATAGCTCCGGTCTCCCTAGTATGCAGATACGCTCGATGAATTTCTTCCACTACCCTTCAACCTTTGAGCCAAAGAGCGTTTGTTCACCTTTTGAACGTACTCACATCGCCGATATGATTCGGTGCCTTTCCAAGAATTGCATGACGCTTAATCTTTTACTAAACACATAGGTAATTTATTATGTGTTAAATAGCCACCTAAGTGTTTCTGGCAATCTCCTCACCTCTATCGCTTCTCTTACTTAGACCGATAGACATGGACAAGGCTTAGAAAATATTACGACATTGATGAATACTAATTCATCAAAGCACAAGCCTTTCATGCTCTTCCGACGGTCCCGAACTTCAATTCTTGGAAGAGTACATTCGGCGCCGAACTAAAAGCATCAAAACCCAATCGAGGATTGTTCATTTTATTTAGTGTTATTAGATCAATAATTAACATTTAAAACTCATCTCATGGATTAAAACCACATTTTCCCTAAACTAGGCTGAATGCGCATGATTCCACCTCGCTGAAAGTAAATCTATCCTCCGTGATAAGCTTGGTCGCGCGCGCGCGCATTGCACCAGCTGGGAACAAAAGACCATCCTCAAACAAAGAAATAACGCATTCCTCTTGCAACTCCTAAAACATGCTTTTCTACTCTTAAATGATTTCCACCCAAACCAAATATGTTTAGCATCAAAATACTCAAAAATACCACAAAGAAACATGAATGAAACATGCCGTAGCTTAACATAGACCGCAACTACACACAAACATGATTTCTAACCACCAATCTATACCAAAACTCAACCTAAACATAATAAAACTATAATTATTCATTAGGAAGAGCTCTTACCTTAATTGCACGCAATACCGATCCAAAACCTTCGTGATATCGCTGATCTTCTAATCCTTCAACTCAAAACCTAATTGATCAACAAGTAACCCTTAAAACCCTATCTTTCTTGTAAACCCGAAATGAAAAAGTGTGTGAAACTGAAGATTACCTCGGATTTCTTGCTGTACAACTATTTTTAGAACAATCTACACTCCTGTAAGATCATTTTGACTACTCATGGTCATTTGTGAAATGTAGATATGGATTGAAAGATAATAATTTCTCAAGAATCAAACCCGATTTAATACCAAAACTAGTGCTAAACCCGAAAACTTACGAATTAGGAGATGTTGTTTTCCAAAGTTTCAAGTACGCCACGGTGATCATTTTTCTACTACGGCATCTTGAAATGATGAACGGATTGGGCGCCGGTTAAAGATTACGTTCTCCCTTTTCCAAGAAAGTCCTCGCCTTTTTCTTCTTGTTGTCGCTGCTCCACCTCTTTTTTAATTTTTTCTTTCCGATTTTCCGTTGGTGTTATGAGGAAAATATTGGGATTATTTTCCTTAAATATCCATCAATTAAGTCCATTAATTAAATGACACAATCCCTTTTTTTCCTATCATTAATTTCCAAAACAATTAATTAATCCCATTTTAATCAAACTAATTGGTTAAATAATAATTAGGTCGAGAGAAAATATTGTTGAAGTAACGCCCAAAGACAATTTATGTAATTTTTTTTTATAATTAATAAATAAATGATTTATTCTCATCTTATTATCTTCGTGCTTATAAGTAATACACCATAAAACCCCAAGTAGTATCATATGTAGCCATATAACTTAAGTGTGTGTCACATGCGATGATTAAGTTTATTGTGATACACTTGAAATCGTTAGTCCGTGGGTGAACTTAATAAAAGTCTGGGTCTATTGATTAAACCACAATTAATGCGCCCTAACACTTTATGGTGTGACCGCCTTTATCCGGACCGCCGACATTGATTGTCTAAGTAGGCCATTTATATATGATGAGAGTCATATAGGATCGACCGATTTAATATGCATTTTCATATAATACCGTGATTGAAAAATCTTATTAAATCACAAGATGATCATATATGGATTAACCTTAATCCTCAAGTGATTTGCACTCGCTTGTTTCAAGATAGGTTTGATGGTTCGTTAAGGATCGCTAAGTGGCACGGTCCAAATCACACTCACGCTGGAATTATTCTAGAACGAGTGAGAAGTGTGTGTTTCGCTGATATGAAATCCATTCCTTCCCTGTGGGAAGTAGAAAGACAATCCCCTTATTTGTTAATCCTAGAAACTAATCGATCCCGGAGTTCGTATTGGTTATGAACTAATTGATCACCAAAGTGAGTTAATGGTAAATAAGGATAAGATGTATTAAGAAGCGTTTACGGAAATATTCACGCTTCATTACGGATAGTCTATTGAGGTTAGTCCAGTATGTAATGATTATATCAATGGGCACTTATCGACTCGGCGCTTTGAGAATAAGTTATATCTATAATCGATAGAGTTCGGTTTTCAATTTATGGTGGCGAATTCAAATTCATAAGTTGAGTAGGAATAATTTGTAACGATGAATATTTTATTCAATTTATTGTGTAGCATCGGTTATAGGTCCATGGTCCCCTGGTTGGCTCCTAACACGCGAGTGTTTTCTCGCTTTATGGAACCTCGAGAATAAATATAGTTGGTCTATTTAATGAATATACACATATTATTTATTTGGTAAATAATATGTAAAATAAAAAGACATTTTCTATTATCCCAATTGTCACACAAAATGGCTTACACTTTTATTTGGTTTTGGGAAAAGAAATTTTCTCCTAATTAATTATAATGTGGATAAATAAGAAATTAGTTTTCTTATTGGATAAATAGGAAATTTGTTTTCCTATTGGATAAATGTTTTATTTTTCTAAAAGGAAAAGATAAATTTGTGTGTAAAAGATGAACTCTCAATTTATTAGTTATTTTCCTATAAAAAGAGAGTTTCTCCTAACACAAAAATTTAACCACAAAAATCACGCCATTTTAAAGAAAATAGGCCACGCCTATTTGAAAAAAAATTGAGAAATTTTGTTTTCTCGCCCTAGCTATTAGGAAGAAGAAAACTAGTGGTTTTCTTGAGCATATTCGAGGAGGTTCTACGGCGCAGGATCGACGCCCACCCGCCGTCGCAGAGATACAATCCGGAAGATCGCCGCTTTCCCCATCTGGTCGATTTACGATTCTCTTAAGTAAGGTAAATCTTCAACCTTCTCATAGTTGCATTAATTATTTATGCGAATCAAATCGTGGTAAAATCGTGATGCGAATTTATTCAGAAGCCTGCTCGCAAGATCGAAAGTGTCTCGATCGGTGCCGTGAATCAGATCCGACGATCCAATTATGGATCGGATCCGATTCGTGATATCCAAAGAAATATACCAAGCATTATTTTACCTTTTCTCGAAATTCGGATGTTACAGTGTTCAAGAAGAGCGGCGCGCTTTTGTGGATCGGATTTACAGAGATGGAGGATTGGGAGCATCGATTTAAGCATCGTTTCATCGCCTTTCATCGTTGGGTGGCTGTATTGAGGTGGCGACGGCGAATTACCTTGGAAAGAAAGCGCGCGAGCTCAGGTGGGGGAGAAGTCGAAGATGAAGGTGATTTTTCGGGTTTCAGATGGAAAATTGTTGTCGATTGAAAATGAAAATGATTTACCCTTTACTCTGCTTTTACTGATTTCTGAATTAAAATAACATAAGAAAATCTTTTACAACTTAAATGTTGGCCCCACGCCACGCCAGCGCCACATCAGGATGTGGTTGTGGATGTGCAATACAGGATGTGCCTATAACAGTGCTGATTTATTTTCTATATTAGGGAGAAGAAGAAGCAAGATTTAGTCTTTTAATTTTTTAAAGTTTTTTTATAGTTTTTTTATGATGATCCTACTATTCTGAATATTAGCTTGGCAGAAGCAAAGAGTTTCATGCTTTCTTACGAGGAAAGTGCTAGGATACTTGGCATCAAACGCCCCGAATACTCATCCACACACTATTTCGTCCATTGAAGCTGCTATAGGTATGTCGCACACTACCCATCTTGAAAAGCATTTGGGCGTACCTTTGCACCACTCCCGCGTTAAAAAGGAAGACTTCCAATGTATTATTGACCAAGTCTGCAGGAAATTGCAACCTTGGAAGACACGATCTCTCTAAGGTTGGGTGTGCGATCCTCTCTCAAACGGTCCTATCTACCACGCTTCTATTATCGATGCAAACAAAGAAAGCTTCCTCGCCTCACACCGTGTGAGCTTGATAAAATAAGTCGTTTCTTTCTTTTGGGGACATGAAACGGACAAAAGAGGTTTACATCTAGTTGCATGGGATAACATCCACAACCCAAGCTCAATGGGGGTCTCGTAATCCGCAGTTGCTAAACACATGAGTACAGCGCTTCTAGAAAAGCTCGTGGCAACTCTTAACACAACCGTGAAATTATGGGAAGAAATTTTACCTCGAATATGGGTCCCCGCTCGATATGCCCAAATCGGTCAGCCTTTATATGGTGGCGATTTGTTTGGCCACAGAGGCGCTTATGATGCTTTTGACGAGATGAGGAAGGCAATATCTTTGGTGATTGACGACCTCGGGAAAGTTTTCGGTTAGCTCAAAGATAGCATTTAATTCACCACACTCAGTAGACTCAAGAAAGAACACTTGGCGATCATTTGGGTGACTAAAGGGCCGCTAAGAGGAAACATCCTTCTATGGCAGATCTACCAAGAGGCCTCCCAACGATCCACCTCCTAGCCGCGAGGGGCATTAGCGATGACGATACTTATTTCGCTTGTGGTAATCATTCTCAAATGATCCTCCATGCTTTTGCGTGATTGTTTATGGACTAAAAATATGTGGAGGCAGCTCATTCATCGCCAACATTGGACAGCTTTCACTTCCACCCAATCCACACCAACTTGGCTTTGAGTCCCGCTTAACGGTAAATATGTACAAACATGACAACATGGTTTTTCTGGAGGTTCCTTTTCCGTGAAACTGCGGGCAAGCATCTGGTACTGGCGGAATAAAGAATACCATTGCTCTGACACCCAACGTCCCCCAATGATGATCCTCATCTCCGATGCTATTCGGTGAGCTTAGATTAGCCTGGCCTTGAGATTCAGATTTACCTCATGTATTTTCTCTAAAGTTGTTTGTATAGTTTGTACATTTTGTAGAGTTTGTTGATTAATAAAATATTCGGTTTCGGCCAAAAAAATGCTAGGATCCTAACATACCTTATTTTAGCTTCTCCCCAAATTCCTAAGGTTGCTATTTTCTCAAATTCGTAATGGTAGATCCTACCATTCTATTTTCGAGCCTAATCACTTAAATCCCCTTTGATATACCTTATTGTAAGTATGATCCTACTATTTTCCCACTTAGCAAAACAAAGGTTCTCCCTAAAATAAACCACTTTCATGCCTACTCACATGCACGCCACTCTCCTCGGCTATCGATTCTTCAATCTTTATACTATGCAAGGTAATAACGGCTCCACAACTAACATCGACCACTGCTTAGCACGGGCAAACTAAAATGAGATTTATTCTTAATATACAACCAGGTTCCCCTCCAAATAAGCGCCTTTGTTTTAATTCGCTGGATCAACAAACTTACGCACTCAAATGATAGGACACTTACCAAAGAATGACTCAACTTACCTCGCATCAATTGCGCTTTGCATCAAACGACCATCGCGACAGAATCGCCATGAACCTCGTGATCTTCCTTAACACTTGATTGAAATTTCATGTGACAATACACTTAAAGTTTTCTATTTTCTTAGCATATCTTCATTGTCTCTTCCCAAGCAAGCATCCTTTGAAGTGTACAAAGGTTTCCTCAATTAAAGTCTAAATTATTCATCATCCTCCTATTTTTTTTTACCATTTATGCCTCACAAACTTTCTAAGCACAACAACTCAAACTCATTTTTCTGAGGGTTAGTTTCAACAGGTTTATCAACAAGACAATCATTGACACTAACATGAAACATAGACTCATTAGTATTTGGGCATGTCTTACCATCAAACATGTTATATGTAACAAGTTGACCATCAAATTCAAAAGTAAAATGCCTTTATCAACATCGATCCTAGTCTTAGATGTTTTCATAAAAGGTCTCCCTAGCTAAATTGGTGAAGGTCGATGGGAGAACTCATCATCAATATCAATACCATAGAAATCCAATTTGGAAATATAAGCCCATTAAACTACACAAGCACGCCTTCAACCACGCCTATTGGGATATGAATTGGACCTATCACCCAATTGAATTATGATCCTTGTTTCTTTTAAAGGTCCTAGGTTTAACTCATTATAAATAGACAAAGGCATAACATTGATGGATGCACCAAGTCTAGCATTGCTCATTTAATATTATTCTTACCAATGGTGCAAAGGAATCAGTAAACATACCTCGATCTTTGCATTTGGGTGACAACTTCTCTCAAGCACCACCGATACATTCTCATTGCCTTTACTATTTCATTAGGCCTCAATTTGAGCTTCTTGGTGCACAACTCTTTCATGAGTTTAGCATATCGAGGCACTTGCTTGATTGCTTCAAGAAGAGGAAGATTTATATCTACCTTCTTAAAATTTCCCAAAGTGCCGGATCTTCATCTTCTTTTCTTGCCTATTTATATGATTTATAACGTTATATTCTATGGTATTTTCCTCGTATTTGTATGAATTTGCATAAGAAACGATTGTTTAATGGAAATATTGAGCAAATGATATTTTAAATGAGTTAATCGCAAAATAGGTTGATTTTGGTGCTTTAATTGTGATTTTATGATTATTTGAGCATTATTACATTTTGCGATGTTTTTATGTGTTATAGATACATGTTTGAGGCTCAAAAGATGATCAAAAGTTGATTAAGTTCGAGCTAATTGATGATAAAAGAGATAAAGATCAAAAAAATCAGAATTCGATTATATCAAATCAAGGCCTGTGTTCCGCCCAGTGGACGGGCGCCTGGATGAAGTGAACGAAAGGCCCGTGGATGGGAAGTTGATTCGTGAAGTTTGGACACAGGAGTGGACGCTGGATGGACGAGTGTCTGATCATGACTCGGCCCGATTCGAAGTTTATTTGAAGAGTGGACGGGCGTTCAAGGATCCAGACGGGCGTCCGGTAGCCGACTTTGCTGAACCGATTTAGAAATCTATATATATAGGCAAATGCTTTCAACCCTAAAGATACCATATACTCATAATTCAAAACCCTAAACCTAGGGGCGGCTTTAGGCTGCGTTTTTCTCCTTTTTATTCCAGTTTTTATGCACTTTAGATTTAGGTTAAATTAGTTACCTTTTATGCAATCGCTTTACAAATTTGAGTTGTCGAGATGTTCGTAAGTTAAAAGCTTCATCAAACGAGCCATCCAACAATTGTTGATTTCGTTTTCATCGATTATACTGTGAGTTTTTATTAAAGGTTGTATCCTTATTCATGTTTAATATGTTTAATTGCTTTTACATCGGAAGATATGCATGTGTTGATTGTTTATTGTTGATGGAAATCTTAATGAACCTTAGATCACCATGAATAAGAATAGTAATTTGAATCTATCATAACGGAAGTTAATAGGTTTAATTGCTAGATTATAAACCTTTGGTTAGAAAACGCGTTAATCTTGCATTGGAAGATAATAGATTAATAGATGAACTTTCTAAGGAATTATTGGTTCATATTTAGATAAGGTGAATCACAACCTAGATAAAACCACAATATAATCGTAGATAGGAAATCAATGCTTGTTGGATAGGTGGATCAATCCTCGCTTGTTCGTATATACACTTGATTTAAATCCTTAAAACTTGAATTTGTTTAGTTAGTTTACTTTTATTTGCATCTTAGATTAGTTAGTTAAAGGTTCGCAACCCGTATTCTTCCTAGCTTTGGACTATATCCTCTCGCCTAGTCTTATTTTTCTGCTTTGTTTTGTTTTATTCATTGCTTAGATTAGTTTCATGACATAATTTAGTTAAACAAAACTAGAATCACAATTGTTTAGTTCCTCGTAAGATCGAATTCCGCATTAACCACTATTACTACGATCCTTATACTTGAGGTTAACCGGATTATTACTTGTTTGTTTTGTGTTAATAAAACTGTGACAAGTTTTTGGCGCCACGCCGGGAGCCGAACGGTTGTCTAGTTTTTGTTTTTCGCTTTTCGCTTGTTTTTGGTTTTTCCTGCTTTTATTTCGCTTTTAAATTCTCGCTTTTAGTTGATAAACGCTTAGGTAATTAGTTAATTAGGTTTTAGCTTAGGTTTAAGGGTTCTTGTGATTAGTTCTCTCGCTTCTTTCTTCGCTCTTTCGCCTTACCTTCCTTCTTTCTCGCAATTTTTCTCGATTCGCTCGATTTTTCCGCTACCAAACGGGCGCCTGGAAATTGGACGCCCGTCCACCGGAAAATTATCAATTATGTTTCGCTTTTATTCACTTAGACGAAGGCCCATAAAATTTGGACGCCCGCTCAAGTATTCTTCCTTTTCACGACGAGCGCTTGGACCACTAAACGCCTGGCCCAAATTAGTTTCACTCGACGCCCGCCCAAACCTTGACGTCCGTCTGGTCCCTTTTTCTTCAATAATTTTGTTTTTTCTTCTTTCCTTTTCTTTTCTTTAGGTTTTTAATTTTAGTTTAGGCTTTTAATTTTTAGTTTTTTGGCTTCGCTTTCACTTGTTTTTGGTCCCGTTTATGCAAACTCGAGTCAAAAGGAACTGCTATTATACACCGACTCCCGAAGCGAACCGTAGTCCGCCAAACAGCGGATTTTCCGCTCGCGGTTCTCGCGCACAGAGCCGAGCAAGATCTTGAAGATCAACCAGCCAAGGAAATCACCGATTTTGTGATAATGGCCGCTAATAATAGACGACGTTGGCAGACTACGCCAAAGCCAGGCGGTCAAAGTCAACCCGACTATTGTTATCCCAAACACATCGCGACAAACCTTTGAGCTAAAGCCGATTTATCCAGATGATGCAAAGATGCATCAATCTTTCATGGCTATCAATCGTAGAATCCCAGATACCCACTTACATACATTCTAGAGATATGCGGTACTACACGCATCCAAGGAGTAAATGAGGATGATCAAGCTTAAATCGCTTTCTTTTTTCTTTGAAAGGAGAGGCTAAAGAGTGGTACACCTCTCTCCCTCCGAATCTATCACCACCTGGGCCGAACTCGAGAGAGAGTTCTTGAGTCAATATTTTCCACCTTCAAAGACGGCCCAGTTGTTTAAATGAAATATTCACTTTCTATCGTAAAGAGAATGAATCCTTCTTCGAATGTTGGAAGAGATTCAAGTCTCTTCTTAGAAAGTGTCCTCACCATGGCTTGCCACCGAAAGGCAAGTCAACACCTTCTTTAGTGGATTGACCGAGCTCACCAAAGGCATGGTCAATAGTTCTTCTGGTGCGGCATTTCTGAAGAAAACACCTGAAGAGGGATGGGCATTGTTTGAGGACATTGCAAAGTATAACTATGCACCCTCTTATCAAGAAATCCAAGCACCTCCTCCTCCCAAGGTTGAGGAAGTCAATTTGCAAAGTTTGATCGCCATGCCGCAGGCTGCATGGCAACACCTCAAGTTTCAAACCGATAAATCAAACTTTTTCTTTCCACGTAACCCTCGTGTTCAGATCGCAAAATCGCCGCCGACCGCCATATGAATGGCAAAGGTCAATTTAATCCCCTCGCACCTTATCAAGTGAATGATGTTCATGATTATGGACAAGATAATCAAGTCACATGTCGAATTCAGACGAGGTGGGGCACACTTCTAGATTCTCGCCCTATGAACGGGCGTATCGTCAAGTGAATGCATTCTATGGCCGTAACAATCAAAGGTTCAACTCGCCGCCGTAATAATTTTCAAAACCAAGGGTTTAGTCAACCTTCAAGTTTTAATCCTAATTCAAATTTAATTCGAATCAAAATTTCAATAGAAACCCTGGTTTTAATCGTAACCAAAATTCAAAATTTTCCAATCCTACTCAAAGTTCAATCTTAATTGGCCCGCCAATTCTAATTTCTCAGCTCCAAAGTCGCCCACCAAATTCTATTCTCCAAATTTCCAAAACTCTCAAGGCCCCTCCCAATCTACCAATCTTGAAGCTAAATTGAGGAGCAAAGTAGATCAATGAAGAATCTTGAGAGACAAATTGGGCAACCTGGTCGAACAGCTTAGCTTTAGACCCTGTGGCATCTACCTAGTTTCACCGAGAAGAATCCAAAGTGGTGGTCAAGTTGCTCAGCCGACTTGAACAAAGGCCCATGTATCGACCTCGTGCCATCAATTCAATACGGTAAAGAGGAGGCCAAAGGCAATGAATCTGAGAAGCGGTACTCAAGTTAGTGGTCCTTCCCATCGTGGAAACCACTAGCCCCTCCCGCCATTGATAAGGCAGAGGGGAAGCCGAGCACCTACACTCCTCAATCGCAAGAGAAAACTCAGTGGCTAATCCTCGAGAGGTGAAGAAGTTGGTGATCCTCAAGTGGTCGATCCTCGAGGACCAAAAGAAGTTTAAAGTCGTGAGGCCGATCCCCGACTACAAAAAATCTCAAAAGTCGCTCGATGGAAAGATCTCGAAGACAAAGTCGTAAGTGCATCCTCAAAGAAAGTCTTTTTCGAGAGTGACCTTAAGAAGCTTCCATTTCCACCGAGAAAGAGCAACATTCCTTGAGTGAGGACAAAAGTACTTAAAAGGTGTCGAACCTTTGAAAATACTGTAAATCTTCCATTATCGTAAGTCTTGGTCGAGATGCCTAAGTATACAAAATTCATCAAGGATGTTGTGTCTTCTTAAAAAAAGAAGTTAGCAGCATGGAAAGGCAAATTGGTGAGGATTGCTCCATGATTAATTATGAAGACTTACCAATTAAAAGAGGTGACCCTGGCAAGTTCAGATTTACAAAGATTAATGGGAGGTCTAGTCTCCCTAATTTTTTGTGTGATCTAGTGCCTCTATAAGTCTTATGCCAATGTCTCAGATGCAAACAATTGGTTTACAAAGCCTTCTAGAACCCACTACTATGAGTCTACAATTACTGATAGATCTTCTAAAAAGCTTCAGTGGATCCCGAAAGACGCTTTTGGTTCAGATTGATAGATTTACCTTTCCAGCTTGATTGGTATGTTTTAGATATGGAGAAAGATGAAAACGCCCCCCGATTCTTGAAGACCTTTCTTATCTATACGCCAGAGCCCTCATCGACAATGATGGTGGGCAAGTGACTATCCGAGTTGGTGATCAAGAGGTGAGTTACAATGTCTTAAAGTCCATTCAAGTACCCTCCGCCCTCCAACCGGCTTTTCCATTGATTATATGACGGATGATTTCACCGATTATATGGATAAGCAAGTCATGGTCGTAGGTTTAATATGAGCGATTGGTTGATAATCTAAATACCCATGGTGTGGTCAATCTAGATCAATTAGCACCTGATTTTGAGGAAGAATTATTGGAAGGAGAAGCTTTGGCAAATGGGACCACAAAGTAAACTCGCTGATATTGAGTTGAAAAGTGGAGATCTCAAGTCGAAGCTTAAGACCCCGCAGATTTGGTGTTGAAGCCGCTGCTCAAACATCTTAAGTATGTGTTTTTAAGAGAAGGTGACAAGCTTCCATTGATTATATCTCGCCAAGCTTTTCGCTTAGAGGAAATGAAACTAATCAACGCCTTGAAGAAAATGAAAAAGCCTTTGGTTGGTGTAGCAGAGATATCGAGGATATCTCCGACATCTCAGATGCACAAGATCAAGACGAACGAGGGTGCAAAATGTTAGAGACAGCCCTGTAGGAGGCTCAACCTCATATGCAAGAAGTCGTTAAAAAGGAAATCATCAAACTTCGGACACGGGAATCATTTATGCCATCGCTGATAGTGAATGGGTTTCCGACTCAAGTAGTTCCCAAGAAAGGAGGAATTACGATTGAGAAGAATGAGAAGGGAGAGGAAATAGCATTGAGACTTGTCACAAAGTTACGAGTCTCAGATCGATTATAGAAAGCTCAATGAGGTAACCATGAAAGATCACTTTCCTTCCATTCATTGATCGATGCTTGAGCGCCTGGGCGGGACACGATTCTATCAAGCTTCCTAGATGGATATTCGTGATACTTCCAGATACCCATTGATCCAAATTGACCAAGAAAAGA
Organism: Gentiana macrophylla; assembly: GCA_026214975.1. NCBI lineage: Eukaryota > Viridiplantae > Streptophyta > Magnoliopsida > Gentianales > Gentianaceae > Gentiana > Gentiana macrophylla. The sequence goes on along the minus strand of CM047816.1, from coordinate 66,322,279 downwards.
CCACCTTCACCGCCCATATGGTACATTCGCTACAAAGCGAATGCCATTTGGTCTCTCAGAATGCCCCAGCCTACATTTCAAAGAATGTATGCTAGCTATCTTTGACGGGCTTGTAGAAAAGTGTATGGAGATTTTTATGGACGATTTTTCGTTTTTGGTCGGGCTTTTTGATGATTGCCTTGACAATCTTGATCAAGTGTTATCCAGATGTGTAGAAAAGAACTTAGTACTTAATTGGGAAAATGCCATTTCATGGTAGATGAGGGAATAGTTCTGGCCACAAAATCTCCGCCAAGGTATGAAGTTGATGTGGCAAAAGTAGAAGCTATCTAAAAGATGAGCTATCCTAAGAATGTGCGTGAAGTGAGAGGCTTTCTTGGACATGTCGGTTTCTACGTAAGATTCATTCAATACTTCCAAGATAGCCAAGCCCCTATCCACTTTACTAAAGGAAGACGCTGAGTTCAATTTTGATGAGAGCCGCAAGCAAGCGCTTGAGGAGCTTAAGGATCGCTTAATATCCGCCAAATTTATATCGCCCGATCGAACCTACCTTTGAGCTTATGTGCGACGATCGAACTATGTCGTTGGTGCCGTTTCTAGGACAAAAGATCAAGCGGGAAGTTCCAATTATCTATTACGCCACCACACATTGAACCCTCTCAAGTTAACTATACCACTAATCTAAAAGGAACTTTTGGCCGTAGTCTTTGCTATGGACAAGTTTCAGAGTAACTTGTTAGAGCTCAAGTGATTGTGTGGATCGATCACGCCGCTTATGTATCTCGATGACTAAGAAAGAGGCCAAACCGCGCTTACTACGCTGGATAACCGACCCTACAAGAGTTTGACGCTCAAATAAAGGACAAAAAGGCAAAGGAAAACGAGTGGCCGATCACGCTTCAAGGATGCTAAGTGGGGAAAAGGATGATCCGATGATGATAGATCTTTACTTTCCTCTAGAGAACAATATGTTGATAGACGGTTGTCCTCCCGATGTTCCATGGTATTCTTCCATTGTAAATTACCTTCATGCCCGATATCTCGATCCAGATTGTCTTATCAGAGAAGAAAAGTTCTTCTCTCGATTTGAAATCTTCATTTGGGATGAACCTTATCTTTTAAGATCTCAGAAAGATGGTTTGCTTAGAGATGTGTTCCCTAACTGAGCAACGGATATTATTGAGCAATGCCACAGCTGGACCCATCGGAGGTCACTTTGGTCCGTGGAAAACCGCTGCTAAGATCTTCCAATCCGGTTTCTATTGGCCTACGATCTTTAATGACACGTAAGCTTTCAGAAGCTTTATGATAGATGCCAAAGAACCTGCACTGACAAGCGCGCTTTGACATGCCTTTGAAACCCATCCTAGAATGCGAGGTCTTTGATGTATGGGGTATCGATTTTATGGGACCATTCCCATCATCTTGCGGTAACAAATACATTTTAGTCTCATGAGACTACGTGTCTAAATGGGTGGAGGCTCAAGCCACACCTCACAATGATCATAAGACGGTCATGAAATTTCTAATGAAAATATCTTTGTGAGGTTTGGATGTCCACGTGCCTTGATTAGTGATGAAGGGACGATTTCGCAACCGACTTCAGAGAAAGTTTTCGAAAAGTATGGTGTTCGCTATAAGACAGAACACCATATCATCCGATGACTAGTGGTCGTTGAGAGAAGCAACCAAAGTATCAAGAAAATCCTCGAGAAAATAAATAAACAACCATAGAAAAGATCGGAGTTTGAAATTGATGATGTACTTTGGGCATACAGAATCGCTTATAAAACCCCTATGGGTACATCTCCATATCAAATGGTCTATGGAAAGCCATGTCATCTCGCTCGTCGAAGTTAGAGATAGAGCTTATTGGGCTACAAAGTTTTCAACTTTGATTCCCAATCTTGTGGGAAACATCGATCGCAAAGCTAGCTATATGAGTTAGACGAATTGCACTCCGTGCCCATGAAAGTGCCTGGATTAGTAAAGATAAGATGAAGTTACTCCACGATGCTAAGATTAAGAGGAGAGAATTCCACGCCGGCTAACAAGTTCTTCTATACAACTCTAGGTTACATTTGTTTCCTCGGAAAGTTGAGGACACGCTGGTCCCGCCCTTCGAGATTCTCCAAATCATTCCTGGTATGCTCTAGAACTTCACGGTTATAGCGGTAAACCGCTTCGAGTGAATGGTCAAAGGTGCAAGCACTACATTGGTGAGACCAAGGAAAAGCCTTTGATTGTTCGCTTCCTCGATATCCTCGGGTGTGGTGCGTAAGTCGAAGAATTTGATGTGTTTTCACCCGACCTATTTTCGTAGAGGATGACGGTAATGGTAAATCAAGAAGTTCTAGCCGGTAGTTGGGATATGGAAGAGTATTGAAGGAGCGCCAACATAAACATCATCGTAAGACTCAAAGCAGAGAAGAAGTCAACCATGGGGAAGTTTAAACGTGTTTGGAAAGCCATCAAAGGTCTTACCCCATGTGTGAGATGTCAAGCTTTCGCCCACACTACTAATCGAGCTTACACGAGGTAGTGGTCGCGCAGAAAGTCAAATGGCCTGATCCAGCCGAGCTTTAAACGGTGTCAAGCTAACGACATTAACAAAAAAGCGCCACCAGGGGGCAACCTAGATATTGTTCTTTTAGTTGTTTTTGTTTTATGCTTTGGTAGTGTTAGTATTTAAGTTTAGTTTATTCGGCTTTTAGCCTTATTAAGTTTTTGTTTTTATCTCACGCTTAGTTGTGCTTTCTAGATATGGATTTTGGTGTTCAATGCAGAGGAGTTACCTTTCCAGAGGATTCCACTCATTATCGTAGATGACGGACCGGGAGGAACCATCGTTTTGCACGTAGATTTTGACATTAGTACCCGCGTCAAGACGGTCACCTATGTTCTCATTGTTCCCCGTTGTTCGGGAGGTGGAGACTTTACTACTGAGGAGTTACAGGTAGCTCTAGGACGTCCATACACAATCCTGAATGATCCGATGCTGACAGATTTAGCGCTAGTGCTGCAAGCTGAGCATTTTCGAGGTGTTAATGTAGCTGGTGAGGATTGGGTTTCGCAAGATGAATATGATTTCCCCCCGGCGATTGACATGCTCCGTCGTCTTATCCGAGTTGTGGATTGGTCGGAAATTTATGAGGACTAGCGTGGTTAGGTTGTTTCGTCGAGCTAACGACGCAAAACAAAAGCGCTTGGAGGGAGGCAACCCACTGTTTTCTATTTGTTTTTCTTTATTCTCTAGTAACTTTATGTACTTCGTTTGATTTTTATTTGTATTTTTGAAGTTTTATTTAAGTTTAATAAGAAAGTGCAATTTTGAATTTGATTTGTATGGAAATTTTATAATTTTTGCACTTATATCGCTTGGACGTAACTCGACGCCCGTCCGCTTTGACTAATTTTTGACGAAGGCCCACTAAGCCTCGACGCCCGCCCGCTTTATTCCTCCAACTCAGATGTGATTTAAACTTGACGAAGCGTTTAATAAACCGGACGCCCGCCCAGCTTCATTCGATTTCCTGACGCCGCCCACCGAAGTTGGACGAAGGCCCAACCTCTCGCCTATATATACCCTCCGACAAAGCTGAACCTTCACTTTTCTCAATTTTCAAACGCAAAACCGACTTTTCCTCCTTTTGCCCTAAAATCTTCAATTCTAAACCATTTAGGCGATTCCAAGTGCTATAGATCGCTTTGACACCCTCTCTTCGATTTTCCTAGCCAAATTCCCCAACACGCCATATTTTAGAGAATCAAGACCTCCTCATCCGACTTTTTGGAGAAATTCGATTTTGGAGGCCATATTTGTGTTGTTTGGACTCGCTTTCATCTCTCGACAAGATCTACTCACCCTACTTGGTAAGTTAGTAACAACTTTTCTAGATTTTATTCATGTTTTTTGTAGTTTGATCTTCGGTCGGCCTGCTCACTTGAATATTACCTTAATTTTTTTTTTTTTTTTTTTTTTTTTTTTTTTTTTTTTTTTTTTCGGTTTTGTGTTTCGTCTCGCTCATATGGTGATATGGTGTTGTGATGGGTGATGAATGGGTTGTTTGGTGATGATTATGGTTGTGGTTGTGGTTTGGTTGTTTTGAAATCTCGCTTTGGATGTTAAACGGGTATCTTGTTGCGAATTGGGTTTGTTTGGTTTAGTCTAGGCTTGACCAATGGTTCATAAGAAGGCAGTGGTGAAGCGGCATGGTAAGGAAGTGGCCCGGGAGGCCGGGAAGAAGCGTAAAGAGTTTGATCCAACCTTAGTTGATCCGAACCGGGGTGTTAGTATTCGAGAGCAACCCCCTAGAGCCACCCAAACTAGGGCTACCTTAAGAGATGAGCCAACCTCGGATTCTGAGACGGATGAGGATGTGCCATTGGCACGGATGCATAGAGTTCCCCGAGGTGGAGGATCGTCTAGGGCTGAGGACACTGTAGATGCTACCCGGGAAGGGGAATCGGTTGTACCTGTGGTCGCCCAAACTAGAAAGAAAGCTAAAACCGTAGCTCCTATGCCGCTGCCTCAGAGATTCGTGAACCCTAGAGCCCATGATGTTTATACTAAACATTATTTCTCGAGGACAATGTTGATTGAGAGGGCTTACATTGGAGGCAAAAGTCGATCCGGATTTCGTTAGGTTGCTTAAGGATCGAAATGGGATGCCTTGATGACAATCCCACCTACCCCGGTAAATGGCTCCCTAGTTCGGGAATTTTATGCTAATTGCTCGGAAACCGACTTGGGGACGAAGGTAGTTGTGGTTCGAGGGGTGAAAGTTCCATTTACACCAGAGGTGATTAATCAGAAATACAACTTAGCGGCTTTTGAGGGTCGGGATTACAAGGAGGAGATTGTTCATGTATTGTAGTTTGGGGGCGTGATCCTTGGAGGAGTTGAGGTTGCGAGTTTGCCCGGATGTGGCCTGGACATTGAGACCGGGAGGAGACCGGAAGGAGTTGGTTACCACGACTTGGACGGAGGACTGGAAGGTCCAGTGTCGATTTATTCAGAGTCGGTTGTTGCCTAAGAACAACTTGACACATTTTCATATTGGTGACCTCGCATGTCAGATGCGCTGACATTTGGCCCGAATGTGGATGTGGGACAAGCATTGTATGACGAGATATCTATTAACCGTAAGGTTTACACGCTGAGCTTGATCGCCCTCACCGATCCACGCTTGTGTATCGATGCCGTGTGCCTCGAAGTTTGAGCCGATCATGTCAAGAACCCGAGGCCTTTACAGCGGAAAAGCGGTAAGTCTTCGGGACAAGCTCGAGCCGGAGGCACCTCAGAGCCTGGTTCATCTTCGCACGCCGCTGCATCCTCCCTTCCTACTTTATCTCCCGCAATGATGCGGTTCAAAGATGGAAAATAGTTTCCGGGAATGGATGGGCGATATTCGGGATACGCAGAACAACATTTTGTCGATTCTTCAATGTATCTGTGAGGGCCGGCAGCCGAGGGACGACAGAACCTTCAATCCGAGATCCATTGATTATATCTTTGCTGATGAGATTGAGCAGGCCATCACGGATGTTCTACACGAGTCTGAGTCTTCGGATGAGGAGCAGCCTGACTCGGCAGAGAGGACTACGGCACCACCTTCTGGACCCTTCTCTGATCCTCCGGCTGATGATTCTGCGGCGCCGAGCCAACCTTGATCTTATTTGTTTGATTCTAGATTTTGTGGTTTTGTATTATTGACATTTTTACTTATATGATTCGTGTAATTTTGATGTTGCTATCATATTTTTCCGATGGATCATGTAAGCCATAAGGCACCGTGCATTTTCATTTCTATTTTGTTTATACTTTTGGATGTATTGATGCTTTATCTTTTGATTTATCTTCATTTTTGATATCTCTTTTCATTCTCGTATAATCCCCATTTTCCCTAGATGTTTCCGTGTTTGTCAAGTCGCAAGGTATATTTTTAGCGGTTTTGTCGAGCTACATTGTCTGGTTACGAGTTCTAAGTGTCACTATATAGGCTCCGGCCTGACCGACATTCGAGTAACGCTTGACATCAGCTAAGTCTTTTATCTTTTCTTTAATTCTGCACAACATGAGGACATGTTGATCTTTAAGTGTGGGGGAGGGGAATGAATGACGTGTGTCTACACATTTGCTTATATCAATGTGTTTCTATGCAAAATGAGCTAGAATTTTCAAAATTTTCCGACATTTTTGTTTTTGTTTTGTCCCGAGTGAGCAAATGCATATTCTTTGTTCGTTATTTTTATAGTCATTGATGCTATATATCATATGTTTGATAAGTTAGTTGTTTCACCTGAGATCTATTTTTCACGAGCCATAGTAAATGATGAGCTAATTTATAAAGTTATACCCCTTTTGGACGAAAGTGATTTTGATTTTCTTATAAGTCATGTGCTTAGTGCTACGATATATCTTGAGATTTATGATAGTTTGTATTTAGATCCAAGTATGTCATATCGTGAATATCTAAGGTTTGAATGTGATAAGTGACACGAACTTAATGTCAAATGAAAAAGTTGAGTTTAAATGAAGTAATTGGGTGTGTCGGAAGTCGGTCGATGATTTGAGTGCGATAGGGTATACCACGATGTCCTATACCACTATGATGACCAAAAGCTCACGACGGTCGTCGTGAAAGTCAGCCTCGATGATCGAGTAAGGTAGGTATATCTCGAATATCCTATTCTCGCTATGACAGGCAACAACTCATTCGATGTGATGTGCTTAAAAGTGGAAATAGTTGAATCAACTTATATAAGGATTGTTATGAAATGAATGAGAGACTCGAAAGTTATCGCTCATCTTATCCCCAAAGAGAAACCGATGATATGTCGTAGGATTATCCTCTCGAGTATTTCGTAAAGGCCCTAGATATATTCGATCATTCTTTTCGGATATTTTACGCTTTGTAGGGTACATCTTATGAGTGTTATTTATTGCTAGTCTACGAGGGGTATTAGCTAGTTTTGCTTTGAGTTTCTCGAGTTTGGATTTATTGGAAGTTTTCTATGGCTATGCACACACAATCGTGAACTTCGATTTATTGATATGTGTTATATATGTTTAGATGTCTGCGTTTTTCTCGAGCCTTTATCTTGTCTTGTTTTGCTCGACGAGCAAAAGCTAAGTGTGGGGGAGTTGTTAAGGGTGAATTTATACGATTTATAACGTTATATTCTATGGTATTTTCCCCCGTATTTGTATGAATTTGCATAAGAAACGATTGTTTAATGGAAATATTGAGCAAATGATATTTTAAATGAGTTAATCGCAAAATAGGTTGATTTTGGTGCTTTAATTGTGATTTTATGATTATTTGAGCATTATTACATTTTGTGATGTTTTTATGTGTTATAGATACACGTTTGAGACTCAAAAGATGATCAAAAGTTGATTAAGTTCGAGCTAATTGATGATAAAAGAGATAAAGATAAAAAAAATCAGAATTCGATTATATCAAATCAAGGCCTGTGTTCCGCCCAAAGGACGGGCGCCTGATGAAGTGAACGAGCGCCCGTGGATGGGAAGTTGATTCGTGAAGTTTGGACGCAGGAGTGGACGCTGGATGGACGAAGGCCTCGATCATGACTCGCCCGATTCAAGTTTATTTGAAGAGTGGACGGATGCTCAATGATCCAGACGGGCGCCCGTAGCCGACTTTGCCGAACCGACTTAGAAATCTATATATAGGCAAATGCTTTCAACCCTAAAGATACCATATACTATTCTTCAAAACCCTAAACCTAGGGGCGGCTTTAGGCTGTGCTTTTTCTCCTTTTATTCCAGCTTTTATGCACTTTAGATTTAGGTTAAATTAGTTACCTTTTATGCAATCGCTTTCGCAAATTTGAGTTGCCGAGGATGTTCGTAAGCTAAAAGCTTCATCAAACGAGTATTTTGAAGCCATCCAACAATTGTTGATTTCGCTTTCATCGATTATACCGTGAGTTTTTATTAAAGGTTGTTTTTTATTCATGTTTAATATGTTTAATTGCTTTTTCATCGGAAGATATGCATGTGTTGATTGTTCATTGTTGATGGAAATCTTAATAAACCTTAGATCACCATGAATAAGAATAGTAATTTGAATCTATCATAACGGAAGTTAATAGGTTTAATTGCTAGATTATAAACGTAAAGTTTGCACCTTTGGTTAGAAAACGCGTTAATCTTGCATTGGAAGATAATAGATTAATAGATGAACTTTCTAAGGAATTAGGGTTCATATTTAGATAAGGTGAATCACAACCTAGATAAAAACCACAATATAATCGAGATAGGAAATCAATGCTTGTTGGATAGGTGGATCAATCCTCGTTTGTTCGTTATACACTTGATTTAAATCCTTAAAACTTGAATTTGTTTAGTTAGTTTACTTTTATTTGCATCTTAGATTAGTTAGTTAAAGGTTCGCAACCCGTATTCTTCCTAGCTTTGGACTATATCCTATGTCTAGTCTTATTTTCTGTTTTGTTTTGTTTTATTCGCTGTTTAGATTAGTTTCGTGACATAATTTAGTTAAACAAAAACTAGAATCACAATTGTTTAGTTCCCCGTAAAATCGACCCGGCATTAACCACTATTACTATGATCCTTATACTTGAGGTTAACCGGATTATTACTTGTTTGCACTTGATGTATCTTCCTATCGCCATCTTCTACCAATGATGTCAATAAATCGAGGTGTTGGTCAATGGCGGAGAAGTTTTCTTCATTCACCGCTTGTGCCTCGCCTCTCTTGATCCAAATAGTTGCACATTACTTGCCATATTCTCAATCAACTTTTGTCGCTTTCGGGATGTCCGTTCATAAAATCTCCACCGCTTGTCGCTTCAATTATTTTCCTTTCCTTGGTACTAGTCCATCATAGAAATATTTAATGAGTAATTGTTCAGCTGATCTCGATGATGTGGACAACTTGCGCATGATGATTTAACCTCTCGCAATAATCAAACAATGTTTCTCCGGCCGTTGTCTAATTCCACATATTTCTTTCCGATGTTAGCAAATTTTGTAAAGTAGGGAAAATATTTCCATAAAATTGGCCTCATGGCGGCCCTCGTTGTCATAGATCCGGCAAGAAGTTAATAGAACTCTACTTTGCTTTACCTCTAAGGTGTATGCGAAAGTTTTGAGCTTCACTTGATCCTCTCGTCATACTCTCGAGTCTCTCGTGTGGTACAAGCCAAATGATGATCCATTAGGTATTTATACGGATCTTTTACCACCGATCCATGATACTTAGGTAGTGCATGCATCAATGATGCCTTGAATCGAATGGTTGGTCCATCTCCGTGAATGCTATGCATATAGGATGTTGATCAAAATCGTGAGATGCCATTTCTCTTAATGTCCTCTAATTTTCAGCTATCTCTTCGCACTCGCTTTTAGATAACACCTCTTCTTCAATGGATGAATGTGCTAGAACAAAGAGCTATTGCAAGACCAGTGTGAAGATGTGGAAGCCTTGAGTCGCCTCTAGCTTCTTTTGCCTCCTTGTTTTTAGATGTCTTTTGATTTCGGGGTCAAATATCAATTCACCTGTTCTAGAAGACCTAGGCATGCACTCGAAATGATTAGTGTAACAAAGTCCCTAAAAGAAATAATACAATAGCCGCTCTCGATTAATAGCGCTAAAATTTGGTGTGTCGTTAACCCACCAAAATTATTTCCCTTCACCTTATAACTAGAATAGGCGAGAAGGAGTCGATCTCACGAGGAAAAATAGTCTATTTCTTTTCAGAACAATAATAAAAAAAATTATTGGGGTGTACCTTTAAAAATAAGAATAAAATCACAGAACATGAATGAAATATTGATGTAAAAATTTGAAGCAGAATAGATCAAAATGAATTAGGAAAAATCAAGTTGAGACAAATCCTACTAAAGCCAATGTTTTCTCCTGAAATCAACACGATCGATCATTGATTCAAAAATTACTCATTTTTTATTTTTAATAAATTGTTATAGCTAACCGCAACCGCGAATCAGCCAGTTTTTCCTACAATCGATAACTAGGACAACTGCCACTAATTATCCCCAATCGGAATCACACTCCTAACAATGGGCTTGAAGTTGGTGAACCGACAACATTAACTCAGCGTAAAAACCCAATTTCTAGGTATTAAGCCAATCGGTCTAATTTTAACCATAACGCTTAATTTCACAAAGCAGTTGATTCCTACGGAGGTGATCAAGCAAAAATTAATCGCTTACCACTTTTAATTTCACCTAAACAACCGCCTTGGTGCAAAATTATGTTGATGAATTAGATAAACCTAACAAACCTACAAAGTGGAGATTAGATTGATTTCTTAATTTAATTCGATTAAAGCAGTAAATTTAAGAGATACCAAAAATTTAACGAGGAGAAAAAAATGACTATCACAACAACCCAACTCCTTCTCGAGATCTCTCTCGATTCATTGCTTGAGAGGGGTGTGAATTTGACAAATCCACAAAACTAATCAAGTTGAGACTTGGATATTTTCTGATGAAGCTCTTGATATTTCTAAACTTGATTGGCTAGATGTCTTTTTTTAGATCAAGTATGAAGGCTTGTAATTTTGATAGAGTTTCAAAGACTTAGAATTCTTAGCTCATCATTTTTTCTCCCATCAATGCCTTCTATTTATAGTCAGTAAATCTCTTGATTTTGAATTTATGTCCGTTGGCTATTTAATGCTCAAAATCATCCTTGATTCTGGCTTGATTTAATCCTCCTTAATTTCAGTGATCTGGATTTTAATCAAACATTCATCATAAAATCTGTCCTTGATTGATTATGCATTAATTGCTTGATCTTCCATATTTTCCACATTTTAGATTAAGTGTAGACAACATACTTGACTCACGCTTCTTCTTTACTTCATCGTTCAAAGTGTTTCCTTCACTTGACTGCTTCTTTAGTTACTTCACCCGTCAAGTGACTGCTTTACTCGGCTGCTTGATCTCTTAATCTAATGTTGCTTTATTTATCAGCCGATAGTCATTACTTCACTAATGCTTAGTTTTGGTGGGACTGTACACCATATTATAGAAATTGAATTTCATCACTTGTAAAAATACTTAGACTTACCTAAGGTCATCACAGATTTCCTTGGTTGTAAGTCACCCATAGGTCCTCACTTCATGTGGCCGGTGCCTTGGTCTGCCTTCAAATGAGCCGGTCACCTATCTTTACCGAGGTGGCCTACCGGGCCTAGTACAAAGGCTTATCCTGATCGAACTTATACAACATCTCGACTTATAAGTAAAGCCTATACAAACATTTCTACTTTATTTCAACTTATTCAAAGCTTGCTATAATAGCTAGTATGACCATCATCAAAACAATAAAATGTTCCTAACAATTTCTCCCTTTTTGATGATGCCAAAACCCCCATAAGCCTGAACATAAGTACAACATTTAAATAATAAAAGATCAAAAATTGGAAGATTTTATTCATCCATAAAAGGGTCATCAAAGGATTCAAAAATTATTTCAAGGTGTTTAGCCACTCCTTGTCCTTGTTGTGCCTCGGCAGATCTCTCTTTTAGGCTTATCGCTTCCCCTTTTGGCAAAGCAGAGATCATATTTCAAGATCTTGTTTGTTGTCAGTAGTCACATGTGAGTATGCAATTTAAAGTTTCATATGCATTATCTAGATTGCTTTCCCTTTGATGCTCCTCTCTTCATGTTCATTCAATTTGTCTGCCACGGGGGTGAGTGCTTCTATCATTTCAAGAGTATGCTTTTTGATTAAGAGTGTCTGTTTGTTGATAACATCAAGCTGCATCTCTAGTACGTAGAGACTGCTTTAAGTCTCTTTTCTTGGGAAGTTCCTTTATCCTAGATTGCAGTTTGGAGATCTCTAAGACAAAGTGTATCCTTCTCCAGCTCATCAATCATAAAGGCCACTGTAGGAGGTGGACTATTTGACATTCCCCCTTGCTCTGTGTTGGGATTTCTTCTATCAGCTGGTGGAGTAGTGTGTTGTTCTTGAGTCGCTTCATCCAAAAACTGCTCCTAACAACCGCTAAGGACTTCGCTAGTACTGCTTTACCTACCAAGTGGGCTCACCCAAAAGCAAAGGTTCGGGATCAATTGGTGAAGTCACTCAACCGGTTACTCCAGCTTAGCCGCTCCATTTATCTTAGTCAATTTCATAATTCCCAACTCGCTTAATTTACAAAACCTTTCATGACTCGAGTGGTTTTGTGAATATGTCAACCAGCTTGATCCTCGTGGATACGCATTTAATTACACTTCCTTTTTTCAACATGACCTCTAATGAAATGATGTCTCACATCAATATGCTTTGTTCTTGAGTGAAGTACTTTTCAGAATTGAAATCGCACTTGTGTTGTCAAACATGAGAGGAATTGTGTTCTCTCTATTACATAGTCCCTTAGTCATTGCCTAATCCATAGTACTTGTGCACAACAACTTCCAGTTGCTATATATTTCGATTCAAATTTGTTGAGGTAGATATGGAATTTACTATTTGTTTGAACCATGATACAGTCCACCGCTTAGCATCCGATAGGTTCTGAAGTGATTTTTCTATCAACTTTACATCTAGCATAGTCTCAATCAATAGGAAGATAAATTGAATCCACCATCTTTGGATACCAAATCCCAACATTCATCAGATGCTTCGGATATTTGATGATTCTCTTAGCAGCCTAGTAAGTGAGATTCCTTTAATGAGATTGGAATCTTGAACATACTCCTACCGCAAATGCAATGTCCGGTCTCAAGCTAGCGCTAAGTAAAGTGATGAACCAATTATGCCTCTCAGACATCTTTTGATCCACATCCTTTCCATTTTCATCTTTACCAAGAACGATCGATGTGTCAATTGTGTCCATTCCATACTGTTGATAAAGTCTTTTGTGTAACGAGTTTGATTAATGAATATTCCATCCTTCAATTGTTTCACTTGTAATCCAATAAAATAGTTGAGTTCTCCCATCATGCTCATCCGAATTTACTCTTTATCAGATTTGCAAATTTTTCACACAGCTTTTATCTTCTGATCCAAATACGATATCATCCATATATATTTTTACAAGTAGAGTGCTTGATCCATCTTGTAACTTGAAAAGTGTCTTGTCAATGGTTCTTTTGCTGAATCCATTGTTGATCAAGAACTATGAAAGTATCTCATATCAGGCTCTGGGTGCCTGCTCGAGTCCATACAATGCTTTCTTGAGCTTGTATACTTTATTTTCTTTTACTTTGACTTGAAGACTAGAGGGTTGCTCCACATATACTTCTTCTTCCAGTAGTCCATTCAGAAATGCACTTTTGACACCAATCTGATAGACCTTGATATCTTTGTGAGCTGCAAATTCCAGAACAATACCGAGTGCTTCCAATCTTACCACTCGATGCAAAAGTTTCATCATAGTCTATGCCTTCTGCTTGTGAATATCCCTTTGCTAATAGTCTTGCCTTGTTTCTGACAATTGCTCCTTGTTCATCCATCTTGTTTCTGAATATCCATTTAGTTCCAATGATGTTTGCTAGGTTTGGTCTATCTACTAGTTCCTGTAATTCATTTCTTTCAAACTCAAGTGAGTTCTTCTTGCATTGTTGTTATCCAATCAGTATCTTGAATTGCATCATCTATTGTTTTAGGTTCAACCTGTGACAGAAAACAAGTTATCATTCTTTTTAGTTGTCTTCTGGCTCTGACACCTGTGTGTACATCTCCAATGACTTTCTCAGCTGGATGATCTCTAAGCCAGTTGATATCTCTGTTGGAATTGTGGTCGTTTCTATCGCTTCACGGTGTATCACCTAGTATATCTTCTTGTTCCTCAACCGCTTCATCTAGTGGTGCAATTGGTGTTTTTGGCGCCTACATAAGTTTGGTCCAAAATCTTGTTTTCTTGTCTCTTCTTCCTCTGGAGTGTGTAAGTCTTCACATCTAGTGTTAGGTTCATCAAACACTACATGAATGGATTCTTCCATCACCAAGGTTCTTTTGTTTAATACTTTGAAATCTTTGCTAGTATCTGAGTATCCCATGAATATTGCTTCATCATCTTTTTCATCAAATGTGTGTAGTTGATTCCTATTTAAGACAAAACATTGAGCTCCAAACATGTGTAAGTGAGATATGTTAGGTCTTCTTCCATTCAACATTTCATTGGGTGTTTTTCCATGATGCTTGTTGGTGATTGATCTATTCTGTGTATAGCTCGCTGTGTTCGCTGCTTCTGACCAAAATCTTTTTGGTAATCCTGCTTCATCTATCATTGTTCTGACAGCCTCTTTTAGATTTCTCTTCCTTCTTTCTGCTACTCCATTTTGCTGTGGAGTTCCTGCTGCAGAAAGTTGATGCAACACTCCAATTTCTTCACAATAGGGTTTGATTGCTTCATTTAGTAATTCAGTTCCTCTATCTGATATGATCTTGGTGATCTTCAACTCTTTCTCATTTTGTAATATTCTGAGTAGATCAGGTAGATTCTTGAGTGTTTCTCTATTCTTGTTCATGTATATGGTCCATATAAATTTGGAGAAGTCATCAACCACCACTAGAGTGTACTTTTTGCCACTTACACTTACTGGTTTGACTAGTCCAAATAAATCCATATGGAGAAGTTGTAAAATTCTTGATGTTGACTGGTGTGGTTTTTGATTTGATTGAGCTCTTGATCTGTTTTCCCCTCTGGCATGCATCACATAGAATTTCTTTTATGAATGTGATTTCAGGTAGACCTTCCACAAGTTTGCATTTAGCTATCCTGTTGATTGTCTTAGAGTTCAGATGATTGAGTCTTCTGTGCCAAATCCAACAATGTGATTTCTTATTCTTCACTAGTAGGCAAGTTTATCCTTTTGCTGTCTTCCAATCCACCACATACATGTTGTCTTCTCTTTTTCTGCAAGTACAACTGTATTGCTTTGTTTGTGAATTACATTGCAACCTTTCTTGCTAAAATGCACATTGTATCCTTTGTCATAGAATTGACTGATGCATAGCAGATTAAAACTTAATCCCTTGACATATGCTACATTCTGAATCTTCAATTTGTTCTTTAACATAGTGCCTTCACCCTTAATCTTGCCAGGGTTATCTTTTCCACCAATTGTGACTTTGGGTTCATCAAAAGCTTTGAAATCAGTCAACTATCCTTTATTGCAAGTCATGTGTCTGGAACATCCACTTGTCTATGTACCAGCCATCCTACAAAATAAATTAAGTATTTTTAGGTACCTAAGACTATTTGGGTCCATGCCTGTTAGCATTCATTCCTCCTACCCCAAGTGTAAATCCAAAAGTTCTTTTTCTTAGAGGGTTGAAGTCATCAACCCCAAGTGTAAGGCATGGCAGAATAACTTCTAATTGACTTACTAAAAGTATTCTGATTTACTTTCCTACCTTTTGACATTTGTGCATTTTGTTTCACTCTCCAATAAGTGGGAGGTGACCTATTCTCAGGCTGTCTCTTGTATCTAGGGCCATGATTTTCCTGGTGTCTCCTGAATACATTCAACTATTTTTGAGTTGGTCTCCTCTTATATGTTGGAGGTAGAACATTCCAGTCATCTTCTGAAGGGTAAAGTCTTCCCTTACCTTTCAGTATGCCATTGCCTCTAGTAGGCTGGTAGAGAGATGATTAACCATTTTGTTTCACTGCACTTGTATGTGCCTTGGCTGGTGCAGGATGAGTGATAGACTTAATGGTTTGTCCTTTTCTGAACGTAGGACTAGTTTTAGTCTTTGATTCAGGTTTGTGTTGACCATTATGTCTTCCCTCATCTTGATCAGGTTGTAGCTACGACTGGATCTCGGATCCAAGCCTTTTAGAGGGCTTATAAACTTATGCATTTATTACCTCAGCTGGTGCATAAATCTTCTCCGCTGGTAATGTAGTTTCCTTAACTATATTGTCAACACCAGATGATTGATCATTTGTTGTTTGTTGAGCAGCTAAGTGAACTTCATTATTTTCTAAATAAGATTTTTGCACATCCAGCACTTTCTTTAATCTTTTATTTTCCTTTCTCAGATTCTCACATTCTTGTTCCAAGAATTCATGATTCATTTGAATTTCTTCAAATTTGCTCATGAGATTTTGAATCAGTATTGCAGAATCCATAAGGAAAATAGAAGATTGTGCAAAGGTCGTAAGTAGATGCATTAGATATTACTCTCTGTTTTACAATCTCCTTATCCATCGAGACATATGCAAGCTTTATCATTGTCTCATTTGGTGCCTTCAATGGCATCTCGAGTCATTGTCGATGACTCACAGTTGCCATCCTCTTCACCGCTTGTCTCAACTTTTAGTGCCTTTCTACTTTTCTTTTGTCGTTGAGTGCCTCTTATTGTCTGAAGTTTTGTGCCTTCTCTTTTCTTCATCTTCATCTTTATTTTCTTCATGGCAGTCAACCTTAAAAGTTTCATTTCTTCTTGCAATTAAAGCATCTTCCTTCACCATCCTTCTTCTTATTGTCTCTGTTTGAAGATGATTTGTAGTTTGATGATGAGCTACCTTTGAATTGATTTTTCTTGAATCTGTCAAACTTCCTTATCAACAAAGCTATTTGATCCTTCAGTTCTTGTGTCTCTATACCGGCTGAGTCAGCTGGTTGACTATGATGTGGTGCAATCAGTGCACTGGTCATGTGTGCCTCTACTGGTGCACCATCTTCATTATTTAATTCAAATTCATAAGCTTTCAGTTGTGAAATTAGGGTCAAAGTGTCATTTTTTGCAAGATCCAATGTTCCTTCAAGCACTGATGTGATGATTCTCCATCTCTCTAGCAAACTTCTCAAGATCTTCAAGCACACTTCTTTCTGTGGATATGTGTGGCCAAGTTGTTGTAGCTCACTGATGACTCTTGAAACTTTGTTGTCCATTTGATCAATGGATTAACCAGTCTTCATTTTGAAGTGTTCAAACTGAAGTTTTGCCACATACAATTTGTTTTCTTTGATAGCCTAGAGCCTTCATTGATTAGGGCCAATTGTCCCACATTGTTTTTCTTTGCTTTGCGATCTTTGATCCTTATGAACATATTGCTACAAGAGTTTCATGTTTATGTCTTTTGTTATATAATCAAGATTAGCTCTTCTTCTATCATCCTTGGTCCAATCCTTCTTCGGTTTTTCAATCGAATTCCCTTGATTTGGACTTGTGCCTTCAACTGTCATGATCTTTATAGGACCATTATTGATAACATCCATCATTTATTCATGAGTTTCTGCAAGATGTGATAACATTCTTATTTTGTATTCCTCAAAGTTATTAACATTAAATACATGAACTTTATACATAAAGTTTGAAGATTCCAAATTTAAGCAGATATGTAATTATATATCACAAATTTGATAAACTAATTTTAAAATATTTGATCTCTTTGTTACAAAAAATTAGATCTGAATAGGTTCTGATACTAAGAACACTGCTCCGATACCAATTGTTGGTCCCAGAGAAGGGTGAGTAAATAGTCGGGGGGGGGGGTGAATGACTATATATGGAGTTTAAAAACTTTTCTTGATGAAAAGCTTTTGTACAGTGGAATAAAAACCCTTCGATATTGTTTTTTCAAAGTAATTTAACACACACACAAATAAAGTGAATTGCTGAATGTAAATACTGTAAAGTAAAGTGCATAATATAAATGAAGACAAAGACTTATAGTGGTTTAGGGTGGTGTAATCCCTTAATCCACTCTTCTCCTGTGATGATTGGAGGAATTCACTATTGTTTTTCACCAATACAATAGTTATCATTGTCTTTGGCTACACAAGCTTCACAATCTACAGACTATCACTCCCAAGCTCAAGAAGCTTCAGTGACTCAGTCTTCCACACTGATCATTGGGAACAAATCCTTTAGCATCTATTACAACAACACAACTCCTTCTCAGATCTCTCTAACTCAGTTGCTTGAGAGGGGTGTGAATTTGACAAATCCACAAAACTGATCAAGTTCAGACTTGGATATTTTAAAATGAAGTTCTTGATATTTCTGAACTTGATTGGCTAGATGTTTCTTTTTTGATCAAGTATGAAGGCTTGTAATTTTGACAGAGTTTCAGCAATTAGAATTCTTAGCTCATCGTTTTTCCTTCCTGTCAATGACTTCTATTCATAGCCGTAAATCTCTTGATTTTGAATTTCCTTTCATAGGCTATTTAATGCTCAGAATCATCTTTGATTTTGGCTTGATTTATCCTCCTTGATTTCAGTGATCCGGATTTTAATCAAACGTTCATCATAAAATCATTCCTTGATTGATTTTGCATTAATTTCTTGATCTTCCATATTCACTTGACTACTTCCTTAGTTACTTCACCGGTCAAGTGACTGCTTTACTCGGCTGCTTGATCTCTTACTCTATTGTTGCTTTATTTATCAGCCGATAGTCATCTACTTCACTGATCCTTAGTTTTGAGTAGGATCACTGTACACCATATTATAGAAAATTGAGTTTCATCACTAGTAAAAATACTTAGACTTACCCAATGTCATCACAAACTTCCTTGGTTGTAAGTCAGTCCATAGGTCTTCACTTCACTATGTTGATGCCTTGGCTGTCTTCAATGAGCTGGTTTACTGTCTTTACTGAGCTGGCTTACCGGTCTAGTACAATGCTTGTCTGACTGAACTTATACAAATGTCAAACTTCTAAGTAAAGCCTATACAAACATTTCTACTTTATTTTAACTTATTTCATAGCAATATATGGCCATCCTCAAAATAATAAAATGTTCCTAATAGCTTCCTCATTTATCTTTTGCAGTTCTTCGACTTGCCTCGATGTTTTGCAATCACTTCCTCAAAAGGATTGGGAATAGGCTTTCTCAGAATTCAACGATCGATCCGTAACCCTCACTTGATAGTTAGCCACTTTGGGCTAATTTCCAATCTCGCCTTCGTTCGGGCGAGAGGATTGCACTTCGTCACTATTTTTTTCCTCGGCAGTTCGTCCTATTTTTCACTTACGGGATCGAGACGATCTTGAATGGGTCTGCGACCCATGTGTCATTAGGCCGAAGAGTGAACATTGATTTCCCTTTCATTGTGTCGAATAAAGGGTCCCCTTACAGGGCTGGAAGGTCAATGTACCTGTTTAGAGCGGGCAACCTTAGAGGTGGAACGAACTCGCTGATAGGAAGTGTCGGGTGATTCAGTCGAATGAGATCTTGATTAGTCTGGTGTATCATTTCCGCATAGACAGCATGAGAGAATGATACTTTTCCGCATAGACAGATTAGTCGAATTAAATTTTATAATATGCTTCTATCTCATCATGGGGAGGTAGTTGTTGTGATCAAATTAGCCAAGACGTCTCAGCCACGTTCCCTCTATTATGCTCAGCTACGACAAGCTAACCTAGAGTTTCATTGGACCTCGTTCTGTTTCTGAGGTGAGTACGCGCATTGTATTGAGGAGCGTCCTCACCATGAGGAATAGGTGTCAGACATCATTCCGGGTTGTTGCGTGGGGTGTTCTGACACACTGTTGCACCGTCAGTAGTGTGTGCAGTAACCTTACCCGTCCTTTTAGTGATCGGGGGTAGGCCCTCATTTATAGAAGCACCTGTAGATCTCGTCTTGGACATATTGATGTTAGTAATTTGAATTTGTTGAGGTTCAATAGAATTGACAAGAGTGTCAAGGCTTGTTAAAGATCCGAAGGTTTTGCACGAATATTCCATCGACTAGGATTTTGTATGAACTGGATGGTGAAGCCGGTGCAATCTTAGTCGTAAAATTAGAAATGATGGCTATAGATAGCCCAGGCTGAAAAACAGCTAACAAACTCTCACGGATTCTGACTGGAGAATATGGCTTTCATAAAATCTTTCCTGGTAACTGAGCCAACTGGTACAATGGTAAATATCACAAGTTTGGTATTTTTATGATTATGATTGTTGGACTTATTTCTCAGTTTTGATGATGAGTGCCATACTAGCTGTTATAGTGCAAAGGCAAAAAGATGTCTAGATAAAATGTATAGGTTTATTAGAGTTTGATTCATAAATAGGTTTGATCAAACAAGAATCGTAAAAGGTCAGCCGATCGCTTATCGCCAGACTAGTCTAGGTCAAGAGGGTAGATAGGTCAAGAGATCGGGTCTGCAACGCCAAGATCAAGATCAAGATCAAGATCAAGGCCGAGGGTTCAAACTCATGAATGAAGGCTAATGGATCAAACTTAGTATTTAATGTCAAGGATATGGAATCGTAATTTAGGCAAGTCTGTGATGACCTAAATCGATTACATATACCTTGTGTAGAAGGTCTAAGTTCCACAAGTTGGATGATGTTTGGAACTTAGTTATACTTTAAATGATGTAATCTAACTTCACAAACAAAAGTTGGATAAAAGATTCAATTTGCATTATATTTTACAGACAAAAATATGATGTTCAAATAGATCGATTGGTTTTACAAACAGATCGATGAACTCGCCGATATATATCTCGATTAATTCAAGATTATTGGAAGTTACATGGATAAGAACAGCCAACTACCTCGACTTATCAAGCAAATCAAAGGTCGAGATTAAAAAGACGTGGGATGATCCATATTTTTATCCATTGATACAAGTCAAAGGGGTGGACAGATCAGATTGTTAAAAAGTAATCTCGACAAAGGTCACCCTATGAATAGTGATGTAACGCGTAAGGATGGGACAAATACAAGGAACGGTCATATTTGAATTTCAAATTCAAGTCACATGCATTCCTACCTATAAATAGAGGACTTTCAACTCAAGAAGAAAAAGGATGAATTTTGGAATTAACTTCAAGTGATAATATTGAGTTGAAAAACACCGCCGAACTTATCGAGCTTAAGGTCATTGATCTAGTTATTTTCTTCAAGTGCATTCTCGTGTTCAAGCCGCATCAAGCATACACACTTGAAGACCGCAAGCCGCCGATTATATCATCCTAATCAAGCCGCCAGAATCGAATCATTTACTTGATTCATTCTTTATTTTATAAAGAACTCGCCAAGACAAGTGAAGCATCCGTTAGTGTGAAAGACTCGTTGGTTTGTGGTGAAGCGGTGAAGAGGCAATTCTACCCTTCAAGGACCAAGTGGAAGACTCAGAGCAAAGAATCCTACCTGCTCTTAGTTTTCGCTTTGTAGAAGCCATAGTTATTGGTGAAGGACAAGCAACCTAGGATTCTTTGTAATGTATAACTCAAAGATTACTAGTGAATTTCCTCCAACATCACACAGAGAAGAGTGGACGATGTGATTACATCACCGGAACCACTATAAAAATCTCTACTTACTTATCGCATTTATTTTCTCAGACTTAGTCATTATTCATATCAACTCGCTGAATCTAGCAAATCAAATCACACACATACACTAATGAGTATCTAATACTTAGTAACTTATTTAACAACAAGTAACAAGGCTTAATTTTGATATTATTCCACGCACAAATTCAAAGAATCGAATCGCCAGAGACTCATCGCTTATCAAGAAAGTTATCGAGGTCTCAAAGCAGACCATCAAGTATCGCAGTCGGGTTGCAGAATTTGTTAACTCCAAAGTTTTAAGTGTTAAGTTTATTCACCCCCTCTAAACTTAACTAAAGCCTTTCAAGGGACCAACAATTGGTATCGGAGCAAAGGCTTCGCTCAAGGAATCCTACTTGTTGTGCTTGTGAAAATTCTTTAAAACTTTCTTTCAAGTTATTGATTTTCAAGACTTGCATCATGGATAACACACAAGATGCTAGAACCATGTTGATGTGCTCTCTTGATAGATTTGATGAGTATAAACGCCGAATGCAGCATATCTTGTCGCTACTCATGATGAGATGATGGATGTACTAAATCAAGGACCACCTGAGATTACAAAGGCAAGAATAAAGGTGACAGAATCGAGTACATTCCTAAACCAAAGAGAGAATGGAATGCGTAAGATGTGAAAAGAGCAAACCTCAACAACATTGCTATTGATATCATCTACGTAACCTTGATAGCAATATGTACATGAAAGTCAAAGATTGCAAGATCGCAAAGGAACTTTGGGATAAGATTCACTTAATCTGTGAAGGCACCGATGCAATAAAGAAGAACAAAATCAAGCAGGGCGTAAAAGGTTTCAAAAGTTCAAAATGCTACCTAATGAAACCATTGAGCAAATGGAGTCCAGATTCAATGCAATCTTAGATGAACTTACTCGCCGAGTGTAAGTTATTCAAAAGAGGAAGTAAACACCAAAATCTTGGAAGCTTTACCTGCAAGAGATGTTTGGAAAATGAAGGTGATCGCAATTGAAGAAATGAGAAAGTCGCATGAAGAAGACACCTTCAAACTATTCTCTCGATCTTAAGGCCTATGAATTTAGCAAGAAGTTAGTGCCTCAAATCGAAAAGGAAGAGCCAAAGACCATCGTGCATTGGTTGCTTCACATCATGAAGAAACATCGGGAGGACAGATGATATGCTAGATGAAATGCAAGAGCAAATTGCCCTACTGAGCAAGAAAAATCGTAATGATGAAGACCGGAAAGGCCCCTACAAGAAATTTCACAAAGAGGCCTAACGAAAAGAAGGAAAGAAGAACCAAAGAAAGATAATGACTATCTATGCTTTCATTGCAAGAAACTGTGACACTTTGCACTGATTGTCCCGAAGTTGAAACAAGGCAAGGAACTCGATTATCTTTGCTTCAAATGTAAGAAGCCTCGACATTTTAGACCGATTGTCCGCACTCATCAAGACCAAGAGTCAACAAAGGAGACATGGCAAGAAAGCTATGGTTGCCGAAGATGAATCAGATATGAAGTGGGATCTCAAAAAGGAAATGAATCGATGACACAAAGACAAGATCAAGGTCGATATGGAGGATTATGCTTTGATGGCCAACATGGATGAAATCGAGGAGGTATACAACATCAGATCTATAAACACTCCCGCCTGGAAGTGATTGTGAATCAACCTCGTGGTTCAAATCCTAGAAATTTCGACAACAATGAGACTTTGATGCCATCCTTAATCAACTAAGGATAATACAACTGTTATGAGATTGTGAAGGCTGAAAAAGAGGCTCTTGAGTTAGAAGTTGGAAGATTGAAAGCTGAATTAAGGGTTTTCAAAGGTAAGGAAAAGATGTTGGATGTAATCAAGATAAGTCTGTTTAACATCCAAAGCAGCCTCTCGAATCACGAACCATCTTGTTCCAATATCGCATACAAATTAGAAAGCCTTATGGAGATAGAATCGGGCTTGGATTTGGAACTCAAGAATCTAACAAGAGTGGATCCAAGAAGGTTATCGAACCTAGTACTGCACTGGTCCTAAGTTTGTGCCTCGCACTAGATCCATCTCCAAGTAAAGGTCAGGCAAGCAAGAAACCAAATGAGAATGCTCAAAGAAGCAAAATCGTAAGTCTCAAGTCAACAAACCCTAGTAAAAAGAATAAATCCAAAAATAGATCATTGCACCTTCTAAGTCACGCCGATAGCAGACTGCTACCAAGTCTGGCCTGGACCACGTAAGGAAAGAAATGTAAATATTCCAAGAATAAGAATCCTAAATCCAAAAATGTTGATCATTCAAGGGATACTTATCTCGTGGGAAAGGTAGACTGTTCCTCGCCGATAATGATTGGAATATTCCCGCATCTAATGCTAGAAACAACAAGATAACCATACTACTAGTGGTAAAACCTAGGCAATGGAATCAGCAGAGGACTTACACAAGACCTCAAACAGACTCCATATCATGTGGTTGTTCCTAATAGACAAAGACACCTATGGTTATGCAAATGTTTCTAATAACAAGAATCATTTCAAACAAAGATTATGTACCAAAAGGCCGTAAAACATATGTGGTTCCTACACAACCCATGTTAGAACTTATGGATGTGTGGAATACATGTATGAACCAAAGTATGAACCAAAGTATGACACATTTAGAGAAGACCTTATGGAAACATACCAAGGGTCATGCTTGCCATCGACCACTATGGACCCAAACAGTTTGGGTACCTAAAATGCATTAACTTTGTTTTGTAGGTGTCCGGTACTTTGACAAAGTGGATGTTCCGCACACATGACAAAGAATAAGCACTGCCTATCAAACTTTGTGGCAAAAGATGGTCCAAGGGTAAATTTTGGCAACAAAATACACTGGCTATACAAGAGGATATGGCACACTTGTCAGAAATGGACTTACAATCAAGAATGTTGCATATGTGGAAGGACTGGATTACAACTTGCTGAGCACTGGACAATTCTGTGATATGGGATACAAGGTCACTTTTGACAAAAACAATTGTATTGTCATTAGTGAAAGAGGTGATCAAGTTGTACTTGTCGGGTAGAAGGCAACAGTAACATGTATGTTGTGGATTGGTCTATCAGCAGCCAGAACTCGCCTCGATTGTGCATACCAAATCAACTCAATTGGTTATGGCACAAGAAGTTAAATCATCTAAATTTTGATGATATTTAATCGCTTAGTGAAGAAGAAGTTAGTGGTTGGTTTACCCGAGATCACATTCAAGAAGGATGCTATCCGTGATGCATGTCGCCAAGGTAAACAGATAAAGTCAAGTTTCAAGTCAAAGACTAAACAATCAACTAACAGAGTGTTGGAGCTTATGCACATGGATCTTTTGGACCAATAACTCCAACAAGTGTGACAGAAAGAAATACACCTTAGTGGTTGTGGATGATTTTTCTAGATACACTTGGGTGATATTCATGAACAAGAAAAGTGAGACACTCCAAAGCTTGCCTAATCTTTTGAAGAGATTACAAAATGAGAAAAGTTTAAAAATATAAAGATTAGATCGATCGTGGTACTCGAATTTCTCAACAAAGTTATAAGAGAATATTGTGAATGTAATGGTGTACTTCATCAACTTGTCATTCGTGGTACACCTCAAAGAAAATGGGGGCTTTGAAAGAAGAAACAGACATTAAAGGAAGCAGGAAGAACAATGATTTGTGAAGCATTGCTACTGAAAGATATTGGGTCAAGCAAAGAAATACAAAGATGCTATACACAAAATAGAACATCAAGAAACAAGAAGTCAAGACACCTTATGAGATCTGGAATGGAAGGATACCTAATATATCCTATTTTCACCCATTTGGAAGCAAATGTTTTATTCTAAATCATAAAGTTCATTTGAAAACATTCCAACTAAAATCGATGAAGGAATTTTCTTAGGATATTCTTCATCACAGAGCATTGTGGTAATCGAACAAAAGAACATCAAACATGAAGAAACAATCAATGTTGTGTTTGATGAACCTAAGTTTATCTGGTATGGAAGATAAAGAGTGTGAACTCATTTAAAATCTACAAATCATCGATCCAGATTGTGTTGAAGTCTTGGAAAGATTCAATGACTTAAAAGTTTCGACATCGCCTCATTAACACCTCACGACAATGTTATCGATGCAACAATCAAGCAATTCAAGGATCTCACGACTTCAGAGAAGAAACTACACACAGACTCCCATCAAGATGATATTCCCGAAAGTCAAAATAACCAAAATCCACAATGGTTAAGGAATCACCCTTTGAACAAGTTATTGGCAATGTACAAGCAAGGTGTGAGGGACTAAGACAACCGAAGCTATGTTTACTTGTTTTCTATCACAAATGGAACCCAAAGTTGTTGAAGAAGCAATTTCAGATCCAGATTGATAATTGCTATGCAAGAAGAATTAAATGAATTTGAAAGAAATCAAGTTTGACACTAGTTGAAAGGCCAAGTCATGCAAATATCATTGGTACTAAATGGGTATACAGAAATAAACTTGATGAATCTGGTACCATTGTTAGAAATAAGGCCGACTAGTTGCAAAAGGCTATTCTCAAGGTATGAATAGATTTTGATGAGACTTATGCACTGCTGCAAGATTGGAAGCTATCGATTATTTTTGGCACATGCCGCATACAAGAACTTCAAAGTATATCAAATGGATGTCAAGAGTGCATTTTTGAATGGTATCCTAGAGGAGGAAGTGTATGTTCAAAGAACCTCCTGGATTTGAAGTTAAAGATCAAGAAGATAAAGTGTATAGACTCAACAAAGCACTTTATGGATTGAAACAGCACCAAGAGCATGGTATGAGACTCTATCTCAATTCTTGGTGGACAATGGTTTTACAAAAGGGACCATTGACAAGACACTTTTCGTAATCAGTGAAGGGACAACACTCACTGGTATAAATTTATGTGGATGACATAATTTTTGGTTCTCGAGAATGATTTACTTTGTGAAAAGTTTGCAAATCTAATGAAGAGCAAATTCCAAATGAGTATGATGGGAGAAATGAATTACTTCTTGGGATTGCAAGTTAAACAGCTTGAAAGATGGAATCTTCATTCATCAAACCAAGTATACCAAAGAGTTGTCAAGAAATTTGGTATGGAAAACAAAGACTAAGAGCTCAACTCCTATGAGTACAAACATCGATTGGATGAAGATAAAGAAGGCAAAGATGTTGATCGACTTTGCATGTATGATGATAGGAAGTCTCGTCAGATCTCACCGCCAAAGCAGACCGATATATCCTTTGTGTAGGTGTTTGTGCAAGATTTCAATCCAAACCTAAAGAAAGTCATTTAGGTGTCACAAAGAATTCTTAAGTATCTAAAAGAGACTTTGGGAGTAGGAATTTGGTATTCCAAGGAGGAAGCTTCAAGGTAATATCCTACTCAGATTCTGATTATGCTGGATGCAAGATTGATAGAAAAAGCACCTCAGAACCCGCCGCTTAATGGGAAATAGACGGTCTCCTGGTTTAGCAAGAAACAGAATTCTATTTCAACTTCCATCGCCAAGTCGAATACATTGTCGCTGGAAGTTGTCGTGGCACAAGTACTATGGCTAAGACAACAATTAAGGGATTATGGAATTGAAGAAAGGAAATTCCAATCATGTGTGACAACACAAGTGCAATTGCAATCACGTAAAATCTGCTTTTACATTCAAGAACTAAGCACATTGATGTGAGACATCATTTTATAAGAGATCATGTTGAAAAGAAAGATGTGGTGGTTCTATACATCCTCATCAAGATCAACTTGTCGATATTTTCACTAAGCCACTTGATAGTGAAAGATTTGCCAAATTAAGGACTCGAACTTGGAATTATAAAGATTGACTGATATTCAAGCAGTTGTAATCGAATTCACCAAGGGATTAGTCTTTGCTATGTTGGGTGAGCTCACTTAGCAGATTAGTCATTGGTATCAACAATTCCATGTACTTATGTTTGAACAATTGAGCAAATGAGGTTGCCAAGGGATTGGTCTTTGTCATATTGGGTGAGCTCACTTGACAGATCAGTCATTGGTGTTAAACTTCATCTTGTATTATCAATTGAACAAAACAAGGAGAAAACAAGGATCGCAGAGTCACTTTGTCGCTAGTGTCAAGCACATTATCGCCAGATCGCCGAGCCCACCCCGCCGAGGATACCTTGTCAAGGGAACTTTACTCACCAAAGTCATTAAAGTCAAAAAGCGCTTTGGCGGGATATTTATTTTATCCATTATTACCACAGCTTAAACCATCCAACGGTTACAAACGTTATGGAGGAGTAATGGACCACGTGTCAAGACAACATTTAATCGATTTAATCGTGGTTACCTCAATGTACGCATATGACAGCTTCAACTACCCACCGCCTATATAATCGATCGTTATTTAGCGATTCACCACTTGCAATTTTCGCTTATCTCTCGCAAAATCTACTTCATGTGAATACAGATTTGAGAGCAACTCTTCTTCATCTTTTTCTTATTTCAATGGCGGAAAGAGTTGAAGTTCAAATCGAATCAAGCCAAAGTGTAAGAGGCTATGTTGTTGATGCAAATCAAACAGAATCGCCATCAATATAGGTCGAAGAATAAGAAGATTTGCAGGATCGAGAATATACTCAACATCGATTAGATACGATATCATACACCAATGTTATTGATTTCGGAAGAATATGATTATTGAAGAAGGAATCAAGCTTTCAAAACCATCAGTGAATGGTGAGGAGCTTGTAATCTCCTCCATCCGCCGAGACAAGTGTTTGGTTTTGAAGAAGTTGTTGATGGTTCACCAATCCTCAAGCTATGGGATTGACAAGATGACTTTTGTAGATCGATCAAGACAGAAGCAACTATTAAATCGGCATTGCATCAATCGCAAAAACATTGGTATTGAATATAGTCTCACGAGCAAGCTCATTGCAAAGAACATACTTGGGCTAATCAAAGATGGATACTCTATCGTGACCCAAGATAGAGCCGATGATTATCATCTCGCAGGAGCATGAAGTTTGATTGGGCTGGATACTTTATTCATTATATGAAGAAAGTTGCAAAGGAGGACAAACTAGGAAAAGGAAATCAAAGGCCTTACCTTAGGTTTGATGATTCGCACTCATTGAATCACTTGGAGGTTCCCGACATTGAACCGCTTGATATAAATCACCCGTATACAAAAAGGAGATTGATTATGCAATCCCTCGGACTTGATGATGATGAAGAGATTGCCGGAGAGGAGGCTGATGATAATGATGATGGAGATGATGGTGTGATATCGGTGGTGAGCAGTGTTCAACAAACTAAGAAGATTTCTATCAAACCCGCTGCACCAAAGAAAACTGGCTGAAAAGAGAAAGAGTGCTGATGTTAGGAAGACTTCAGAAGTCTTGAAATCAAAGAGAACAAGGAAGGAAACAAAGACAGATCGATGAGTCCGCCGAGGGTCAAGTGGAGGTTATCTGACCTCGCCAGAAGTTCAAGAAAACTGCTGGTGAAATTTTTAGAGAACAAATGTAAGGAAGCTAGCGTAAAAAGAAAATTGACTAGAAAAGTTGATGATGATGAACCCCTATCCAAGAGGATGAAGGAGGTTTCCAAAAAGAAGAAATATGGCAAAGGAAAGAGTTGAAAACCTCGAAGCTCAAAGAGTCCAGGAGGAAGCACCAATAGAAGAGGAAGAAGAGGTCGCTGAAGTTTGAGCCCCTAACTATCATTCCACCAGCTTGTTATCAAGTGATTCATCAAATGAAGAAGTTAACAAGTCTACCGATGTCGAATGTGTTGTTTTTGAGCAATCAGTAGAGGATGTACAAGCAGCTTCATCGACCTCGAGCCTCGCCAGAGCATCCATCGAAGAACCACAAAGAAACCACCTGGACTCGAACTCTGTGGTGGTTGAAGAGGTGATGGGAGACTTGGTTGAAGACCCTGCAAATTTGGCAATAGTTCAGGGGGAAGAGCAGTCACGCTAACCTCGCCGATGAGCATATAAGTCGTGGGGAACCAAGTGTGATACAGATGGAAGTAGTAGGTACAAATGTACAATCTCAAAGAACTCTTGATTTTCAAACATCCGTAGAAGATACCATGAATCGCTTGTTGGAACCTTTTGAGGTCAACAAGCTACCGGAGTCGCCTCAGAGATCTTTTATGCCATTTGAAAGGCATGTGAAAAGAGCAAGAAAATCAAGAGTATGTGGATCCCAAACTTCAAAGAAATTGCCGATTACTTCAAAGGAAGTTTGGGTTCTACAAAAGACAAAACCACCGCTCAACCAATGACAGATTTTGAAGAATGGGTTTTTGACAAGTTGGGAGTGGAAAATTTGTCGGATCTCGATTGATACAACCTTGCCGCAATCAAGACTCGATGGATCTGTTTGATGAGCAATGAAGGAGGAGGGTATCAAATTTAGAGATCCAAGAGATGGTCCCGATGATTCTTCTTCATCATCGATAGTAGAGGAGATTTTCCTCTGGACCAGGAGAATCAAGTGGGGGGCTGCACTAACACATGTACCATCGTGTGCAACAACCCATCGATTTGGAAGATCTCTGGCCGAGGGCCAAGAGATCGAGAAATGGATGAGGATCTACAAGATCTCACCATGGATGATCTAGAAGCACTAATCACCGAGGGAATTACATTGAGGCCGGGTAGGTCGATCGATGAACCAAGCACATTTCATGTTGTAGAGCCCATCGCACAACTCAAGATGTATCAATGCCGATTTGGATGTGGAAAAGACCATCGACTTGATGAACCAAGTGCTAGTTCCGAGGAATCCATTGAATATCAAAGTGGATTTGACTTTGAAGGGATTCTCACCAAAACTGCCATGATTCTGACCAAGATTGGTCATGCAGAGGGTTTTCAAGTGGATAATGAAGTCATATTTAATCCACAGGAAATTGAAGAGGAGGTACAGGCTGCTGAGGTACAAACAGCACCTGGACAAAGGTTGGAACAGGAGGTACAGGCTGCTGAGTCTCAAACAGCACCTGGACAAAGGTTGGAACCAGATTTGGGTTTGGAGGAAACCCCTGTTGTTGATGAGGTCAGCCAGAAGTGGGATCGCTTGGAGCCAAGGCCACTGTAGGGAAGGATAGTCAGCAGACTGCTGTTAATGAGGATGAGCAGCTGCTGGACTATAACTACAGTGATGAAGAATTTCAAATTTTTGGAGAAGAAGAAGTTGTTGAAGAACCTGCACAAGATCCTATCCTTGAAGATGTTCTTGGTGCAATGGTTGAGGAAGGACCTCCCCCTGCTGGGAGAGATATGAGTAGAGCCATGGTCATCGCAGACAACAGCACAATATAGAGTTGAGGAGCTCACTGATGGATCTAATGACAAGAGAATGGCCATGGAGTGCCAATTGAAGTTATCAATGAGTTAAGAATCGTAAGAAATGACATGCAACAGCTTAAGAACTCAATTGGACAGTAAGAACAAAGATTTGAAGAATCGATGAAGATGGTAAATGATAATAGACAACCCATCGACATAGCTTGCTTCAAACTTTGCATCTACTCAAAATGCAATGAATAATTTGATGCTAGATGTCCAGGTATCAAAGTTGGAAATAAAGCCAAAGACAAGTTTCTAAAAGATCAACTTGTCTCTATACATGAGAAACTTGACAAGCTTGTCAAGCTCCCAAACTTGTCGAGCCTATTGTCGCACAACAACTCGCCGTGCTCGATCCCAAATTTATCGAAAGGATCAACAGATGGAAGAGACCCCGCAATCAAGGATTACTTCACTTGATACTAGAACCGAACAATGGCAGTCAATTACACAGAGTGATAGTATCACAGAAGCTATTCATGGCCTCATCTCACGCTTTGTTGATGATGTCACTAAGGGGAAGAGGGCTAATCACCGCAAAGAAAGGAGGTCGCTAGACTCTTTGCACGTAAAGAGATGGATGATGATACAAATGCTTTTAGGCAACTCCGCACTGGCAGAGTGCAACTCACTGATGATCTCCTATCACAAGACAAGAAAGAGTTTCATAATGAAGGAGACCCTATCGTGACATGGGATTTCATGAAGGTCTTAACTCTTTCTTGAGTTTGAAGTTTTGGGAGGCAAGGATTAGAGCTTTAAGAGCAACTACCAGAGGCGTAAGGAGTAGCGAGAGGTGAAAAGGTGCCGCCAATTACAAAAGCAAAAGATTCAATGAATGAATTTAAGGAGTCAGATATGAAGTTTGGCTTCAGGTGAATCAGATCAATCTTGTATCGCTCAAGCATGGAATTGGTGGAAACAAGTCAATTCTTATATTGACTTTACACTTATTGAGAATGAATGGATGGTTGAAATGATAGAAGAGATCGAGCCTATCAAGAGCAAGTCGAGAAGGCTAGACAAGAAAGAGAAAAGAGACAATAGATCGCCTACTTTTCATTGTTTATCTTTGTTGTATCTAGTTGTAATAATCGTGAACAAATATTTATAATGAGAATTGACTAAATTTGTTCTGTTTGTGTTTTTATCTTTTGCTTTGTTGATTAGGTGAGGGTAGTGGCATCATCACCAAAAAGGGGAAATTGTTGGACTTATTTCTCGTTTTGATGATGAGTGCCATACTAGTCGTTATAGTGCAAAGGCAAAAGATGTCTAGATAAAATGTATAGGTTTATTAGAGTTTGATTCATAAATAGGTTTGATCAAACAAGATCGTAAAAAGGTCAGCTGATCGTTTATCGCCAGACTAGTCTAGTCAAGAGGGTAGATAGGTCGAGAGATCGGTCTGCAACTCGTCAAGATCAAGATCAAGATCAAGATCAAGGCCGAGGGTTCAAACTCAAAGTGAATGAAGGCTAAGGGATCAAACTTAGTATTTAATGTCAAGGATATGGAATCGTAATTTAGGCAAGTCTCTGTGATGACCTAAATCGATTACATATACCTTGTGTGAAGGTCTAAGTTCCACAAGTTGGATGATGTTTGGAACTTAGTTATACTTTAAATGATGTAATCTAACTTCACAAACAAAAGTTGGATAAAAGATTCAAATTGCATTATATTTTGAGACAAAAATATGATGTTCAGCAGACTGATTGGTTTTACAGCAGACTGATGAACCTGCTGATATATATCTCGATTAATTCAAGATTATTGGAAGTTACATGGATAAGAACAGCCAACTACCTCTGACTTATCAAGCAAATCAAAGGCTGAGATTAAAAAGACGTTGGGATGATCCATATTTTTTATCCATTGGATACAAGTCAAAGGGGTGGATGATCGTGATTGTCAAAAAGTAATCCCGACAAAGGTCACCCCATGAATAGTGACAGAATGCAGTAAGGATGGGACAAATACAAGGAACGGTCATATTTGAATTTCAAATTCAAGTCACATGCATTCCTACCTATAAATAGAGGACTTTCAACTCAAGAAGAAAAGGATGAATTTTGGAATTAACTTCAAGTGATAATATTGAGCTGAAAAACACCCTGCTGAACTTACTGAGCTTAAGGCTGCTGATCTAGTTATTTTCTTCAAGTGCATTCTGTGTTCAAGCTGCATCAAGCATACACACTTGAAGATTGCAAGCTGCTGATTATATCATCCTAATCAAGCTGCTGCAACTGAATCATTTACTTGATTCATTCTTTATTTTATAAAGAACTCGTCAAGACAAGTGAAGCATCTGTTAGGTGTGAAAGACTGTTGGTTTGTGGTGAAGCTGGTGAAGAGGCAATTCTACCCTTCAAGGACCAGTGGAAGACTCAGGAGCAGCAATCCTACCTGTTCTTAGTTTTCAGTTTGTGAAGCCATAGTTATTGGTGAAGGACAAGCAACCTAGGATTCTTTGTAACAGATAACTCAAAGATTACTAGTGAATTTCCTCCAACATCACAGAGAAGAGTGGACGTCTGGATTACATCACCTGGAACCACTATAAAAATCTCTACTTACTTATCGCATTTATTTTTCGACTTAGTCATTATTCATATCAACTCACGAATCTAGCAAATCAAATCACACACATACACTACTGAGTATCTAATACTTAGTAACTTATTTAACAACAAGTAACAAGGCTTAATTTTGATATTATTCCGCTGCACAAATTCAGCAATCGAACTGTCGAGAGATCATCGCTTATCAAGCCAGTTATCGAGGTCTCAAAGCAGATTCATCAAGTATCGCAGTCTTGAAGTTGCAGAATTTGTTAACTCCAAAGTTTTAAGTGTTAAGTTTATTCACCCCCCCTCTAAACTTAACTAAAGCCTTTTCAAGGGACCAACAATGATGATATCTGGATAGGTGTTTGTGTTTAATTGCTCAGAACTAATGATATAACAATGATGATTTGCAAGAACAACATGGATGTATGAGAGAGAGTGTTTGTCGACAAATTGCAGAGCTTGGTTGCGTATTTCAATTATATTCGATCCCTTTTCAAGAGGGATAATGCCACTATTTATAGGGCTTAAAAAGCGGATACAAGGAGAGTAGAAAGTAAAATATACAATCTATAGATCTCATGAGTCGAGCTCCTTCTATATACGAGTTGGATTATATCTTAGACTACACAAGATCCACTTATATCCCGAATTGGACATACACATAATGTCTTACTTAACATGTTCCACTCGATTTCTCATTACTTAGTGATGTACACCATTACGTATCGCGATCATGCATATCACGTTGTGTACTGATTAGTATCATGAGCACACACAATTTATCATAATGAATTTCGATAAATTGCCCTTACAAAATAGATTACCATACGCGAGATGACATATGTGAAATAGTGTGTCGATGATTCAAGGGTATTAAGCCTTTTGTCTTACCCACAAAGCGAGAGCTTGTCATGTTTGCCGTGACCGGCTTAATCGGCCTGCTTTTTTATTTCGACCCGTAGGTGGGAACCTAAATACCGCCCAATACCCACCTAACTTATAATTGACCCCAAGCACGGGCATGTCCGAATGTTAAGGATTCTCAAGAACTCACAAAGCAAATTAAAGGCATGCCAATACCCAACCAAGATTAATCTGACTGCGTAATGCATATAATCATTTCTTGCATCTAAATTTACTACATGTCATAAAATTAAATACAATAAAATAATAATTAACCTATTGTAAAATACATGTTGACTGGACCTTACATGATTATGTACCGTGTACCGTGTATTGACAAACAATTTGTTGGAGGCCGAATCGGAGGTCGAGACTCACGCTATGGGCGGCGGTGGGTGACGCCGCATGGCGTGGGTGAAAATTTTGTTCTTTCCACGATTGGAATATTTTTCCCAATAAAATATCAACTCGACATCGCGTGTATAATTAACTGAATATAGAAAATTAAATACAAATCTAATCAATTAAAGCCTTTAATTTAACATATCCCTTCAATTATATAATCCTTCAATTATATAATTCTAACATATGCTAAGTGCGAAACGATTCAGATTCAGGGAAAGATACGAACTGAATATCACCTAGAAATCGTGAATCTACGATAAAAAATTATAATTCAAGAACGAAACCTTAATTTTATGCAAATGAAAAGACATATTTTTACCTAGAAATCACATAACCATATGACGATCATTGTTCCAAATAATCTCGAATATCACGTGGTTGATCACCTCATAATTTATTCTTGAAATGAATCATGAAATGGTGTACCAACCGATTATCGGATCATCTTTAATTTCTTTTCCCACTATTCGGCCTCGCTCTTTGTGCAAGGCCCGGGTTGCCTTTATTCAAATACCTCACCCACCGATTGCAATCCTTTCTGATGCAATTGTCTTATACTAGTAGGATGCTCCGCTCATTGCACGGATTTTTGCCCTTGAAGTCTTATGGACTCAACAATGCGTTGAAAATTTTCATAGGCTGAAACACCAATGGACACATGTTACGCGAAGTACATAAGGGACGTATAACACATGCCTAGAAAAGTGCAAACACTTATTAGCAAATAGCAACTAAAAGTAAATACAGTTCAATGTAATGGTGGTAAGAAAAGTAATATCAATAAGATGTGTCCGATTAACAGAATTCAAGCATAATTAAATGTTCTTCTATCCATCATTTAAGGCATTGAAGAAAGAAAATATGTGCAAGTCTTTTTATAATTAACTACATTCAAGATTGGTTGGTGAACCAAATTTCAGTATAAAACATGTCTATAAGCTGTTGGAGTTTCCACAGCAGCCAACATCCAAGAAGAGGAATGTCATCTTGTAGTCAAAACCCCCTAACAAATGTTACGGTAGAAATAAGCCCGGACAGAACCACATATGTTGTATTCTGTATAAAAATCGGAGGAAATATTTAAAGTTAGATGACATTTAATAGATAAAATAAAATGAAAAAAGTTCATAAAATACAATCTGAAATAGCCACATTCACTGATTTGTTGGCTTTTTGTTGCCACAGAATGTTATGTGCGATAAGGTTTAGCCATAATCGAACAATAAACATGCACATGTATCACATGAAAGTAACTCAAGTGTCGTTCTTTTGTTATTTCACATAGAGTCATCCTAATAACAAGTTAAAAGAAGGAAAATTCAACTCACAACTAATCTCTCAAACCATGAAATTCTAGAAAACTAAACTATCAAAGATTATGTTATTTACGCAACCTACCATTAGGTTATAGGTTAAGTGTCATTTAGTGTTAATGAAAGTATTCTCAAGTGGACATGTCGTATAAAGTAGCTGAAGCTTTTGGTGAAGATTATACACAAATCAAGTGTAAAAACTATTAGTTGAAACCACAAAAAATCATCATCATTTGAATTTACAAACAATACTCACCATTAGGCGAGAATGGTCTTCATATTGCTTAAACTCCCCTTCCAAATTGGTTTGTGGAGCCTGAGTTATTCGCCTTGCCACAACAGGTAGTTGAGAATGTCGGTCTTATGCATTATGAACTTCATGGTAAAGTTACCTCAATGTCGATTAATGGTTAAAGTAGGCAGCACTAAAAGGTTGACCGAAGATAATATAGCTACCTTTTAAACACAACAACACCACACCTTAAGAGAGTGTAAGAAGGCATAACCTAACATATTCAATAAGCATGTTAGGAAACAATTTTTCTAGCTGTCCTATGTCTAATAATAAATCATTTAAAAATAGACATATTAGATAAGCATGTATGTACGTTTTTATTAGCCTCATAATTTCAGTGAAATTAAACATAAATCACTGTATGTAACTTTTTATTTTAGGTAAAAGCGCATGTATATGTGCAATACAGAGTAGAATGAATGATAAATGTAACAGATATCACAGTATCATGAATCTTAGATATCGTAAGAGAAAAACGCGCAGCCTGTTACAACCATTATTACTGCAAACAATCTTTCTAGTTTCAACAAAAAACCATTTGAAAATTGAATTTGTAGCTGTCTTCCTAGCACAAGGGCAAAACAACAATTCAGTTAATTAGATATTAGAAAGGTATAAAAAGGTTGTGTGATTTCTCTGAACAATGATAACATCATTTTAAAAATTCATGAACGTGCAGACAATCATACTTTGAAAAGTATCATAGTTTGCCAGTAAATTCGATCATTTTCGATCAAACAAATTTTATAGAAAGATAGTCTCAAAGTTCACAAAATTGTAGGATATAATGGTATACATTGCATCAACTGTATGCATGTCAAAAGATGAAATCAAATCAGTCATTTGAAATGAATTTCTTCTTGATTACCTTACTGAAATATCCAGTTGTAAGATAAAAGTGGAACTGAGAGATCAA
This sequence comes from Gentiana macrophylla, assembly GCA_026214975.1. Lineage (NCBI taxonomy): Eukaryota > Viridiplantae > Streptophyta > Magnoliopsida > Gentianales > Gentianaceae > Gentiana > Gentiana macrophylla. The sequence continues at coordinate 66,285,242 of CM047816.1, read as the reverse complement.
CCCACCATTCACTGATTCACGTGAGTCTGTTGTTGTTTCGTTGGAAGTAAAAGTTTCACTTACAGTTCAACAAAGCATCTTACATGATACACCTGTTTGATCCATACTTCAATAACTGTTTTCCTCTTATTCTTTGAGAATAAATTCATATCAAATCACCGTAAAAGAAAATTGAAATCAACATGGAACCAAAAATTCACCTCAAAAGTAAACCAAACACAGTGATATGATTTAAGATTCACAAGGAAAGACTACAAAGGCATAAACAATATACATACAATTCGGAGAAGGAACCTTTTGAAATGTACATGTTTCACCCGAGTCTTCAAACTCACTTGATTAAACTCTTTGAACAAAACATGTAAACTCATATACGCCTGTTAACAGAAAAAAAAAACCGGAGAAAAACTTTATTGCAGGTAACCACGAGCAACGCATATTAGATTCATAGTAAAAGACAACCAATTGGTGTATTCACTTGCTTCAGTAAACATTGTGTTGAAGCATGTTTTTGCATCAGGAAGAAAATGAACCCTTCATAGCAAAATTTCAGAATAGCAAATCGTACGGAAAAAAAAATTGATAACTCTGGGGAAGAAGATCCTATGCATAAAATTAAAGCACCTACAAAAGCAGAAAAGAATACTGAAAGACATACCTCGAAAAAAAAAGCCAAAATTCCAATCGCCTCCATAAATAATTGAGTAATTGGAAATAACAGATCACAAATGTACACCGAGCTGAGAAGACAAAGAGAAGCAAATAGATTCAAAGAATCCAGAAATCAACAGTAAAGCTAAAATAATCATACAAACATGAGTAACAAGCAGTAGAATTCTTCCCAAAAGTAATAACCAGAAATTCAAACAAAGACAATTACGATTACCAGTAAGAACAAAAACAAGAAAGCATTGAATAAGTTTCTAAATGGAATAAATTCTTCTGGCAGACTACAGCCTATATCTTGGATTCCTGATGAATTCACCGTTCCTTCCAAATCCATTTGCTGGGATTGTTTTTTAAACAAAAAGGAAGGTTGAGGTGTCAACGCCTTGCCAGTCGGTGGAATGTGAAAGTGTGAAACGCCACGACGGAGGAGAATTGAGCCGTGGAGATAACATTGGAACCGCATCGTTACACTTTTCTTCTGAAGGGGTAGCTGGAAAGGCTACCGCAATGATTCTCAGGAGCCACGCACGTGCAGCTACATCTCCGCCGATCTCAGATTGTGGAGAAGACGAGGCCGTATGTTAGCATTACAGCGTCGTTTACCAATCCTAGGAGCAGTCAACACCGGAAGCACAGAGGAGAAGAAGAGGGAGATGAAAAGTGGGAGGACATCAACTGGGGGGTGAGTTTAAAATTTAACAGAAAAATAAAGAGGAGACCAACAAATTCGGGAAAGCCGGGGGGAGAAAATAAAAAAATAAAAAAATACAGAAACGACAAAGGAAGGACCGAATTTAAACATGCACAAATAAAAAGAAAACGAAATTTTTTTATAAAAACATAAGACCAAACCCTAGAACCTCTCTGGAGAAATTATTTTTCATGCCGGTCAATCATTCATCTGCTTCGGCCGTTGCTCTGGGGCCTCCCTTGAGTGAAGGTAGACTCCTTTGACCATGGACACTTCACTAGCCATGGAACTTGATGGTGGAGGACACACAGAGGATAAGAATGATTTGCTACAGCGGAGTAATGAAAGGTGGAAAGCACCGGACAACGATTCTCTGGAAAATGGATCAGCTTGGCAGAGAAAAGTGGGGTGGACGTTGTGAAGCAATTTAATGTCAAGGACCATCTATACACAGAGGAATGAGAAGATGAATCCGATATTGCGGACTTCATCCAAATTGCGGAAAATTGGAGGGGCAACAAAGTTGATGATGATCCGATTGAATTGGAGGTGGAGGATTGTATAGAATATTGGCAGCCATGGCGAAGGGCAGTGATCATAAAAGTGCTGGGCAGAAACGTCTCTTATCGAATCCTTGAGCAGAAATTGATGAATATGTGGTGCACGCAAGGTATGTTAGACATTGTGGATTTGGAATTTGGCTACTAAGTAGTCCGATTTTGTTGTAAGGAGGATTATGAGACGGCCCTTGGTAAGGGACCCTTGCTCATACACGGGCATTATTTGACAGTAATGCGTTGGAGGCCATTCTTCGTGCCATCCAAAGAGAAAATTGTGTCCACATTGGTATGGATTCGTTTCCCCGAAGTACCACTTGAGCATTTTGAAAATCATGACCTGCTATTAGAATTGGCAAAACGGGTTGGCAAGCCCATCAAAGTGGATGTAATCACGACTAGTTCAACTAGAGGAAGATTTGCTAAAGTATGTGTGGAGATGAACCTTCACAGAATACTACGTACTACCATTGTCATTCAGGGAAATCTATTCAAGGTGGAATATGAGGGGATGCGGTTGACATGCTTTGGGTGTGGTCGTTACGGCCATAGAACACACAAATGCCCAAACCAGCATCAAATAGGTAATGAAGGTGCATCAACAGTTGTCACACACGACTTTCTGAATCCAAAGGTTCCGGAAAGCCCAAAACAGGAAAAGCCGTTTGGACCATGGATGCTGGGAAAGGATAGAAGGAGGAGACCTCCAGCCCCGAAAGATAAAAATAGCATGGTTCGTAAGGAAGCACAGCCTATGGCTGAAGGGAATAAATCTAGGAACTTAAGTGCAAATAATGCCTCTAAAAGAGCATCTGGTTCACGTTTCGAAGTGCTATCCGGTGAGGAGGAGCCTAAGGAAAATGAATATGTGGATGAAGAGACGGTGGACGAAATAGAATGATTTAGGAGGCAGATGGAGGAAGCATCCAATAATAATGTGGCACCAAACATTACTCTTTTAAGGAAGAAGGACCAACAAGGGTCCAAGAATAACAAAGGCACTGTTGGTCCCTTTGAAAGGCTGACACAAGTTTAGAGGGGGGGGGGTGAATAAACTTGTCACCAAAACTAATCTCGAAAGTGGAAAAGTCCTGTGAATCGAAGTTTCTTCAAACTCAAACCGATCTTCAGTTTGTTCCTGTCCCTTTAACTTGTGCGGAGTTCAGTTAGCTCAACTGAATATAAGTTATTACTGACTTATATTTAGTCTCGTTAACTGGCAGCGGATAAAACTAGCCTTTTAGTGCAATAGATGTGTAAATAGAAAACTAGACCTTCTATGTATCAGTTTTGTGCTGTCTCAGTGTATGGTGTTTGCTGAGAGTTAATGCAATAAATAAAACAAACACAGATGCAAAAAGTAAATCAACACATGATTTGTTTATGGAAGTTTAAGGTGGTGTAATCCCGCACGCCTCCCTTCTCCTGTGGGCGTAGGAGGTATCACTAGAATAATGAGATAACCGTTACAAAATCCTAGCACTATGACAAATTCCTTCACGACACCCTAGTTTCACTTTGTCTACACAAAATGAAGAAAGGTGAGATTGCTCCCTTCACTCTGCACACCGATCCTTTGGAGGTGGAATTGCTCCTTCACCACCACCACTAATACCAACACACAAATCCTCGGGACCGCACTAACAAATGTGAGTAAACACCGTATGAAGAAAGGTAGAATTGCTCTCTTCAAACTATGCACAACCAACCCTTTTTCACAAAGGTTAGGTATCGAATTAATCAAAGATTAATTCAGTGAGCTGTCTGATTCTTCTGGATCTGACTTTGTAGCTCCAAGATGCCTTCTTTCCCCCTTGATGGGTTACTGGATCTTTCTTTGAAGTCTTCAAGGCAATTTCGTTGGCTTCCTCTTTTTCTGGATATATATATGATCTGATTTTATAGATCTGGATTTGGATCTTTGAATATATGCTTGTAAAGCTCTTTTTCTGATCCTCCTCTGTTTTTTACTTTAAGTGATTCTCTTGTGTATTTATAGGGGTGATGTAACGGTCACTAGCTCTTGTAGCCGTTACACTTGTCATTTTACCAACGTTCACATGTACGATCTTTTGTCGTATTCTCAGTTTGAATTCAACAAGGCTTTAACTCAGTTTTCTACTCTTCTTCAAAACTGAGTACCTTGTATACTTAATATCCGACTTCAATTGGCTAAGTCAGAGTACACCAATCAGTTTCTTCTCACTTGGTAGCTGATAATCTTTGTCCTTAAGATTATTTAGTTATACATGATCTAAAACTCAGTTTCAGGTCACCACAGACTTGCATGAATCCTGACTTATAGTCATGACTTAATCAGCTTCTAACTGAGTTTGCCACCTCGCTTCTTTGGTCTTCAGAATCGAGTCTGTGGTCCTCGCTTCTTCGATCTTCTAGATAAGCCAATCGAGTCTCAGGTCCTCGGCGAACTTATCTTCTTCAGTTCTGGCATAACTGAGTTTGAACCCTCAGTTCTTCATGTGCATATATAGTTTTCTTGTTATAACTCAGTTTTCTTGTTGTGACTCAGCTGTTCGCCTAGTTCCTATTCTATTACAATGCTTGTCTGAAACAACCTATACAAAGTTCAGACTCTAGATAGAACTTATACATTTATCTCTAGACCATTTCTTGCTTCTTCTTTCATTATGCACTATAACAGTTAGTTACGACCTCATCATCATGGGTTGTAAGTGATTTGTCTAATTTTGTGACGAATCATCATCACAACATAAATAATATTTCCAACAATTTTTTTTGATGATGTATCATAACCCTCCCTAAAAGCAATAATAAAGGAATAGTGCAAGAAATCATAACGAAACAAGTTAAGAAAGCAAACTAGAACAGCCAAGTTTATTACAAGTCTCAAAATAGAATGTGATCGAGTTGCAAACCGAATTAGATTACATCTTTTATTTTCCAAAGGCCATTAATTTTTCACCAAAGAAATATGCTCCTTTTGTCTCTAAAAGTCTTCTTTCTTTTCTTTCTTCAACTGATTCACCATCTCTTGGCTTAATTTCCAGATATTCATTCAGCAGTCTGTTTCCTTCTTCATTTTCTTGGTTTTTGAACTTGATCAGAATTTCTTTGAGTTCTTCTTCCATCAATTTCTCTTCTTCTTCTGAGATAAGATTTTCCTTCTCCTCTTTTCTTTCTGATTTCTTTTCATTTCCCCTTTGTTTGTGTCTTCTTATCTCGCCAACTTGTCAAGGATTTGACACACAGTTACAAGCTTTTCTCGATACTCAATACGCTTTGATCGCGCTTCCTCATCATCCTCAGTTCTTGTTTCTTTAAAGTCTCCTTCTGCAATCAGCTCTTCAAACATACTGTCAACTGCTTCTTCATCAAGTTGAGTAGATTCACTTTTCCGGTGGACTGGTACGTCCTAGACATAGAAAAGGATGAAAATGTCCCTTTGATACTTGGAAGACCTTTTCTTTCTACAGCCAGAGCCCTCATTGACTGTGATGGTGGCCAAGTGACCATACGAGTCGGTGATCAGGAGGTGAGCTACAGTGTCTCCAAAGCTATTCAGGGACCCTCTGATTATCCAACCGGCTTCTCCATAGAAGATATGTCAGATGACTTTAATGATTACATGGAAAAGCAAGTCATGGCTGTTGAGACTGAATATGAGCGATTAGTTGAAAATCTGAATAATCATGGTTGGGTGAATCTAGAACAACTAGCAGCTGAGTTTGATGAAGATTCGATGAAAGGAGAAGCTTTGGCAAATGGGACCACTCAAGTAAACTCAAGTGATGTTGAGTTGAAAAGTGGGGAGCTTAAATCGAGTTTGGAAAAACCACCTGCAGATCTGGTACTGAAGCCGTTACCTAAGCACTTGAAATATGTCTTCCTGAGAGAAGGTGACAAGCTTCCGTGAATTATTTCTGCCAAGCTATCCCGATTGGAAGAAATGCAATTGTTAAACGTTTTGAGAAAGAATGAGAAAGCCTTTTGATGGCAAGTGGGAGACATCGAGAGGATATCTCGACATATGCATGCACAAGATAAAGATCAAGAGGGTGCAAAGTGTGTTAGAGAAAATTCTGAGAGGAGGCTCAACCCTCATATGCAAGAAGTGGTCAAAAAGGAGATTATCAAGCTTTTAGACATGGGCATTATTTACGCAATTGCTGACGGTGAATGGGTATCCCCTACTCAAGTGGTTCCTAAGAAAGGAGGGATTACTATCGAGAAGAATGAGAAGGGTGAAGAAATAGCATTGAGGCTCATGACTGGTTATAGAGTCTGTATAGACTACAGAAAACTCAATGAGGTTACGATGAAAGATCATTTCCCTTCCATTCATTGACCAGATGCTTGAGCGCCTGGCAGACATGCATTCTCATCATGCTTCGGATGGATATTCAGGATATTTCCAGATACCCATAGATCCGGTCGACCAAGAAAAGACCACTTTCACCCGCTTCTATGGTACATTCGCCACAAAGCGAATGCCATTTGGTCTCGCAATGCCCCGCCTACATTTCAAAGGTGTATGCTTTGGCAATCTTTGATGGGTCAAGTTGAAAAGTGTATGGAGATATTCATGGATGATTTTCGGTCTTTGGTCAATCCTTCGATGATTGTCTTGATAATCTTGACAGTGTTTTATCCTTACCGTGTGGAAAAGAACTTAGTCCTAAATCGGGAAAAGTGCCATTTTATGGTAGATGAAGGAATAGTTCTTGGCCACAAGATCTCAAACCAAAGGTATGGAAGTAGATAGGGAAAAAGTGGAGGCTATAGAGAAGATGAGTTTGCCTAGAAATGTGCGCGAAGTGAGAGGTTTTCTTGGACACGTCGGTTTTTATAGGAGATTCATTAAGGACTTTTCCAAGATAGCCAAGCCCCTTTCTACTTTACTGAGAGAAGATGTCGTTTTGAATTTTGATGATAGTTGCAAGCAAGCGCTTGAGGAGCTAAAAGTCGCTTGATTTCAGACCGATTCTTATCTCCCCGACCGAATCTACCCTTCGAACTTATGTGTGATGCATCCAACTACGCTGTTGGTGCAGTCTTAGGACAACGAATTAAGGGAAAATTCCAGCCCATATCCTACGCCAGTCACACACTAAACCCTACTCAAGTAAACTACACGACCACTGAAAAGGAATTATTGGTCGTAGTCTTTGCTATGGACAAATTTCAGAGTTACTTGTTGCGCCGCAGCTTATCGTGGTGGATCGATCACGCCGCTCGCGCTATCTCATGACAAAGAAAGATGTTAAACCGCGTGCCTACTACGTTGGATACTGATCCTGCAAGAATTTGATGTTCAAATTAAGGATAAAAAGGGCAGAGAAAACGTAGTAGCTGATCATGTTTCAAGAATGTTGAAGGAGGAAGAGCGAGAGCCTGAAGACATAGACCTTTACTTTCCTCTCGAAAATGTTATGCATATAGACGAGTGCACTGTGATGTCCATGGTATTCTTCCATCACAACTACTTTCATTCCCAATATCTAAACCGAATTTTCATATCGAGAAGAAGAAATTCTTCTCGACTTGAAAACCTTTGTGTGGGATGAACCTTACCTCTTCAAAATTTGTAAAGATGGATTGTTGAGAAGATGTGTTCTCGAACTGAGCAATGTGATATCATTGAACAATGCCACAGTGGGCCTACTGGTGGCCACTTTGGTCCTTGGAAAACCATTGCCAAGATCTTTCAGTATGGTTTCTATTGGCCCACGATCTTCAAGGATTCGGAAGCTTTCAGAAAGCTTGTGATAGGTGCCAATTAACCTGAGCCTTAACAAGGCGTTTTGACAAGCCGTTGAAACCCATTCTAGAATGTGAAGTCTTCGATGTATGGGGGATTGATTTTATGGGCCCGTTCCATCTTCCTGTGGAAATAAATACATCTTAGTCTATGTCGATTATGTATCGAAATGGGTGGAGGCCCAAGCCACTTTTTGCAATGATCATAAAACGGTCATGAATTTTCTAAAGAAAAACATCTTTGTAAGATTTGGGTGCCCACGTGCCTTGATAAGCGATGAGGGAACACACTTCTGCAACCGACCACTAGAGAAAGTACTTGAGAAATACGGTGTTCGGCATAAAATCGGCACACCATATCATCCTATTACTAGTGGCTGTGTTGAGAGAAGTAAGCAAAGCTTGAAGAAGATCTCGAGAAAGTAGTAAATACCACGTAAAGGATCTGAGTCTTAAGTTGATGATGTACTATGGGCATATCGAATCGCTTACAAAACCCCATGGGAACATCACCCTATCGATGGTATATGGAAAACCATGCCACCCGCCGCTTGAGTTGGAGACAGAGCGATTGGGCCACTAAGTTCTTAAACTTCGATACCCAATCATTTGGTGAACACCGATCGCAGCAGCTTGTAATGAGTTAGATGAGTTTAGACTCCAAGCCTATGAGAGTGCCAGGATAAGTAAAGATAAGATGAAACTCCTTCATGATGCCAAAATCAAGAAGCTTAGAATTTTGAGTCGGGATCAAGTTCTATTGTACAATTCCAGGTTACATCTGCTCCTCGAAAGTTGAGGACACGTTGGTCCGGCCCTTTGAAATTCTCGCAAATCATTCCTGGAGGTGTTTTAGAACTAAGAGGTCATGGTGACCAGCCGTTCAGAGTGAATGGTCAAAGGTGCAAGCATTATATCGGTCAAACCAAAGAAAAACCTTTGATTGTTCATTTTCCTCGACATCCTCGGTTGTGGTATACCCTGAAGTCAATAAGTTTGATGAATTTTCACCCGACTTGTTTTCTGAGGTTGACGGCAGTGGTCCATTAGAGGAAGTCATGGCTGGTAGTTGGGATATGGAAGAGTTTAAAAAGGAGCAACAAATTTAAGAGACGCCTCAAGAAGAAGAAGTCTACAATGGGAGGATTAAAAGTGTTTGGAAAGCTATCAAACGCTTGACCCCATGTGTGTTAGATGTCGCTTTTTTGTACCCACGCCATCGATCGAGCTTACACGGTGTATTGGCTGGAAGAAAGGTTAAATGGCCTGATCCAGGCTAAAGTGAGAGATTGTCGAGCTAACGACACAAACCAAAAGCGCCACTAGGGGCATCCTAGATATCCTTATTTGTTTTAGTTGCTTTTGTTTTACTCTTTTCTTTGATTTACCTGCTTAGTTTAAGTCTAATTAGGTAATGTTGACTCGTCATTCACTTTGTGTACTTTAAAGAAAAAATGGATTACGGAGTTTCACGCATGAGTTCCATTTCATTAGTAGGATCCAACTTATCACCTTAGATGACAGACCTGGAGGGACGATCATTCTGGACGTAGATTATGATATCATCACTTGCCTCAGGATCATACTCACGTTATCATTGTACCCCAAGCTTTGGGAGGTGGAGAGTTTAGTACCGAGGACCTGCAGAGTGCTTTAGGACGACCATATACAATCCTTAATGATCCGATGCTGACCGACCTGTTGCTAGTGCTGTGTGCTGAACATTTCCGAGGAGTGGATGTTGTTAGAGAGGACTGGGCCCTACAGGATGAATACGATTTTCCTGCCGCGATTGACATGCTCCGTCGTCTGATCCGGATTGTGGATTGGGCTGATATTTATGAGGACTAGCTTCGTTAGGTGTTTCGTCGAGCAAACGACGTTAAACAAAAGTGCTCGGTGGGAGGCAACCCACTATCGTCTCATTTTTTTATGTATTTGAAGTTTTTTGTTTGATTTATATGAGGCAATAAGAGTTTGAATTAAAATGTATGAAAAATTCTATGTTTTTGCTTCATTTTGATCTTGGACGCCCGTCCATCATATGGGACGCCCGCCCGTAAATGTGTTTTCGTGAACGGCGCTCCATCTATTCTCGACGCCCGCCCGTGAAGTTCCTCCAACATCAGATTTGTTTGAAAAGTAGGACGGGCGCCTGCTTTCACCGAACGCCCGCCCAGCTTCATCGCTTTTCCAGTGAACGCCTGTCGCTTCAATGGACGCCCGTCCCGCCCTACGCCTATATATACCCCCGCTTCCCAAATTTCATTCAACCCGAATTTTCAAAGTTTAAAACCGACTTCGCGCGCCTTGCTCTCAAATCCTTGTTTCTAAACCTTTTTTGGCGATTCAAAGCTCTGCAAACACCTCTCAAACCCCTCTCATCGATTATTCAAACCAAATCCAACAACAAACAGCCATTAATCTGATTCATTGACCTAGCTTTTGCGATTTTTTTGGAGAAAAATACAAACTTTGGGGTCGAATTTGCATTGTTAGGGCTTCCAATTGTCATTTGCATCACCCTCCCATTACACCTGGTAAGACTTTATCACCTTTTCTTAGATTGATTCATGTTTTTTTAGTTCGATTTCGGAGTAGATTTTTGATGAATACTAGCTTATTAGTTTCTTTTCTTCTTCTTGTTTTGTTGGTGATCTGGGGTGGTGATGGTTGATGGTGGATGGTTGCATGATGGTTTTGGTGTGGTTTGGTGTTGGTTGTTGAATTTTTGGGAAATCCTGTTTGGACGATAAACGGGTGGTTTTGTTTTGCATTGTGGTTTGGGGTTGTTTGTCTAGGTTGAATAGCAATGACCCGTAAAGAGGTTCAGAAACGACATGGTAAGGGGATAGCAACGGAACCGAGTAAGAAGAAAAAGGTTGTCGATCCCACCTTAGTCCTTCCCACATGGGGTGTTGATATTAGAGAACGTCTTCCTAGGGCTGCTCAAGGTCAATGTAGGGTGCCGTTGAGAGATGAATCTGAGTCTGACACTGATGACGAGGTACCCCTAGTGAGATTACCTAGGGTTGAGAGGACTGAAGAGACTCCTAGGCCTACGACTGAGGAAGCACCTGAGAGAAGGGAGCCTGCTAGACAGAATGTTAGACCCTCTTTCCCTATTCCATTTGCTCGGAGGTTCATTAACCCTAAGGCCCTAGACGTGTACAACAAGCATTATCTGACGAGAACTATGTTGATAGAGACAGCCGTTCTTGAGTCTCAAGTAGATCCTTCTTTTGTTCAAATGTTCACGGATAGAAAGTGGGGTGCCCTGATGAGAACCCCTAGAACCCCTGTCAATGCTACCTTAGTTCGTGAGTTTTATGTGAACTGTTCTGAAACGGATCTGGAAACTGGGGTAGTTATGGTTCGAGGAGTTAAGGTGCCGTTTACACCGCAGGTTATCAACAAGAAATACAAGTTAGAACCATTTGAGGGGTTGGATTATAAGGAAGCGATTAAAGCCAAGCAGGATGCGGGTGAGGATCCTTTGAGGAGCCGAGATCAAAGTGTGCCCGGAGGTGCCGTGGACACTTAGACCGAGAGGAGATAGGAATGAATTGGTTACTACCTCTTGGACGGAGGATTGGAAAGTCCAAAGGTCGATTTATACGTAAGTAATGTGTTGTTGCCTAAGAACAACTTGACACATTTTCACATTGGCGATCTTGGGATGCTCTACGCCTTGAACTTTAAGCTAAATATTGATGTTGGACAGGCGATCTTCGATGAGATAGCGTTGAATCAAAAAGTCTATGCTCGATGTCTGATTTGCCCCCATTTGATCTATAGTCTCTCGCTTCAGATGTCGGGTTCCCGAGTACAAAACTGATCACAAACCTAAAAATCCAAGGTACTTGCAGCGGGAGAAATTGAAATCTTCAGCCGATCGAGTCCGAGGCAAAGACATGAGCCCGGATCATTTTCGTACCGCCCAAGATCTTCCTTCCTTCTTTATCTCCACGCTAAGATGCGCTTGAGTATGGCCAATAGTATATGGAACTGGATGGAGGACATGAGAACTTCATAGAACAATATCCTGACTATCTTACGTTGTATAAGTGAGGGCCGTCCTCCGAGGGACCAGAGATGCTACAACGCAAGCACTATGGATTACGCGGACGACGACATCGAAAGCGTGCTATTGCGGATGTTCTTCATGATGAGTCGCCTTCGACGAGGAGCAAAGTTGACACAAAGCAGGAGGACTACTACGCCACTGCATCGGATCTTCATCGATACTCCTACGGATGGAGCACCTCCGCCGGTGATTCTTCGGCACTAAGGCAGACTTGACTTTCTGATGCGGATTCTACATTATATTTTTCTCCCTGGGATTTGTTTGTATTTTGATACTATGTTTTTCTTTCTTTCAATCTTTACTTGATTCATATGTATTTTTCTTGGAGCTACTGTCTGTTTCCGTTGCTCATTTTTTTATTGATGAATCTTGTAAGCCATAAGGCAAATCGTTGACATTCCTGTGGTTTCTATTATTCCGTGACGTGCTTGAATTGTCGTTTGATTCGATTTCACCTTATCCTTATCTTTATCTTTATTCTGCGATGTGATATGATCCCCGTTTTTCCCCGAGATTTTCCCGTGTTTATCGAGAAAAAAGTGCATATTGTTAGCTGTTTTGTCGACCTAGTATTGGACTCGTGCTGAAACGGATGATTTTTGAGTTTCCGAACGTTGGTTTCTTCATGCTCCTGCCTGACCAACGGTTCGAGTATCTATTCAAATCAGCTAAGTACTTTATTTCTTTTTATTCCTGCACAACCTGAGGACATGTTGTCGTTTAAGTGTGGGGGAGGGGAATGGTTAGGTGTATCTTTTTGCTTGTATTGTTATTCTATGCTGAAAAGAGCTAAATTTTTCAAATTTTTGTTTTGTCCCGGTTGACCGAATGCATATTTTTGTCCGGTTTCTATAGCCATTTATGTTGTATATTGTATGTTTCGTAGGTTAGATGTTTCACCCGACATACATTTCACGAGCCATAATAAATGATGAGCTAAAATATAAAGCTATACCCATTTGGATTAGTAATTTTTGATTATCTTATAAGTATCTTGTGCTTAGTGCTTGTAGATCGTGAGAATTATAATAGTTTGTGTTTAGAGTCGAGTATGACATATCGTGGAATATCTTAGGTTTGAATGTGATAAGTTTAAACGTAATTATTGTGCTTTAAAAAGTATGTTTCAAAAAAGTGAATGAATTAATTGGGTGTGTCGTGAAGTCGGGTCGATGATTGGAGTGAGGTAGGGCGCATCACCTAATATCCTATACCACTATGATGACCAAAAGCTCACGACATGTAAGAAGTCGCTTGATGATTTGAGTACGGTAGGTCATATCTCGAATGTCCTATTCTACTATGACGGGCAATAGCTCATTCTCGATGTGCGATAAATGTGCATGATGATTAAATCACCATTTAAAGGTACCGGTATGAATTGATATAAGACTTAGTTATCGCCTACCTTATCCCCAAAGATAAACCGATGATATGTTGTAGTGGATTATCCTCTCGAGTATGTCGAAAGGTCCTAAATGTATTATATCATCCTTTTCGGATATGTACGCTTTGTAGGGTGCATGTTATAAGTATCATTTATTTCTAGTTTAAATGGGGTATTTGCTAGTTGATTTGAATAGATTTCAAGTTTGGACTTAGTGGAAGTTTGCTATGGCTTTGCACACACACCGGGGTGAACCTATAATTTATTAATTATGCTTTATTCTTGCTGAAATGTCTATCTTTTTCCCGAGCCTTGATCTTGTTTTGTTTCGCTCGACGAGCAAAAAGCTAAGTGTGGGGAGTTGTTTAGTATGCATTTTCTATGATTTATATCGTTCTATTTTCAGAACAATTTTCCCTTAATTCGTAATGATTTGCATGAAAAGTAAGTATTTATTAGATTTATTAAGTAAATGAAGTGAGGAGTTGTTGAATTGCAAGGTTGAGTTGATTTCGTGGTTTTATTGATGATTTTCTATCTATATGAATGATTTTACACTTTGCAATGTTTTGATGTCTTGTAGATACACGAATTTGGCTTAAAAGAGGTTTAAAAGATGTTCAAGTGAGGATTTACATGGAAGAAAGAGGATAAAGATGAAGTCGGATAAAAATAGAGATGAAAAACCGGATTTGAAGTGAATCAACGCTGCCTCAAGTTCCGCCCAAATTAACGGGCGTTGAGGTATCGGACGGGCGCCCAGAAGGAACATTGATTCGTGAGTATTAAGATTTTTGCTGAACGAAAGCGCCCATTTTACCTAGACGGGCGTCTGACATGACTCGCCCGACTCAAGATTTTATGAAGAATGGATAGGCGTTTCAACCTCTTGGACGAGCGTCCAGCCACCGACCTAGCAAAAACCGACTTAAATTCTTATAAATAGCCACGTTTTTCTATCCATAATATACCCTAATTACTCCAGGCGGCCACAAGAACCCTAAGGGGCGATTTTTCTGTGTTCTCCACCCTTCATAAACAACTTTTATGCTTTTTATTTTCTAGATAAATTTCTCCAATTATATGTAATTTCTAGTAGCTATTTCGAGTGTTCAAACGATGAATAGAGGCTAGAGCTCATTGGAACAAGCTGCCAGAAGCCGTCTAGCAAAGACGTTGATTTCTCTTGGATTATCTTGTGAGTTTTTATTAAAAGTTGTATCTTTTCTATGTTTAATTCATTGTTATTATGCAATTTTATCGATGGATGTTTTGCATGTTTGATGTTTAATGGTTGATGAGAGTTTATTGTTAAACCTAGATCACCATAGTCAAGATTAGATTTTTAACCTAAAAATAACGAGAGTTGTTAGGTTAATTTCTAGGTTGCTAGATTGAGAGATCTTACACCTTTGTTATAAAAGCGTTAATCTTTAAGATCGAAAGATAAGAGATTAATAAACGAATTATCTAAGAGATTAGAAATTCATACCTTTGATAGGTGAATCACAACTTTTGATTAATCATCACTAGATAATCTAGAGAAGAAATTGAATGTTATAGAATTGGTGGATCAATTGCTTGTTCGTTGTTCAAATTATTGATAAATCGTTTGTGCTTGATTTGCTTAGCAAAGTTATAAGTTTTATTGCATGTTTAGGTTTTAGAATAGATTATTTTAGATAATTTGGTTCGTAATCACGTTTCCTGGCTTTAGATTTCTAATCTTCTGTCCAGTTTACTTTTTTTTATTTTCGTTTCTAGTTTGTTACGTGTTAATCGCTTTTATTTCCTTATAATTGTAGTAATAGTAGTTGTGACATCCTTAGGTTAGTTAGATAAAAACTAGGTAAACAACCCCGATTCCCTGTGGATTCAACTCCGGTATTAACCTCTATACTACGATCCCTGCACTTGGGGTAAACCGGATTATTTTATTACTTGTTTGTTCTTCATTAGATAAAATCCGAGACAGTTAGTAACCGTGTTTTTATTTTATTTTTGTTTCTCTTGCATGAGGTACAGAAAGATTTTGACCCTCTCTCAGACAGATTGTTGGAATTCAAAGTCCCGCAAGCACCATGCCACGCACAGTCTTGAATATCAGGCCCATACCTATGTATCCAGGCTCCAGAGTGAGGTACCAGTATGAGGAGGATAAGAGACGAGTGGAGTTAAAGAGTAAGCGCCGTAACTAAGAGGCATGCAGAGGCAACCTTAAAGGAGTATGAAGATTTCCGCTGAGGTAAGTCTCATATTCAGGTTATAGATGTACCATCTTCTGATTCTGATCCTGAAGAGGACCTTGATTATATGCTATCTGAGCCCGAGGATTACCCGGACTTAGATGTGATAGACAAACTAGGAGACCCAGGCACCTTTAGACACCCTGCTTCAATAAATGGAGTATTCTTTGGATTGTGGATGTGTGACTGTGTTCTAGTCAGAACATTATTCCTTTTCACTCGCCAAGAAGCAAATTTTCAGGTTTACATGAACCGTAAGTACAACATGCATTTTGTCAATCGTAAGGTCGACATGGTCACTGGTATGCTGGGACTGTACTCTCAGAGTGGGAGGTTTCCACTTCCCTACTGACTTTCTAGTCCTAGACGTCCTTAATGACCCGAGTGCGAATGTTTTGTTACGTCGTCCATTTCTAGAGACCAGTCGAGCCATTCTGGATTATGAATCGTACTTAGGGTCAATAATGATGCTAAAACTTTTAGGATCATGCTCTCTTTCTTTGTTCAATGGCTCTTGTATCGTTTTATTTCTTTTCTAGGCTCCCTTGCCCTTCTTCACGTATGTAAACATCACTTTTTCATTGTGTAATGTATGCAAATGGATGGGGGCACTTTCATTCTTCACTTTCAGCTGCTTTGTTTCCGGTAGTGATTTCACCTCAATCTGCTCTTTATTCGGGTGAATAAGTATGTTTCCCAGTCAAATTGTAGCCCTTGATAAATTACGGCCATCAGCCTGGTCCTTCATTTCAAGTCATGGCATGCATTGATCCAAGCTTCCATTCAATTCATTTGCCTATCATTAGGCGAAATTCTTATAATGGATTTCTCAGATCAATCATTTGGCAGTTGAATTTCTTATTCTCTGGTTTGTCTTTCTTCCCAATCTCCAACCAGAAGGCATTTGTGTCTACCACAACATCTTCAACCTTTGCCGGACTAAGATTTAAGAGTTTCAGATGTTGATGAAGTAGAGCTGACGTAACACCAATCTCTTACCATTCACAGTGGTGGTGATCCTATTAAGAGTCATTCTTCCATTCTCAGAAATGGTTCTTTCCACAAATTTGGCATTATTCTAGAATGACATCTGGTTCTCATAGCAGATTGCTTTCGTCGGTGGGTTGAGGAAAGTCATCAATCACAGATTAGCACACCCATCTACTAATCTCTGCGCTTGTGCATCACTGTTGTGCGACTCCAAATAATTTTGAGTTCGACAGAGTGACCAGTAGAAATAGTGTTTCATATTGTTTGGCAGAAAGAACGGGTGAAGATGATGAAGCCATTACTAAACTTAGAGAAATCCAAGAAAAATTTATGAATATTTTCTGGAAGTATTGGTTTGAATACAATGAGAGCGTAAAGATTGTAGAATTTGTCAAGTGTGTGAATGTAGATTGACGGTTGAGTGTTGGAAAGATTGACCTGGACAAAATATGGTGTAAGTGGCTTGATTTTCTGTATAAGAATCACAGTAATTGAGGTTAGTGGTGGAGTGGATCAAGAGAATAAATATAATTACATAGATTCGAGGCGTTTCCGTCTCTTCAATGATTTTCTAACCTTAACTCCAATATTTTATTCCTCATGTCTAATTAAAAAATAATCCACATGTGTAATCTCCAATAATAAATTTTCCATTAATCTCTGACTTTCCACATGTAAAAATCATTTATTCATTTCACACTTCTCTTAGGGCATGTTTGGTATGGAGAGAAAACATATGAGAAAAGAAAAATTTATTCTCTTTCTCAAATTTGACATGTTTGGTTACTAAAGAATAGAAAAGTCTCTTTCTCAACTTGTAATCTTTTATCAAAATGGATTCTTTTCTTTGATTTTGATTCTTAACCCTACTTAAAGAAATGTTTAATGAGAAAATAAAAGGCTCTTGTATTTCTCAATCCGGTTTCTCTCTCAAAATTTTCCCATTTTCTTCAATGATCAACTGTCTTTGAATTTTTTTTTCATTGTTTACGTTGATAAAAAAATTCCATATTGATTCATCATCATATGTTCCGTGATTGTGTCGGTGATTTAATTTTTTTTTTTACATTTTTTGAATGATAATAATTTCCATTTGCATTCATCCTGATTTGTTTCGTAAATATATATATAAATTAAAAAAATAAATCATCATCATATTCATCAGCATTAGCAGGTAAGTGTTTATGTGATTTTTTCTTCATTTTATTCAATCACAACAAGTTTTTAGAGTGGATTGAATATATATATTATTGAATATTGTTTTTTACATGTTGATTCAATCATTATTTTTTTCCATACTTTTTCATGAGCAGGCCGATTCTAATTTTATCACTATTTACATCTTCATTCATCGTGATATATATATATATATATATATATATATATATATATATATATATATATATATATATATATATATATCTCTTTTATTTTCTCGGGTCTATTCTCAACACTTTTCTTTTCTTAGTTTTTCTCCGTATCAAACATACCCTTATATGCTTGACTTCACATTGCTATTCTTTCCACAGAGCTTCACCCCAAACTTAATGTCTAAACACATTCTTACTTCTTAATCACACACACTGGACTTTTTAAATGTTAATTTTAGATCATATATTCGATTCTTAAAAATGTGGATTAATTGTGACAAACGGTTTTTTGATTTTAAAATTTTGATTGTATGATTTTTTTTATTTTAATGTTGCATTTCTACCAAATTAAAGACATGACTAAAATGCAAACTAAGCCAAATCAAACTAATGACTATCATATTAGTGTTGAATTTGATGACAAACGTTGTTATGCCATATGGACGCTGTTGTATATAGGGGTTCTTAGGCATGGTCTGTACCATATTTCTCTTTCTAAAGATTCCATTTCCAAAGACTAATCAAGCCACTCCATCAATTTGATCTCCCTTCAATCCAAGAATAAAGACAAATCTGCTATTATGTCTAGTTTTAGTCATTCCCTTCAATCCGACAATAAAGACAAATATGCTATTATGTCTTCTCTATTATCTAGTTTTAGTCATTCTCAGAAATGGTTCCTTCCAAAAATTTGGCATTTTTCTAGAACGACATCTGGTTCTCATAGCAGATTGCTTTGATCGGTGGGTTGAGAAATGTCATCACTCCCAGATTAGCACACCCATCTTCTAATCGCTGTGCTTGTGCATCGTTGTTACGCAACTCCAAATAATTTTGAGTTTGACAAAGTGACCCAGTAGCAATAGTGTTTTCATATTGTTTGGCAGAAAGAGCGGGTGAAGATGATGAAGCCATTACGAAACTTAGAGAAATCCAAGAAAAAGTTATGAATATTTTCTGGAAGTATTGGTATGAATACAATGAGAGCGTAAAGATTGTAGAATTTATCATGTGTGGTTTATATAGTAGCGTTGCCTGTGTGAATGTAGATAGACGGTTGAGTGTTGGAAAGACTGACCCGGACAAAATATGGTGTAAGCGGCTTGATTTTCTGTATAAGAATCACGGTTATTGAGTTTAGTGGTGGAGTGGATCAAGAAAATAAAGATAATTACAGAGATTCGAGGCGTTTCTGTCTCTTCAATGATTTTCTGACATTAACTCCAATATTTTACTCCTCGTGTTTGATTAAAAAATAATCCACATGTGTAATCTCCAATAATATATTTTCCATTAATCTCTGACTTTCGACATGTAAAAATCATTTATTCATTTCACACTTCCCTTAGATGCTTGACTTCACTTAGCTATTCTTTCCACGAGCTCCAGCCAAAACTTAATGTCTAAACACATTCTTACTGATTAATCACACACACTGGACATTATAAATGTTAATTTTAGATCATATAATCGATTCTTAAAATGTGGATTGATTTAGTATAAAACCATTTTTTATTTTAAAATTTTGATTGTATGATTTTTTTATTTTAATGTTATATTTCAACCAAAGAAAAGATATAACTAAAATGCTAACTAGGCCCAATCAAACTAATGACTATCATATTACTGTTGAATTTGATGACAAACGTTGTAATGCCATTTGGATGTTGTTGTATATAGGGGTTCTTAGGCATGGTCAGTACCAGATTTCTTTTTCTAAAGATTCCATTTCCAGAGACTAATCAATCCCCTCCATAAATTTGATCTCCCTTCAATCCAAGAATAAAGACAAATCTGCTATTATGTCTAGTTTTAGTCATTCCCTTCAATCCAACAATAAAGACAAATATGCTATTATGTCTTCTCTAGAATCTAGTTTTAGTCATTCTCAGAAATGGTTCCTTCCACAAATTTGTTATTTTTCTAGAACGACATATGGTTCTCATAGCAGATTGCTTTGATCGGTGGGTTGAGAAATATCATCACTCCCAGATTAGCACACCCATCTACTAATCACTGTGCTTGTGCATCGTTGTTTCGCAACTACAAATAATTTTGAGTTCGACAGAGTGACCCAGTAGCAATAGTGTTTTCATATTGTTTGGCAGAAAGAGCGGGTTAAGATGATGAAGCCATTACGAAACTTAGAGAAATCCAAGAAAAAGTTATGAATATTTTCTGGAAGTATTGGTATGAATACAATGAGAGCGTAAAGATTGTAGAATTTGTCAAGTGTGGTTTATATAATAGTGTTTCCGGTGTGAATGTAGATTGACGTTTGAGTGTTGGAAAGATTGACCCAAACAAAATATGGTGTAAGCGGCTTGATTTTCTGTATAAGAATCACGGTAATTGAGTTTAGTGGTGGAGTGGATCAAGAAAATAAAGATAATTACAAAGATTCGAGGCGTTGCCGACTCTTCAATGATTTTCTAACATTAACTCCAATATTTTAATCTTCGGGTCTGATAAAAAATAATCCACATGTGTAATCTCCAATAATAAATTTTCCACTAATCTCTGACTTTCCACATGTAAAAATCATTTATTCATTTCACACTTCCCTTAGATGCTTGACTTCACTTAGCTATTCTTTCCACAGAGCTCCTTCATAAAAAAACACTATTTTTAACAGTCAGTCGAGTGCACTTCGATGATCCAGTGGTTGCCCTGCCAAGAGAGCTCACCCAAAAAGGAAAAGGTCAACCCCGCTGGGGAAGTGCCTCAGCTGGTTACACCAATTAGCTACTCCATTGTGGCTTAGTGCAATTCAATCATCCCCACTTCAGTCCTTAATTTACAAAATCTTTCATGACTGAGTGGTTTAGTGAAAATATCTTCTAGTTGATTCTCAATAGATACATATTCCAAAATCACAACACCTTTTTCCACATTATCTCTGATGAAGTGATGTATTACATCAATATGTTTTGTTCTTGAGTGAAGTATTGGATTTTCTGTGATTGAAATGGCACTTGTATTATCACACATAATAGGATTGTCTTCTCATCTACTTCATAGTCTCTTAACTGCTGTCTAATAATCCATAGTACTTATGCATAACAACTACTAGCTTCTATGTATTCTGCCTCTACTGTTGAGGTTGATATGGAGTTTGGTTTCTTGCTAAACCATGATACTAGACTGCTGCCAAGCATCTGACAAGTTTCAGAAGTGCTTTTCCTATCAACCTTACATCCTCTAGTTTCAGAAGTGTTTTTCCTCTAGTTTTAGTCATTATCAGAATGGTTCCTTCCACAAATTTGGCATTTTTCTAGAACGATATCTGGTTCTCATAGCAGATTTCTTTGACCGGTGGGTTGAGAAAAGTCATCAATCCCAGATTAGCACACCCATCTACTAATCTATGTGCTTGTGCATCGTTGTTGCGCAACTCCAAATAATTTTGAGTTCGACAGAGTGACCCAGTAGAAATAGTGTTTTCATATTGTTTGCCAGAAAGAGTGGGTGAAGATGATGAAGCCATTACGAAACTTAGAGAAATCCAAGAAAAAGTTATGAATATTTTCTAGAAGTATTGGTTTGAATACAATGAGAGCGTAAAGATCGTAGAATTTTTCAAGTGTGGTTTATATAGTAGCGTTGTAGGTGTGAATGTAGATTGACGGTTGAGTGTTGGAATGATTGACCCGGACAAAATATGGTGTAAGTGGCTTGATTTTCTGTATAAGAATCACGGTAATTGAGGTTAGTGGTGGAGTGGATCAAGAGAATAAATATAATTACAGAGATTCGAGGCGTTTCCGTCTCTTCAATGATTTTCTGACATTAACTCCAATATTTTATTCCTCATGTCTAATTAAAAAAAAATCCACATGTGTAATCTCCAATAATAAATTTTCCATTAATCTCTGACTTTCCACATGTAAAAATCATTTATTCATTTCACACTTCCCTTAGATTCTTGACTTCACATAGCTATTCTTTCCACAGAGCTTCACCCAAAACTTAATGTCTAAACACATTCTTACTTCTTAATCACACACACTGGACTTTTTAAATGTTAATTTTAGATCATATATTCGATTCTTAAAAATGTTGATTAATTGTGACAAGCGGTTTTTTTATTTTAAAATTTTGATTGTATGATTTTTTTTTATTTTAATGTTACATTTCAACCAAATAATAGACATGACTAAAATGCTAAGTAAGCCCAATCCAATTAATGACTATCATATTAGTGTTGAATTCGATGACAAACGTTGTTATGCCATATGGACGATGTTGTATATAGGGGTTCTTAGGCATGGTCTGTACCATATTTCTCTTTCTAAAGATTCCATTTCCAAAGACTAATCAAGCCCCTCCATCAATTTGATCTCCCTTCAATCCAATAATAAAGACAAATCTGCTATTATGTCTAGTTTTAGTCATTCCCATCAATCCAACAATAAAGACAAATATGCTATTATGTCTTCTCTAGAATCTAGTTTTAGTCATTCTCAGAAATGGTTCCTTCCACACATTTGGCATTTTTCTAGAACGACATCAGGTTCTCATAGCAGATTGCTTTGATCGATGGGTTGAGAAAAGTCATCAATCCCAGGTTAGCACACCACCACACCCATCTACTAATCTCTGTGCTTGTGCATCGTTGTTGCGCAACTCCAAATAATTTTGAGTTCGACAGAGTGACCAAGTAGCAATAGTGTTTTCATATTGTTTGGCAGAAAGAGTGGGTGAAGATGATGAAGCCATTACGAAACTTAGAGAAATCCAAGAAAAAGTTATGAATATTTTTTGGAAGTATTGGTTTGAATACAATGAGAGCGTAAAGATTGTAGAATTTTTCAAGTGTGGTTTATATAGTAGCGTTGTAGTTGTGAATGTAGATTGACAGTTGAGTGTTGGAAAGATTGACCCGGACAAAATATGGTGTAAGTGGCTTGATTTTCTGTATAAGAATCACGGTAATTGAGGTTAGTGGTGGAGTGGATCAAGAGAATAAATATAATTACAGAGATTCGAGGCGTTTCCGTCTCTTCAATGATTTTCTGACATTAACTCCAATATTTAATTCCTCGTGTCTGATTAAAAAATAATCCACATGTGTAATCTCAAATAATAATTTTTTCATTAATCTCTGACTTTCCACATGTAAAAATCGTTTATTCATTCACACTTCCCTTAGATGCTTGACTTCACATAGCTATTCTTTCCACAGAGCTCCACCCAAAACTTAATGTCTAAACACATTCTTACTTCTTAATCACACACACTGGACTTTTTAAATGTTAATTTTAGATCATATATTCGATTCTTAAAAATGTGGATTAATTGTGACGAACTATTTTTTTATTGTAAAATTTTGATTGTATGATTTTTTATTTTAATGTTACATTTCAACCAAATAAAAGACATGTCTAAATTGCTAACTAAGCCAATCAAACTAATGACTATCATATTAGTGTTGAATTTGATGACAAACGTTGTTATGCCATATTGACGCTGTTGAATATAGGGGTTCTTAGGCATGGTCTGTATAAGATTTCTCTTTCTAAAGATTCCATTTCCAAAGACTAATCAAGCCCATCCATCAATTTCATCTCCCGTCAATCCAAGAATAAAGACAAATATGCTATTTTGTCTAGTTTTAGTCATTCCCTTCATTCCAACAATAAAGACAAATATGCTATTATGTCTTCTCTAGAATCTAGTTTTAGTCATTCTCAGAAATGGTTCCTTACACACATTTGGCATTTTTCTAGAATGACATCTGGTTCTCATAGTAGATTGCTTTGATCGGTGGGTTGAGAAAAATCATCAATCTCAGATTAGCACACCCATCTACTAATCTCCATGCTTTTGCATCGTTGTTGCGCAACTCCAAATAGTTTTGAGTTCGGCATGTAATGACCCAAAGAGCAATAGTGTTTTCATATTGTTTGGCAGAAAGAGTGGGTGAAGATGATGAAGCCATTACAAAACTTTGAGAAATCCAAGAAAAAGTTATGAATATTTTCTGGAAGTATTGGTTTGAATACAATGAGATCGTAAAGATTGTAGAATTTTTCAAGTGTGGTTTATATAGTAGCGTTGTAGGTGGGAATGTACAAGGACGGACCTAGCCCCTGGCTAGGGTGGGCGTAGCCCACCCGATTTTTATTTTCGGTACACAAGAAACCTTATGCAACACAGTTAGTTGTTTTAATCCAGCCCACCCGAGCATATAAAAATAGTCTATTAGCACACCCGAACACCAATTCCTGGTTCCGTCCCTGGGAATGTAGATTGACGGTTGAGTGTTGGAAAGATTGACCCGGACAAAATATGGTGTAAGTGGCTTGATTTTCTGTATATGAATCACGGTAATTGAGGTTAGTGGTGGATTGGATCAAGAGAATAAATATAATTATAGAGATTCGAGGCGTTTCCGTCTCTTCAATGATTTTCTGACATTAACTCCAATATTTTATTCCTCGTGTTTGATTAAAAAATAATCCACATGTGTAATAACCAATAATAAATTTTCCATTAATCTCTGACTTTCCACACGTAAAAATCATTTATTCATTTCACACTTCCCTTAGATGCTTGACTTCACCTAGCTATTCTTTCCACAGAGCTCCGCCCAAAACTTAATGTCTAAACACATTCTTACTTCTTAATCACACACTGGACTTTTTTAATGTTAATTTTGGATCATATATTCGATTCTTAAAAATGTGGATTAATTGTGACAAACAACTTTTTTATTTTAAAATTTTGATTGTATGATTTTTTTATTTTAATGTTACATTTCAACCAAATAAAAAGACATGACTAAAATGCTATCTAAGCCCAATCAAACTAATGACTATCATATTAGTGTTGAATTTGATGACAAACGTTGTTATGCCATATGGACGCTGTTGTATATAGGGGTTCTTAGGCATGGTCTGTATCAGATTTCTCTTTCTAAAGATTCCATTTCCAAAGAATAATCAAGCCCGTCCATCAATTTGATCTCCCTTCAATCCAAGAATAAAGACAAATCTACTATTATGTCTAGTTTTAGTCATTCCCTTCAATCCAACAATAAAGACAAAAATGCTATTATGTCTTCTCTTGAATCTACTTTTAGTAATTCTCAGAAATGGTTCCTTCCACAAATTTGGCATTTTTCTAGAATGACATCTGGTTCTCATAGCAGATTTCTTTGATCGGTGGGTTGAGAAAAGTCATCAATCCAAGATTAGCACACCCATCTACTAATCTCTGTGCTTGTGCATCGTTGTTGCGCAACTCCAAATAATTTTAAGCTCGACAGAGTGACCCAGTAGCAATAGTGTTTTCATATTGTTTGGCAGAAAGAGTGGGTGAAGATGATGAAGCCATTACGAAACTTAGAGAAATCCAAGAAAAAGTTATGAATATTTTCTGGAAGTATTGGTTTGAATACAATGAGAGCGTAAAGATTGTAGAATTTTTCAAGTGTGGTTTATATAGTAGCGTTGTAGTTGTGAATGTAGATTGACAGTTGAGTGTTGGAAAGATTGACCCGGACAAAATATGGTGTAAGTGGCTTGATTTTTCTCAGATAAGAATCACGGTAATTGAGGTTAGTGGTGGAGTGGATCAAGAGAATAAATATAATTACAGAGATTCGAGGCGTTTCCGTCTCTTCAATGATTTTCTGACATTAACTCCAATATTTTAATCCTCATGTCGGATTAAAAATTAATCCACATATGTAATCGCCAATAATAAATTTTCCATTAATCTCTGACTTTCCACATGTAAAAATCATTTATTCATTTCATACTTCCCTTAGATGCTTGACTTCACTTAGCTATTTTTCCACAGAGCTCCTTCATCAAAACACTATTTATAACTGTCAGTTGAGTGCACTTCGCTGATCCAGTTGTTGTCCTGCCTAGAGAGCTCATCCAAAATGGCAAAGGTCAACCCCGCTGGTGAAGTCCCTCAGCTGGTTACACCAGTTAGCTGCTCCATTGTGGCTTAGTGCAATTCAATCATCCCAACTTCAGTCCTTAATTTTCAAAATCTTTCATGAATGAGTGGTTTAGTGAAAATATCTTCTAGTTGATTCTTAGTAGATATATATTCCAAAATCACATCACCTTTTTCCACATGACCTCTGATGAAGTGATGTCTTACATCAATATGTTTTGTTCATGAGTGAAGTATTGATTTTCTCGTGATTGAAATGGCACTTATGTTATCACACATAATAGGATTGTCTTTCATCTACTTCATAGTCTCTTAGTCATGTGCCTTATCCATAGTATTTGTGCATGACAACTACTAGCTTCTATGTATTCTCGCTTTTATCGCTGAGGTTGCTATGGAGTTTTGTTTCTTGCTAAACCATGATACTAGTATGCTGCTAAGCATCTGACAAGTTTCAGAAGTGCTTTTCCTATCAACCTTACATCCAACATAGTCTGAATCAGAATATGATGTTAATTTGAATCCTCTATCTCTAGGATACCATATTCCAACATTCATTGTGTGCTTCAGATATTTGATAATCCTCTTAGCTACTAGTAGATGTGATTCATTTTGTTGTGATTGGAATCTTGCACATACTTCATCAGAGATGATATGTCTGATCTGTTGGCATTTAAGTAGAGTAATGAATCAATTATGTCTCTATAAAGCTTTTGATCAACATCCTTTCCATGTTCATCCTTTCCAAGGATAACTCTTGCAAAAATTGGTGTCTTTGATACTTCACTGGTGTCCATACCATACTTGTTTATCAATTCCTTGGTGTATTTGGCTTGATTAATGAAAAATACCATCTTTCATCTGCTCTACTTGTAATCCATGAAAGTAGTTGAGTTCTCCCATCATGCTCATTTGAAATTTTCCTTTCATTAAATTTGCAAACTTCTCACATAGTTTCCCATCTTTTGATCAAAATATAATGTCATCTACATATATTTGTACAAGGAATGTGCTTGATTTTTTTACTTGAATAAAGTCTTGTCAATTGTTCATTTACTAAATCCATTGCTGATCAAGAATTGAGATAATGTCTCATACTGTGCCTGGGTGCTTGTTTGAGTCCATATAATACTTTCTTGAGTTTGTACACTTTATCCTCTTTTCCTTTGATCTGACATCCAGGGGTTGCTCTACATATACTTCTTTTTCAAGTAGTCCATTTAGGAATGCACTTTTTACATCCATTTGGTAGACTTTGAAGTCTTTGTGAGCTGCAAATGATAGAAACAGCCTTATTTCCTCCAATCTTGCTACTGGTGCAAATGTTTCATTATAATCTATGCCTTCTGCTTGTGAGTATCCCTTTGCTACAAGTCTGGACTTTTATCTGTCAATTTCTCCTTATTCATCCATCTTGTTTCTGAACACCCATTTTGTCCCAATGATATATGCCATGTCTGGTCTATCCACAAGTTCCCAAACTTCATTTCTTTCAGACTCATTGAGTTCTTCTTACATTTCTATTATCCAATCTGTATTTTGGATTGCGTCATCAATGGTCTTGGGTTCAACCTATGACAGAAAACAAGTTAATATTCTTTCTAGTTTTTTATTGGTTCTGACACCTGCATTCACATCTCCAATGACTTGCTCACCGATGATCTCTCGCACCAATTGATATCGATTGAGTTGTGGATCAGATTGGTGCTCTCTATCGTGTGTCACCGATGCATCTTCTTGGCCTTCAGCTGAGTCATCCAATATTTCATTTGGTTTTTTTGCTTCTATGTATGCTGGTCCGGTCTCTTATTTTCTTGTCTCTACGTCCTTTAGAGTGAGTAGATCTTCACAGCTGGTGTTTGGCTCATAAAACACTATATGAATGGATTCTTCGATTACCAAAGTTCTTTTATTCAACATTCTGAAAGCTTTGCTGGTGTCTGAGTCCCTTATGAATATTGATTCATTAGCTTATTCATCAAAAGTACTTAGCTGATTCCTGTTTAGGATAAAGCATTTGGCTCCAAACATATGTAAGTGAGATATGTTTGGTCTTCTTCCATTCCATACTTCATATAGTTTTGCCATGATGTTTGTTGATGATTGATTTGTTCTATGAGTAGCATGTTATGTTTGCTGCTTCAGGCTAGAACATTTTTGGTAGGCTTGCTTCTGCTATCATTTATCTTACAGCCTCTTTTAGTGTTCTATTTTATCTTTCTGCTACTCCATTTTGCTGTGGGGTGCCTGTTGTAGATAGCCGATGCATCACTTCATTTTGATGATTTTCACTTCTTTCTCAATTTGTAGACTTTTTAGCAAGTCCGGAAGCTTTTGACTGCCTCTTCTTCATGTCCATAAACACACCTGTGTATTTGGAGAAGACATCAACCACCACTAGTGGTGTACTTTTAACACTCACACTCGATCGGTGTGGACGGGTCCAACCATATTCATGTGTAGTAATTGCAAATTTCTGGTTGTTGACTAGTGTGGCTTTGACTTGAAGGAACTTTTAACTTGCTTTCCTTTCTGGCATGTATCACACAAGCTTTCCTTCTTGAATTTTATCTCTGGTGATCCTTCCACTAATTTGTACTTTACCAGCTTGTTGATTGTCTTGAAGTTCAGACAGTTGAGTCTTTTGTGCCAAATCCAGCTAAGTGACTGCTTGTTCTTCACTAGCAAATAGGTTTCTGCCTTTGTTGTCTTCCAATCCACAACATACATGTTGTATTCTCTTTTTCCTGCAAGTACAACAATATTGGTCTGTTTTGAATCACTTTGCATCCTTCCTTGCTGAAGTAAACATTGTAGCTTTTGTCACAGAATTGACTGATGCTCAACAGATTAAAGCTCAATCTCTTGACATATGTTTCATTCTGAATCTTTTAGTTGTTCTTCAACATTGTTCATTCCCCTTAATCTTTCCAAGCTTCTCTTTGCCTCCAAATGTGACTTTAGGTCCATCAAAATCTTTGTAATCGGTCAACCAATTCTTGCTTTCAGACATATGTCTGGAACATCCATTATTTATGTACTAGACGTCCTACAAAATTGATTAAGCAGTTTTAGGTACAAAACACTGTTTGGGTCCATCCATGTTAGCAGTCATGTCTTTTACTCCAAGTGTATATCCAAAAGATCTCCTTCCTGTAGGGTTGAAATCATCAACCTCATATTGTCTTCCCTAGTGAACGTGAACATGTGTCTATCATGCAATCATAAAGTTTGGAATTATTTCATGCTCACTTCACATCATGTGGAGTCTTATGTACATATAAATGTAACTTAATACAAATTACTAGTGAAATGACCGTGTAATACACGGCAAGGGGCCCAACATAAACCATGAATAACTTTAATACTAATGAATATATATCGAATAGAATTAGGGGATCGCGTAAGTAAGAAACGTAACGAATCATAGGCATTTGAAAATAGATCCAAGTGGCAGTTAAATGAACTGGAAATTCACATTAAAATCACTAAGTACAGCATAAAACTGACGAATAATCGGTAGTAATATAAAAAAAACAGGATGAGGACCGTAAAGGCATAGCTTGGTAATGTATAAGCAACGAATTCCAATGATCAAAAACACCTGCATAAGGAGACTAAACATAATCAAAATACCATACTTTTCAGAAGCAAGCACCAGAACACCAACTGTCCACCGGATAACCAACAATACAGATGAATGTACATATATGTAATGTAGAGGCCCATTTGACTGATTGAAAATCTATCAGGAAAACCGTGAGACGGCTGCTGACGTGAAAATCTGAGACTCCCTCTTTCCAATTGACACCATCCACGTAAACAATCACAATAAACTATATTCAGAACCAACAAGGATTTCTTACCGGTTGTTCATAACTCTAAGGCTCTTTCAAAATTACAAGTTTGAGCCGCACCTACTAGCCTATTAATGAGCATAACGCAGGGACGGCCATGCTTAGTATTAAGAAATAGTCAATTCTAAGAGACATTGTATTATTGTCATGATTTGCATTGACATGGTCAAGTTTGTGATGGTTAATTTTATTTACTTATGAATAGTGATGCCTTATTAAAATACCGATAATCCAACTTATATAGAGGAATCTGACAAGAATGAGCCATGATTGAGGATAACCCGAATGTCTCCACGTGGCACGTATCTCGTAAACAAGTTAGCAGATCAGATCAAGGATATATTTGAGCTGTAAGTCAGATCGACCATGGCAGTCCCTATTTCTTAGACGCACTGTAATGCATCCCTATTGCTTAGCCGACTGCAAGGTGTCCCTATTGCTTAGACGACCAGGGCAAGTCCCTATTTCTTAGATGTTAGGTACTGTAAGGTGTCCCTAGTCAGGAAAGAATGGGTTAAAGATCTGTGTCTATCAAGAACGGTTTTATGTAGACGTGAAACGTGGTAGAGCGTATAACCGCCCACTAACTCCACTCTTATACATAACCGCTCGAACTATGGTTGGACTTGATTCCAAAGATACATTTGGATACGAGGCGCCTTATTCCTTAAGTTCACCCATATAAAACTACTCCATACTCGATCCTAGACAAGAAGGACCATAAAGCTTTTATACATTTCGGTTTGAGTTCAATCATTGGTGCTAAGCGAGGGTCACTTTTGTTTCTAGCAAGAGATTAACGGAGTAGTTGACATGAAATCTAAAAAAATCAACAAGGCAAAGATCCAAAGAAGTTCCTCACACGATCCGGACAATCTGAATCAAGATCAAGAACGTAATCTTGAAAAACAACCAGAGGATCAGCCAAATACTCAGGATTTGGTGAAACAACTCTTGGTAGATGCTTTAAAGACAATAGGGGACGCTGATTTCCAGATTCTGTTTGAAAGTGTAAGAAAGAGGAAGGAGAAACTAGGAAATCTTGAAGAAGAAGAACGACCATCACCAGAAGAAAGGGACGGTTTCAAAAGGAGGTTGCGGAATCTAGTTGTCGAATTATTAAAAGCAAAACTCGTCAAGCAGATGATGCAGCCAGGGCTGAGTTAGATGCTATGCTAGAAGATGAGGAAGACGAATTCAATCTGGCTTCACCTTTTGCAGAGTATATTGATGCATATCCATGTCCCAGAGGATTCAAAATACCTAAGATCAGTACGTATGATGGAACAAAAGACCCTTATGATCATATGCATAAATACATAGCACATATGCAACTATACAATGCTCCAGACGAAATGAAATGCAAAGCATTCCCAGCACTTTTATCCGGAAGGGACAAAGACTGGTTTAATAAGTTACCACCCAGATCTATAAATAGTTTTACAGTTTTAACTAAGAAGTTTATGAGCATGTTTATTGCTGCGAGACCGTTTCAAAGAAATAGCACTCATTTGCTCACTATTAAGCAAAAGTCCGATGAAACGGTTTTACAATTCATCAAAAGGTTTAATGCTGAGTCAACCCAGGTGGCTGATGTAGATGATCAATTTCTGGTAGCCTCATTCGTAGCAGGACTACGAGAGGGAAGGTTACATGATAAATTAAACGGAAAAAATCCAAGAACCATGGAGGAATGCTTGGCAATTGCCTTTAAGCACTGTCAAGGTGAAGAAGCCAATCGTGCCAAGTGTGAGTTAGAGAAAGGAGATCACAGAAAAGGCAAGGCGGAAGAGAAATCGGACAAGAAGCGTAAATCGGTGTGGGATAGGGTCCAGGCACCTATAATGGATAGATTGGGCAAAAGAGGTGCTCTGCAGGATAGAGACTTAAAACCGCTGAATAGATCGCGGGAGCAGGTTCTGGCCATCATGGAGCGCAAAGGCATAGCATGAACCCCATTTCCAATGAAAGGACCCAGAGAAAAGAAAGTTTAGATCAAATTCTGCAGGTTCCACCAGGATGTTGGTCATGATACGGAGATGTGTAGAGAGTTGATCAGGAATATCGATGCAGCAGTTGTGGAAGGAAAACTTGATGAGGTCATTGATAGATCTCGTAACGAAGAGCCCAGAGGGTGCAGAGAATTCAGAAGAGGAAATCATCAGAATGACAGGAATAGGAATAATGAACCGAGAAGGCCTAGAAATCCATCTCCTGATCACGACGGTCAGATCGATAACCGGCCAGTAAATACTATCAACAGGATCATAGGAGGTCCCAGGAGGAAAGATCAGGAGAAGGAGGAGAGAGCAGATCCCGTGAATCAGGATCAGATTTCTGGTAAACGACAGAAAGTGTCAGGAGAGGTACGGTACGGAAAGAGGACCCACTACCACTTGTCATTAACAATGAAGGGCTAGTTATTGAAGCCATCATCAGCAAGAATTGGGTAACAAGGATTTGTGTCGATACAGGAAGTGCTGTTAATATCCTGTACTACAGGGCATTCCAGGCCATGAAGTTGAAGGATTCAAGCTTAACTCTAGTATCCACCCCTACCCCTCTATTTGGATTTGCAGATCCACATGTCCATCCTATGGGCATGATTACATTGCCTACAACCTATGGTAAGTTGCCTAAGGGCAGGACCCTGCTGGTGAACTACATTGTTGTTAAGTCACCGTCGGCTTATAACGTTACCATGGGAAGACCAGCAATCATCGATCTGAGGGCAGTTATCTCTCCAGCACAGAATAGCATGAAGTTTCTGGTCAATTCTAGATCAATTGAAATTAAAGGAGATGTGGAAATAGCCAGGAGCTGTTACACATCTATAGTTGATGAAAAACAATTTGTTCAATGTGTAACTTTGGAGGAATTATTGCCGAGGAGGACAAGACCTGGATATCTACAGATCAGACCGAGGCAGTTTAGGTCGATGAACAAGGATCAGATTTAGTGGTCAATATAGGATCTTGGATTCCAGATCCATATAAAAGGGCTTTAACAGATTTGCTTAAAGAGTACAAGGATGTTTTTGCGTGGAAAACAGATGATATGACAGGTTTATCACCAGAGTTGATAGTCCATAGCTTAAACATAGATCCAAACAGGCCCTTAGTTCGTCAAAAGAAGCGACATATTGCACCAGAATGGATTTCAGTTATAGAACAAGTTGCAAAGCTCAAACAAGCAAGAATCATCAAAGAGGTGATTTATCCAGAATGGTTGGCCAATCTAGTATTGGTGAAGAAATCAGATGGGTCCTAGAGAATATGTGTATATTTTACAGACCTGAACAAAGCCTGCCCCAAGGACAGTTACACATCACCTCGAATTGACAGGCTAGTGGACTCAACTGTGGGATTCAAAATTTTTGGGTTCCTAGACGCTTATAAAGGATATCATCAAATCTTTATGAACCCTAAAGATGCAGAAAAAATAGCCTTCATAACTGAATTTGGTACGTATTACTATGTGACCATGCCATTTGGATTGAAAAACACAGGTGCCACCTACCAAAGGGTAGTCAATCAAATTTTCAGCGCTCAGATAGGCTGATCCATGGAGGTTTACATGGATGATTTACTGATCAAAAGCAGGTCTTTAGATCGATATTTACATGAAGTGAAGGAAGTTTGTGAGGTACTTTGAAGTACGAGGATGAAACTAAACCCAAAGAAGTGTACATTTAGGGTTAGATTTGGAAAATTTCTAGGATATATGATCTCGAAAGAAGGGATTAGAGCAAATCCAGATAAATTGAATGCTTTAAAAACGATGCCACCACCTACTAAAATCAAATAAGTACAAAGGTTGACGGGTAGGTTAGCAGCTTTGAATAGGTTCCTTTCTCGATCTACACAACGATCATTGCCCTTTTTCAAGATTTTGAGGAAAGCTACCCTATTTCAATGGGATGTGGAGTGTCAAAGAGCTTTCGACGAATTGAAGAAGTATCTGATGGAATTGCCAACTTTAACCTCTCCTCAGGAAGGAGAAGTTTTGTATCTTTACTTATCAGTCTGTGATGAAGCCATCAGCGCTGTCTTGGTCAGGCAAAAGGGAACATTACAGAAACAGGTATATTACACAAGCAAGGCTTTGCACATACCTGAGGTGAGGTATTCAGATGAAAAGAAGATAGTCCTAGCATTAGTCCACGCATCCAGGAAGTTAAGATCTTAGTTTCAAAGTCATCCAATCATTGTCCTCACCGACGACCTTTGAAGTAGAGCATCGAAAGCAGCCGGATACTTCAGGTCGTCTAGCCAAATGGGTTGTAGAGTTGGAAGGTTATGATTTGGAGTACAGACCAAGAACTGCCATAAAAGCTCAAGCTTTGGTAGATTTTTTAGCAGAAAAGAAATCCATTTACATTGATCAGCGTATGTCTCCAAAGGAATCAAAGCCAATGGAAGCTATTCGCTGATGGGGCATCTAGTAAAAGTGGATTAAAGGTGTCTCCTCCTTATTAGTCCAATGGGTGAAGAATTTCCTTATGCTTTACACTTTAATTTTCACGCAACCAATAATGAAGCGGAGTGTGAAGCATTGATTACAGGTTTGAATTTGGCTTTGAAATTGGGAGTTCAACAACTTAAATTCTACAGTGATTCTCAACTGGTAGTAAATCATATTAGAGGAGAGTACGAAGAAAAGGAGGAGCCCATGAAAAAGTATATATCCCTGGCCCAGTCGAAAATAAATCAATTTCAAGAAGTTCAGGTGGAGCGGGTCTCCAGATCGCAGAATACCAGAGCAGATGCCCTATCCAAGTTAGCTTCCAACTTTTTATCAGATAAAAAGGTTTTGATCGAGCAATTAAATCAACGCAGCTATGAAGCATCTGAGGTACAACCAATTACCCAGAGGGAAACGTGGATGGATTCCATTGTAGCATATCTAAAAGACAGGCAGTTACCAAAAGATAAAAGGCAAGCTCGTAAGATCCAATGTTTATCAGATAGGTATGATGTATTCAATGATATCTTGTATAGAAAATCCTTTATATCCCCTTGGTTGTGTTGTTTCATTCTAGAAGAAGGCAACTACTTGTTAAGAGGTCAAGAGCTTTAGCTCGGAAGTGCAGAATGTTTGGCTACTATTGGCCAAAGATGCAACAGGACGCAGAGGAGTTAGTCTTGGCATGCAGGTCATGTCAAGTTCATGCCAACCTATCCCATCAGCCATCTGAAAATATAACCCCAGTTATCTCACCGGCCTTTGATCATGGGGTGTAGATCCGTGGGACCATTTCCTAAAGCACCAAATGAGTTATCAATTTCTAGTAGCGGGTCGTTGACTACTTCATTAAGTGGGTAGAGGCTGAAGCATTAACTACTATCACAGCCAAACAGATCCAGAAATTCTTGTGGAAGAATATAGTATGTAGATATAGAATACCCAAGGTCCTGGTTTCGGACAATGGAACTCAATTTGAGGACAAAGGAGTTAAAGAATGGTGTACTAATTTGGGCATAACTCAGCACTCCACTTATGTTGGTCATCCACAAGCCAATGGCCAAGTGGAACAAACCAATAGGCAAATCAAGATGGGTCTCAAGAGAAGACTGCAACATGAAGGAAAGCATTGGGTAGAACATCTAGTAAATATTCTCTAGGCTTACAGGACTACGCCAAACACGTCGACCCAAGAAATACCATTCTCATTAGCATATGGATGTGAAGTCGTTATACTAGCTTAAATTGACTCCCATCTCCCTAAACACTCTACATGACAACCAGACCAGAAGAAGAAATGAGGCATGCTAAAGATGAGTTGGAAGAAATAAGGGATGTTGCTTTAATCAATGGCTATAAGCAAAGAAGTATCCCAAAGATTATAATTCAAAGGTCAAGCAACATTACTTTAAAGCGGGAGATCTGGTTTTTCGTAAGAACGAGGTCAGCAAGCAAGAACCAAGCAGAAAGTTAAGTCCTAACTGGGAGGAACCTTATCAGATCATCAAAGTACATGAAAAGGGAGCTTATCGGGCTTGGTCGACAAGACGGGAAAGACTACTCCTGTAAGCCGGAATGCGTTAACTCAAGAAATTTTATGTTTAAGGCAAGTAATCGCCATTTTGTTATCCCCGTTAGTTTATTATGTGTTGTGATACTATGTTGAACTTTGAATTATGTTGAATGAACTTTGCGTGAGGTTGTAATATATTCTCGTTGTTAAACTCTTAAAAAGAGAAATATTCGTTAAGTCTGAAAAATCAGACCATTTTAAAACCTCAGGTCAGGTCAATTAACTCTTAAAAAGAGAAATATTCGTTAAGTCTAAAAAATCAGACCATTTTAAGACTTCAGGTCAGGTCTTAAATCGTCAGACTGTGTCGTCAATTAACTCTTAAAAAGATAAATATTCGTTAAGTCTAAAAATCGACCATTTTAAGACCTCACCCAGTCAATTAACTCTTAAAAAGAGAAATATTCGTTAAGTTTGAAAAGTCATACCATTTTAAGACCTCAGTCGTCAATTAACTCACAAAAAGAGAAATATTCATTTAAGTTCGAAAAAATCGCACTGTGTCGAGATTTCAAGTCAAGTCTCAAACCATCGACTCGTGTCAGTCGCTTAACTTAAAAAGAGAAATATTCGCTCAAAAATTAGACCATTTTAAGACTTCAGTCAGTCTTAAATCATCGACTCAAGTCAGTCAATAAACTCTTAAAAAGAGAAATGCTCATTTAAATCAAAATCAAACCAGCTTTAAGACTTCACATCAAGTCCTAAATCATCAGACTCTCAGTCGTCTTAAATCATCGACCTCAAGTCAGTCAATAAACTATTAAAAGAGAAATGCTCATTTAAATCTAAAAATCAAACCAGCTTTAAGACTTCACATCAAGTCCTAAATCATTAGACTCGTGTGTCAGTCAACAACAAAAAAGGGGGGATTTTTTATTTTAGTTCGATAATCAAAACGACTTAAGACTTCATGAGAGGTCTTAATCGCCAGGCCTCAGGTCAGGTCTTATAATCAACAGATCACAGGCCTGTCCATTAAGTCCTTACAAAGAGGATAATTGCTTAAGTTTGATAATTCAAACCCAGTTAAGTCTTTAAATCAAGTGTCAGAATGCATATAAACTCTGATTAGTAAATGTGTAAAAAACCAAAGTATGGCATGTGCTTCACAAACAAATCACATGTCATACTGGGGGTGCAGAGTATAAAAGGCACAAAGACAAACACAAGATATAGAAATTATACAAAATGGTGCCACAGAGGCACTAAAGTTTCAAGACCACACAAAACGACAGTAAAACATCAAAGTTTTGAAAACAACAACAGCAAAGTTGCAAGGTTTAAGGTCAGGATTGAAAGAAAAAATAAATTAAGTATCTTTTAATTTGAACTGGGGGGAGCTTGAGATTGAGACGAGGAGCCAAGTTAAGCAGTTGGAGGCTTTTTACCATATTTGGAAACCAAGTCCACTCCATCTCTAAATTCTTTGAATCTGGCCTCAAAAGTCTGAGATCCATCTTTCCTATTCCAACCAGAATGGGGAAGCTTGATAGCATCAACATCAAGACCTGCTGCTTTTACATTCTTAATGGCTGACGAGTACCTAAACCAGATAATCGGAGCAAATAGCATCTTTATATTGTCGGCTAGCTCGTCAGATTTTTTGTAATCGGCAAGGGCATTAGCAATTTGCTCAGGAAATTTGTTCTTCAAATTGTCTCTCTCCGCCTCAAGATCAGCTACCATCATTTCCAGGTTGGATCTGATTTGGTTAGCAGTAGCAACATGAGTCTGGAGCTCAGTAGCCTTCATCTTCAACTCATCATCCTTCACTAATAGCTGATCAGACAAGGCGATTCTCTCAGCTGTAGAATTATTCAGCAAATCTTCTTATTTCACCTTCCATTCGGACAAAGATTTGGATAACTTCACCTCAACTTTCCCTGAGTTCTTCAATCTGGACAGGACCTCCCTACCCAGTTTGGCACCCTAAAAAAGAATACAGGGAGTAAAGTCATTATATAATACCTAAGAAAGACAGACCAACATATATGGGAGAAGGTGCTTACAAATTTTGACAAATCTTGATTGGACCACTCTTTCCAATCATATCTTTCTTCATTGGCTTGCTCAGAGGCCCCAGCACCTTCATCAGTCTGATTGTAAGATCTGATACGTTTTGAAGGGCAGCTAGTCTCAGCAATGGTTTTCATTGGAGAAGTACGTCAGACCATCTGGTAGTCGTGGGTACTTTCAGAGTCATCATCAGCAGGATCCATTTCGACTGAGGGCTCATTTGGATGAGTGACAATAGGGTTAGCGGTCAGATTAGACACAGTCAGATTGATAATGGGACCAGATGCATCTTGACCCCTGTGAGGCGAGGCATCATCAGCTATCTGAATGATATCAGTAAAGTTTGCCACTACACATATCAAAGAACAGCCAAGTTAAAGCAAGTGTTAAATGGAGTATGCAGGAATTCAAAAGGAAACAACCTACTTATATTATATCTCTCCTCGGATAGCTCAACATAGTGGTCCGACCAAATTGCCTCTCAGCGTAGCAAAGATCAATTAAATTAGAGCTATACTTCTTTAAACCCAAATATATGCTGGATTTCTTGATATCCTCAATCAACTTTTTACCTATTTTACTTTCCAACACATCACTACCTCTAGTTGAAGTGTTCCATTTGCCTAAGTTCCTGACAGTTCCAGACATAATGTAAAAGAATTTTTTTTCCAATCAGGAAAAGATTGATCAGTCTTCTTCATTAATGGGATGCCACTTAGTTCATCGGTTCTCCTACAGAAGGTGTACCAGCCCAGATTATTCTTCACCTTCTTACACTAGTAAAAAGTCCTAAATAAGGATAATGTGAAAGGAGTAACGAAACATCTACACCAGATCAAGAACCCAGTTACTTAAGGACAATCTGACCATTACCTAAATCGTAGAACCTGAGTACTTTTAAATAACTGAGAGGAAGAGGAAACCTGAGTCTGCACTCGAATTGTTCCTTGTAAACAGTACAATACCCCGGAGGGGAGTGGCAGCACTCTGACCAAGAACAGGTCGAATAGGGGCATAAACATCTTTGTTTATCCCGTATCGACCATAGATTTTGGTGATATTATCATCACTCAGATTGGAATCAATCGCATGGAAAGCCATTAACTTTTTTGTCTCGTAGGTTCTTCTCAGAGCTCTAACGGGTGAAGATAACCCAAAAATGTTATACTCAGTCGGAGGTGATTCAATAAAGGCAGGAACAATGGAAGCAATTAAATGAGGAGGGAGAATAGAAAGAAGGGGATTCTAGCTAGGATTAGATATACCGAATTGATTCGGATTCATGAAAAATAAGGAAACTGCACAGGAAGAAGAACTTACTTTGTGTTTCAATGCACAAATCGAACAAATTTGATATCTTTAGCTATAAATAATGATGATTGTTCACAGGATTTGGTGAGTTTTACAGCCTCTAGTTAAAAGATGGGACGTTTCGAATACGCGTCCCTGGCAGAGTTTATAGCAATTAATTAGGGTGGCATTTGAGATAACCAAGGCAACATTGGTTACGCTGCCTATACAGTACACGTGGAAGATTTATAAGCTTCAGATCTTAATCGACGTATCACGATAGAGTCACATCAATTATGATCTGGAGGGCTTTGATTGAGGATAACCCGAATGTCTCCACATGGCACGTATCCCGTAAACAAGTTAGCATATCAGATCAAGGATATATTTGAGCTAGAAGTTGTACTGACCAAGGCAGGTCCCTATTGCTCAGACGACCAGGCAAGCAGTCCTTACGCTTAGTAACAGTAAGGTGTCCTATTATTGCTTAGACGACAAGGGCAGGTCCCTAGTCAGGAAAGAATGGATTAAAGATCTGTGTCTATCAAGAATGGTTTTATGTAGACGTGAAACATGGGTAGAGCGTATAACCGCCCACTAACTCCACTCTTATGTATAACCGCCTGAACTATGGTTGGACTTGATTCCAAAGATATATTTGGATACATAGGCAGCTTAATCCTTAAGTTTAGTCCACATAAAAACTACTCCATAATCGATCATAGGACAAGAAGGACCATAAAGCATCAATGATCCTGCATCATCTGCTTGACGAGTTATGCTTTTAATAATTTGACAACAGGATTCACAACATCCTTGTGACCGTCCCTTTCTTCTGGTGATGGTCGTTCTTCTTCAAGATTTCCTACTTTCTCCTTCCCTTTTCTTACACTTTCAAACAGAATCTGGAAATCAGCCTCCCCCATTGTCTTTAAAGCATCTACCAAGAGTTGTTTCGCCAAATCCTGAGTATTTGGCTGATCCTCTACGTTCTTGATCTTGATTCAGATTGTCCGGATCGTGTGAGGAACCTGCTGGATCTTTCCCTTGTTGATTTTTTTTAGATTTCATGTCAACTACTCCGTTAATCTGCCACTAGAAACAAAAAGTGACCCTCCTTCTAGTGCCAATGATCGAACTCAAACCGAAATGTATAAAAGCTTAACCCTCCTTCTAGCACCAACGATCGAACTCAAACCAAAATGTATAAAAGCTTTATGGTCCTTCTTGTCCTAGGATCGAGTATGGAGTAGTTTTTATGTGGACTAAACTTAAGGAATAAGTCGCCACGATTCAAATATATATCTTTGGAATCAAGTCCAAACAGTAGTTCAAAGTGTTATGCATAAGAGTGGATTTAGTGGGCGGTTATACGCTCTACCCAGGTTTCATGTCTACATAAAACCGTTCTTGATAGACACAGATCTTTAACCCATTCTTTCCTGACTAGGGACCTGCCCTGGTCGTCTAAGTAATAGGGACCTGCCCTGGTCGTCTAAGCAATAGGGACATGCCCTGGTCGTCAAAGCAATAGGGACCTGCCCTGGTTAGTACAACTTCTAGCTCAAATATATCCTTGATCTGATCTACTAACTTGTTTACGGGATACGTGCCATGTGGAGACATTCGGGTTATCCTCAATCAAGCCATTAGATCAATAATAATTGAATAGTATAGATTAGTAGTATTGCTTATGTCAGTAAAGTGACTTACACTCTACATCTGGTGGAACCAATCTGAAGACTCGGCTGTGTGATGGACAGCTGAGAAGTGTATTCAATTCGCAAGGCCAAGAGGGTGGAGTCCATCGAGCTTCACAAGAGGGTAACTATATAGCAGGTGATAGTCTCACGAGCATCGAATACAAACAGGTCCCACATCTGTTAATTTGTTATGTGACAGCCTATACAAAGGTCATTAAAAAGAGGACACGTGTAAGGGTATTTATGGCAGATCGCACAAAGATTCCTTGCGGCTAGGGTTTGTGGATTTGTGCCTATAAATACAGCTTGTTGTCTCATTGTCCGAGTGTGTTGAAATCAGAAATTTCAAAGTGCATAATAAAATATCTCTTTTCTGCCCGTGGTTTTTTACCTCTCCCGCTGAGGGGTTTTCCACATTAAATTTGTGTTCTTCTTGTTTCTGTTATCTCCTTTCATTGTTTATGTTTGATTGCTTCGCTTCGCTTTCTTGCATCCAAGTTATCTTCATCCGCTTTATAACAATTGGTATCGTGAGAGCTGTGTTCGAGAAAACAATTGTAGGACCAACTTCATCTTCACCAAGACCTTCCGTAAGGTGCTAGGATCTGTGATAAAGTTGTGATCTTTAGCAAGAAAAGATGTCAGCAGTAAACGTAAAAATCGATAAATTTACGTGAAGGAACAGCTTTGGTCTCGGGCAAATTAAGATGCATGCAATCGTTGAAACAACAGGTTTATGGAATCCTTTATCCGACAAACCAAATACAAAAGCAGCAGATTATGCCTGTCTGGAAGAGAAAGCACATTCAACCATCATGTTGTGCGATCTCGATGATGTTATCACCGAGGTTGCCGAGAGAAGACACCGCGAACGGTTGTGGAAGAAGCTTGAAAGCCTCGTGACATGACCAAGTCACCGACCAACAAGTTGTTGTTGAAACAGAGGTTGTTCGGCTTTGAAGATGCATGAAGGAGTCCACCGAGGGAACATCTTGACTCAATGAACACAATATTACTTGATTAAAGGAATATTGATGTTAAAATTGAAGATGAAGATGCAGCCCTAATCCTCGCTGGTGTCATTATCGCCATCATATGAAAACTTTGTGCAATCTTTCATAGTTGGAAAGGATACAAAGAGCTTTAGAGGATGTGAGGTCCGCTTTACATGCCAGGGAGCTTAGACACAAGGTCAGCGGGACAGATAATCAGTCATTGGCTAGTAGCTAGCAAGAATAGTGGAAAAGGATATGGATGAGAAGAAGAAAAGAAGTCCAGTCCAAAGGTCCTAAGTCTATCGATGTCTGTAATTATTGTAAGGAGAGGGGACATTGGAAGTCCAATTGTCCAAGGAAGAAGAAACAAGTAAGAAGGCATTTCTAGCACAAGAGCCTTGGCTAATGAGCAATCTAATGAGGATCCGGTTCTAGTTTGTGGGATTCTACACACCACAATGATGTGTGGATACTTGATTCTGGAGCATCCTACCATATTTGTCCAAACAGGAGTGGTTTTCACTTATGAGCAGATGGATGGTGGTCAAATCTATATGGCCAACAAAGAAGGTTTGCAAAGTTGTGGGAATTGGCTCAAGAAAGTTAAGGACAGAGGATGGTAAATTTCAGATAATCAAGGATGTAAGACATGTTCCACAGATGACCAAGAATTTGGTATCTCTCGATCCCCACTGGATGACAAGAAGGGTTCAATTTCATGGTGAAGGTGGACAAATTGAATGTCTTCAAAGATTCTTGTAGTCCTCAAAGGCATCAAGAGGGAACCTTGTATATATTACAAGGATCTATCAGATCTGCATCGCCTTCATTGCAGCATCCTCGGCAGCTTCACTGGCCTCACAGACTCACTGTGGCATATGAGACTTGGTCACATGGGTGAAAAGGGTATATGTGTGTTCTTTCTTGGCAGGTTTTCTTGGGGATATAAGGTTAAGAACTGACTTTTGTGAACATTGTGTGTTTGGGAAGTTGCATAAGTAAGTTCTCAGCAGGTTGCACAACACAAAGGCATCACTTGATTATCCATTCAGATTGTTGGGGTCCATCAAAAGTTGAGTCATTGGGTGGTCACAGATATTTTGTGTCATTCATAGATGACTATTCAAGGATGACTTGGGTGGTGATGATGAAGAACAAAAGTGATGCATTCAAGAACTTCAAGCCGTGGAAGGCCCTAGTGGAGAATCGCTTAGGCAAGAAAATCAAGAAGCTTCAGATGTATAATGGTCTGAATTTACCGGACGGATTTTGATTCATTTTGTGCAATTGAGGTATTGCCGCACATAATATCGTAAGGAATACACCTCAGCCAGAATGGTGTAATTGAAAGGATGAATCAAACTCTACCGGAGAGGGCAAGATGTATGCTTTCAAGTCGGGTTTATCAAGGAGATTTTGGGCAAGAGGTTGTTAAGGCGACTTGCTACTTAATCAACAGTGAGTCCTCACACAGAATCAATCTCAAGACACCATTTGAGATATGGTCAGCAAGCCCGCCGACTACTCGGGCCTAAGGGTTTTTGAAAGTACAATTTACTATCATGTTAGTGAAGGGAAGTTGGAGCCAAGAGCCAAGAAGCGGAGTGTTTGTGGGGTATGGTGATGGAGTGAAAGGATATAGGATTTGGTCATCGCCAGAGTCCGAGTAATCCTCAGAGGACGTTGTGTTTGATGAAAATTTATGTTAAACTCATCAAGAGGAGTCTCACCGAGTCCAAACCCTGGGTCGAACTGATAGTGTTGAGAAACAGTGGAGCTTCAGGTGGAGCTCCATCGATATGCAAAAATCGGTGGATCAAAATCAACACTATATCGATCCGATAATGAACCAGACCGATTCAAGCCACCATCGAGACCTCAAAGAGGCGCCATACAAACATTGATCGCCACAGAGTCTACCGCCAAACAGCCTAGAAGATCTAATGTTGGGATACCTCCGCGAGATATGGGTATGATGATTTGGCTGGATATGCACTCCAAGTTTGTCAAGAAGCAGAGGTTGTCGAACCTACTATTATTTACAGGAAGCAGTGACATGTATGTAGTATCCCAGCTGGCATGCCGCCATGGGAGAT
Organism: Gentiana macrophylla; assembly: GCA_026214975.1. Taxonomy (NCBI): domain Eukaryota; kingdom Viridiplantae; phylum Streptophyta; class Magnoliopsida; order Gentianales; family Gentianaceae; genus Gentiana; species Gentiana macrophylla. The sequence continues at coordinate 66,241,595 of CM047816.1, read as the reverse complement.
GAAATGGAGTCATTGTTGAAGAATCGACTTGGGAATTAGTCAAACAAAGCCTCACCGACAAGGGAGTTGTGACTTGTAAATGGATTTTCAAGAAAAGGAAGGAATAACTAAGCGTAGGGGGTCGTATAAAGCACGCTTGGTTGCAAGAGGATTCACTAAAAGGAAGGGGTTGACTTTGATGAAATATTTTCACCAAAGGGTCGACACACTTCAATCAGTGGTGTTACTAGCAATGGTGGCACAAACAGGTCTCGAACTTGAGCAATTAGATGTGAAAACCGCTTACATGGTGAGGTGGATAAGGAGATATACATGACACACCGAGGGTTTTCAAGTTCCTGGCAAGGAAAATTATGTTTGCAAGCAGAAGAAATCATTGTATGGTTTGAAGCAAGCTCCAAGGCAGTGGTATAAAAGGTTGACAGTTTTATGCTTCGGCAGGGTTACAACAGAAGTCCTTATGACTGTTGTGTATACCACAGTCTGATGAAAGATGGATCACATATCTATCTTGTTTTGTATGTGGATGACATGTTGATTGTCTTTGCATGGAAGTCCGATATTCAAAATCAATAATCTTCTCAAGGTCGAATTTGAAATTAAGGATTTGAAGTGCAAACCAAGAAAATCTTGGGATGGAGCTCCTGAGAGATAAGTCGTAAGAAATTGTTCTTGTCTCAAAGCAGGTTATGTGCGTGCAATATATTGGCCAAGTTTGGGATGTCTGCTGCAAAACCAACAGATACTCCTATGGCATCAAATGTTCATTTGTCTGTTTATGCTTCACAGTCAGCTGAAGAGAAGGAGTATATGTCAAAAGTTCCATATGCTAGTGCAGTTGGCAGTCTTATGTATGCCATGGTTTTCACTAGGCCTGATCTAGCTCAGACAGTCAGTGTTGTCCGCAGGTTTATGGCTCAACCTGGAAAGGAACACTGGAAAGCTGTTGAAAGGATATTCAGGTACCTAAGAGGTACAGCTGATGTTGGTCTTATTTATGGAGGTGATACTAGTCTGGTCACAGGCTACTGTGATGCTGATTATGCAGGTGATGTTGACAGTAGAAGATCAATGACTGGTTATGTGTTTACATTGGGAAATGCAAAGTGGTCACCGAAAGTTACTCTTCAAAGCTACAAGTAGTCTTATCAACCATCGGGCAGTAATAAATGGCTCTATCAAGCAAATAAGGAGGGTATCCGTTGAAAGGGCTAGTCGGTGATTTGGGGTTGCATCGAGGATCAGCCGATATATATTGTGACAGTCTAAGTGCAATATGTTTAGCAAAGGATCAGGTTCATCATGAGAGAACCAAGCATATTGATGTCAGGTATCATTTCTTGAGGAATGAGAAGAGAGTTGTAGTGAAAAAGATCAGCACCAAGGATAATCCTGCTGACATATATGTTCACTAAACCAGTTCAGCAGAGTAAGTTTCAACTTTGCCTGGACTTACCGAATATTCAAAGCTTATAATCTGCTTTCGAAACTCTACCGAGGCGATCGTGGAGTGGATACTCGTGGAGATAGTCCGGTACAAGTACATCCGGCATTGACGAATGCATCCGTACAAGTACATCTGGTTATGCAATATGTTTGACTCTAGTGAGAGTTGAAGTCAATGTGGAGATTTGTCAGTAAAGTGACTTAAACTCTACATCTGGTGGAACCAATCAAGACTCGGTGCACGGACACCGGTGAAGTGTATTCAATTCGTGCGGCGCCGTAGGGTGGAGTCACCGAGCTTCACAAGAAGGTAACTATCGCTAGGTGATAGTCTGGCGAAAATCTTGGAATACAAAGCAGGTCCCACATCTCGCAATTTCTAGATGATGCGCATATATCTGTTGTCATTAAAAGGAGGACACGTGTAAGGGTATTTATGGCAGATCAGACAAAGATTCCTTGCGGCTAGGGTTTAGGGATTTGTGCCTATAAATACAGTTGTTGTCTCATTGTCCGAGTGTGTTGAAATCTGTAAATTTCAGTGCATAATAAAATATCTCTTTTCTACCCATGGTTTTTTACCTCTCCCACTGAGGGGTTTTCCACATTAAATCTGTGTTCTTCTTGTTCATGTTATCTCCTTTGATTGTTTATGTTTGATTGCTTCTGTTTCTATTTCTTGCATCTAAAGTTATCTACATCCGTTTTATAAATGACTTATTTTTAAACAAAAATTATGTTGTATTAGTTTGAAAACCAGTACCGGTGTTATGATATGCAGACTGTATTTTATCGGTATTACTGTTACTCTTACAGATTTCTCTTCTATATTTATATATATTTGAAAATACTTGTTAAATAATAAAAAAGGTTACAATAATGTAATTGTATCGATCAAGATATATATATATATATATATATATATATATATATATATATATATATATATATATATATATATATATTGATCTTGATCAGTTATATATATATTGTTATCAGATCAGTTATATATATTGATCTTGCATCGATAAAGATATGACCCACAATAATCAATTGATGATTATACCATAACTTATGATGTAATACAGTGTTATGATCGATTATTATAAAACTAGAATTGACACAAAATATATGACGGATCTTAGAATAATGAATGAGTCATACGTTGTTATTCATGATATAAAAATTAGTTCACTAGTTGTTGTACAATTAGATCACCATCCGGCCAGATATTATGATGACTATGTCTATGCTACACATTAAAGAAACAAAATAACAACTTGATATAGAGGTGGGTTAGCTAGGCACAAACATTATTGAATTACTTATTGAATTACAAAATGGACAATTTCCTTTGATGAGTTGGATTTAAATATTTAATTAATTAATGTGATGAACCATGCTATCGATAACCTTGTGATTATAAATTGAAATTGAATACGGATATACAAAGCACCCCTTCATTGTTGTTAAAAAAAAAAACAGCAATTAAATTTGCAGGTTAGTTTATATTCATCAAGCAAAGCATATACAAGAGAAAAATGGCTAAACTTGCCTTCAACGTTCTTCTCTTTCTCCTTCTGCTCATCACTCCAAGTTAGCTAATTAACTTCCTTCTCAAAAAATGGCTGATCGAGCCTTCAATTCGTAGCTTCAATATGTTTTATATCTTTCATTTTTTTTCATATATACATTAGGCAGAGCCAGGATTTTAGTTTCGGGTGGACTAAATATTTGACTATATCGAGTTCGTCGGGTGGGCTGGATTAATAATTTTTTATAAGATTTTTTTGTTCGGTTGGGATTAGCCCCCTTTGCCCATATATAAGATCTGCCCATTACTGATGATCACAATATAAATGATGAGCATTTTATTTTTTTTATTTTTTTTGCAGTGGAAGTGAATATTAGCGGAGGAGCACGGTCAATGCTAACAAAAAAGAAGCCTGTTGGGAAAGAAATGATATGGAAGTCCCCAAATGTCAAGAAACGCCTTCTTGATGAATGTCAGCCTGGAATATGCTTCATAGACTATAAAGACTGCCCAAATAAAGAAGATGAGGACTTCTGTACATGCATTCCTAATCAAAAAGACTATAGGCTAAACGGGGATTGCGTGGATATCCGAATCTTTTCTTGATTAAGTTGGACGGATATATCATCTGAGCGACGTTTCTGATCCCCAGATCGATTGTGTATTCATATTGTTATATATGTATAACAGTGTGATACTTTGATTAAAGTCTTGGTTTTCATCATCTACATATTTATATGTCATAATAACACGTTTGAGGTGGTATCTGAAGTCGTACGTTTGGTTTTGTCTTCCATGTCACATTGGTGTTTCCATTGAGTGTCGTCATTGTTGTGTTTCGAGTCTTTATCGTTTAACCAAATATATATCGTGTAATAAGGTAACAGTGAAACCCTATATATCAATATAATGAAATGTATCATAATCTTCTCATCGTAAAGGTTACGGTCTCAAATCAAATTACTACTTGTTTGTTTTGAATCGATAGATTTTATTACAAACTCTAACTTAAAATGTTGTTGCTATATGTATACTGAATAATTAAATCAAAGCAATGTGTTACAATTTTATATATATATCATTTCTTTCAAAAGATTAAGCTATATATGTTTAAGCCGATAGAAAAATAGATAATTAATATTTTCTATAATTCAATAGTAGACGCCTCTGCCGCGCCACGATACTGATCGAGAGAGGTCTACTAAAATAAACTTGGACAGGCGTACGTAGTATTAGTAGTGAATATATCCACAGGTTGAAAGGCATGGGCGGACCCAGCATGCATGTAAAGGGGGTCCATTGACCCACTTAAATTTCTGGACGAATTAACTAATATACCCATCTAATAATATTAAATAAAATTGTGTATGTATATTATTTCAGACAATTTCTAATATAATAATCTATTTAGTTCAATTGGTAAAAAAGTTTTATCTAAAAGTCGTTAAAACTACCAAAACAACAAAACAACCTGCAAAAACGAATATGCAAAATTCTCTTTAATTAATTGATGAAATAGTCCCGGTCTAAAAGTTGTTAAATTACCAAAACGACAAACCGTTCCCCTTTGTTGCAGATATACCCTTTGTCTCATGTACCCCGTTCGAACATTACGATGGCCCCCAATTTCAAAACGTTCTTTTTTTTTTTTTTTTTGAGAAGCAAAACGTTCTTCAAATATACTTTTTTTTTTTTTTTTTAGAGCTTTAATACATGACAAATAGTGGCATAACATATCATAAAGGATATTTCACTGTTTTTATGGTATTCGGAGCAATTAATTTCACAAATAAAAATGCAGCGAAATAGTGAAAACTAACAATAGAATCATATAAGAAAAAATAGTGAAGAAAGTAATGATAAAGACAACGATCACAAGACAACGAAATAAACAACTGGTAATTTATATATATCATTGATCATAATAAATTAAATTGATAATGGTACAGAATCTAATATGATCAATGATGAAAATCGTTGTTGTAACATTCGTTGTGAAATGTTGAATTGTACTAAATTAATATAAAAAAATTATTTCACTGAATGTTAATTTCAATATAACTCTCTCTATTATTTTTTTATTATAAATATTATAATTCATTTTGATAGCACTGATAAAGTAGTTCTTTTTTACATTTCCCATTTTTACTCTATTATTGATAAAGTAGTTTTTTTAAAATACTACATTCGTCCCAAAATGTAACTCCATTTAGTTTTTTGATTTTATCTGATAATGTAAATTCATTTAGATAATCAAGAAAGCATTTATTACATTTTTTTTTCCTTTTACACATGGCGGACCCAGCCTTTGTTATTTATCCTTAGGTCACAGGTTTGAATCTTGACTGTTGAGTTTTTTTATCCACCTTTTTTTTTAATTTGGCCCCACTAGAAAATTTTCTGGCTCCGCCACTGCTTTTACCTCTCATTTATTATTTACTCACACACTTTTCACTATTTTGTGTTAATACCATTCAAAGGTCTTTTAGACTTTTTCATCAAAATTAATTTCACATAACTAATTTAACCAGCTTTTTTAATCTTTGTGAAAAAACTTAAATGGACTTACATTTTGGGACGGAGGTAGTAGTATTTTACAATTAATAGTTACTACCTCTGTCCCAAAATATAAGTTCATTTGAGCTTTTTCACACATATTAAGAAAGTTATTTAAATTTGTTATTTGTCATTAATTTTGATTAAAAAGACTAAAATGACATTTCATTGGTATTAATACAAAGTAGTAAAAAGTAATTGAGTATATAATAAATGAGGGGTAGATGGAGAAAAATTTAATAAATGCTTTATTGGTTTTCTAAATGGACTTACATTTTCAGACAAAATTGAAAAACTAAATGGACTTATATTTTGAGACGGAGGTAGTACAATTTGTCTTATCTTTTTAAATTATATGAAAAACATAAAAATGAAAGCACTTTTAAGAAAGGAGTGTTTTCTTCAAGTTTTTCTTCGACCAGCGGCAACACCAACGGTTTTATGATGGTCCAGATACACCATGTCATACTTGGTCCATTGACGGAGGTCGGGTTGAGCCCTGCCACGTGTCATATCCACGTTGGTCAAGCTATAAATGAAAACATAGAGTAATATAACCGTTAAGGGCTGGGAGCCCTCGTATGAGCCTAAGGGCCGACCTGAACCCCTGGCCGGAGGTCTTACCCGTTCTTCCGAAAAGAGCCACCGCAAGTCGGATAGGTCTCTGTGGAGTTCGGGTTTCCGCAGTGCGGTCTGTAATGGATTGGGGGCTCGACGCAGGTTGGCCAGAGCTTTCCTTATCCGACATTTAGCAAACGTGCTGGTAATAAGAGATAATTATGAAAAGATCCTAAAGATTCTTCTCATAATAGGACTCTGATCCTATAATTTAAATCATCATTCAAATATAACCAATATTATCTCCTTAAATCAAGGGATAGACACGGAAGAATCCCCAATACTTAAGAGACAAGTAAACAGGATGAGAGGTCCTCTATATAAACGATCCCATGAACTACCAATTGACTTGACTCCTGATTCATACACATGATACATAGGCAACTTGGGATTCAATGTATCTTAGGCTCAATCTAAATCACACAAAAATACCACCCCATTCCTTATTCTTTTCTTGAATCAATTGTCACTTAATTAAATACAGCCCAGATAATCATACTGACGAGATCCAACATCATCAATTGGCACAAGAAGGAGGGCCTTTTTCTGGCAATTTATTCAAGATCCCCACCTTCTTCAAGATCACCATAGTGAGAAAAACAACCATGAAAGATCAAGATCAAGGTGAAACCGCCAATGCTAGCGGTTAAAATCGAGAAGGTACCGATACCGCGGCCACCAGCCAGCACAAGAGGGTGAAGTAGCGCAAGATCCAGCTCAACAAGAACTAGTTGAGCAATTAGCTGCTATGGACCTAGCCACTCTTCAAGCTGTCATTTAGGCCGCTGCACAAGGGAAAAATATAGGAGAATATCTTCTAGAAAACATGCAGGCACCACCTCCTCCACCTCCATATGAAAAACACGATGATATTTCCTCCACGTCAGGCACATGAAAAAGATCACTAGACACTAGAAAAGGCTAGAGTAGAGCTTGATGCCATACTGGGAAGAAGATCTGATGAATTCTCGTATACATCACCATTTACAGAGCAGATTGACAACTTTCCCCGACCTGTGGGGTTCAAGGTTCCCAAGCTAGAGTCGTATGATGGGTCTAAGGACCCCCCGGACCATCTGCATCAGTACTTGGCGCATAAGAAGTTGTACTGCGCCCCTGACAAGATGAAGTGCAAGGCCTTTCCAGCTCTACTCAAGGGCAAGGCCCGTGAGTGGTTCAGGAAGTTACCATCAAGGTCGATCTCCGAATTTGGAATTTTTGCTAGAAAATTCATGCATGCCTTTATAACGACCAAGCCTTTTCAGAGAAACGCGACGTATCTGATGAGATTATGGGATTTTCTATGCTTATTTTATACCTATTTTGTCAGGAGATGCTCTGTTACGGGTATGTTTTGTGTGATTTTTAGGTTTTGGAAGCTCGAGAAAGATGCTGGAAGATTTTGGATCGTATAGAGCGATTTTGGGAAGTTTTGTGGAAGACTAGAGAAAAGTGGGTTTTAAAGAATTTAGAGTTTCAATTTTCGTCCATGTCGGGATCCCGACTAGTGAAGAGAAGACAGAGCCAATTAAAGCCAACCGTGGATTTTCGTATTTTAACTTTTTGGGTTTTTATTATTAGAAGGACCCTTTAATAATTAAGTTTTATTATTGCTTTTATTATTATATTAGATTTTTTTTTTTACAAATAATTGGGCTTGGCCCATTTGGAACTCCTACGTGAGAAGCAGGAACTCCTACGTGAGAAGCAACAGCAAGGGCAAGGGTATACAAAATATATTATATATTAGATTTATGGGGTTCTATTGACACACCTCTTTTTACTACTGTCACCCTATTACTCCCTGTACCACAAAAAATTACTTTGGCACCTGATGATTTTTTACAAAGTAAACGTCGGTGTCACTCGTGTTCCTTGTTGAACACCAATGACAGTGTCACTGACGTTGGTGTTCAACAAAGAACACCAGCGGCACCGACATTCCCTTTATAAAAAAAGTGTTAAAACTTAGAAACGTCAATCCACGACTTTCCACTGGTGTTCAACAAGGAACACCAGTGTCACCGACATTTTTTTCATCCGAAAAAATAATCAAAAAATGGGTGTCAATAGTAAATTGGGTGTGCCGATAGAACCCACCTAGATTTAATACTGGAGCTGGAACAGAACAGAGACGGCACATGCATTACCCGTAGGTAGTCTTCGACTTCGTTTTCTTTGAAAATTGGTATAACTTTTTCTTCTTTTGATTTATTTTAGACGGCTTCTATCGGCACCACGAATTTTCTTGTAGCACCACGAATATTCCCGGCATCCTATAAATTACTTTTGGTACAACATTGAATATTTTTATTATTCCCCACACCACCAAAAAATGGACGTAGTCTGGATTATTCCTAGGAACGTGCTAGTCATATTAACGATAGCTGCTTAAGAGGTTCTCGGTTCGCCGTCACTTTCTCGATCTTATTGCGTGTGAGTTAATACAACCAATGAAAGAGGTTAACGTCACATAGGCGTCTACTGTCATATTAACGAAGTAGATAACTCTAGGAGATTGCACCCGTAGCTAAAACTTAATTAAACACATGTTCTGGTTAAATCTAGGGAATTACGAGGATAAGTCGGTATAAGGGTTAATCACGCCAAGTTAAGAGATCGTTGAGGAAAGATAAACCAACTTTATTTTCTGTTTCTTTGTTGGTCGAAGACCATTATTTGTTCTCATAGTTAGTTTGATTGATGTATTGAATGAGTGATTTTGTCTCTATGGGATCGACCTTGACTCTCTTCTGCTATACTACGATTGACCTAGTAATCTTGCTAGTATTTCGGGCGTGTTAGTGGCATACACGCGACGATCAATGTGTTTTAATTTGGCCAAACTCGGCCAGGGAATGGTAGGATCCTACCATAACTGGTTTTTAGCTTTCCAGCACTGTTTTCTTTTTCTACTTGGACCGCTTCACTTAAACTTCGTCCAAACCACTCCAAATGACTCCGAAATGACTCAAAACATCCAAAATCATGCCTTTATCATATAGGTCCTGAAAAACATCAAAAACAAATATCCGAACAATATCTTTTCACAAATTGTGGACTTATCAACGTCACTTGTCTTGATGCCCTATATCACTCACAACGTCAACAACGCCGACGTTACAGACAATCACACTTATTTTACCACTTCTTCGTATTGGCATACACTTAACATGTTGGTTTTCATATTATTTGCATAGTACCCAAGTGAGGACAAGAGTAAGAAGCCATGCGATGGTGCAGGGGTAAATGATTACGATGAGGCGTATTTTGAGGTAAGTTAATACCACGTGTTCTTTGGCTTTAGTTTTTTCTGAAAGTGTAACTTGATTGTTGGTAATGCAAACTTGTTTTTTTTTAGCATTTGGCTGATATAATGATTGAGGAAGATCAAGAGTTTCTTAACAATCCTCATGATGACAATCCTGAAGAGTTTCTTAACAATCTTCATGATGACATACTTGCTTTGTTTGATGAAATGCCTGAAGAGTTATCAACTGATATGACGTCACTTTTTAAAACCGGCTGTGTATGTACCTTAAGCAAATTATTGTAATACTTTTGTGTTTGAAAATTGAATTTTAATTAGTACTTCTCTTTCTATATGTATTTGATACCCATGAAGATGTAACCAAACATCTTCAAAAGTTGGGAAGAGATAATGGGGTCATGATCATGAAGTTGAGATCAGATTTATCTAGGTTACGGACACCATCTATAAAGTACCTCTGGAACCAAAGCTTGTCCCTCTGCATTTGCACCAGTAACAATTGGCAATCCCTCTTCACCACCTTATTGAATTGGTTTTAATGACTCTACAATTGCACCAATGTCAATTACTCCTTCCACCCGTACTTCTACATGCACACTAGTTTCTAATGACACTGCACTTGCACCAGTGTCAATTGCTCCGTCCACCCGTACATTCACATGCTCACTAGTTTCAGTTGTTCCTTCCACGTTCTGAGAAATTCTCCGCTTCCTTTTATACGCCACACCAATTGGTCTCGAACCCCCAACAACATGTGCATTACTTGGTGGAATCGGTGGATCCTTAAGCACTTGATCCACTTCAATATCATTCGGTGCATCCCTTGTTTGTTCGATCGAAGCACTAGATCTCTTCCTAACTATGATTCCCTAAACAAAAAACAAGACAAACCATTCACAAAACAAAAAGAAGTTTGTAATCTTTTTTTAGCTGAAACGTCCCCAAATGCAACGTTAAAATGTAAAACGAGCATCATCACACCTGGCGTTTTAGCTTCAGATACATAATTAATATTGCTCTTGCAAACACTACCTAATCTGATGTTGGAATTAGTATATGACGTCAATACATCTGACGTTTTAGCTATGCACACAATATTCATTCTGTTGTTTCAAACACTACTGAAACTGACGTTGGGGTTACAATTTGACGTCAAAACATCTGACGTTTATGGAGAGGCGGGAAATCTATCCAAAATCATGAATGACATACTCAGTGATGTTGGGTTTTCAACATAACGTCAGATCTACTGACGTTACAGGAATTCCCAACTCATCACCCCCAAATGAACTCGCCGGAAAAAAACGCAAACAAACCGATTTCCGTACACATTCAACCCTAATGAAAGAAAAATGAAGGAAAAACGATACAAATTCATCACTTACGTGTTTTGGTTCAAATGTTGTCTCTTGTTCCCTTCAATGTCCCCTCCAACGGAGCTCGTTGCAATATTCGGTGGTTCTTCGGTGGTCCGCGCGGCGCCCCGCACTTCTTGGATGGTTTTGAAATGAAAAAATAAGAGGGAAGTTGAAAAGAAATAGGTGGGTAGTTTATGGGGTAGTTTATGGATTAATAATGGTTAAATTGTGGGTTAAGTTGTGTTAAGGATTGGTAGTTAGTGTTTTTTTTTTAATTTTACAAAATTAAAGGACTAAAGTGTATATTATTTAAAAGTTATATTATTTTTGTGGTGCAAGTAGTGATTAGGTGGTGTAGATAAGTAATTAAAAAGTAATAAAATAAAGGGTGCCGATAGTAAAAACCATGTGCCGATAGAAGCCGCATTATTTTATTTTGTTTGTATGAGTAGTTAATTTTCTTTTTCAGTTGATTGATTATTAAACCCTCAATTTCATGTGATTGTGAGATCTAATTTGTTCTTTCTTCTCATTTGGTTGTTAATAATTGTCTATTTTCTAATTTCATGAACATAGGATTAGAATTATTCGTTTAGTTGTTGTCGCTTGATGATTAAGCGGTTATTTTGATCTAGCACCAAAATCCATCTTAGGCGGTTGCCATAAAAGATTGGATTCATAGTGGTAAACGACACATTGTCTGCCGGTTCGTAGCCCGTAGGATTCCCTGTTGCGAAAATAGATAATAATATGGTTAAAATTAAGCCGGTTGGAGTAATACCTATAGTAATTGAGTCTCTCAAATCTTTAAGGTTGTTATGTTACCAAACTCCGGGCGGTCGTTGCGGGGTGTGCCATAATTATGGTGTAATTAGTGGCGGTTATCCTAATTATCGCTTTTAGGAGATTGGTTGATTCAGGGTTGTGGTCAACTATAACCAATTTATTAATAATTTAACGAGTCATCCTTGAATCGATGATCAATCGTAGGAATTGAGGGGAAAATAATTAATTGGCTGGAGTTCTTCTTCATTTATTTTTCTTTATTTTATTTTCTTTTTCTTCTTAGGAGGTTAGATAAAAAAAAAACCAAACATTTTATGTTACACATTTTAGAAGAAATAAGTCCACCGTTCCCTGTGGGTTCGACTTCTGCTTCCCGTTATACTAACTGTAGAGGTTGTAGGTGATTTATCTTTGGTGATTTAACGACCCGCCAGTATCATAATAGGAAATTATGGAAATAATTTTTGTAATAATTGTAAATCATTGACTAGCGGATTTCCCTCAATTTGTTTATTCGGTTTCCTTAATTAGATGATTACACATTAAGTAGGAGATTCTTTTCAATCGTATATAATGCACCTTTTATGTATAGTGAAAGATATCTCATAATCATTTTTTCTCTCAACTCTATTATGGTATCAGAGCCTAACTGATCCATCCCATTATTTTTTTCTTCGGCTTCAGCTTTTCTCCTTCTTCTTCTTAAACTTAAGCTGTTCAACACCTTCCTGCCATGGTTGACCCAGCCAATGCTGTCACTGCTCTCTCCGGCCTACAACTCCCCCTCAAATTAACCTCCACAATTTACCCAGCTTGGAAGCATAGTTATCAGACCCGGCCCGGCCTGGCGGTCGAACCGGTTCAAGCATTTGACCGTTTAAGGTATTGAACCGTTCAAACCCGGCCGACCCGGCGGTCGAACTGGTGAACTGTGACCTGGCAGTCGAACCGGTGATTTTTAAATTTTGAGTTTTTTACTACAAAAATTGTCATTAAGCATTGTTGTTTCAGCCAACTAAGAAATACTTCTCTAGTAACATTAATTCTATCATTTCTTCTTTTCTCCATTTGAATTCAAGGTCTTTAATTATCTTATTAACTGTTTTTGGTTTTACTGTACAAGAGGATTTGTATAATCTTTTACCCATAAATAATCCTTTTTTTTCTACATTTATATGCTCTTTTGTAAAGGATATTAGTTTTCATTTCCATATACTTGCTCAAGAGTGTGTTTGACCACCTAACTATTTTATTGGATGATGGTAGGCAGTATAAATGAAAAAGAACACACAATTTATCTATTTTGATGTTGGATCTAAATGGGGAATTTTGATGAAAATTCAATGATTGATTTCTTTTTCATTTGTATCTTGTTATAGTTTGGATGTTGGAATATTATGAAAATGAATATGGTTGCTACATTTTAATTTTAATTTATGCATTTGTATATTCAATTATATTTGTAATTGATGATATGACCCACAGGTTGTAATTGATGATATTCAATTATATTTGTAATTGATGATATTCAATTATATTTGTATATTCAACTATGCATGGAAGCTTCAAATACTTTCTCTGCTGATTGGTTATGACCTAGAAGGCTTCATGGACGGATCCCGTCCATGCCCACCGAAACCTGACGCCGGAAAAGTCGACACTGTGTATGCTCAATGGCGCCGTCAGGATCATCTGGTTCTCAGCACCATCATTGGTTCATTCTCCCCCTCGATTGTGTCCATCATTGCTCATGTTAATTCAGCCAAAGAAGCTTGGGAGGTGCTGGCAAACACCTATGCCAAACCATCTCGCAGAAGGATCAAACAACTGACAATGAATCTGTGAAACACGAATAAAAGCTCTCTCCATCTTCGAATACCTCTCCATCTTCGAAAATGGACTTGAGCATAATAGTCCATCTTCGAAAAAAAGAGCTCTCTCCATCAAACCCGAGATCTTCGAATAATTCTGATGTCTCTACGGTCTTTCCCAAATTTATAAATATAGTGGAAAATTACTTTAACAATAAAATTAAAACTTTATATCCCGATAACGGCGGGGAATTTGTTGGGTTAGCATCCTTCCTTTCCATATCTGGCATCACACACCTCACTACTCCACCTCATAATCCCGAACACAATAGGTTCTCCGAACGTCGTCATTTACATATAGTTGAAACCGGCCGTACCCTATTAACCCAAGCCTCTCTCCACTGACTATTGACCCTATGTCTTTGCCACTGCCGTTTATCTCATTAATCGCATGCCCACATCCACCTTATCCATGTCCTCCTCATTCGAAAAAATCTTCGGTACCCCTCCCAACAACACAAAACTTCACAGTTTTGGTTGTCTGTGTTACCCCTGGCTTCATCCCTATATAACTGATAATTTGATAGTCGCTCCAAGCCCTGCATCTTCTTAGGATACTCCCTTACTCAGAGTGCTTATTATTGTCTTGATCCCTCCACCCAACGCATTTACACTTCACGCCATGTCAATTTTTTTGAAGATATCTTCCCCACTGCATATGGCTCACCTTCTCCACTTGAGTCACTGGATATCACTCCCTGGGTCCCCTCCTAAAGTACTCCGCCACCCCTCCTGTCCAACCGCCACCTCCCTCTCTCCACTCACCACCTCCACCTCCTCCTCCACCACCCTCACATTCCCCTCCCTCCTCTCCTACTCCCCAAGCCACCCAATCCGCTCACCCTATGGCATCGTAAACCAGTTCAGAAGTTAAACTTGTATGTAGCATCCTCATCTGCTGAGATTGAGCCTCATACGGTTAAACAAGCTCTTAGCCATCCATGCCGAATATGAAGGCCGATTACACTGCCTTAAAATAATGACACTTGGGACCTTGTCGCCTCTGATTCATCTGATAATGTTGTTGATTGTAAGTGGATTTTTCGTATTAAATGGCATGCAGATGGCTCTATTAATCGTTACAAGGCACGCCTTGTAGCCAAAGGTTTCACCCAGCGGCCTGGTATTGATTATTATGACACATTATGTCCCGTTATGAAGCCCACAATAGTTCACATTATTCTTTCTCTTGCCTTGGTACATGGATGGTCTCTCAAGCAGCTTGATGTTAACAATGCCTTTCTGCAAGGCACACTATCTGAAACAGTCTATATGGCCCAACCGTTTGGTTTCCTTGATACCGAGTCACCCACTTATGTTTGCAGGTTGAAGAAAGAAATCTATGGCCTTAAGCAGGCCCCACGTGCCTGGTATCAAGAGTTACGCCAATTTCTGTTATCCTTGGGGTTCATTAATTCCACCTCAGATACCTCATTATTTATCTTTCGGCACGACAAGTATGTTCTTTATATTCTTGTCTTTGTAGATGACTTGATCATTACAGGGAGTGACACTACTGCACTGGAAAGGTTCATTGCCAATCTGTCACATCGATTCTCTGTTAAAGACCTTGGTACTCTTCAATATTTTTTGGCATAGAGGTCACCTCCAATGCAGATGGCCTCCTTCTCTCTCAGCGGTGGTACATCACTGATATTCTTGCCAAGGCCAACATGCTTGACTGCAAACCATGCTCCACTCCCATGCAAACTGATATGGCTTCCCTCAACACCAGTACGGCTACACCTCTTGCGGATCCTTCGCTTTATCGCTCACTCATTGACATCCTTCAATATCTGCACTTTACGAGGACAGACGTCTCATTTGCCGTTAATAAACTCTCTCAATTTATGCATGCTCTGACTGATAATCATTTTACATTGCCAAACGTCTGCTTCGATATCTTGCAGGCACCTTACATCTTGGCTTTCAACTTTACAAAAATTCACCCGTATCCCTCCATGCGTTCTCTGATGCAGATTGGGGTGGTCACCGGTCCGACTACTCGTCCACTGGTGCATATGTTGTCTTTCTTGGCAAAAATCTCATCTCATAGAGTTCTAAGAAGCAAAGCTCCATTGCCCGCTCCTCCACCGACGTTGAATACAAGTATGTTGACAATACGGCTGCTGAGCTCATATGGGTCTCTTTTGTTCTCACAGACTTGGGCTTTCCGCTTCTATCACCTCATGTGGTTTACTGTGATAATATTGGCATCACATACTTAAGCTCCCATCCCGTTTTTAATTCGTGCATGAAACACGTAGCGGTTGTTTTTCACTTCGTCCGAGATCATGTTCAGTCTGGCAAGCTTCGCGTTGCTCATGTCTTTGCCGGTGATCAACTTGCGGATATGGTCACTAAAACCCTCGACAAGAGCTCTTTTCAAGCAATCGGTCAGTATCTTTGGTAAGGGACAAATCAAAAATTTAAAGAGGAAAATAAAAAAGTTAATAAGGTAAACAAAATAAATACTCCCTTCATTCTAAAATAAATAACGTAGTTGACAAAAACACGTATATTAAGGAATGAATTAATGCTTCAATTTGAATGTCAAAATAAATAAAAAATCTTTACTCTATAATTAATGCAATGTTGTTTTTATTCTAAATTCTTAATAAATAAATGTAGATGTAAGAAAAACACCCACTCAAAAAAAATTGTAGGAAAAACACAATAATTACTGCATTGGAAATGTAACTGCATCACATAAAATGGAACAATTGATTTTGACAACTGCATCATTTATTTTGAAACAGAAGGAGTAATAGATATATTATTTTACTAGCAAAATGCACGTGTTTCGCACGTGTTTAGTTAGTGTATTATTTTTAAAATACATTTCAATATTATATCTATATTTTAGTCATAAAATCATGTATTTTCTTGGTGGCATATAATGAAGATTGGTCTCTGTTGACCAGTTTCGATGACAAATGGCCTACATTCAATATATGGCTTTCATTTGGTTACTCCTTGAGGAATGCTAGGAGTTCCTTCTCGTTGATGAACAATCCCATCTTCTTAGTGTTGAAGGACTTGCTTAGATAAGCACATGTTTCTTGTTTTGCTATAAAATAACCCCTAAGCCTTTGCCACATGCATATGTATCAATGCAAAATAGAATTCCAAAATCTATTAAGGCAAGTAATGACGATTTGCACATGGCCTCCTTTAGTTTCTAGAATGATTTTTATACACCCCGTGACCCTCAAAATCCATCTTTCTTGAGTAGGTCATTCAAGAGTTTAGCAATAATACTATAATGAGGCACAAATCTCATGAAGAAACATGTTAAGCCCGAAAACCCTCTTGGCTCAGTCATATTATGGGGTTGGGGCCAATTTGATGGATTGAATCTTACTTGGGTCAGCATGCTCTTCACCCTCATGTATGATATGAACCAAGTATTCCACCTTGGTTTGTCCGAAAGAGCATTTGGACAATTTAGCATAGTATTGGTTCTTCATCAAAAGTTCTAGAACCATTTTAAGATGTTGTATGTGGAAATCCATGTCAGGGTTGAAGATTAAGACATCATAAAAAAATACCAGCACAAACTTCCTTGAGTAATGTCTCAACATCTCTTTCATACTTCTATGGCATCACTTTGAATTCAAGTTGGTCATGATGATAGTCTTCTGGACATCATTTTCATTCATCAGAATCTGCTGGAATCCAGACAAGTCTATTTTTACAAAATACCATA
Organism: Gentiana macrophylla; assembly: GCA_026214975.1. Classification (NCBI taxonomy): domain Eukaryota; kingdom Viridiplantae; phylum Streptophyta; class Magnoliopsida; order Gentianales; family Gentianaceae; genus Gentiana; species Gentiana macrophylla. Next base: position 66,224,446 of record CM047816.1, on the reverse strand, counting down.
GAACTCATTAACTCATCCAACAATTCATCAATTAAGGGAACATAGTAGAAATCCTTCGCAATCAAGTCATTCAACCTTATGTAATCCACACAACATCTCCAGGTTCCATCTTTCTGTTTCACAAGGAGAAAGAGTGATGAAAATGGACTATTATCGTGTTGTATATTCCCTATTGTAGCATTTTATCCACCAACTACTCTATTTCATCCTTCTGACAATGAGCATACCTATAAGGTTTTAGTTTCACAGGTTCGACACCTTTGTTTAAAGTTATGGTATGCTCATAGCCTCTCATTGGTGGCAATCCTTGGAAATTTGCAAACACCTTATAACATTCTTCTAGGACAGGAGTTAGTTTATTGGGCATATGATTCAAATCATGTTAGTGTATCAAATTGAGTATCCCTAAGAATCAATAGGCTCCATTTCTCCATTTCTTAGTAAAGATTTTGCAACTAATCATCTTAAGTTGAGCTTCTTTTGTGTAACTTCTCAGCTTAATTTGTTCTCCACCATTAGTGAAAAACACTTATGTTTTGTTGAAGTCAAAGACCATAGGACTGTACCTTTTCATCCAATCCACCCCCAATACAAGATCATAGCCTCTCAACTTGATCAATCTCAAACTTAACCCTTTGCATGATCCATGGAAAGTTAGGACTTTTAAATTCACTCACCATTCTATTTCCATATAGTACTATGATTAACATAAGGTGATTTGGTTTTGTCGCACACTGCACCTCGTAGGCTGTCTGATGGTCTATGAAAGTGTGAGATGCACCACTGTTTATGAGGATGGTAATTTGCTCTTTCTTCAAGAGGCCTTTGATTTTGATGGTGTTGAAGGTGACTTGTCCATATAAGGTGTACATGGGTAACTGAGTAGTCTCAAATGGTGCAGCATCCTATACCACATCCTTTTTGTCCTTATTTTCCACTGCAATCTCTCCTTAAACTCCACCTCAGGTACCAAAAAATGTATGTGTTTCTTCTTGCACACTTGGCTAAGGGTGTATTTTTCTTCACACCTAAAACAAAACCCAATGGCCCTCTTCTCCAGCAACTTCTTAGGAGTAATGCCTTATGTATCATTAGTTTATTCTTAGTGCTTGGTATTTTATCAGTCATCTTAGTGGTGAGTTGCGAGAACCTAGAATCTAGGGTTAGAGTAGTTTTCTCCACATGCATGTCATTCAATGCTATTATAATAGATTCCTGGCATATGGAAATATCAATGACAACATACATGTCCTCATGCTTCATCATTCTCACCCTAGAATCAATTTCAGTCTTAAAGCCTCTTATAAAACAATTTATGAAGTAAGTCTCTATTTATATAGGATTCTAAGCTTTTTAATTCCTCAAAATCCGATACATATTCCTCTACCATGGTGTTTTGTCTGAGTTGATGAAATCCATCTGCTGCCTGTTCTAACGGTCTACTCCCTAGTCGTTTCATAATTTCTTCTCTCATTAATGCCCAAATAATTGTTGTAAAACTCAATCTTAGATTGTCGAACCACACATAGGCTTTTTCTTGAAAATGCATTTCTGCTAGGTCTACTTTCTGATCATCCGAAACATCATGCATCTGGAAGTATCTTTCACTACGCCGTAACCATTCCTTAGGCGATTCTTCATTAAATAAGGGGAAATAGACACTCCCTCCAGACAAACCCTAGGCCCGACGAATTTGAGTCGGGATATACATAGTAATTTTTGTTCTAACATATTTTAGTCCATTTTTGAGAAATTTGTAGATCCAATACCGATCAAAATGTACATTTGGTACTTTCTCATTAATCAAGTTGTTAAATTTATCAACATTATTAGGCATAAAATTAGGTCGGAATCATTGGAAAAAAATTAAGGGCAAAATAAGAATTAAAAATGAACTGTATTAAGAATTATATAGCTGTGAAAATTACTCTATGCAAAAGTTTCAGTGTTATTTTATAATTTTGAGTAGTATAATTTTATGGAAAAATTAGCTTTAAATCCACCTTATCCCCTCTTATTAGGTTTTAATCCACATCTAATTTTTTTAGTTGCAATAAGGACAAAAAAAATATTTGCCTGGACAAATATGCCCTTATTACCCCAATTACTTCAGCTGAAACGTTCCTTTCATGCATTTAACCCGTAAATAGATGCTAGATCTCCAAAACATCAAATCCATCTGCGAAAAACTTGATTTATCCGACCGGAAAGGAAGAGCGAGAAAGGCAATCGGGAAAGTCGGAAGAAGCAAAAAAGAGCTGAGAGAGATCATCCGTTCAGGATACCATCCTTCGAGAAAAATCAAACGGGAAATCTGAGAAACTCAACAAGAGAAAAACTAGGAATTTTTTTTGAAGCAAATCAAAGAATGAAGACGAAGAATTAGAACTTTCAAGCCATGGAATGTCAGTTAAATCGATAATCGGGGAAGGTGAGAATTATATTGCGATATTCTTGATTTTGTTCCACAGCCTGTATTTTTGTAAAACTCTTTGAGAGATTTTGGATCTCTTCAAAGAATATATCTGAATCTACTTTGTTGTATGTTTGCTTAATGAAGATTCACTTGCATCTGTAATTTAACGTACCTGTAATTTTTATGTTTAGGTGTCAACTTCATTTCTGTTGCATTTCATGTAGTAATAATACCAATGGAGTTTTCTGTGTGCCTACTCTGTTTCTTATACGAATTTCATGATCATTATAAAATTTGAGTTGTAGTACAATATTCCTTTATTACTTTATCAAACATCAAACAAAGAGTTTTACATAGGCAAAAAGCACATACGTGGGAAGAATCAGATATTTGGCAAGAAGGACACTTCAATGATCAAGAGAACATCCTAAAGTTGAGAAGAAGTGGAGCAAAAGAGTAGCAGATATTTTGGACAACTTTTCGCTGATTCCATAGTCTCATTTTGAGGCATTTTTTGAATTGCATTAGAGCAGGTTTTTAGTAAGTAATTTATGTTTCACTTTGAGCTTAAAACTTGGAGTAAATGGAGATGAAATACTGGCTTGAACTGAGCTAAAAATGAGGTTAAACAGGCTGCATATTTGATGGCAATGGAGCAGATTTTCAGCTCTGTTTTGACAGCTTTGGAGCTAAACGGATATGGCTATTTTGGAGTTGTTTTAAGAACACTTTGAGGGCTCATTACTAGGAAAATTCAAGCATGATATGAAGGGTATATAAAGGAGTTCTTGGAGCTTGTATAAGGGCACTTAAATGATCAAGAACTCACCACAAGATGAGATAAATTGGAGCAGATTATTCAGTCCTGTTTTGACAGCTTTTTGGGCTGAACATTTTGGTTGTTTGGAGCTGTTTTGAAAGATGATCAAGGGCTTCTTTGTTAGGTGTAGTGCCCGAAAGACAATTATCTAATTGTTTTATTACAGAATTAATAATTCATCTTATTATATGCATGTATGCTTATATTTAAGACACTACTGAAAACCCTAATTACCTCGTTTATGTAATCACATAACTCAGTGTATGGCTATACACAAGAGGATTGAGTTAGTGAGATGTATTTAAAATTAACTTAGTCCGTAGAGTTTATTAACTGAGCACGGGTCTCATGATTAATTTGCTATTAATGCGCCGTAACACTTTACGGTGTGACGATCTTATCCGTTTATCGGTAATAGAGGTACTAGTGGGGCATTTATATATGATGATAATCATATAGAAATTTGGACCGATTTGATTTGAGTTCTCGATATAATTCCGTGATCGAAGTCTTATCGAATCACAAGATGATCATATATGGATTAATCTCAATCCTCGAGGTGATCTGCAGACAAGCCGCTTAGACTAGGGTAGAGTTTGATGTGTTAGTAAGGATCACTTCAAGATGTGGTCCAACACTTCTCGTTGGCTCTATTCGGGATGAGTGAGTAGTACGTGCTATCACGAATATTGAATCCATTCCTTCCGTCCGGAAGTAGCAGGACGGTTCCTTATTTGTTAATCCTAGAAATTGATCGATGGTGCCAGTTCATATTATATTAGTTATGAACTAATTGATCACTAAGGGGTTGATGGTAAATAAGGATAAGATGTTTCGAGAAGGGTTTACGGAGATATCCCGAATCAAAACGAACAAATCCCATGGAGGATTTATCCGTATGTAATGATTATATCGGTGGACGCTTATCAACTCATAGTTGAGTATAAGTTATTTATATTCGGCAGAGTTCAGTTTCGGGTTTATGGTGGTGTAATCCCGGAATTAATAGATTGAATATAATTGTTTGGTCTGACGAATAATTTTATTTAATTTATTGTAGCTACTGAATATGGGTCCATGGTCCCCGACGTGGCTCCTAATATAGCATATACGTTTTCTCGACGTTTCACCTCAATTATAATTAAATAGTTGGATTGGACTATTTAATTGATATGTGGATTAATTGTTTAGTTGGACTAGATAATTAAATACACGGAAAAGAAGTTTTTTGTGGACTCGACCCAAAAGGCAAAAATGCGTGTGGCCCTAATTTATTTAGGCTTAGAGCCGCATTTTGTATTATTATTATTATTAGGAAATTTGTTTTCTTGATAATTATAATATATGTGATTAAATTATTTATTTGTTAAATAATTTAAGGAAAAAGAAAATCTTTTGTATATCCTAATTAATTTAGGAATATTCTAGATTTATCTTTTTAAGGAAAAAGATTAATATGCATGATTTTGTATTAATTAATTAATCCTTGGAGGACAAGGATTACTCTTCTATATAAAGAGAGTTCTCCCAAGCCAAATTAGAACACATAATTTCGAAATATTGGGTAGTATTTTGGCTTAGATTTTTCGGCCAAAAGTACTAGGGTTCGAGTTTTAGAAAACTTCGGGTTTTCTAAGGTAGCATATCGAGGAGGTCCGGCGGCTTGAAACACCATCCACCTGGTGTTGCTAGAAGACACACGTTGGAAGACTGTGGCTTCTCATCTAACTTGGATCTTGGATTAACCTTTGTTCTTGGAGTAATTGCACCATAAAAAGGTTGGTAATCTAAACCCCTCGTAGGTTTAGATCTATTATTTTATGTATTTTGGTTCACTAGATCTAGATCTTATACTTTCCGCTGCGTAATCGGGTGGATCTTGATCCATCCGGTGATATTACATCCAATAAGTGGTAGCAGAGCATTTGATCTAGCAATCAAAGTATTTAAATTTTAGATTTAAGTTGTGGAATAGCATGTGTAGATTGCTTGTTTTCGTTTTAATTTTTTTATTGTTTCGAAAATTTGATGATGATGCTTTGTGATTGTCGTGGTTGAAGAGATGGATTGTGGTTGGTATTGTTTACCCGTAGATCTATTTTGTAGCTCTCTTGTTTAGTAACAATTGAGCATATGATTTGTATTTTAATTTAAGGTCAATTGAATTTTATGTAAAAAAATAGCTTCTTTGTCGTTTTTTTATATTCCGGGCTCGAAATATGAAGATCTTGAAGAAAAGATGAAGATCAAGGCAAAACCCAAGGTATGAACGATGAGAAACGGTTAAAAACCTGTTTTTTAATTAAAATCTTCTACAGGACTTTCTGCGACGCTGAAAAGCGTCGCTATAAGTCTGTTTTTTTTATTTATTTTTTTTGGCGGCTGTATGCTTTTTTTTTTAAATTTTTTTAACCTGTTTTTTTTTATAAAAATCTGCCGTATTGGCAGAAAATAAACTAAAAATAAAAAATAAAAAAATTTCTGGAAAATTTTTGATACAGTCGCATATATCAAAAAAACAAAAAATTTAAAAAGTTTTAATTGTAATAAATTGGATTTATTTAATTTAAAAGTCTTTCTCCTCTCGGGTGTTCGTGGTTCGTGATCCGGCGGTTCGAGCTCAAGATTCGAAGTTCAAGACTCGAAGATTAGATTAAGTTTTTACTTTTCCTTAGAAAATAGGTTAGTCGGGGGTACCAACAGTAGTTACTTAATTTTAATTAACTACCACATATTAATTAAAACAAGTATGTTAACTAATTAATCGAGTTATTCATGCCTAATTTAATTCGAAATTAAATATCTACTTGTATGCATTGGAGTGGAATTATGAAGATGCATGTAATGGCAATTTCCGGTTATATCATACAATTTTCGGTACCAACGGTCCATCTCGGTGTTTATTTTTCCGTTATTTTCTTTTCGTGTATGATCGAAAATTGTATGTTATAACCGGAAATTGCCATGACATGCATCTTCATGATTCCACTCCAATGCATACACGTAGATATTTAATTTCGAATTAAATTAGGCGTGTATAACTCGATTAATTAGTTAACATACTTGTTTTAATTAATATGTGGTAGTTAATTAAAATTAAGTAACTAATTATAAAAACTGAGGACCCGGGTTTTGTCAATCGTTACGATTTTAGTGATGGATTCTCGGTGAATCCCACTTAGATAAATTGTTGAATTTTTCAGTGATGGCTTCTCGGTGAACCCATCTTAAACAGAAACGATATTATGCTTTGGGTGACAATTTAGAAATCGGAAAATCTTAGTACATGGGTTCGGAAATGGTCTAACCTTGGTTAGGCGAGTTCAACCGAGCTTCGGCTCAATCGACTCCCCTCTACGTGTGATATACGATACAGTAATTCGACAAGACTTAACATAGCCGATAAGCCTTTGGGCTAAACGGGGTTTCTCTTGCCGGATTAGCCTGAAATGTCACATATGTTCCAACGAATAAACGGCGTAGGCTTGCCTACTTAACCGACCCTGCTCGAGTACTTAACCCACAACTTTTTTCAAATTATTGAGTGGGAGTGGGGAAGGCGACAGCCAACCCCATGGCCTCTACTATAGATTCAAGCACGTGAGAGAATGGTGACACCTCGTGCCGCTTTGATTTCGGCCCCTTTGGATGGTGTTCACCGCTATCAAAATTCAAGGCTTGGTCTCCAAAGGATAGGATATCGGTACTCGCTGGTCATTGACCGCCCTCGTAGGCATACTCGGGGCGTACTCTGAGATCTAATATATTAGGTCACACTCTTTATGGATATTTTCAAAATATCTAGGCTAGAAAAAGGAAGGTAATCAATGATTAAGGTCTGGGATGTCTGATTCCCGTGAGATGTTCGATTCTCGAAGCTTAATCATTGAGAGAGATTGTCTCAGTTTAACCGTCATAGTGCTGATATCGACCCTCTCGGACAGTACTATGCGAGGTTAAATCCTTGGAATGGTAGGATAAACTTTTTATAGTTTATAATTCCTAAAATAAAAATCTAGTAGTGAAAATTTATTTTTTGAATTAAACTTTCTGTCATATTTTTTACAACTAAATCTCTAGGCTATTAAACTGTTAGTAATAGGACTTCATTAAAAATGTGGAAAGTAACAAGTACGTTGTAATTATCAATAAATGCAGTTAATTTTTGGAAAATATTTTTCTCTTGAGCCTTTATAAACTTAATGACATAGTATAGGTATGTCACGGATGTCGCTCGTGTAAAACGAGAAACGATCGTACTTAGTTTACAAAAGATGATTTAGGACTATATATAAAGTTTATTTAGTGAATTTTAAAAGTGTAATTACACATCAAATTTCTAATTGAAAATTCGGAAAATCATACATAAGGCGTTGCTAGTTAGAGGTATTTGGAACCGATAAACTAGTGGGAGCCTTAGTCTTATGATTTGTTGTTTTTCTGAATCATTAGAAATGTGTAATAGACCACACATGAGTTTCTCTTTTCATTGAAAAACAAGAATAAAGCGTTGCTAGTTAGACAGTATTTGGAACTGATAAACTAGTGGGAGCTTAGATCTGGAGTTTTTTTAATCTTTTGAAACATCATGAACAAGGCATTGCTAGTTAGACAGTATTTGGAACTGATAAACTAGTGGGAGCTTAGTTCTGGAGATTTTCTAATTTTTGAAAAATCATAAATACAAAGTGTTGCTAGTTAGACGGTATTTGGAACCGATAAACTAGTGGGAGCTTTGGTCTTATGATTTGACGATTAGAAAAATCGATAGTCCAAGCAAGTAACACTAAAAATCCCACAGTTCAAGAGTAGTGTCTACTCGAACGAACTGCTAGTTCAAGACTGTTTCCATCTAAGGAAAGTCGAGAATGGGAAAGATTGTTTATACGTGTTAGTCATCTAGACTAAGTAGTTTTAAGGCTAAACCGGAAAATTAATAAATTGGAAATTAGAGGATAAGGAAAGTGATTTCGGATCACTGACCAATGCATCATTAGAAATTTTCTCGAAAGCTAAAGTTCTTTGGAAGAACTAGGTAGCTTTGCATTAAACGATAAACAAAATAGACAACGGGCAGTTATTTCAGATAGACTAGTGGGAGTGATATAAGGAAATGAATCTCGGATTCAATTCTTGAGTATCACAGAAAATCATTTTCTGTTTTCGGATTCGTTGGAACGAACGCATTCATTTTCAATAGGATAATTTGTTTGTCTTATTTACGATGAATATAACATTCGTAGCACGAATCCAAGACTCGGACTTTTGTTTGATAAAGTCAGAACCACTAAGCATTGCTGAAAAGGTATTAGTAACACATCTTAAAATATATAAACGCAAATGGTTTCCGTTTTTCGATAAACGTTTCTTTCTATTCTATTAATTAGTGCATATTCCCTAAAGACAAGATCTGAAGACTGGCTTAGGGTGATTCCTATCTCCCAGTCAAAGGAACACCGTCTCAAAGGAACAATGACTAAGTTTCCTTTCAATCAGGAAAGGGTAATAGATTTAAAGAAGTAACATAGCTTGTTCATAACAACCTTCGGGGTCATATGAAAGGTACAAGCTAGTGGGAGCTTTTGAAGTAGTGACATCTTGTCTGACAACTATTCGAGACTCCGGTAAGTTTATCCGAAATATTTGAGGAAATCTCTCGATTTCACTGCAGAGATCTGAGATTCCATACTCGTAAATAGGTTATCGCGTAGTCTTGGGGTGATGCTCGGCCCGCCTCCCGGTGAAATGTTTTCACTAAGGGATACACCATAAATTTGCCTTATATAGTTATTGATGTGCTACGATACACATTTCTTTGAACTCATTTAAGATATTGGTTGCAAAATAACGGTTTACGTTGTAATGAAAACCGAGAAGTCTACCAAAAGATGCCTACGCATTTATGGATAAGAGTGAATTCGGTTCACCCCACTTCCGTAAATATAGACATTTAGCCTTTAGTGCTTGAAGGTAGGACTGGAAATTTTGCGTACACGTTCAGGTCTTGAAACATCTTAATGCATTGAGTAAAGGTTGGTTATAAAACTCGTAAAATCAGAGAATGACGGTTATACTGTCAAACTCGGTCTGATAGAGTCTTGAAGTATTTGTACTCAATAACTAATTTGTTCAATCCACATCCAACACCGGCAGTTGGTGATAACACTAATAAAAACTACTAAACTAGATCAGTATATCAATCCACCCCAAACGCAGTGGGAGTATGGTTTGTCCATTACCCATTGCAGGACCTTACGGTCTATATGGTAGATTGATGATCTATAGTCCTTCGTGGGCTGTATAGGATCCTGATCATAGAGGTTGGTTTAGAAGCCATAACCCTGTGAATGGAGTTTGATACTCCACTTCTGTTGAAACTCTTGTAGAACCACCTGAGTATCTCAGGCCCAGTGGGAGTAATTGGAACGACATGGAGAAGAGTCGAATGAATAGGAAAGTTTAACTTTCACCGCAAAGCTGAGTAATTTATGGGTGATTCCCTAAAAGGTAGAGAGTTAACCAGACCATGATCTCTCTTACCACTCAGTCTTGTTTGATTTCGTCAGAAAGCGGGAAATAGGGGTGATTCCCTAAGCCTTCCTTGCCGAACAATAGAATCTGAACTCATTAAGAACATACGGGTTTTAGCTAAGAACAAATGACAGATTCGTTACAAAGCAGGAAATAGGGGTGATTCCCTAAGACCTTTTTACGGGACTAACGGTATCTTAATTTATTCAGAAAGAACCTTTGGCAGGATGCCTGCCATAGCTCATATCCTTTGGGGATTAAAGAAAACCTCTAGGTCATTTCAAAGTCATATATTTTAATATGTGGACTTGACCAAAATATTGATAAGTCTTTCGTAGACTGGGCTTCGATATTAGTAAAGTAGTATGTAGATTAGTGTTTGTGAATGGTAACACTGAAACTCTTGGAAACAACATGGGTGTGTTATCTGAAGTCGGAGTCTAACATGCCATCGGGCTATTTTCTAAAAGAATTTGACTGACTCGAATTCTCGAAAATAAGCAATTGGCAATCCCAATCATCAATCTCAATGGTTAAGATGTTCTTGCATAGAAGAATGCAACATTCAACGATATAGTCTACCCTACCTCTCAAGAATGCTTGTCTAAACCTGCGGCTGAATGCTAAATGGGATGTTTAGTGAATCCTCAAGTCTCATCGGGAGAATGAGGAATTATATGCTAGTATATTCAGGTGCAAACTAGAACATAAGTGATAACACAGATTCTGGCTTTAGGTCAGATTGAGGATGATCGTTAAATCGATCTCGGTCTCAGTGTTTACTCATATGATAAAGTATTATCCAGTAAGTCGATACTACTTCATTGTGAAAACATTGGAGAGGTAGCTCATAAGGATTTTGCAATCACTAGAGAAAATAAGCATATTGAAATCGTACCACCGGATTAGATGGAAAGGCGACGTTTCGATCCCAAAGATTGACTCAAGCCGCCAACCTACCTGATCAGTGTACCAAGTCACATGGTATTCGGATTCTAAGTACACGCCCGGTCACTGACCTACCCCGCGGCGGCACACTCCGGTCGTGCTTGGAAGGATGAATTACTAAGATGCTGTTGGAGGGTATGAATCTTAGGGATATGTCTCACTTGTTTTGAGCAAGTGGGAAAATGTTGTAGATATAGATATAGAGGGTGTGCTCTAAAACAATTAATCCACTTGCCTTTCGTGCAAGTGGGAGATTCTTAGGTGTAGTGCCCGAAAGACAATTATCTAATTGTTTTATGACAGAATTAATAATTCATCTTGTTATATGCATGTATGCTTATAATTAAGACACTACTGAAAACCCTAAGTACCTCGTTTATGTAATCACATAACTCAGTGTATGGCTATACACAAGAGGATTGAGTTAGTGAGATGTATTTAAAATTAACTTAGTCCGAAGCGTTTATTAATCTGAGTATGGTCTCATGATTAATTTGCTATTAATGTGGCCAGAACACTTTACGGTGTGACAGTCTTATCCGGACTGTCGGTAATAGGGTACCTAGTGGGGCATTTATATATGATGATAATCATATAGGGGTGGACCGATTTGATTTGAGTTCTCGATATAATTCCATGATCGAGAAGTCTTATTGAATCACAAGATGATCATATATGGATTAATCTCAATCCTGAGGTGATCACAGAAAACTGCTTAGACAAGGGTAGAGTTTGATGTGTTAGTAAGGATCAGTTCGCAGTATGTGGTCCAACACTTCTCGTTGGCTCTATTCTGGGATGAGTGAGTAGTCTGTGCTATCACATATATTGAATCCATTCCTTCCCTCGGGAAGTAGACAGACGGTTACCTTATTTGTTAATCCTAGAAACTGATCGATGGCGCCAGTTCATATGATATTAGTTATGAACTAATTGATCACTAAGGGGTTGATGGTAAATAAGGATAAGATGTTTCGAGAAGGGTTTACGGAGATATCCCGAATCGAAACGAACAGTCTATGGAGGAATTATCCGTATGTAATGATTATATCAGTTGACGCTTATCAACTCATAGTTGAGTATAAGTTATCTATATTTGGCAGAGTTCAGTTTCGGGTTTATGGTGGTGTAATCCCGGAATTAATAGATTGAATATAATTGTTCGGTCTGACGAATAATTTTATTTAATTTATTGTAGCTACTGAATATGGGTCCATGGTCCCCGACGTGGCTCCTAATATAGCATATACGTTTTCTCGACGTTTCACCTCAATTATAATTAAATAGTTGGATTGGACTATTTAATTGATACGTGGATTAATTGTTTAGTTGGACTAGATAATTAAATACACGAAAAAGAATTTTTTCGTGGACTCAACCCAAAAGGCAAAAATGCGTGTGGCCCTAATTTATTTAGGCTTAGAGCCGCATTTTGTATTATTATTATTATTAGGAAATTTGTTTTCTTGATAATTATAATATATGTGATTAAATTATTTATTTATTAAATAATTTAAGGAAAAAGAAAATATTTTGTATATCCTAATTAATTTAGGAATATTCTGGATTTATCTTTTTAAGGAAAAAGATTAATATGATTGATTTTGTATTAATTAATTAATCCTTGGTGGACAAGGATTACTCTTCTATATAAAGAGAGTTCTCCCAAGCCAAATTAGAACATATAATTTTGAAATATTGGGTAGTATTTTGGCTTAGATTTTTCGGCCAAAAGTACTAGGGTTCGAGTTTTAGAAAACTTCGAGTTTTCTAAGGTAGCATATCGAGGAGGTCCGGCGGCTTGAAACACCATCCACCTGGTGTTGCTAGGAGACACACGTTGGAAGACTGTGGCTTCTCATCTAACTTGGATCTTGGATTAACCTTTGTTCTTGGAGTAATTGCACCATAAAAAGGTTGGTAATCTAAACCCCTCGTAGGTTTAGATCTATTTTTTTTATGTATTTTGGTTCACTAGATCTAGATCTTATACTTTCCGCTGCGTAATCGGGTGGATCTTGATCCATCCGGTGATTTTACATCCAATATTCTTTTGAAGTGAGATTAAGACGTAATATAGAGCAGCATATAGAGTGGTTCTTACAATAAGATGGTGTGCAATACAATGTCCAAAGAAATCACCAAAAGAAAGTGAGATTGGAGTTGTCTTGTGATAAATGCTCAACTAATTTATGTCACCATTGGAGCTTAATCTGAACTCGTGAATGGTGAAGAACAATGGCTGAATCAAAGCTCAATTTCAATGCATTTCCACCCAATCTTAGCAGTGTATCCCTTGTATCCTTTATTCCTTTAACTTTTGTTGTGTTTTTTTCAAAAGTCATTCTCTTGTTTGATAGAATGATAATTTTCAAGTGGTCTGGTTGTTTGGCAATTTTTTGTTCACTTAAAAAGTTTATTCACAATGTATGATTGATACACGAATCAAGTTGAGTTGAAAATTGATGAACTAAGATGCTTTGTGATTAAGCTGAATTGTGATACTATTACTGTGGTACTTATACTGATACTGATACTGATTATGTGATACTAATACTGATACTGATACTATGATACTGATACTATTATTGTGTTATGGTGCTAAGGTCGACACATTGAAACCGAAGGCGGAGATTTACGAGCTAATGTTCCAAGAAGAGGCTAATGCTCCTTGGTAATAATTTGTGAATTGAGATAATGTACAAATTTTAAATCATTATGTGTAGATGTTGACTTTATTTAGAAAATGTTATACCATTTGGAGGAGAGTTGGAGAAGAAGTTGATGGTAGCAATCGACATTGTCGAGATTTTTAGGTGCTTAGATAATCATTTCCTTGGAGTAACTTAATTATCATACATGTTGATGTTAAAGTTGTCTATCATATATGTTGTAATTTTTTTCCATTGTGATTGAATGTATTAATTGTGGGTGAATGTGTTATTTCAAAATGCACAACTTTTTTGGATGTTAACATGATTACATTATTGTCCAAATGATTTTTAGTTTACGGTTTGTTTCCATTTTAATCCATAAAGGAATATAGGTTGTCGGTGTTGTTGTAAAGCTTGCCGAGTCCATGATTTTTGGCTGATTGTATAATATTAATGGTAATGGTGTCATTTTGTTTTGTTAATATAACGTGTTACTGTGATACTATTACTGTGATACTGTTACTGTGATAATGATACTGTGATACTAATACTGTGATACTGATACTGTTATTGTGTTAGTGTAAACGCTGTGATTATTCGGATTTCAAAAACTACATCGAAATGGTATCATATGAGATCTCAAAATGAAGAGGAAAAAACATGAACTATGGTGAAAGAATTTGGATGATCGGTGTTCTAAATCAAATGTTACAGTCGTTTATAAGAAAAACGCTCCGATTAATACAAATGTGTTTTTGGATTTCAAAAATTACGTCGGAAGGGTATCATATGAGATCTCAAAATAAAGAGAAAAAATATGAATTTTGGTGAAAAAATTTCGATGATCGGAGTTATAAATCAAAAGTTACGGTTGTTATTAAAAAAAAAGCAGCGAAAAGCAACAACATGGGAAAAAATGCTTCTTTTCTTTCTTTGAAGCGAGCGAAGTCACTATTTGAATGCCTATATGGGTATTTTTGCCCGTCAGAATTTTTTTGACCTTTTTGCAACTAAAAAAAAGAGAGTGTCATATTTATTTATTTTGTATTAAAAAGTGGATTTTAGCCTCATTCCCTCTAATTTTATTATTACATTATTGAATGACATAAATTAAAAAACTCCGAAATAAAAATATAGGTATAAATCTTGCCTACTCCAAATTTTTTTTTTGCTTAGTATGGTGTGATAAAGGAAAGAGAAAACTAACATCAAAATATATTCTTTATTGTATCATCTATTAATTAATTAATGTGTTTCATCAACTTTATAAAAAATAAAAAATAAAAAATAAAAAAACGATTAAAAATGGGTATTTGTTTATAGGGGCAGTGTTTTAAAAGGATAAAAAATAGGGAAAAAATAGAAATCGGGACAGTGGAAATATAAAATGGGTGATAATGACAAATCCACTGTTAATAACCCAAATCCACTGTTTTCTGCAGTGGAACTGGCCTCAAATCTAATGTTTCACGATCACAGTGGAATAAAGACATGTCCTTTTTACCCGAAAAAAAAATTCCACTGTCCTCGTTGCATATTTCTAGGTTCAAATTGTTATTTTTAACAATAAACCCTTGTTTATAAGGACTGTTTGAGTACTTAATAGGCACTTAGGACACTATCCTTAATTTTTTTTATAAGGACATAAAATTAGTAACTAGAAAAAACTATCCTTAATTTTTCTTTCTTTTACTTTTTCCTGGACGACTATTTTTTTCTTCTGGAGACTTAAAAAGTTTTTTTTTTTATGATTCTTCATGCTTGAGTGTCCTCTTGTTTAAAAATATGAAAGCTTTACTGACACTAGAATATCCCAAGAATTCTCCTTCATCATCTTTCGATTGAAAAGTCTTGAGCTGATCCTTACAAATGAATTTCTTTTTCTGGACGCTAAAGAGACACCGCGATGCATCGGGGGTGGTCAATGAATCGCGGTTGTTAGTGCATCGTGATGTCACTTCATCGCGGTGTCTGTGCATCGGGGGTGGTCACTACATCAGGGTGGCCACTGTATCGCGTCGTCTTTGCATCGAGGTGTCTCTGCATCGCGGTGTCTCTACATCGGGGGTGATCACTGCATCGTGGTGTCTCTCGTGATCGAGGAGTGGTCACCTGATCGGGGTGGTCATTGCGATCGGGATGGTCACTTTGATCGGGTGGGTAATGCGATCGGGGTAGTCAATGGACCTGGGGTGGTCAATGCATCGTGGTGTCACTTCATTGAGGCGTCTCTGCGTCGGGTGTGTCACTGCATCGCGGTGGTCAATGCATCGAGGTGGTCACCGAAAAAAAAAAACATTTTTTAGTGTCCAGAAAAAAAAAACCTTTTTACGTCCAGAATTAAAAAATAATAATAAAATTCGTCTAGAATTTAAAAAAAATATTTTTTATGCTCCAGAAAAAAAACATTAAAAAAACAAAATTATGGGTAGGTTGGTCTATGTACTAATTTTGTGAACCAAATAAGATTTCTTAGTGTCATATTTGCCTAATTAAATCTAATATGTGTCCTTTTGGATATTTGCCTAGCCCTGATCATGGTTCGGTTTGGATGGTTTCGGTTCGGGTTTTACGTATAGTTATTCGGTTTGGTTGGCATATTTTACCTCCCAAACGATGTCGAACCCAACGGTTTGGTAACAGTTTGGATCCGATCTGGTAACTATCTAAAATATAAAGTAAAAACATATTAAAGGTTTTCAAAACCCCAATCCAAACATGGAATTATAAGTAAGAAAAATGATAATTCGAGACTAAATGCAGCATCAAATTAGTGTTTCATTCTCATTTCTCATCATTAGTCATCGGCCTAAATATTAAAAGATATCTTACATTATAATTTATCGCTAAAGCAAGGTTAAAAAAAATTTTCATTAAAACACTACTAGTACCAGGCGGAAGGAGTTGAACACGCGTGGATAGAGTTGTTTTGATGTTGAACTAGAACAAATGTGGAGACGAAGAAATCGACGGAAGAGAAGAGGAGAGGCGCCGCAACTTTGAGAGAATTTTCGAACTCTAGGATGTTTAATTAGGGTTGAGTAATAATAGGTGTTTATATAACAAATGTGGAGATGAAGAAATTGATGGAAGAGAAGAGGAGAGGCGCCGCAACTTTGAGAGAATTTTCGAACTCTAGGATGTTTAATTAGGGTTGAGTAATAATGGGTGTTTATATATGGTCCGGTAGGTAATTCGGTTCAATTTCGTTTTGGGTGGGTTATAATTAGGATAATCCGAACCCAAACCATTTAAATTCGGTTCGGTTCCAATCCAAACCGATTTGATCGGTTTCCTCTTGGTTGGTGATGATGTTGGAATTCACCTACAGATCCGAATAACCTCTAGGACGACTCAAGCGAGAACAACCGCAATGGGGAATGATTTGTATAAGATTGAGAGTTAGTTTCTCTCAAGTTGCCTACGTATCCAATGGAGAAATTGGAATCAAGTCATTCGTAGTTCCTTAGGGCTGATTATATAGGGAGGCGTCTCACCCATTTTCTTTCCAAACAAGTCGTAGAATCCTTAAACCCTAAGGATTATCACGTGCTTATCTCTGACAAGAGATAATTATGATTATATTCGAATTATGGGATCTACTTCCGGTGATCCAGGGATTCTCCTATAATATAGGCACATGTGTTATTTACCACTTAAGGAAAGAGCCAGTAGGCTTTTGATGGGCTCCTCAGGTCGTCTCGACCTGAGCTGCACGTCCTACCTCCCGACCGCCAGAGCTGGCCTGCAACGCCGTAGCCGGGAAGTATATGGGCAGACCTCCCTCCTGGGGTAGGGTCTTACTACTGTGGGGCTCCTGGCCCTACAAGTGGTTAACTTCGAGGTGTTATAGAGGCGACACGTGGCCGGGTCGGTTCCCACCATCGTCATAAGCCCCCCAAATCTTGCTAGGCTACCTAGAAGCTGGGTAGATCTGAGATCAGTTTGGTCGTTTCAGGGTAATATGCTTGACCTGACACGTGGCACCGCTACCCTTTAGGCTGCCAAAGCGAGCGCAAGAAACGAAACGTTTTTGTACACAACGCAATAATGGGGCGGTTATTCCAAGACTTCTTTTTGGGGTTTTATAACTCCCTAGTCTTATCACATCCCCTCAGACGTTACTCTTTAAATCAAGTGTGAAGTCGGGACGGTTTCCATTCCATTCTTCCATCCCTCCGATCTCTTTATTCAAGTAAGCTTTCTTTCTTCTCTTGTTCTTCTAAGTCTTTTCTGTTGTTAATGAGCGAACCTATAATCCTTACTGATAGTTCCATTGAGGCCTTATTTGAATCGGAGCCGGAATTAGAGGAAGAAAGTACCCCTACCGGAGTCAATCTCGAGAGGCCTGCCCTTTCTTTTTTCAATCCTCCTTCTTCCTCATCTTCTAGATTCGCCCCTTACCTTAAGGCATTCATGGCTCTAAAATCACAGACGGCCTGCCATGGTATTGATACCAAGCTAACCGTAGCGGATTTGACCCGTATTTGTAAGCAATACAACCTGGTGAACCCGCTTTTCAAACCTACCATCCCGGCTCCTGGTGTTTATGCCTATCAAGCTCCGGCCGGGTATTGTGCCGTCTACAGAGAGAAGCTCTTATGTGGTTTAAGGTTTCCGATCTGCCCGGCCGTTCTAGCTGTCCTGGAGCATTACGATCTAGGGTTGGCCCAGATCGTGCCTAATGGGATAAGGGCGATAGTGGGCTTCGCCATTTGGTGTAGATGTGCCTGCATCCCCTTCAAAGTCCAAACATTTAGACTGTTCTTTCAGCGTAAACAGGTGCCTAGGCAGGCTGGGTACTACTGCTTCCCACGTCGGGGGGATTTCATGCCTGACGTTCAATTCACGGAGCCGGGGGATACCTCGTATAAAGGTTGGAAGACCAGATTCTTCTTTATCTGTCCCGAGGTGACCGGGGAACCTGGGTAGGTGGAACTCCTCGGACACGGGACGGCGATCCACGGGCCTCACGGCGTGGATAGGAAACTCTAGAGCGACATTCGCGGGAGCGGGGTGTACATCAAGGAGAAAAAGTATTCTTCTGAGTTGATCTTGGCTGCCCAGTTGCCCACTGCAGGCCCTGACCCATATAGGGAGTTAGATAAGGAGGAGTACAAGATATGTAGGGCTTTAGTACTTGCTTTGTACCATACTTTACTATCTGTTAAATATTTTCTAACACTTCTTGTTATACTCTCTGGCAGTGTCTTCCTTTGCTGACCTCTTGGAGGACGTAAATGATGAAGTGGTTTCTCCAGTCAACCCCGAAGAGCCTAACCAAGAGACTGAGCTGCAGGAAAACATAGAGCCGGAACGCCTGCGAACTGATGGGACTGTCCTGACTCCCACCTCGGCTTACCTCTTATCTGGTCAACCTGATGACTCATCTGGAGAAGTTGAGCGGATAAACGTGGATGAAGATCAGGAAGAAAGAGGAGACGCGATCGAGCCCAGCCGGAAGAAGAAGGTAGTCAATCCCTCGACTAAAAAGGGTCGGTCAAAGAAAAGGAAGGCGGCTCGCCAGACCATAGAGAACGTCGAAGATTCTCCTGAGGAGAAACCTTCACCAGGGCATAATCGGTTGTACGAGCTGTCGGACCAGGACCTCGCCGCTGTGGTAAGTTCTTGAATAAATATGTCTGTCACTCCTATTTGTCCTGCTTCCTTTTTTACCTTTTCTTTGTCTTTTCTAGGGAGCTCAGGTCGGTCAGGAGTTCCTGGATCGTCTTGCTGAATCTGCGGTGAGTAAGGAGGCTCAGCAGGGAACGATCGAGGAGCTCCGAGCGAGTCGTGATAGGCACAGAGAAGCCTCCAAGGCTAAGGACCAGGAGATTGTGGCTCTGAAGAATGAACTGGTCAAGACTCGGGCCAAGTGCACTGCTGAACTCCAGGCCAAGCATGATGAATATGTGGCAGAGAACTCTGAGCTCGGGCAGGCGCTGGCCAAGGTCCGGGCTGAACTGGCTACTCTGGAAGCTTCTCTTCCTGCTCGGGATGCCCGAGTTGTGCATGAGTATAAGTCCTCCGATCATCTAGCCGGAGCTCTGAAGGTCTTGCTGAACCCTGTCATGCAACATGGGTACACGACGGGTGTGGACGAGGCAAAGGAACATCGTCCTGAGCTGGTTCTCTCTGACCTTGTGCATTATCGTTCCATGTACAAGGAAGGAGCAGGTCAGATCTATGATGCCCGGTTGAGAGAGTTTAAAGCAGGTGAAGACATCGGGGTCAAGTATCCCAGACGTCGTCCTGCCTCTCAGAATGTTGCGCCGACTCCGTCTTCAACGGGGCAGACTCCGGGAACCCAGACTTGATCGTCACTCTTTATATTGTTAGGAAATTTTTGAAACTTTTTGTTCAAGTTCTTGTATTTGGAATTTTTTGTACTTTGTGGTGTCCTGCCCACTATACTTTGGCTTTATTCGGTTTACTTTGGATTTAAATCTTCGAATACTTTCTTATGGGTGTCCCCTTTCCCCCCTAGTATGGCATGCATTACTGACGGTTTGGATGACATACTAAGTTTTAATAAAACCCTGTCCTGGCTTGAGGACTCGGGAAGCTTATGGTATTCAAGCTTTACGGAGTCGACTGCGAGACTCGATTAAATTCGCCGACTGCAGACTTAGGAGGTTTGACTTTTGCAAACCTTTCGAGTATAACGACTCGAGATAAAACCCTCGCTCCGGCTTGAGGACTCGGGAAGCTTGTGGTATTCAAGCTTTCTGGTCCGACTGCAGACTCGATTAAATCGGCTCGCCCGACTGCAGACTTAGGAGGTTTGACTTTTGCAAACCTTCCGAGTATAACTGACTCGATTAAAACCCCGTCCTGGCAGGACTCGGGAAGCTTGTGGTATTCAAGCTTTCTGGTCCTGCCAGGACTCGATTAAATTCGGCGCGACTGCAGACTTAGGAGGTTTGACTTTTGCAAACCTTACGAGTATAACTCGACTTCGCTTAAAACACCATCCCGGCTTGAGGACTCGGGAAGCTTGTGGTATTCAAGCTTTCTGGTCCGACGACAGAGCGATGGCGGACCTGTAACTTTTTTTTGCGGGTCCGTAAATATTTAACACACTAAATAATTTTTTCACGGGTCCGAAAAATTTTCTATAGGTAAAATGCGATGTATTTTTATTTTTAGCGGGGTCCGTGGACCACCCTTAGGTGGCTTTGGATCCGCCCCTGCCTGCAGGACTCGATTAAATTCGGCCCGACTGCAGACTTAGGAGGTTTGACTTTTGCAAACCTTCCGAGTATAACGACTCAGCTTAAAACCATGTCCACGGCTTGAGGACTCGGGAAGCTTGTGGTATTCAAGCTTTCGGGTCCGACTGCAGACTCAGTTAAATCTCGGCTTTGACGACTGCAGACTTAGGAGGTTTGACTTTTGCAAACCTTTTGAGTATAACCTGACTCAGTTAAAAGAAAATAATCGCATTATAAAGTATAACAATATATAACACGAAGGAATCATATTTTATTAGAAATCAAAGGTGTTTGATAACACTTTTATTGAAAAAGAGAACAAAAATGAAAAGATAGAATCAGCCTGGATTCGTCTCGTGCATAAAACTTCCTAAGGTTCTTTGGCATTCCGCGGCTTCTTGGTACGGATCGACCACTCGCGATTAGCTAGTTGGTAGGCACCTTTGCCGTGAACTTTACCACCCTGCACGGGCCTTCCCGATTCGGGTTAAGCTTTCCGGGAACCCGCTTGTCGACCTCGTTCTTCCAGCAAAGCACCAAATCTCCTTCTTTGAAGTACTGAATGCTTAACTTTAGAGTTGTAATCTTGGGATATTCTCTCGCTTATACTTTGCCATCCGGATATAGGCCACTTCCTGGCCTCTTCCAAGTTGTCCTTGGCGTGTCTGAGCTCAATGTCCTGATCTGTGCTCGTATGGAGCTCGGTCCTCGGGGAGGGGAGACCTATTTTGGCCGGAATGACCGCTTCACGACCATAGGCTAAGGCAAAAGGAGTTTCTCCGGTAGCCGAGTTTGAGTCGATTCAGTATGCCCAAAGGATGTTAGGCAAATGTTCGACCCATGCTTGTCCTCTTCTTCCAATCTCTTTTTCAACCCAACCTTGAGTCGCTGCTTGTTATGTTTCGACACGGCCGTTGGCCTGGGGGTAACCGACAGAGGTGAAATGTTGGACTATACCCAGCTCGGCGCACCATGACCTGACTGTCCTATCCTCAAATTGCGTTCCATTGTCTGACACCAGGATCTTGGGTATCCCAAAACGGCAGACGATATTTTTCCACAAAAATTTCTGTATGGCTTTCGCGGTGATGGTGGTCAAGGCCTCGGCCTCCACCCACTTAGTAAAGTAATCAACGGCCACAACAAAGAACTGTAAGTTACCTGGAGCTCGGGGAGGGTCCACCCGATCTATCCCCACTGATAAAAGGGCCAAGGAGAGACCAAAGGAATCATGTTCTGCGCTGGCTGGTGGGACAAGTTATCATGCACCTGGCATGACTTGCACCTCATGACCAGCTCGTTTGCATCGCTTTGCATGGTTGGCCAGTAATATCCAAACAAGCGGCATTTACGAGCCAGTGTCCGGGCTCCTGCGTGGTTTCCACAAATGCCGAGGTGGATTTCCCTGAGTAGATAGTTTCCTTCCTCCTGGGTAGCACACCTAAGCCATGGTGATATAAATGATCGTCTGTATAGGATTTCATCAAAAAGAGCATACCTGCTTGCTTGTAGCTTGATCTTCCTGGACTGAGCCTTGTCAGTTGGTAGAATACTGTGTTTTAGATAAGAAGTTATGGGGTCCATCCAGGTGGCATGTTTGCTAATCGGTTGAACTTCATTTAGGACATAGCTTCGTTCAGTCAGCTGTTCTACCAGAACTTTTTTATCTGAGAAGAAATTGGATGCCAACTTGGAGAGGGCATCAGCTTTTTTGTTCCTGGATCGAGAGACCTGTTCTATCTGGACAGACTTGAAGTTTTTTAGCAAAGCCTGTGCTGCTTTCAGATACTTCTTCATTGATTCCTCCTTTGCCTCATATTCTCCTTTAATGTGGTTAACCACCAGCTGGGAGTCACTGAATACATGTAGGTTATCTACCCCGAGCTTGCTGGCTAGTCGGAGCCCGGTAATTAAAGCTTCTTATTCCGCCTCGTTGTTTGTAGCCGTGAAGTTGAAGCGCAATGCATACGGGAATTCTTCCCCCTTTGGACTGAGGAGCAAAAGGCCTGCTCCTGCTCCTTCTTTTCCAGATGCTCCATCAACGAAAAGGGTCCAAATATCGACCTGCCCTGTTGGTTGTTTTTTATGTGTCTCGACCTGAATTCCCTCAGCCAGAAAGTCAGCTAAGGCCTGGGCTTTGACGGCAGTCCGGGGTTGGTAGTCCAGGTCATACTCCGCCAGCTCGATAACCCATCTGGCTAGTCTACCCGAGGTGTCTGGTCGCACCAAGATTTGACGCAGGGGTTGATCTGTGACCACAGTGATTGAATGCGCTTGGAAGTATGGTCGTAACTTTCTAGAGGTGTGTACTAGAGCCAAAGCTAGCTTTTCCGCGTTAGTGTATCTGAGCTCCGGTCCATGTAAAGCCCGATTTACGTAAAACACGGGTGTTTGTATGTGTCCCTCTTCTCTGATTAGGACCACACTGATTGCTTCGTCTACCACCGCCAAGTATAAAAGCAGAGTCTCTCCTTCCCTAGGAGACGTCAGAGTTGGTAACTCGGCCAAATACTCCTTCAGATCGTCAAATGCCTTCTGATTGTCCTCATTCCACTGGAAGGGACTTGCTTTCCTCAAGATTTTAAAGAATGGTAAAGCACACTGTGCCGACTTGGATAGGAACCTACTCAGGGCGGCCATGCGGCCGGTTAGCCTTTGTACCTCCTTGATGCTTCTGGGCGGTGGCATCATTCTTAAGGCCTCGACCTTATCCGGGTTGGCCTTAATTCCTTCTTTTGAAATCATGTAACCCAGGAATTTACCTGACCTGACCCCAAACGTGCACTTTTTAGGGTTGAGTTCATTTGGGTCTGCCTGAGTACCCCGAACACTTCTCGGACGTCGGTCATATACTGATTGAGAGACCTGCTCTTGATCAAAAGATCATCCACGTAGACTTCCATGCATCTCCCGATTTGCTTCTCGAAGATTTTATTCACTGCTCTTTGGTAAGTGGCGCCAGCGTTCTTTAATCCGAATGGCATAGTAACATAGCAGAAAGTTCCTTCTTCTGTTATGAATGCCGTTTTTTCTGCATCGTCTGGGTCCATAGCAATTTGATGGTAACCCTTATATGCGTCTAGAAATGCGAAAACTTCAAAACCGACTGTCGAGTCAACTAACCTGTCAATTTTAGGCAGTGGGTAACAATCCTTGGGGCAGGCCTTGTTCAGGTCGGTAAAATCTACGCACATTCGCCAGCTACCATCTGGCTTCTTTACCATGACTGGGTTGGCGAGCCAGGTCGGGTAAAACACTTCTCGTATAATCCCGGCCTGAAGTAACTTCTCAACTTCCTTTTGAATGGCCTCCATTCGATCTTTTGCGAACTGTCTTTTCTTCTGCCTGATCGGTTTCCGGGCTGGGTCAACATGCAGCTTGTGCAGGGCCAGCTCGGGAGATAAGCCTGGCATGTCATCTGTTTTCCATGCAAATACGTCTCTGAACTCCCTTAAGATCTTAACAAGTTCTGCCTTAAGCTGATCTGGGATCCGTGATCCTATGTTGACTGACAAGCCTTCCTGCTCTTTCCTCAAATTTACTACATCGATTTTATCATCCGATGACCAGCTTTCATCTTCCTCTGGGAGCAACTCTTCCACAGATACCTGTTGTACCATCATTCTTCCGTTTACAGTGGCCGTGTAACAACTCCTGACTGTTTCGACGTCACCTTTGACTTCTTCCGTCCCCTCCCAAGTCGGGAACTTCAAACTGATGTGAGCTGGGGAGATTACCGCTCGCAGATCTATTAGGGTAGGTCGCCCCATAATAACATTGTAGGCCGATGGGGCCTCGACCACCACATAACTCACCATAAGGATCGCCCCGAGGTGCTTTTCCAAAGGTGGTTGGTAAGCTGATCATACCCATGGGGTGGACTGGTGGTCCCGCAAATCCGAATAGCGGAGATGACACAGGTGCTAGCTCTGCATCCTTTAATTTCATTGACTGAAAGACATTGTAGTATAGCACATTGACTGCACTTCCGGTGTCTACACAGATACGCTTCACCGTATGTTTGTTGATTACCGCCTCGATAACCAAGCCTTCGTTGTTGACAATAAGGGGGAGAGGGTCACGTGGACCATAAACTACCTCCCCGGACAACCTCTGTCTCTTTCCTGAATCTGCACTGGTAGGTGCCCGGTTGCCACTTTTCTCCTCAGGTCGGGACGATGTACTCGGACCGCCTGAGATGGTATTAATGGTATTGATAGGGAGATTATCTGGCTGCCCCTCAGGTCCTGGGGACGGCTCTCTCCTTTGACTGTAATCATCCTTTCGGTCATGACCGAAATCTCTCCTCTTGTATTCCCGTCTTCCACGGGGTTCTGGGTTACGGGATCTATCTATGACCTCGTCAAGTTTCCCTTCCATAACAGCAGCGTCGATCTCTCTCTGTAAATCCCGGCATTGCTCCGAATCATGACCAATGTCTTCATGAAACTTACTGTATTTGGTCTGGTCTCTCTTTTCCCGAGGACCCCTCATAGGAGGTGGAGTGCGGGCAATGCCTTTTCTTTTCATTATAGCGAGGACCTGCTCGCGTGATCTATTCAGATGGATAAAGTCTCTTTCCTGAAGAGCCCCCTTTTTTCCGAGTCGGTCAGTTACAGGTGCAGCCACTCGGTCCTATACTGGTTTACGCTTTCTATCGGGTCGATCATCCGATTTCTCTTTCTTGGGGGTTTCTGAATCCCTCTTTAGACGGTTGGCCTCCTCACCCTGACAGTGTTTGTATGCCAGATCCATACACTCGTCCATTGACTTTGGAAGTCGGCCATTCAGCTTGGCGTACAATCGACCTTCTCGTAATCCTGCTACGAAAGAGGTTATCAAGAGGTGCTCTTCTGCATTCCCGACCTGCCTAGACTCCTCGTTGAATCTCCTCAAGTACTGCAATACGGACTCTTCTTTTTTCTGTCGAATGGTGAGGAGGTACGTGACATTCCTCTGGAAAGGTTTGGCTGTGACAAAAGCTTGCAGAAATCTTCTTGCCAGGGTTTCAAAGTTTTCTATAGACCGGGGCGGTAACTTCCGGAACCACTCACGTGCTCTACCCGTGATCAGTGCCGGAAAGGCCTTGCATTTCATCTCCTCGGCTGTACAATCTAAATTCATGTGCGTTAGATACTGAAAGAGGTGGTCCTGGGGATCTTTCGTTCCGTCATATGCTTTTAGTTTTGGGATCTTAAATCTCTCTGGGCGTGGGTAGTTCAAAATCTGCTCTGAGAACGGTGATTCGATAGAGAGATCGTCCGTTTTCTTTCCCAGGATCCCGTCTAGTTCCGCCCTGGCAGCCTCCTGGGCCTGAGCCTTAACCTGTCTGTGCTGCGTATGGGAGGTGGAGGAGAGAGTTTCTCCTCTATCCTCTTTATTTGCCAGGTTACCCTTTGGGTCAATATTTTCTGGAGCTTCCTCTTCTCGCCCTTTTAGGGCTAAACCTAGTACACTCTTAAACGCTGGGACATCCAAATTACATGTAACGCGCCCAAAGAAGGCCTCTTGTCTTTGGATCCGCCAATGTTTCCTCCGGGTTGGTTTGGGGTTGGTGGTGTAGTGCTTGATTGGGTCTACTTCTCAAAGCGTCTCTAGCCGCCATGATTTGGGTCCTTTTTCCGGTATTTTTGGTGGTGCCATCGCGGTTTCTTGATCGAATCGTTAACACAAGAGGCCCTCCTTCTAGCGCCAATTGATGATGTTGGAATTCACCTACAGATCCGAATAACCTCTAGGACGACTCAAGCGAGAACAACCGCAATGGGGAATGATTTGTATAAGATTAAGACTGAGCCTGTGAGTTAGTTTCTCTCAAGTTGCCTACGTATCCAATGGAGAAATTGGAATCAAGTCATTCGTAGTTCCTTAGGGCTGATTATATAGGGAGGCGTCTCACCACTTTTCTTGCCAAACAAGTCGTAGAATCCTTAAACCCTAAGGATCATGTGCTTATCTCTGACAAGAGATAATTATGATTATATTCGAATTATGGGATCTACTTCCGGTGATCCAGGGATTCTCCTATAATATAGGCACATGTGTTATTTACCACTTAAGGAAAGAGCCAGTAGGCTTTTGATGGGCTCCTCAGGTCGTCTCGACCTGAGCTGCACGTCCTACCTCCCGACCTGCCGGGCTATCCTACAACGCCGTAGCCGGGAACACTACAAGAAAAAGGGCTTTCAGTGACCAAAATTTGATGACAGGAGGTAAATCTGTCATTAAATTGATGTTATAATGAGGGGACAACATTTTCATTTCTGGTTGGTGACCAAATTTTACATCCTATCATTATTGATCATATTTTCCCGTCATCAGCAGCACACTAAAGCATTTACTCTCATTGCTTGTATTTTTAATTTATTGTCTTACATTTTTTTTAACTAAACCCACACATATTACCTCATCCTAACAAAATACATCGTTCTTTATTCTCTAAACTAAAAAAAAAAAGCACATCGTTCTTGAATCCCTAATTTCCTCCCCTCATCCATCCTTCCGGCCACCTTCAATCTCTGCGGCCTCCTTCATCTTCCTCTAGCGGCCACTACATGCAGGCGATGAATTAACCACCTATTGTCGTCGCACTCGACCACCAAGAGGTCCAAGGCAGCAGAGCCACCCACTAGTTCCGGTCAAAGCAGAGGGGTAGGGGTGTCACACCACCGATTCAAAGCCATATAACTTCGCCGGAAACCTTTATTCCATCTTTCCTCTTCTTCTCTATAATTTCTTCTCTCCAAAACCCTAACCTTGTACATATTTAATTTTACTCTCTTCATATGAGCCAAGAGGTCCAAGGCGGCAGGGCCACCACTAGTTCCGGTCAAAGCAGAGGGGCAAGGGTGTCACACCGCCGATTAAAAGCTATATATCTTTGTGGCTAACATTTATTCCATCATTCCTCTTCTTCGCTACAATTTCTTCTCACCAAAACCCTACCCCTTGTATATATTTAATTTTACTCTCTTTATATGAGCTTCAAGTTCTGCTTTTTGTTAAATACTTTCCTGTTGGTTCTGATAATTTTTATTCTGGTAAAGTGTGTCTCTGATTTGTGGCGATTTTTTGCTGTTTAACTTGTTTTTTTTTTGTATAGTAAAGCTGTTAATTTGGGAGATTCAGCTCCTTCGAAAAAATTGGGAGATTTTGTTTTTTGTTGAAGTATTTGATCCATATAGAGCATTGGGGAAAACACAAGAGAAAGCTGCATACTATGGTACATTAAGAGTATAAATTAGTGGATTTTTCTTGTATATATTCTATGAAGCTCACTGATCAAGACTCTTTTCTAAGGGAATACTAAAAGAGATAAGTACAGTTAATTAAGTCCAAGTTGAGAACCAAAATATCTGAATGTTCTAGTTTTCTTTTATAGTTTGGGCCTCTTTTGAAGATTTACTGATTTGTTAAAATGGACAGATAAATATATAGGTGTTCTCTCTTACATTGTTAATATCTCTATGGCTTTAAATTTTTTTTTTCGTTCCATGCTTCATGATGTTTTATGTGAATTAATCATTTTCGCGGATATATTTCGGTGGTTTGCTGGAAACTCATCACCGAATTTAGACGTAATCGGAAAGTACTGACAATTGGTAGTGCATCCTATTTATTCACATTTAGGTCATCTTGAATATCCAGAATATGAGATGAGGTGATATAGTGCTGGCTAAGGCTTTCAAGTGTGTAGAGAATTACAGAATGATGTTGATCGCAAGTCATTAGGTAATATTCTTGACAGATACCGTCTTTTTTTAGGCTTCCTTTAACTTTCATACTAATCATACATGTTCATATGTGAGTGCACGATATAGATGTTAAACCTCTGTTTCCAATATCCCCCTTGCTAGAGATGGGGTGTTCTCTTTTCGAATCATCCTATGTATGCATGTGTATGATTTTCATTGGTTTTAAAGTTATTGTTTTTCTATTGATTAATTTAAATTTCTAGTTTTTGGGCCTTTAATAAGCATATATATCGGTGCCTTTATTCCCCTTGATGATTTTTTTTTACGTCGGATGATGGTGACAATGTGCTTGTTTCATTTCAATTTGTGATCAAGTGTGGATTTTTCTTCTGTGTTATTTTTTAAGTCCTATGGGATAGCCTACTTTCACTAGGATTGATATATTTTATTAGGGAAAATGGGTATTATTTACAATTTATGTTCACCATCTAAAGAATGAGTGCCTCGTATAAGTAGACTGGTGGTTTGGTAATCTTAGGCACTTTAAATTAAAGACTGAAATACTTACCATTAATGCACTGTGTTTCTTGATCTCCACTCACAGTTAATTATAACTCCAATCATTATTCTGTTGTTTCATATGGGGTTATAAAAGTGCATTGACTGCAAAGATGTTCTTTCCATGTGTTTTAAACCATATATTCTACAATCATTGATCAAATTCCTACTCAATTGTGTAGTCATGAAAGCAGTGAGTCATGAAATAGTCATGATATTAAATTTGCATATATAGAGCCATACACCTTGCCAAGTTGTATCTGTTAAATTCATATTTCAAAATGTCAACAGCTCAAAAATGAGGGAAGAAATAATGAGTACGAGATGAATAAGCTATTGGCTCTTAATCAGAGGCATAAAAAGGTAAATCGTTTCCCTTATGATTCGATATCTTTGATTTGAGAACATATGCTTCTAACCTGGTATCTCGATGCTTTGGTTTGCAATGAAAACTTAGGAAGCTGTATTGGAAACTAATCGTTTTAAATATTTGTTGGATTCTAAGAAAACTTCATGTGAATCTGGTTATAATTTTAGCTCGTCAGCTCTTTAAGTCAGAAGATGTACTAAGTATCACTAACTGATGTTTTTCCTTGTTTCTTTGTACTTTTGTCAATGAGTATGACATAATGGCAGCCATGGAATCTAGGTAACATAATTTTAATACATAAGGATATTTATTTTTATTTTGACGCGAATACATAATGGTTCATAATCAGCTTTTCGAAGTACATAACACCTCTTACAGGCGGCATACATGATGCTTTAATATGGCCTAAAATTAATGGAGTTGTTACGTGGCATGTTTATCAACGTTGTCTGATAACTAATCTCTTGTGTGTTTTCGTTTTTTTTTTGTTGTTGGCAAAAGACGGTCACCAATTTGATGACAGTCAACTGTGCAATGGTGAAGCATAGATTTTCTCTATATTAATTTTTGTTTTGCAAATTAGTTTCAATAACCTCCGTGTTTGTTATCCGACATCATTTCCTTTATAATTTTTTTGGAACGTTTAGCTTGTTAAAACACAAAAAATGAAATACTTGTGTAAGAAGCCCTCAGTAATCAAATCGGACAAAATTGGTTTTCTATCTTAAAGAATCTTTGCATGTGCAATGAATGTTTTTATTCTTGATTTTACTGGTGTGTTTTCAAATGATTTTTAATATGACAAAATGAATAATGTTTGCATGATAATGTAAAAAATCAGAATGTACGCCTGGCAATATGCAATTTTGGTTTAAGTTGATTGTTTGGCCCATGTGATATCATGAAGTGGCAGTTTGAGAGCCTTTGTTGTATTTTATCCCTTTCTCATATTGCGAAGTGGCATCAAAACTTGAAGAAGATCGATTAAATGAGAAGGATCTATGTTCTATTGAAGAAATTTGCTAGACAATAATCTCCTCAACTAGTAAGCTTCTATGGCATCTTGTCCATCGAGACAAGTTTGATGATCTGCATACTCTTTTTTGTTAAGAATGCATCTGTCTTTTCTTACTGAATTTTAGTTGCATTAAGTTAGCTTTATGTCTGATTTGTATAATGATTGTCCATCTGTTTTGACATCTATTTACTATGTTTTATTTCTAGACCTATTTGCTAAAATTTTCATTTTAGTTGTTTGAGTTTCAAGCAGTGCGAGTTTTCTTACTTGAGATGAGATTGTTGCATACATGTAAATGCAATGAATGCCATATCATATGATATTTTGATCTTATGCGATCTAAGCAAGTAATCGAAGTAGTTGCTAAGTTCGCATCATTCGTCACTTACGTTCAAGTTTATGCATCAACATTATGGTGAGTCCTTTAAATTTTTATATTTTCATTTTGAATTCTTTAGCTACCTTAGAGTTGCAAAATGAACATATTGATCATTTTTAATACAACTAAGTAGCTTAAGTTTGGATACTATATAAGTGTATATATTGACTTTAAGCTATGATACGTATGTCTTTCATCTCTTTTTGCTATACTACGTATAGTCAGGCGGCCGAAATCATAGTTTTTTATTATCAGGTCCGTTCAGACCCATTTAACATTCACATGATATGATGATCACTCTTTTTATTGGCTTATAAGGCATTCACACGTTGACGTGCTTTATACGGGTTTTTTAATAAAAGAAAAAGTACAACACACTTGGTCATTACATTCATACATTAAAATTTTGCTTCTGTCTTCACTTTTACAGGAATTTAACAGAGTCAAGGTTTTGGAGAGAATATAAGGACCAAGATTGGAAAGCCTCCAAGAGCTTGATGAGATGAGTAAAAAACTTAGAATCTTTACTTCACCATTTTTTATAAATTTGTGGCTCGCTTCATTATTTTCTTGACCATGCATTTTTTCATATGGATGAGAACATTATGCCATTTATGAAAAGCTAGAAGGTACTTTAAGGAGTCATTCTCAAGAAAGTGATTCATGCGCACTCGTGGTTGTTTTATTTTCATGTTCTTTTCCAATATTAACATAATACACATTTTCATTGTGAGTTAGAATTCTGTTTTGTATTAGATACTCTTACAAAGGAAATGGAGGTTCAAGCTATGAATATGAGAAGTGAAGTTTCAATGATGAAGATGGAGGTTATGTGTGGTGAAAGAACGAAAGCAATAAAAAGAGTTTGGGTACTCGGAAGGTCCAGTTACTATCTCTTAATCGCTTCCCTAACATACAACTCTTTTTTATAGACAAATTATTTCCTTGTTATGTTCTTTTGGATTGGTGATAGTGCCATTCAAGCACCAAGTAAAGTTGTAGTTAGTATTTGATAATGAACATTTGAAACTGGAAATGATGGTTTCATGTAATTTTGGCTTGTGATTCTTTTTTGCAGTGTTCCTATTCTATTTTTTTGGTTCATTTTAGTTTAAAATAAGGGGACGTTTTCCTCATTAAACCATTGTATAATGAGTGGAAATGACCCTATAATGAAGGTATATGTCGCCATTAAATCACAAATTAATGATTGGAAAATAACCTATTAATGAGGGTATGTGTCATCATTAAATCATAATTTAATGACGGGAAAGGAGCCTATAATGAGTGGATGAATCGTTACTAAAAACAATGTTTAATGATAGGAATATACCGTCATTGAATGTATTATACAATTAATGACGGGAAGCGATTCCCGTCATTATTACCTTTAACGGCGGAGGCGGCAATGAAGGGATATTTCCCGTCATTAAAAGCCTTTAATGACAGGAATCGGGCATTTAATGATGGAAATTCCTCTCATTAAAAGTCGATTTTCTTGTAGTGTAAGTATATGGGCAGACCTCCCTCCTGGGGTAGGGTCTTACTACTGTGGGGCTCCTGGCCCTACAAGCGGTTAACTTCGAGGTGTTATAGAGGCGACACGTGGCCGGGTCGGTTCCCACCATCATCAGTTGGTTTATTTCGGTTCGGTTCGGGTTGGTTTACGGTTCAGATTGATTTTTCGTTTTTTTTTTGCTCAAGCCTACATTTGCCCCAAAAAAAATCTAAACAATAAAGTATGTTAATCTAAACAATAAATTTATCTTAACAACACGAAACAATAATATAATAAATTAATACACTGCATCAACTTTATCTAAGCAATAACGTACGATTATAGTTTTTTTTTAGGGCATAATAAAATTTATCTAAACAACAGTAAAAGATAATATAATAAACTAATACGGTGCATCAACTTTATCTAAACAATAAGGTAATTAAAATATACTATAATAAATTATTTTATAACAAATAAAATACAGGGAAAACACCGATGGTAGGAAACACTTTTTCAGAGAAACACCGAGAAACACTTTTTGAGAGAAACACCTCATGACACTTTTATTAGGAGTATAGATAGATATAGATATAGATAGATATAGATATAGTATAGATAGATATAGATTTCTTTTGGATCAAGGGTAACTAGGTCCACCTATGTACACAACTCCAAGTTATTAAAAGAAACAAAATACCAGCTTAATATATAGAAAGTGGGTTAGCTAGGTCACGAAGATTGAACTACAAATTAGACAATTTCCTAGTTAAGCATGATGAGTTGGAATTAATTAATTAATTAATGTGATGCAAATGATGACTTTACGATTATAAATTAAGATGTAATATGAATACAGAGATACACAAAATATATACAGAAACATCAATAAATTTGCAGGTAATTTCTCAAGCAAAGGATACAGAGAAAATGACTAAACTTTCATACAGCTGCGTTCTACTTCTGCTGCTGCTCATCGCTTCAAGTTAGTGTTTGATATTAGTTTTTCATAATTTGCATATTTGCAGAATTTGCGATCAAGAAGAGTTGTACGCAGGATCTCGTATAAGGGGACAATAAAATTTTTAAAGGCAAATAAAAAATTTAGAGGCCGGCGGATATTAAGCCTGTTGGCCTAAAGTTTTTGTTTATATAATTTTTTCGGAAAAAGCTCTTGCTCCAAAGATTCTCACACAATTTTTTCTCCTAACTTACACAAAATGCCCCTGAACAAGTTTAAACATGTTACACCCAATTCGAACTCATTCAAACCCAAATCACACCCATTCGAACCCAAATCACACTCATTCAAACCCAAATCACCCATTCGAACCCAAATCACCCATCCAAATCACACCAATTCGAACCAGCTCGAACCCCAAGTCCCTGAACATGCTTGAACTTGTTACACGAGTTTGAACATGTTACACAAGCCCAAATCATACCAAATCACACCTATTCGAACCCAAATCACACTCATTGGAACCCAAATCACCCCTTCGAACCCAAATCACCCATCCAAATCACACCAATTCGAACCCACTCGAACCCAAGCCCCTGAAAATGCTTGAATGAGCTTAGTGTTGACCTGAGGAAGAGGAGAGCGCCTTTAATGAGCTTTGTCTCGTTCAATTTCTGAAATCTTTTTCATTTTCTAGGAACTTGAAGAAAATGTCAGAGAAACTTTCACGATTTTGTCATGTTCCCGTAAGAATTTGGCAGATATATTACATTTTTCTTGTTAAATTTGTGATACAGAACCTAATAAATTTATTCTTGTCTTTGTAGTCTGAGAATATTATCTCTCTTAATGATGCATCAAACATTTGGCACGTGCCTTTGGTTTTATGAGTAAGTTAAATTTATATACGTAGCATTATGAGTTTTTGCCTTGTTAATCGGTGCTAAGGGTTTTTGTGTCCTTTCGTAAGCGAGAGGCTCATGAAGCCATATTGAAAGTCCTTGATTTGAAAGGGTTGGTCTGGCTCATTGCCTCAGTGTGGCTAGATTTTTTTTAATATGGATTTGTTACGGTCGACCTTTTTTTTGACATCATGTAATGTCTTAAATATCTTCTTGTTGGTGTTTCAACTGCAGTATTGCTTGTGAACCTGCTTTGGATGAGTGGACATCTAGGGCTGAGCTCTGTGATCTGTTGCATGAACCGGTCTGTGTGATTATTTCACTTTTTTGTTGCATGAACTGCTCGTGCGCACTTACTATGATATTCTAAACATGCCATTCGAAGTAAGTCCTGAAATGTAGTATTAGAACCTACTCTAATCCATGTGTATGTGTTTTTTTTTTTACTTTTCTGTGTCATGTAATTTTTCTTTCACTGCGTTGTGATACTTTCCAGATTAAAACCATCATTCTATCCTATTGCCCGAAGGACTTGTAGAATGTATTCCTGAGGTTTATGCTCTATCTCAGGTATATATGATGTATTTTTACAGTATTCTTGCTTAGTATTATTAAATTAGGAAGCAACAAGTTCTGATTTTGATCCTTTTTTTTTTTCACATGGCTCGAAGATTTGAACTACATGATCTCGCTTCCTGAATCTACTACCCCATCTTTGGTTGATAAAGGAGAGTGGAATGCATTCCTTCATAATGATCAGGTGCTTCATAATATATAGTTTTGAATTTCTGGGTCAGAAAATTAATACAAGTTCCAGTATACATACATACATACATACATAAATGCTGATTTTGTAAATGGATTTCTCACTATATGTATTCTGGGAAATTCTATTGCAGGTACCTATTATAGAGTTCACGAAACAACTGAAAAACATGAGTGTTTTCCTATGTATTTAACTCTTTTATTGTTTTAATTTCATTGACTATTAGTTGAGTTCATCTTTTTGACTAATATGGATCTCTTTATTCAATATGATTACAATGTAAGTAATTGTAGTGCTAGCATGTTCCTCTTCGTGTCCCTTTGAATAGCGTACAATGGGGCAGGGGATGGTTTTGGGGCTATTTTTCAATTTACATTCTATGGCATTTACTTGAGCCTACAATATTTGTGTTTATGGTATTATGAATGAGGAGCAAATCCTATGGTCGGATTGAGCTGCCCATCAAGACAGGCATTCTCATGCTTTAGTTTGGTGAAGAATAAAAAATGAAGAGGGGTGTTTTTGTTTACTTCTCTTTACTTTTCTTTCTTGACTTGGGAGTACTCAATCCTGTTAGCCTTATTTATATTATGTCGTTGTTCTTTCGTTCTGTTTTTAGGCAGAATTTTTGCGGATGAGTCGACTTTGAGCGCCTCAGATATTACCATTGGGTCCAAGCTCATGTTGATGGCTACTGCAGGTCTACACCAAGGGGAGCACAAGCATACATGAATGTAGCAGATTTGGATCTAGCTGAGTTTGACATTAAGAAGGCTCTTGAAATTGATCCCGACAACAAGTAGGTTCTTTTACTTCCATCCATTTAGGATTTGTGTCTTTTTTCACAATGTATTCTTATGGTTGGTTGGCTCGCTGTGTTTGCAAAATTGAACAAATTGGAGTCTGCTAAAACCAAGGTTTGTTAAATTGAATCGAATCGAATCATTTGTATAACCTTGGGTCTTTTTTGTCAACATATTTTTTGTATTATTTTGGTTTGTAGTAATTTTACATATTTGTTGCTTTCGGAAAATGCAGAAAACTGAAGAACCAAAGAGTATCGACACCAAAGCTACATTCTTGAAGTCTCTTGCTGGTAACGTCTGGGAATTGTTCAATTAATGAACCTAGATTTACATTAGACAGTCATTAACCGTTAGGCATTGAATTAACCCGAAGTTGTGATTTTTTGAATAACTATGTCCTGTTTGGAACAAGGTATATCCTGCTCAGAAGTCATTGCCTAATGCTTTTTCTTAGACATGTCCAGGTCCTTGTACTTGGGTCTGTCTGGACTTGTCCAGACTTGTTAAGGACATGTCCAGGACAGTCCAGACATGTCCAAGACAGTCCAGAATAGGCCCAGACATGTCCAAGATCTCTCCCGCATATTGATCTGAATCAAAATTCTTTCTTGGTATATGTTACGCACACAAAAAATCTTTTTGTGACAAACTAAATTGTTGATATATAAACCTCATTAAGATGCCTTTAAGAAAAGTTGAGAACTGTAACCAAGTCATATATATAGATCGGAAAAGACCTAAACTTTTCCCTCGCTAATATAATGTTGGCTTATGGATCATGTTTCTCCTCACCTGTAATGCAGTTAAGCATTTATCAGTCTTCATCACCTTCATTTCATTGAGTGTTATACTTTTTATCTTTATTTAACCACATACTAGGAATGTTCATTTGTTCTGTTTATGAGGTATAATTAATTGTTATAAGCTCTGAATCTCATATGCAGGTCTCAAACATTAAATGCATGATATAACCCGACTCGGCTCATTATGATAAACATAGTTGTCACCAAAGCCATATCTTAAAGTTGAGATAATCCATTTTGTGACAATACACTAGACCTTTGGTGAGAACATATTTCTTTTTGTCACTAACTAATACAAGTTTTTGTGAGAAACAAAGTTATTGTCACTAGAAGTTATTTTTGTGAGAAATATATTGTTTGTCACCGAAAGATCTTTCTTCTTTCTTTTTTTTTTTGTAGTGAATCATAACACAAATATGGTGAACCATAACAAAAACTGCAGCAATGTTTTGCTATATACTTCACTATGTTTGTTGTGTTTTTGTATGTTTGTTATGCTTTATGACATCTTTTTCATACGTGCTGCTCCTTTGTTGTGACAGGAGTACTTTTTTTTATACTGTGCTAAAATCATCGCTGCTACTTTGGTCCTTGAAGTATTTTCATTGTTATATATGTCCTCCATATGTATCAGTGTGAGAATTAATGTTCAAATAGAGTGACGCCCCCAGACACCGAACCTGGTTGTGTTAAATGAGTTATAAATGGTCCGGTTAACTGCTTAGAACGCCGTCCTCGCTTGGTCTGAAAGGGCTAATCCGAGTTGACAAGACCTTTATGTCTCACACTTATATGGGGGTGAGCATTCACTTAATTTACCGATATGGGACTTTACAGTCTTTTTCTTACCCACAGTTGAAGGGGGTGTTGGGAGAGATTACCCACACTCTTGAATGAAAATTATGCAAGTATTGGGACAGGTTGCCCATACTTGGGGGTTGGGGGTGTTGGGAAAGATTCCCACACTCTTGAATCTATAAATGAAATATATACTATAAAGAAATATAGTAGCACATTTACTACTACCAATTGATTTTAGTACAACGGTAAGCGTTTGATCTTAACATGGCATCGGAGCCAGAGGTCATGAGATCGAACCCTGGTTGGAACATTATTGAAAAAGAAATTGTGCAAGTGTTGGGACATATTGCCCACACTTGAGGGGGTGTTGGGATATATTGCTCACACTCTTGAAAAAAAAGGTGGGTTCTATTAGCACACCCGTTTTTACTTCCGGCACCCATTTTTTGATTATTTTTTCGGATAAAAAAAAAACGTCAGTCACACTAGTGTTCCTTGTTGAACACCAACGTCAGTGACACTGACGTTGGTGTGCCACAAGGAACACCAGTGGAAAGTCGTGGATTGACGTTTCTAAGTTTTAACACTTTTTATATAAGCAGCGTCAGTCCCACTGGTGTTCCTTGTTGAACACCAACGTCAGTGACACTAACGTTGGTGTTCAACAAAGAACACTGATGAGATCGACGCCTTTTATAAAAAATCACCAATCTTTCAAGTAATTTTTGTGGTGCCGGGAGTGATAGGGGTGCGAGTAGTAAATTGGGGGTGCCAATAGAACCCTCCAAAAAAATTTGTGCAAGTGTTGGACAGATTTCCCACACTCTTAAATGCTAAGAAATAAAGTAGCGCATTTACTGGCACCAATTGGTTTTAGTACAACGGTAAGCGCTTGATTTTAACAATAAATCATAATAATGTTTGATCGAGGTAATGTTTGATATGTTAAGTATTGCCTGCACAATACGTCATGTCTAAAGTCTTATGTACTAACTAACAGTGTTGGAAAATTATGTGTATATTATTCACAATTGAGTTTGACAGTATATATACTGTGAGTACAATGAATCGAGTCGAGCCTACATATATTAATGTAAATACATTACAATAAAGAATACACTATCGTAGATACACAGTTTTATATGCTAAAAATATATACACGCTAATACCACCCCTCAAGTTGGGCGAGGGAGGAGACCCAACTTGTCACGTTGATGAAGAAAATCCGCTTTAGAGAGAGACTTCGTAAGACAGTCGGCCAATTGATCACGGGCATTGACATGAGCAATACGCAACGTGCCATGCTGGACTTGATCGTGAATAAAATGATAATCAATGGCGACGTGTTTCATGTGGGAATGGAAAACGGGATTCAAGCAGAACTGAGTGGTGCCAAGGTTGTCACAATAAATTACCGGCGGCCCGACAGAGGAAACATGAAGGTCACGAAGCAGAAAGGAAATCCAATTAAGCTCTGATGTAGCAGCATCTACTGCCCGGTACTCGGCTTCAGTGGTGGAGCGCGCAATAGTGGATTGTTTCTTTGAGCTCCACGTAATAGCATTTTTACCAAAATAAATTATATGTGCACTTGTGGAAGCATAGTCGTCCTTGTCCCCACCCCAATCAGCATCAGAAAAGGCATGTAATAACGGGGGGAATCACAATAAATTGAAAGCCATATTTAGTTGTACCCGCTAGATATCGAAGCAAGCGCTTGACATGAGCCCAGTGAACATCAGTAGGCGAGTGCATAAACTGAGACAACTTGTTGACCGCAAAGGCATTATCGGGACGAGTGTAAGTGAGATACTGGAGACTACCAACAACCATACGATACGTTGAAGGATCATCCAAAGGGGTGCCAGCGTTGCCCTTTAAACCGGATATGTCAGCAGGAATGGGGGTAGCCGTGGAATTGGCATCGAGCAAATTTAATTTTTGAAGGATTTCAGTGATATACCTTGTCTTAGACAATAATAAGCCAGCCGGATTATGAGTAACCTCAATCCCAAGAAAATACGACAACTGGCCAAGATCCTTCAGTGCAAACCGTAAGCCGAGACGGGTTATGAAAGTTTCTAAAGCAGGCGAGTCATTACCAGTGATAATAAGGTCGTCAACGTACACCAAGACATAGATGATCAGACCAGCATGATGATAAACAAATAAGGACGTGTCGGCCTGAGAATTTGTGAAGTTGCACGCAGTCAAAAAAACTCTTAAGCTCATCATACCAAGCCCGAGGGGCTTGCTTAAGGCCATAAATTGCCTTATGTAACCTACAAATGTGAGTAGGACAAGAAGAATCAACAAAACCAGCAGGTTGAGCCAAATAGACTGCTTCCTTTAAATGTCCCTGCAAAAACGCATTATTAATATCCAATTGGTGTAGAGACCACCCCTGCGTTAAAGCAAGTGTAAGAACAAGGCGAATAGTGGCCGGTTTGACAACCGGACTGAAAGTCTCATAATAATCAACGCCGGGGCGCTGTGCAAAACCCTTGGCCACTAAACGAGCTTTATAGAGATCGATGGATCCATCAGGTTTGCGCTTTAATCGAAAAATCCATTTAGTGCCAATAATGTTGAGACTAGAATCATAAGGAACAAGATCCCAGGTTTTATTTCGCATCAAAGCGTCATATTCCTCTTGCATTGCATTTCTCCATTGAGGCACTTTTAAAGCTTGAGCAACGGATGTGGGTTCAGAGTCAGCGGATGGGGTGAGTTGAGTATGAAGATTCAGCTTTTGGATAGGTTTATGAATGTTATTCTGAGACCGGGTACGCATATGATGGGGAGGTGGAGGCGGAGGTGGATTGGGAGGTGGGGAGGCCGAAAGTGGGGAAGGGGGAGGGGAAGCCGGGGGAGAGGCAGGAGGTGGGTTGGGAGTGGTGGTGAGGGAGGGTGGAGTAGGGAGCCAGTCCGAGACAACTGGAGGGGTGTAAGAGGAGGTGGACGTGGTGGTGGAGGAGAGGGAGGGGAAGACAAATTCGACAAACTTGACATGCCGAGAGACGTAGAGACGGGAGGCAACGGGATCGAAGAAGTAATATGCATGCTGGTTGAGAGCATACCCGAGAAAGATGCAAGGTTTGGATCGGGATTGTAGTTTGTGACCCATGTATGGGCGAAGCCACGGATAGCAAAGACATCCAAAGACACGGAGTTTCTGATAGTTGGGGGCAGTGTGAAAGATGGATTCGTAAGGGGAACACATGTTGAGGATAGGAGTGGGCATACGGTTTATAAGGTAGATAGCAGTGGAGAACGCATAGGGCCAACAAGCATCTGGCAGAGAGGCATTAGTCAAAAGAGCAAGACCAGTTTCAACTATATGCATATGGCGTCGTTCTGAAATCCCATTGTGTTCAGGGGTGTGAGGGGGTGTGGTGTAAAAGGCGATTCCATTTATGGCTAAGTAATCACGCATACTAGTAAATTCACCACCATTATCTGAATAAAGTATTTTAAGGGAGTGGCCAAAGAATTTTTCAACGAGGGCACGAAAGCGAGTAAAAATGCCAAACACATCAGACTTACGGGTAAACGGGTAAAACCATATATAACGAGTAAAATGATCCACTAAAATAAGATAGTACTTGTAGCCATCAGTAGATAAAACTGGGGAGGTCCAAAGATCAGTAAACACTACCTCAAGTTGACGGGAAGAGGATAAAGTAAAAATAGTAAAAGGTAGCTTATGGCTTTTATTTTCTAAGCAAGCAGTACAATGAGAAAAGGCTGAAGGAGACGTCTCCAAAGCATACTGACTAACAATTTTATTAAAAATAACAGAAGCTGGATGGCCCAAGCGATGATGCCAGACCGATGTGCTGGCTTTATTTGATGCAAAAGCTAGAAGAGGCTGAGACGGCCACTCATCAGGCCATTCTTGACTGAACCACGGAGAAGAGTGGTCTTCGTCGGGATATCCTTCACAAGAAATTCATCAGGTAAGAATTCAACAGATAAATTATGCGATTTACAAAGCTAGCAAATAGACAGTAAATTGAGGGACATATTAGGCACACATAACACATCATTTAAATTAAAGGACTTTGACAAAGATAAGGGAATAAAAGTGGAACCCGTATGCGTGATGTTTAGACCATTCCCGTCGCCGACCATAACATCATCTGTGCCCAAGTAAGGAGTGTGAAGGGAGAGAGTTTGCAAATCATTGGTGATGTGAGTATTGGCACCGCTATCCAGAAGCCACGGGTGCGTAGGGGAGGTTGCGTCATATGGGGTTGTATCATAGGGGGGCTACATCGGGTGAGTTTGCCACATGTGCTTGAGGTCTAGGTGGATAGGCATTGCGGGTTTGAGGGGGAAGTTGGCCAAGTAGTTGTTGTAAAGTTGGACAAAGTTTGGCTGAGTGCCCCATAGCTTGGCAATACTGGCATCTTCCACCATAGGGGCGGGGTGGTTGCTGAGGGTTGTTAGGATTGAAGATGGGCGGTTGGTAGGGAGTTTGGAAGGGAGGCCGTTGATGAGAATTTTGGTATGGGGGCTGGGGGAAAGTGTTTCAGTAGGAGGGGCGCTGTGGGGAGGGGTTCGGGTATGGGTAGTTAGCCGATGACTGGGGCTGTTGGTATGGGTAAGGTCTATCGGAATTGGGAGGGCGCCATTGAGAGGAGGAGCCATGGTGGTAGTTTGCCGCATGGGCAGAACGAGGACCAAATGGCGAGGGCTGTGAGGACGGGGAGACCTTAAAATTCAAGAGCTTTTCATGGAGTTCCTCAAACGTAATAGGATTTTCCCGAGCTTGGATCGCTCTTGCAAGGTCCTTATAATCATCTCCAATATTTTCAAAAATCAGTTCAACAAGTTCATCACTATCAATCGGTTTATCAAAGAGGGCTAATTCATCGGCTTTGCTTTTGATGCCATTCATGTAATCAGAGACCGATTGCGTTTCTCTTTTGATCGATTTTAGGGATTCGCGAACACTACTGACGCGACCACGGGATACTTTGGCGTAGGTGTTCTTGAGAATGTCTCAAGCATCGTTCGAGGTATTGGCATGACGAAGAAAAACAGCAACTTGGGGGGTATAATAGGCTATAAGCATATGAAGAATTAACCTGTCTTGCCGCATCCACTTTTCATATTCGGGGTTGGGTGTGGTGGTAGTGGCTGCGGCTCCTTCACCACGAATCATCTTGGATGGGGAGGTGGTGGTGCCATCAACGTATCCGATTAAACCATAACTAATGAGGAGGGATTCAATTTGGAGTTGCCATATGCTATAATTGGTGCCATCAAGCTTGATGGGGGTTTGAGTAGTGGAATTAAAAACGGTGGGTGTAAATTCAGCCATTAAATGGAGTGGGTGGGGGACTTCTACGATTGGTGGGGGAATTGATAATGGAAGAACAGTCGGCAAAAGAACAGAAGAAAGAAAAAAAAGAAAAAAAAAGAAGATATAATA
Organism: Gentiana macrophylla; assembly: GCA_026214975.1. Classification (NCBI taxonomy): domain Eukaryota; kingdom Viridiplantae; phylum Streptophyta; class Magnoliopsida; order Gentianales; family Gentianaceae; genus Gentiana; species Gentiana macrophylla. Next base: position 66,181,867 of record CM047816.1, on the reverse strand, counting down.
AGATAATAAAATTAAAGAGAAAGAAATACCATGAGAGAGGGGAGAGGGCTGTTGGCGTTAATGGGGGATGAAGATGGCGGCGGTACAGGAGAGGGTAGGAGGAGGGTGGCGCCGATGGAGAGGGAGCAATGCAGGAGAAACCACTAGGGCTCTGATACCATAACAGTGTTGGAAAATTATGTGTATATTATTCACAATTGAGTTTGACAGTATATATACTGTGAGTACAATGAATCGAGTCGAGCCTACCTATATTAATGTAAATACAGTACAATAAAGAATACACTATCGTAGATACACTGTTTTATATGCTAAAAATATATACACGCTAATACTAACTACTACTATGTGATATTTGAAGCCTATCTATTTGTGTTTCCATTCACTCTTGTTGCCTTTGTAACTGAGAACTCACACACACACACACACACACACACACACACACACACACACACACACACACACACACACACACACACACACACACACACACACACACACACACACACACACACACATATCTCTATCTCTATCTCTACTATTCTAAAAGTGTGAGTGTGTTTCCCCCAAAAAGTGTTTCTCCCTAAAAAGTGTTTCTCCCTTTAAATTAATTAATCATCATTATTAAAATAAAACCATAAAACCGAAAAAATAATTAATTAAAAATATAAAAAACGAAATAAAAAAATTTAAAATAAAATCAATCAAGATCATTGATTAATATACAAATACAAAAATAAAATTAAAAAATAAAAACAATCAAGATCCTTGATTGAAAATCAAATAGAAAAAAAAAATCAATCAAATTAAATAAGCATAATCATTATTAAAATAAAACCAAAGAACCGAAAAACAATCAATTAAAACTATAAAAATGCAAAAAAATTTAAAAATAATCAATCAAGATGCTTGATTAATATGAAAATAAGAAAACGGAATAAATATTAAAAAAATATCAATCAATATCCTTGATTGAAAATCAAATACAAAATAAAAGATTAAAATAAAAAATCAATCAATATCCTTGGTTGAAAATCAATTAAAAACACATCTCTACTACTCTAAAAACGTGTGGTGAGACGATGATTAATATTTTCGTATTAATTGATAATGATTAGTTTATTAGTTAGCCAATAATTAATCAAATATCTTGATGATTTTTATATATATTTTTAATTAAATCAATGTTTAGTTATTAATACCATTATTGATGATTAATCAATTAAAATATAACCATAAATAATTAAAATATAACCATAAAACCGAAAACCCATCAAAATTTATATAAAAAATAAAACAAGATTCTTAATTGATTAGTTTTAAATAAAAATATAAAAACAAAAATCATTAAAATCCTTGATTGGTTATTAATTAAATAAATATAGAAAAACAAAATTAAAAATATAAAAACATAAATAATCAAAATTATCAAAATCCTTGATTGATTAATCATCATTAATTAATTAAAATATTAGAAAAACGAAAATATATATAAAAAACATTGGCACCAGTCCACGACTTTCCAGTGGTGTTCCTTGTTGAACAACAATGTCAGTGCAATAATGTTTTAAGAATAAGCAATTTTTAATTTATTAACGGATAATTTTCTGCACTGGTGTTATTAATTAATTTCGCTCTCTACTATTCTAAAAATGTGTGGTGAGACGATGTTGAGTGTGTAAATCATATAGAGCTTTGAGTGTAAACCTATGCGAGTGTGCTTCCCCTAAAAAGTTTTTCTCCCAACTAATTCGTTTCATATAATATAATAATCATTAATAGGTATTAAATAACATATATATTTAGTGTGTTGATCTAAATGGATAATGTATTAGTCATTATCAACTTATAGAAATAGAAAAATAATATAAGTGCGATTGTGTTTTTTCTCTATATATTTCCCTTAAAAATGCCTATCACTAATAAAATTTCTCATTAAATATAACACATGGTCAAATATTTGTAAATGACAGTGGTAAAAGGTGTGCGAATGAAGATGCGTCTCTCAGAAAGAAAAAGAAAAAAACATTGTGCTCATGAGTGTGTTTTGATGAGTTATGCATTCTTGTGCTATATAACTTTTTAAGGCTATGTATTCGCCCCAAAATCGGTATAATTTTAATAGTAGTATCAGAATTTTTGAACAAGAGCCTTAAAAGGTATAAAACACCAATCACACCATATTTACGAATAATTAGATAGAACCATGTATCATTTGAAAAAATTATCAACAAATTTATGTAATATTTCAAACCATTACACGAAACAATTGGAGATGTCCAAATGTCAGTTAAAATATTCTCTAGGTGTTGGGAAAAATATAAAATAGAAGTAGCAAAAGAAAGTTTGTGACTTCTATTCTCTAAACAAGAAAGACAATCGGAAGAAGCAATTGTGGTGGCAACTTCTAGATCATTTTGGCAAAGAATAGCTTGAAGAATGGGAGTAGCTGGGTGACAAAGACGATGATGCCAAGCACTCATTGATGTTTTATTCACCGTGAAAAGCTAGAAGGGGGGAGTTTGTCTATCCATACAATCCGTTTTTAACTGGTCATGGCGTATCATAAGAGTACTGGTCTGAAAATCCTTCAAATAAATTTAGAGAGTAAGAATTCAAAAGAAACATTATGGACATGACAAAGCTAAGAAATAGATAATAAATTCGAGACATGATGGGAACACAACGAACATCGACATGGGTAAGATCAGTCACCGTACACGTAGACATCTATCTTTAGTATAATGTAGGCCACCCTTATATAAATAATCGACATGATTCATTCCATCCTTTGTATGACATGGCACATGTCCCATTCTGTCCTTATAGCCGCCAAGATGCAAGACGTCTACGGTTTTCTTATTATCGGCGTCGTGCAGGTCACCTCGGTCATTTATGCTCAATACAATACAGTTCATCCTCGACCTCATGAAACGTTTATATTCTCTTCAATAAGCATTTCAGACTTCACGCAGACATTACTCCACGATAGTAACTGCTGTAATGATGGCTTGGAAATTTACGTTCCGTTATAGCCCGAGCCATAACTGCTCCATAACAAGCTTCATTACATCAATACATGGTACACTCCCTTGACCGTGACATCATTGCATCATAATTCACTCCATGTGAGGGATAGTTACATAAAAGATCATCATTCTCAATTACAAGGTATTCACATTATACGCTTGCTATACATCCCCGCGTACTATCTCAATAGAAATTCTTCCATTCAAATATTGACTTGAGCATCAGAGTGTCCCTCCGGAGGCAAGTTTCAGGACCCCTCATGTTTTTGTGTATTTTGTAGGCCCGCTCTCAAATCCACTCGAAAAGTTGTTCGGATCGTCACCCGGAGGTTCATTTACGTGAATATTAACTCAATTGTAACCCAAACAACTTCAGACACCGTCAAACATCATACCTTTGTCTGGATGCATAAGGAAGTCAACAACTTCGCCATAATATAATATTAATATAGTGGTTGCCCCTCTCACGAGCAACTCCTAAGTTGAAGGCATAGAGAGAAAAATATAACCTATGTGTGTGATGGAAATATTATTTCCATCACCAACCACTATGTCTTCAGAGCCAAAATAAGGCGTGTGTAATGCCAAATCACTAAGATGAGTGGTAACATGTTCCGTTGCACCACTATCAATAAGCCATGGAGAACATGACGAAGCATCCAAATGTGTTAAAAGGACGCAATGTTGAATGGCTGGACAAAATGAGATTTTTTAAGAGGTTGAACATGGTAAGAACTACACCATTCCTCTGAATGTCCTTTGCATTTAGCACACTGGAAATACCCAAGTAAGTTTTTTAGGGCGAAACTCGAGCAAACTACATCTGAGAAAGTATTTTGTGCATGTTCTTAATAATTAAGAATAGTAAGACATGGAAACGAACTAGCGCTGGGAGAGGGATGTCATACGGCCGAATGAGTAGCAAGACCAGAAAAGGTGTCCGGTTGCATCTTAGACGGAAGAGTCTAATAATTAATTAGCTTTTCATGGAGCACTTCAAATCAATAAGGGTGTCACGTGATTGAACATCACTAGCCAACTGTTTATAGTCATCTCCAAATAGTTCGAAATAAGATTCACAAGATCATCCGGATCTGTCGACTAATTCATCAGCTTTAGTTGTTACAACACTAAGATAATTAGAAATTGTTTGAGAACCTTTTTGCATAGATATGAGGTACTGTTTAATTTATTTTATTCGGCCATGGGACGGGTTTGCATATGTATCATATAAAGTAGTTCATGCCACATGAGAAGCCTTTGCTTGAGTGATAAACGGAATGATATTTGGAGAAAGAGAAGAAATAAGTGCATTTAAGATGAGTTGATCATGTCTAATCCAAAGATATTATGACAAATAAAATTGAGGAAGAAGAATAGTTCCTGGCCGTATAATCCATCTGTTAAATATGAACGCATTTATTATGCGGGGTGTTGGATTGATATGCATGGTTTTGAGAACTTCCCCAGTTAAATAAGAACAATGAAAGTATAGCTTAGAAAATAATTGAATGATATAGTTATAATGACTAAAATATATCTCTAACCATTTACAACGTACAATAAAATTATATTTATGGTTTCATCATTCTTCCTAACATACTAATTAAATTGAATCATAGATACACACATCAAATGTTTAAAATATACTGATTATTATCTAAAATGTTGCTTTGTTTAACAAATATTACTTTACAATTACTAAAATATATTCACAACTAAGATATAATAAACATATAAAATTATATGTACATGAAACCCACCTGCTATGCTTATTGCATGCATTTATCAAAATGAGTTGTTTAGAGTAAGAATTCCGCAAAAGTTTATTATTATTATTATTATTATTTTTGTAAATGTCCACATGTTTACTAGATAATTATGAAAAACATATTCTCAATTTATATTAAATACATAGATTTGTAAATTCGGAATGCTATTATATATATTTAAAAGTGTGATAAATGTATCGAGCACATGCATTTATAAATTCAAAATACTAACAAAAAATACATAAGATCATGTTGTATAATTATTGATACTAGAATATTTATATTTTATGTGAAATAAATACTTAATAAATTATGTATTGATTAATATTGTTATTTATAAAATTTTAAATGTTTTATTTGACTAAAACACGTGCGGATGCACGTACATTTTACTAGTATATATATATATATATATATATATATATATATATATATATATGTGTGTGTGTGTGTGTGTGTGTGTAACTTCAATATTTGTATACGTAACGACACGAGTTAGTATTATCGGTTTTACCTGTAATGGACGAAAAATGTTACTAAATGCAAACTAGCGTGGAAAACCGTAAAATTATCATGAAATCTATCAAAATACCTCACGAACAGCTGTTATATAGAAAGAAAAAAACGGTGGAACCAAAATTTTATCCACCGCCGCAGCTGCAAGCCTGCAATGACGAATCATCGTGGTGTGATGGTTGACGATGACAAATTATGTCACCTTAATGATTTGAGCCCTAATTTAATCTAGTGATGAACACACAAGAACCCTAATGCCAAAAAGAGGAATGAGGGGTGGATTTTATGTATCTTGGTGAGTCCAAGATCGTATCTTGGGTTGCCTACGTATCTCTGCTCGCTCCAGGACTCAAGCCTTACGTAGTTCCTGGAATGGGGTATTTATAATGACAATACTTGCCTAAACCCTAAGGTTAAGTCGGCTTGTGTTATTGTCATCTTTACCCTTAAATGGGCCTTGACCCTTGCCCAAGCTATCGCTGTGGGTGGGCTCGATGGCGGCGGACTCGCCCTCGGTGTCGACATCTTGCCGACTCGCGGTGATCGACCCTTGACTCATTGTCCTACACTGCTAGCTGGTGTGGACTCTATCCTTATGGACTTGTCATCTCACACTGCTCGGTAGTCGATAGTCATAACCTGGAGCCGATTAGATGGCCCTAGCCTCGATCCTGGGTCTCGACATAAGTGTGTTTTAGCTTGTTCATAACGTGATGACCAACCGATAGACGACACGTGGAGGGAGTGAAACCCTGTATCATCATAAGCCCCCCAGACTTGAGAGAGGTGACTCCCGTTATCCGAGGTCGAGTCTGTCACAATAACCGTCATCGAGTTGGGTTTTCCTTTGGGCGGGAGAAAGCCCGCCTTTTCACAACCTCAACTGCCTTGTAGCCACGTGGCACGATATCTAGCATACGAAACGTTTCGAATCCCGTAAAAGACGTGTCATTGCCTTGATTGTCGCGATTTCCAGGGGTTATAACCCCCAATACCCACGTCTTTTCAGTTCATTTGCAAATCTATTCACTAACATATATAAAGAGAGGAAGGGTAGAAGCTGCTGCAAAATTTGTTCGCTATTTTCTTGTCACAATCCCCAAATTCAAAACACCAAGTAAGATTCTTTCTTTTTTCAGTGTTCATCTTTTCTTTTGATTTATCTATGTCAAGTAGTAGTAGCAGTGCCACAGAATCTGATAGAGGTAGCGATACGCCTTCCCAATCCCAAATTCCGGTACCTGCCGTCTCCGATCTTCTTCTCCGACAAGATTCCGGCGAACCCTCCGCTTCTTCTCCTCCTGTCCCTCACCAACCTAAGAAATTAGTGACTAGGATGGACGGGAAAGGTGCTAAGGGATGCCTCGTGCAGATCTCTCTTCTGAGGAGGTTGTCGAAATCTGCAGGAAGTATAACATTGTTAATCCTCCCTTCGAGTCTCGACTTCCTTCTGGTAATCACATGTTTGCCGATGAGCCCCCAGAGGGGTTTTGCGCCGTTTACGAGAATCAACTTGCGAGTGGACTAAGGTTCCCACTCTGCCCCGCCATCCTCGCGATTCTACATCATTATGAGATTAGTGTTTCTCAGATCGCCCCAAACGGTGTCAGAACTCTGATGGGGTTTATAATAGCCTGTCGAGTGGCTCAGGTCTGCTTCTCGGTGCCCTTGTTTCGATACTACTACAAGATAGCCGCTACACCCGACAAGCTGTGGTATTCATTCCAGAGAAGAACCAACCGACATGAGTTCGTAACCAGGGGACCTTCTTCACACGGGAGTGGAAGCCTCGCTTTTTTCTTTCTCCGTCATGGCCTGGATAACCCCTACATAGAGGCGGTGGAGGTCGAGAGACGGAAAACGGGACAAGCTTGGGAAAGATCCGGTCTACACACGAGGCTCGCTCTGGGTGGACACAACTTCGAGGTGTGTACTCGAGACCTGAGTCTCATGTATCACCTGGCCCATTTGGAGGAAGCTGGGCCGATGCCATACGTGGGTCTTAACGTCCCAGATCACGAGAACCGTAGGATGTTCCCTATTCGCCTGCTTTTACATACTTGTCATTTGTCGTGTTTGATGGCTTGTTGCTTGTTTTATTTATCGATCACACTAACTTGTCTTCTTTACTTTTTTGCAGTGGGGAGGTTTTCCAAGGTCACTGACCCCACCCGTATCCCCGAGTCGACGGTCATTGCTGCTCCACCCCTCGGAGGTCGTGCTACCCCTGACTTGCCGGTGGCTGAGACCAGGGCGCCTTCTACTTCCCGAGAGGGGGGTGCCTCCCAGTCTGAACCTACCCCTGCTGCTATAGAATCGACTGCCGCGACTGGATCAACTGACCCACCTCCGATCACCGGTAATTTGACAGTCCGATTTGGTTCTCTTCGAGATGAAGACGAGGAGGAGATTGTCGATTTAACCTCGAATGTCGAGGCTAATGTCGAGGAGCCGGCGGCGCGAACAAAGAAAAGGCCAACTGTCGCCGAGGTGGTGAGGGAGCAAACCGAGAGGCGAAGAGGAAGAAGGTTGCTGAGACCTCCACCGAGTCAGGGATCGGTGTGGACTGGGTTGCCGACGATTACGCTGGCGTGGACGACAAGAACCTGTCCTTCGTGCTGCGAAAGTTAAATCGTCTTGTAAGTCGATCCGTCTTTTCCTATTAGCTTCTCTCGAGGCCTATGCCTTGTCCCTTTTCTGATACATTCTTTACGTTTTGTAGAATACCCTTGTTGGTCGGGAGTCTGCCCGACGGCTCGCCAAGACAGGGGAGTCGGCGGATGAGATCAAGAGGAGAATGGCATCGCTTCAAGACAATGTCGCCAAAAGTGTCGCCCCTTTCTCTTTGTGGAGAAACAAAGATATAATGAGTTGAAGCACGAGTCGGTCGCCGAGCTCGAGAAGGCTGCAAGATAGGTTGGTGGTCTGCTTGAAGCAAAGTCGCCACTACCGAAGCGAGCTGGACCGATCGCGAGATGAAAGGCAAGATCGTGGGTGAGAGTCGCTCAAGATGGCTCAAGACTATGAGAGGCGCGAAGTGTCGTCGAAGGTGCCGCGGATGAAGAAGCTAGGAAGGCTCGCCAAGATCGAGATACGCCACAGCTGAATTATATCGAGCGCAGCGCAGTCGAAGAAGAGGCTAAGACCGAGGCCATCATGGAGTATCGCAAGTCATCCAATCTTGAAGATGATCTAGAAGTGATCATGCGGGCTTCGATGATGGGTGGATACACCCTGGCCGTGGATCAGATGAAGGAGGTCATTCCGAGCTTCGACATGTCAACTCTCCAGACGCCGATGTTCTACAATCCCGACTCGGAGAAGATATACGACCAGTATATCGAAGAGTTCCAAAAGGGAGAGTCCTTGGCCATAAAGTATGCTCCTTCCGCGCCTGCTCCTGCTTTCGATCCGACTGCCAATGATCCGACCTCTGCCAACACTGAGCCGACCCCTGAAACCAACCCCTGATCATTATCTTTCAAACCTTTTGTTGATTTGTTATCTTGAACTTGGATCTGTAATAACATTTATTTTAACTTTGGCTGGTCTTTTCGACCTGGCCTTGTTTTGTGACAACTTTGCTCTGAATTTTGATTTGATTTGATTTTGCCATCTTTTTCTTATCTTGCTTATCTTATTGCTTTGCTTGTCTTGATGTTTCATAGTCTTTCGCTTGTCGAGCTCCTGGCTCTGTTCGTTACTCGCTATTCGTTTTATTTGCTGTACCTGTTGTTGATACTGTGTTGCCCCTCAAGTGTATTATGAACCCTTGGTTCTTATTGCACTTGAGATCGACTTGCTTGCCTTAGTCTTTTGCCCCTTAGGCTTATTTGACCTTAGGCTGAGCAGTTTAATGTAAACTGTCCCTGGCCGCGGTCTTTTTTGCCACCTAGGCTATTTCGACCATCGACTGGGACAGGTGGCCCGACTATGCGAACCGTCCTTTGTCTAGACCTTTTTCGCCTCTCGGGCTCGTTTGGCTTTCGACTGGGACAGGTGGCCCGACTATGCGAACCGTCCTTTGCTTTAACCTTGTTCGCCACTCGGGCTCGTTCGGCTTTAGCTTGGACTTTTGGCCCGACCCTGCGAACCGTCTCTATGCCTTTGCATTCGTCGCCCGTTAGACTAACTTTGCTTTGGCTTTATCGAGATGTCCGACCTGCGGATTTCTCAATTCGTTGTTGATTGTTTTGCCTTTAAATTTTTATATCGCATTCGACTCGTATCGTTTTGGCTATAAATCCTAACAAACACAGAAAACATCTCGAGAAGATACAAATTTATTAGAATACTCATAAAATTGTCTCATGGACTTATTACAAGATTCAGAATTGAAAGGTAAACAGGTTCATCAAAGTAAAGCTTATCTCAAATATAATACTTCCTCAGATTGTTGGCGTGCCAATGTCGAGGAACCGTGGTTCCATCTGCTCGGCCAAGTTGATAAGACCCTTTGGGGTGAACCTTCAGAATTTGATATGGGCCTTCCCAATTCGGGGTCAACTTCCCGACTGCTTCCTGTCAACTTGCTTCATTTTTCCTTAGAACCAGATCGTCAACTTTGAAGTATCTGTGTCTTACCCTCGAGTTGTAATACTGAGAGATCTTCTGTTTGTACCTTGCCATTCTGGCTGAGGCTATCTCTCTTCGCTCTTCAACATTGTCCCTTTCCTGTCGGAGTTCGGGATCATTTGTATCCACATTGTAGGCCAGAACTCGAGGAGTGGGGACCCCGATTTCTGCGGGTATCACCGCTTCACACCCATACACTAAAGAAAAAGGGGTTTCCCCCGTCGATGAATTAGGAGCTGTCCTGTATGACCATAGGATGCTCGGAAGTTGAACTGCCCAATCTCGACCTTCTGCCTCTAGTCTCTTCTTTAACCCCAGCTTGATCTGTCGGTTAGTCTGTTCGACTTGACCGTTTGCCTGGGGGTGAGCCACTGAGGTGAATCGCTGGTCGATTTGGTACTCGCTGCACCATTCTCTAACTTTTCGATCTTCAAACTAGGTACCGTTATCCGAGATCAAAGCCTTTGGGATTCCGTACCTACATAGAATGTCGACCCACAAGAACTTTTTAATGGTTGCAGTTCGGATGTCGGGCAAAGCCTTAGCTTCTACCCATTTTGTGAAGTAGTCCACCGCGACGACCACGAATCTGAGATTTCCCGGAGCTCGGGGCAAAGGTCCGACAATATCGACCCCCCACTGATCAAACGGCCATGCTGACGAGATGACGGGCATATCTTGTGCTTGTTGATGAGAGATATTATCATGGATCTGAAAAGCGTTGCATTTCTGGACAAGATTATTCGCATCTCGCATCGACGGCCAAAAATACCCACCTAACTTGCATTTTCGAGCTAACATTCTAGCCCGCAGTTGATTTCCACATGCTCCCTATGAATTTCCTCCAAGAGATATTCGCCTTCGATTTGAGAGACACATCTTAACCATGGACTTACAAAAGATTTTCGATAAAGGATGTCGTCGAAGAACGCATATCGAGTGGACTGGAGTCGAACTTTTCTTGATTGCACCTTATCAGATGGTAATATTCCGTCCTTAAGGTATAGAGCGATCGAGTCCATCCACGTGGCCTGCTGAGTAATCGGCTGGGCCTCCGTCTCGATGTAACTCCTATCGGTCAGTAACTCGACCAGAACCTTCTTGCTTGACATGAAGTTTGATGCCAACTTGGAGAGCGCATCGGCTCTCTTGTTCTGACTTCGGGGGACTTGCTCAAACTGAACTGTCTTGAATTTTGGTATGAGGCTTTGGACAACTGCTAAGTAATTTTTCATGGTTTCTTCCTTAGCCTCATACTCCCCTTTCACATTTGACCACTAACTGTGAGTCACTGTAAACCAACAAATCTTCGACACCCAGCTTTAAGGCGAGCTTTAAACCAGTAATCATAGCCTCATACTCGGCTTCGTTGTTCGTTGCTTTAAAGTCGAATCAAAGGGCGTAGGGGAATTCCTCGCCTTTCGGGCTTACCAGAAGGAGCCCTGCTCCTGCCCCCTCCTTACTCGATGCTCCATCGACCTGAAGAGTCCATTTTTCCTCTGGGCTTTGCTTTTCCCCGATCGAGTTGGACGGAGATCCTTCACCCAAAAATCCGCCAAGGCCTGTGCTTTGATCGCAGTTCGAGGTACGAACTCGATGTAAATCTTGAGCCATTTCTATTACCCATTTCGCCAATCGACCAAGTATCAGGCTTTGCCAAAATCGCTTTAATGGTTGGTCGCTGACTACCACAATAGGATGAGCTTGAAAATAGGGCCTCAACTTTCTCGAGGCGTGAACAAGACATAATGCTAACTTCTCGGCTGGCGAGTATCGGACCTCGGGGCCATGCAAAGCCTTGCTGAAAAAGTAGATTGGCACTTGGCCATGTACCCCTTCTCGAACTAGGACCGCACTCACTGCCTCCTCGCATACTGCCAAATAAACTAATAACCTTTCCCCATCTCGGGTGAAGTTAGGGTTGGTAACTCTGATAGATAGGCCTTCAGCTCCTCGAAGGCTGTCTGACACTCATTATCCCAATGAAAAGGACTGGCCTTACGGAGTATCTTGAAAAATGGTAGCGCTCGCTGGGCGGATCTCGATAGAAATCTGTTGAGGGCCGCCATTCTACCCATGAGTCTTTGCACTTCTTTTACATTTCGAGGTGCGGGCATATTCTTCAACGTATCGATTTTATCCGGGTTTGCTCGAATCCCGTCCTTCGAAATCATATAGCCCAAGAACTTACTCGATCTTACTCCAAAGGTGCACTTCTTCGGGTTTAATCTCATCTGTGTTTCTCTCAACACTTCGAAAACCTCTCGAGCATCGACCAGGTATTGTCTCATGGATCGACTCTTGATAAGCAGGTCGTCTACATAAACTTCCATACATCTACCAATTTGCCTTGCAAATATCTTATTGACTACCCTCTGGCATGTTGCCCCAGCATTCTTTAATCCGAATGGCATGGTCACATAGCAGAAGGTGCCGAATTCTGTGATAAACGCTGTTTTTTCCGCATCTCGAGGATCCATTAAAATCTGATGGTATCCTTTATATGCATCTAAGAAACCAAAAACTTCAAAATCAATGGTTGAATCTACTAACCTGTCGATTTTGGGTAGCGGGTACGAGTCTTTTGGGCATGCTTTGTTTAAGTCTGTGAAGTCCACACACATGCGCCAACTGCCATCGGGCTTCTTGACTAATACCGGGTTAGCTAGCCACTCTGGGTAGAATACCTCTCTCACTATCTTGGCTGCTAGTAGCTTGCCGACTTCCAACTCGATGGCCTCAAGTCGATCCGACGCAAAATTTCTCTTCTTCTGTTTGACTGGCTTTTTAGCCTGGTCAATTTCTAGCTTATGAACCGCGATGTCGGTGGACAGCCCCGGCATGTCGGTGGCTTTCCAGGCAAAGATGTCCCTGAACTCGATTAAAAGCTCGACCAGTAGTTGTTTTTCTTTCTCTGGTATCCAAATCCCGACTTGCACACACTGATCGTCCTCTCCTTCCCAGAGTCGGACATTTTCGACTGCGTCACTGGAGACCCAACTCTTCTCCTCTTCTTTCTCTGGAATCAGTTCCTCGACTAAGACTTGTTGAACCGCCATCTTCCCATTCATGACAACAGAGTTACAACTCCGAGCGACTTCAACGTCTCCTTTTACTTCGTGGGAACCGTTCCTAGTGGGAAACTTCATACTATTATGAAAGGTCGATATGATAGCACGCAGGTCGAAGAGCGCTGGTCGTCCTAGGATAACATTATAAGCAGAGGGGGCCTTGACCACCACATAACTTAATTCAAGTGTCCTTCCTTTCTCGCAATCCCCAACTGTCGTGAGTAACTTTATCGAGCCCATGGGATGGACCGCTTGCCCTGTAAATCCGAACAGGGGAGACGCTATGGGGGCTTGTCCACTACATCTTTCTGACCGCCTTCCGCCATAGCTTCTTTCGGGCGGCATCCGCCGCCCGGCCAGAATCGCTCGGCTATTATCCCGACATTACCTCCGGCCCGCCGCTAACCGATCCGCAAGCGCCCGATATTCGGAGCAAGAGCTTGCTTTTCTAGTTGGTGGGTCTCTGGATAAGATTTAAAGTCGATCTTTTTCCCTTGTTTCGCTTGAGATCTTTGAATAAGATCCAAGGCGGATCTTCTTCTCCTTGCATATCAGATCGATCGCTCGCTCATCCGGGAGCCTTGATCGATGACTTTGGATGCGATTTTGGATGCGATTTTCTTGGGAGGCATCGTGTTTTTGCGTATTCAATCAATAGAAAGCCCTCCTTCTAGCGCTAATGACGATGACAAATTATGTCACCTTAAAGATTTGAGCCCTAATTTAATCTATTGATGAACACACAAGAACCCTAATGCCAAAAAAAGAGGAATGAGGGTGGATTTTATGTATGCTGGTGAGTCCAAGATCGTATCTTGGATTGCCTACGTATCTGCTACATTCCAGAATCAAGCCTTACGTAGTCCCCTGGAATGGGTATTTATAATGACAATACTTGCCTCAAACCCTAAGGTTAAGTCGGCTTGTGTTATTGTCATCTTTACCCTTAAATGGGCCTTGACCCTTGCCCAAGCTATTGCTGTGGGTGGGCTCGATACGGTGGCGCGGACTCTGTCCTCGGTGTCGATACTGCCGACTCGCGGTGATCGACCCTAGACTCATTGTCCTACACTGCTAGCTGGTGTGGACTCTATCCTTATGGACTTGTCATCTCATACTGCTCGGTAGTCGATAGTCATAACCTGGAGCCGATTAGATGGCCCTAGCCACGATCCTGGGTCTCGGCATAAGTGTGTTGTAGCTTGTTCATAACGTGATGACCAACCGATAGACGACACGTGGAGGGAGTGAAACCCTGTATCATCAATGGTGAATAAGCTCTCTTTGAAATATAATAAAATAAAATGTAAAGAATAGAAGAGACAGATGGAAGTCGATTTATTCATAGTTTTACAATCGTGCGTGCATGGTTGTTTCATACATAGACCGATACTTTGCGTTTGCTCATAATTAATCTAGACGGCAGTTGTCTGCAACTTTGTGTGCCAAGAAATTGGACGTCCATGTCCAAGGAAAATGCAATAACTTGTAGTTAATGTTCAATGTTTTTACAACGTGCCCAATCAGCGTTTTGATAAATTGACTTAGGGCCTTTAAAAACTCAGTGATGGCTTTAAATGAACTCGTAATATAAGCACCTAGCTAGTTGAGGAGCTCATTGGGATCGATCGCAGGGAGAAAATATTATATAGCACAATAATTGATGAGCCGCATCAAGATGAGCGAGGTTGTCTTTGTTAGAGATAATTACATGATTGAGTCAATAGGTTGTTTAATTAGATAATATTGTTTGAATTTAAATTATGATAAAATTGTTAGGATAAACCCAGAAAGTAAGAATTCAATAGATAAATTATTTGATTGACATAGCTGGGAAATAGAAATCAAGTTGCGATTCATACTGGGACACATAAATGAATCTCCAATTGATATCTTGTATAATGAGGGGTTGTGTGGATGCACTACATGAGGATGCACTAGAAAGTTCATCAAATATAGGCAAGCCTTTTCATCTTCTGAGCCGGAGGAATCTCCACTACCAGCTAAGTCACTGTCAGATGACTTTATCGTGCTGCTATCTTCTTCACCGCTTGTTTCAGGCTTTAGTGCTTTCGTGTTCTTCTTTCTATCAGATGAATGCTTTTTCTTGTCAAAAAATGGTGAAATCCCTATTTTCCCTAAACTCCTAAAAGCTCCTCTAATTCTTCCATGGCGATCTCTTCCTCTAATATTTTAAATGGCCACTCTGCCGCCGGAATCCATGCCACAAATCACCGGAATCCATGGCGTGCTGCTCCACTCCCATCGGATTTCGTCTATGGCACTTTCAAAGGGGAGCCGGCGATTACGATCCCCCGACCAATTGAAGCTTCATTGGCTGCGATATTTGATTCTACCTTACTAGGAAAATTCTCCCAAGAAAAGCCTAGCTTGGAGATGATTCGCAAATTTCTCGCTGTGCAAAACTTTAAAGGTACTGTTCTTGTAGGGTTAATTGATCAAAAGCTTGTTCTTCTTCGATTTGCTCTCAGTGAAGATTACATATGCTTGTTCTCAAAATCTATTTGGAATGTTAACGGAAAACCAATGCGAATCCTTAAATGGACTTCAAATTTTCGCATTGATCGGGAACCTTCAATAGTTTCGATTTGGTTATCTTTGCCTATGCTACATATTCACTTGGTGAATCAGGAATTTATTTTCTCTCTAGTTTCATCTTTTAGCAAGCCATTACGGATAGATAATGCGACTGAACATCTTAATAGACCCTTAGTTGCAAGAGTGCATGTAGAGATTGATTTGTTGGACTCGTTGCCATCTCGTGTTTGGATTCAGAGTGAAACAGGGACTGGCTTCTGGAAAGAAATCGAGCTTGAAATGTCTTTACCATCATACTGTAGATTTTGTTGGCACATAGGACATGTAGAACATTCTTGTACAGTTAAATACCCATAGCTTCTGCACACTTTTACACACAAATATGAGACACACATACACAAAGAATTCAGACCAAAGCAAAAAGCTGAGGGAAACAATGTGCATACTGGCCAATATGGGTAAACATATAGCATTTCTGATATTGTTAAGGGGGCTGAATTGATGTTAGATATCAGTACAAGTATCAAAACTGTGGAACAGGAAAAGATGGATAAAAGAAAACGGGTGATGGTTGAATCTTCAATCCTGGAGGAAGGGGTTAGTAGCAAGTGGTCTGATGAGGACATGACATATAAGGATAATAAAACATCAGCTGCTTTGAAGGATGAAAATACAATGCTGCCATCAAACTTGACCTAAGCAGGGCTCAATTTAGAAGCTTCAATTTTGAAGACCGACAAGCTATATCAAAAGGAGGAAGAAACTACAACTACTGACATGGCTTCAACTAAGCCAAGTGCAACAAGTGTGGACACAAGGCTGCAGTTGGGAGGGTTGCACTTAGACTCAGATATTAGTAGGGGACAGGTTCATGTCAAAGCAGGCAAGGTGGAAGGGGCATATGTTGCACCCTCTCTAGTTTTTAAAGGAATTGAAATTGCAAATGACTTACCTACAAGCAATTCCTTTGAGATTCTTTCTATACCGGGCACCGATGAAAACACCAAATCTATTGCTACAAACTCAACATGTATAGATAGCCGCAACTCTGTCTTGGATGAGCTATAAAATATGAATTTTGATCGCCCAAAGGCTCGATTGACTGGTTACATATCTGATAGGGATGCCAATAAGGATACCATATTTGATTGACTGGTTACATATCTGACTGGTTAAATTGCTGGTTTTCTTGTTATTTTTTCTTCAGTTTTTCCTTAAAGCTAGAAACTCGGCTTTGTGAGTTTCAAAAGTTTCTATGAGATAAAATATTTTTTTTTTAAAAAAGAATACTTTTTCTTGTCACTATTCTAGTGCTTTTTTTCCCTCATCCTTCTCTTTCTTCTTTTCAGGGCAGTCAATTTTGTAATGCCCTTCCTTCTTGTATTGAAGCATGACTTCATCATCTCTTTTCTTGGTGTCTTTGCTTGATGAAGACTTGTGCTATGATGATGAGCTTCCTTTTGATAACGTCGAAGTTATCATGGTGTTTCAGCGGTGGTATAAGTGGTGGATATCTGGCTATAAAAGTGTATGAAAGTGGTGGTGTACGGTGGAGCTACGGAATTCCGGTGGTGGAGCAAATAAGAATAACAGAGAGTAAATATTTTGGCAGAGTTTTCCTTGGTTTTTGTATTATGCATATATGTAAATGGGTTACAATGAGCCCTATTTATAGGGGAGAAACCGACTTTAGTTCAACATAATTACAATAAAGGACTAATAGTACAACTAGATCTTTGGCTAGTTAGCAAGCCAGTATCAGGTCCGGTGAACGGCGGCCCTAATGACCTCGCTGCTTCATGCATTCTTTATTTCCGCATCGTACTAAGATCGTCGACAGCCTCTTCCTCCAAGTGTTGAGGGCTCGGGTCTCTTACGGACCTAAATGCCTCGTGAAACCTGCAGGCCGGCTCCCTTGGCCTCGCTTAATGTTACATTGGGCTGTCAGGCCGAAGTGTGAGGCCGATGACCCGCGGGTCCATGTTGGCTGATGGATTTGCAGATGATGGTGGCGGACGGCCTGGTCCTGCAACTTTGGTGGCCGGATGAACCCGAATAGGTATCCGTAGGCTGCATTGTGGTTCAGCCATATCAATGGCCCCCTACTCCGTGCCCCAAGCATTTTCTCGAAATGTTAGGCAGGGAGTAAGTATGTTCGTGGATTGATTGTCTTGGATTTTGGGTGGCTTCATATGACGAACAGCCTTAGCCTTTTGGGGGTCATGTGTGGCAGATAGCCTTGACCTTTGTTTTGCGTCTATAAATGGGGGACAGTCTTAGCCTTTTGGTGGTCCTATATGGCGGATAGGTTTGACCTCTGTTTTGCGGCTATAAAGGGAGGACAGTCTTATCCTTTTGGCTTGTCTCTGTCGTTTTTACCTTTCCGTCATACGACTCGTACCTTATTTTAGTGTTTTTGGGCATATTTAGATTGTAAAATCTTTCGCATTGTAAAAATGAAAGGTTGAGGTGTCAGGATGAATGCATTTTTCATCTTGGCTTGACCTCGGTTGTCCTGGGTGATTGCTTATCCGCCTCGTCCTTTTATTTTGCAGGATGTCTGACAACGAGCGTTCGGGGGGTGAGGACAATGACGATGTACACAGATATGCTTCTGAAGATGTTGAGAAGGCGAGCATAAGCGGCGGTGAGGGTGATGCAGGAGATGAAACTGATAATGATGACATGGTCATAGCCTAGTTGGTTTCTAGTCAATCTGGACGACCAAAAGCTACCGTGTTCAAGATCCCCCGTGGTTCGACCGAGGTTCCCGTGGCTTTTACCTCAAAACCTAAGAAACTGATAGGAAAAGAGGCTGCCAAGGCAAAAGGTTATGTTTCACAGGTCACGGTTGTTGCTGGTTCAAAGAAGAGTACCAAGAAAGAGGCTGTTGTTGACGGCGACGCCGATCCTAAAGAAAGAAACAAAACTCCCAGGCCGAATAACCCTGAGGCGGCCAATGAGGACAGGGAGATGGATACTCTGGACAATAAAGTCAAAGCTGACTGGGCAAAAGTTCGGGCTTGCCTCAGCAAGCCGAAAGTTTTTGCTGAATACAACATATCCTCAGATTATTCTTTTTTGGGTTTGATTCCGTGGAAAATCGGGATGGACAACGTTTGGATAATGATGAACTGGTTCTCCATTACGATCATTTCGTTGCGGGGCTTCGTCCAACTTTCGATACTTTCTTTGTGGAGGTGATGTGGAAGCTGGCCGCTCTTCCATGCGACTTCACTTCGGGTGCGGTTCGGATAGTGATGGCCTTCACAGTGCTCTGTCAGATCTTAGGTTACGAGCCCACACTGTCAGTATTTCTCAAGTTCTACATCTTTAGCAAGGCGGCCACTAATAAAGCCGATTCCGACAACAATCTTTTATCTACCCGGACAAAGAAGTGCCGATTGTTCTATTGGACTTCCAATAAGGTTCGAGACTAGGGTGAACGAGGGATGATTGTTGAGTCCGCGGTAGGTTGGCCATTTCCCAAGTTTGGACCTCGTGATAAGAAGAGGTTGAACTCGATAACTGAACCCAAAACGCTTGATGATGACGAGCAAAAACTTGTCGATAAACTTCATAAATTTCTCGGTTGGAGCAGTAAGGATTTGACTCAAAAGTGTATGTTTAGTTGGAGGGCTTTGCTTGATCTTAAGGCACCTTACTGTTGTGTGGCCGGCTTCCCGAGACCGATCAACGCTCAGCCCATCGTCAAGGCATCAAAGTTAGGGTCCTATAAGGATTGGTATGCTGAGTGCCACCACCATAAGCGGTGTTATCCGTCAAAGTGCTCGACGTGTGACGGGAAAGAGATGTTGCGGCCCGCTAGTAATCTCTTAATTTTGTTTATGCTCTGTCTTTGGTTTTTTATGTCTGCCATTTCTATTTTGCTTCTGATCGTTTCTCTTGCAGGCACAATGGTTCTTGCCAACGCGGATAGGAATGCCATAATGGCTGAGTTGAAGGAGGAGAAGAAGGCTCGGAAGGCGCTCTTGGCGGCCAGCAAAGCGATGACTCCACCTCCTCCAATCGACATGTCGAATGCCTTGTCTACCGATGCCGCATTTATTTATATTATTATTTAATTTCACATAGAGACCACATTACTGAACCTTCAAATAAAATACACAGAATATATCAAAAATGCATTTTACATGATATATATCATTAATTCATACAAATATTATTTCTGATAAAAATATAGGCTATCAATTTCAAGTATGCAAGATCCGATTAACACATTTTAGTCACACAATGAATCGGGCATTTAGAACAACTTTCGAACATGCTTACGATTTATACAAAATCACAAAGCATTTAAACAGGCACATAAGAGGCTCGGATAAAACGAGATCAGGAAGACTTAGACATGAAAATAGATATATAACCACATATCTTAAACATGCATTTTAACAAGCAGCCACTGAGCATTTTCTTTTTTATACCAAGGGCGAGATAGACCAATATAGCAGATAACAAGATTTATTAGGCACTTTTAGATCTAAGACGAGATTAGGCATGGATCTAACCATTACAGCATACAGGAATTCGATTTAATAGATCTAAAAACATAATCACAATGCAAGTATACTAAAAGGACTGATTAAGCATCAGATTGTTTGACTTTGAACATGCATTAGTCAAATACAAATTACCTTCGAAAAACATAGCTGAAAGATTACAGCTTTACACAAATTAACATGGATTAAGGTATGCAGACTACGTTTATCAGAGATTAAGACAAGATTTACCAATTAAAAGAGTTAATCAGTAAAGATTTACATTATGACTTGAAATCATAGCTTTATGTAGGTGTAATATCGTCGGATGGATCGAGATCCACCCGATTACTCAGCGGAATAGTATAGTTCTAGATCTAGTCAACCAAAATACATAAAATAAATAGATCTAAACCTACGAGGGGGTTTAGATTGCTTACCGGTTTATTGTGAATAAACACCAAGAACAATCTTCAATCCGAGCTATATGAGAGCCTAGTTGAGAAGCCAAAGTCTTCCAACGTTTGTCTCCAAGCACCACCAGGTGGATGGTGTTTCAAGCCGCCGGACCTCCTCGATATGCTACCTTAGAAAAACCCGAAGTTTTTCTATAACTCAAACCCAAAGAAAATAGCCGAAAATTCCAAGCTATTTTCCATCCAATATTTCGAATTGTGTTGTGTGTCATAATTAAGGCTTGGGAGAACTCTCTTTATATAGGAGAGTAAAACTTAACCTCCAAGGATTTAATAATTAAGAGATAATTATTAGAATAATCCTTATTCCAAATAAAAGATAAATAAAATAATTATCCCAAACAAATAAGAATAAATCATATTATTATCTAATATTCCATGAATTATCATTTAACAAATAAAAGATAAATCACACATTAAATAATTATCCAAGAAAACCAATTCCTTGATAATTAAATAAAAAATACGCCCCCTTTTAATTTAATTAAAGTCCATGCGCACTTTTTGACACATTGGGCCGAGTCCACGAAAAATTTCTTTTTCATTTATTTAATTATCTAAATTCAACTAAACAATTAATCCACATATCAATTAAATAGTCAATCCATTTATTTAATTATAATTGAGAGTGAAACGACGAGAAAACATATGCTATGTTAAGCGCGTCGGGGACCATGGACCCATATTCGAGATTTACAATAAATTAAATAATATTATCCGTCGGATCGAGCAATAATATTCAATCTATTAATTCCGGGATTACACCATCATAAACCCGAAACTGAACTCTGCCGAATACAGATAACTTATACTCAACTATGAGTTGATACGCGTCCACTGATATAATCATTACATACGGATAAATCCTCCATAGACTGTTCACTTCGAATCGGGATATTTCCGTAAACCCTTCTCGAAACATCTTATCCTTATTTACCATTAACCCCATAGTGATCAATTAGTTCACCACTAATATAGTATGAACTGGGCCCATCGATCAGTTTCTAGGGTTAACAAATAAGGGAACTGTCTGTCTACTTCCCGAGGAAAGAAATGGATTCCATATCTGTGATAGCACAGACTACTCACTCATCCTGAAATAGAGCCAACGAAGTGTTGGACCACGACTACAAAGTGATCCTTACTAACACATCAAACTCTACCCTAGTCTAGCGGTTGTATGTGATCACCTCGGAGATTGAGATTAATCCATATATGATCATCTTGTGATTCGATAAGATTTCGATCACGGAATTATATCGAGAACTCAAATCAAATCGGTCCAAATTTATATGATTATCATCATATATAAATGCCCCACTAGGTACTCCTATTACCGACAATCCGGATAAGATCGTCACACCTAAAAAGTTGCAGGCGCATTATTAGCATATTAATCATGAGACCCCTTACCGATTAATCAACGCTACGGACTAAGTTAATTTTAAGTACATCTCACTAACTCAATCCTCTTGTGTATAAATAACATACATTGAGTTATGTGATTACATAAACGGCGAGTCTTAGGGTTTTGGTGAGTGTCTTAATTATAAGCATACATGCATATAATAAGATGAATTATTAATTCTGTCCTAAAACAATTACATAATTATCTTTCGGGCACTACACCCAACACTTTACTCATATAATCAAAAACAGATCAGGGATTTTTCAGAGAATTAGAATGAGAAGAAAGAGACAAACCATTTTCACTGTGAAAAAGAGAAACTAGAAAGATATTACCGGATTTGGATTGGTTGATATTGATAGAACATCATAGGACTCAGAAAGACTTCATCGGCCTCAGAGATTCGTTCATAGGCCTCAGCTTCTTCGAATAGGCATCAAGATCGATGCTTTTCTTCAAGAGCTCTTCCATCCAAGCACTGAAGGCTTCAATCCTAGCAATAACTTATCGAGTAGCACCAGAGAGCCAACAATACCATAGTTGCATATATATTCAGAGATTCAAAAAGGAAAGGACAAGGCTTTTCTTTATTTCGAACAGAGATGAGCATCAGGTGAATTGGAGAGGAAAAAGGTTTATCCTTTGATAAACCGAAAGAGGAAGAAGACGTTAGAGCTCTGGAGAGAGAGAGGAGCTAGTCAGATTTGTTTAATGGAAAAAAGGAGGAAATCTTTTCTGGAAACAATAAAAGGAGGAAAAATAGAGTAACGTTTTGGAGGTGAAGAATTAATGGAATGACAGAGAGATGGAGACGTTATAGGATAGAGGCGTTATGGGGAGGGGGAATCTCAGGGAGTGTATCGAAGGGAATAAATGTGGAGGAAAATACTTGGAAAATTCTTGTAAATAGAAGAAGGGGCGGTAGACGTATATTTATGGGAAAAAGGGTTTTGTGATATAATAATAAGTACTATTTCCGTCCCAAAATATAAATCGTTTTGGGTGTTTTCACATAGATTAAATAAGTAGTTGAATGACATAAATTTCAAGTAGAAATGACTAAAATATCCATTGACTATTATTAATGAAATGGTTATAAAGTATTGAAAAGTAGTTGGACTGTTAATAAATTAGGGGTAAGATATAGAAAATAATAATAAATACTTCATTGGTAATGTAGAATGATTTTTAATTTGGGACAATAAAAAAGAAACAGAGTGACTTATATTTTGGAACGGATGTAGTAATATATTTAGGTAGAGGAGATAGCTGGGACTAAGGACTGGGATTAGAGGTTTAGGTAGATGGGTTTGGTTTTAATAAGATAAGAAGATGGGTTAAGAAGTCGTGATCTGGCCGACAAAGATGTATATATATATATATATATATATATATATATATATATATAGTGTAATATAACATATAATATAGATATAGGTCCATAACTTGTATAAGCAGTATACTATTAGTGTGACACTTAAGATAAAGATAGTATATGTCTCAAATAGTATATATATATAATGTTATATGTCACATTATAAGATAAAGTGATGTCATGATAAAAATCATTTGACATATTTGTAAAATTAAACTCTTAATGTGATATACACAAAGACTTAGATAAAATACTTAGAGAGTAATTTGTGTCACATACAAAAGTTGATAGAAATGAGAACAATGTGACACACTCAAAATATTGATACCATCATAAGATATTTTAGTCACATATAAAATAGAGAAATTAAACTTGATGTGACTTGATACTTTTCAAACACAATGTCACTTAAGATAAAGATATTAGTGACAAGGTTAATTGTAGAGTAATTACAAGATATATCCCAAAATAAATATATTTTGAAATACATCAACATAAAATACTTAATAGATGGTTCGTTTATCCTTCCCTCTTCTGTCAACTTAGACAAGTTGTGTACGCTTTCATCTCTTCTCGTCTTATCTTTTTGAATTTCTTAGTAGTTGAAACTGTTTTTCAATTTATGGACGAGTTCAAGGTACCTCTGTAGAGTTCCGCATTTGGTTGCGTTTGAACCCGTCACCTGGTGAACTACTAGTTTTGAATCGCAACAGACTTCGACATTCTCCACGTCATCGCCTTTGCGAGCTCAAGGCCTGTAATAACGCCTTCAAATTCCTCTTGATTGTTCGATGCCGTGATGTTGAATCTGATTGCATTTTCGATTTCTTCAGAAGTTCCTGGTTCAAGTAATGTGATTCTAGCCCCACAACCATTTCGGTTCGCGGCTCCGTCGACATATAGCTGCCAACAATGATTGGACCTTTGTGGCGCGGTCATAGCTGAAGTGCTTGGTAGGTCGATAGGGTGCGGACTAGGTTGTTCTTTGGGCCGTTCTTCGTTGAAACTCGTTTCGACTATGAAATCTGCCTGGGCTTAGGATTTGATAGCCTTCCTGGGCTCATAACGTATGATGAATTCCGTTAATTCGATGGCCCAGCGAAGCAATCGACCTGAAAGATCAGGCTTGTGCAACACCTGCCTTAGCGGGCTACTAGACAACACTACAATCGTATGCGAAGAAAAGCATGCCCTAAGTTTCCGGGCAGCAATGACAACACAGTAGACTAACTTTTCTATATTAAAATAGCGGCTCTCAACGGGACTGAGATCTTTTGAAACATAGTAGACGGGATTTTGGAGGGTGCCGTCCTCCTTGACAAGAATATCAGCGATAGACCGGTCTGAAGCTGCCAAATACAAAAAAGAGTTCATCACCTACAGTTGGACTGATTAGAAGGGGCGGACTCGCCAAATAGGCCTTGAGAGCTTTGAAAGCTTGAGAGCATTCCTCAGTCCATTCAAAAGTCTTGTTTCCCTTGAGGATTTTGAAAATTGGTAGACACTTGTTAGCAGATTTTGAGATTAATCTTCCCAGTACAATTATCCTCCCATTCTGCCTATGTACTTATCTGATACATGTTGGCTTCTTCATATTTAGGAGCGCTTCAATCTTTCCTGGGCTCGCTTCGATCCCTCTCTGTGTAACCATGAAACCCAAAAATTTCCCAGCTTGGACTCTAAAAGTGCATTTCTCCAGGTTCAGCTTCATAGAGTGCCTCTTAACATTATTGAATGTTTCTTGTAAGTCCGCAATATGGTCGTTACGGGCTGACTTGATGACCATATCGTCAATGTAGGCCTCCATGTTCTTCCCTATTTGGGAACCGAAGACTTTGTTAACCATTCGCCAATAAGTCGAGCCTACATTTTTCAGACCGGATGGCATCATCTCATAGTAAAACATCCCGCCTACGGCCCTGAAAGTTGTCATCTCTTTCTCACTGCCTGCCATCTTCACCTGATAATAACCTGAATATGAATCTAGAAAACTCATCATTTCAAAACCGGGGATATTATCGACCATTCTGTCGATCCTGGGTAGCTCATAGGGGTCCTTGGGACAAGCTTTGTTCAGATCAGTGAAGTCAACGCACATCCGCCACTTCCCGTTATGCTTCTTTACCAATACAACGTTCGCAAGCCAAGTGGGGTATTGGAGCTCCCTTTTTATCCCAGCTTGGACTAGCTTATCCACCTCAACCTTAATAGTGACCTCATTTTCTTTGGAGAACTGGCGAGCCCTTTGTTCAATGGGTTTGAAGTTAGGGTCGACGTTAAGGTGGTGAAGTGCCACTTCAGGTTCGACACCTCTCATGTTGGTGACAACCCAAGCGAAGGCATCTAAGTTTGCCTTGAGCAGTGATATCAGATTCTCTTTCTCTTACTCATCTAGCTTACCCCTAATCTTCATTTTCTGGTCTAAGTATGCTTCATTTACGACTACCTCGACCAACTCATCCTGAGCAGTGAAGTCTGGATCTCTTACATGCAGAGTGTTGCATATAACCTTCTTGGGTCCGACCTCATCCATCATAGGTTGGCCTAAGCCTTCTTTGTTTTTTTCTTCGCTCAATCCGTTTTCTTGACCTGAGTCCTCGATGCCTCTGACCTCCTTTACTGCATTTATCTGTCCCGAGACCGATACGGCTCCAACATCTTTGATTCTAGGCTCCTTATACTGGCCCTAAGCCAGATAATGGGTTCGATTTTTGGTAATATGATCGAGTAGATGGTGGGGTTGATTGACGGCCATCCCTATACCGTTGTCAGTGTAAAACTTGGCTCTCAAGTGCAACACCGAGACTACCATCTAAAAATTTCTGAGTCTGGGGATCCCGAGGATCGCCATGTAGTGAGAGTGTAAGTCGACCACAAGAAATCTTACCTTTTCAATTCGGGTCAGCTCAAAATCTCTGATCTCGATATCCAGATCAATCACGCCCACAAATCTGACTTTGTCGTTAGAGAATCCCTCAAGCATTTTGACGTACGGCCTAAGCTTCGATTTCCCGTAACTGATCTGTTGTAGTGTTTCCCAATAAATGATGTCCCGGCCAGCTCCGGCATCTAACAAAACTCTGTTTATCCCAAAGTTGTTGATCCCGACCTGAACCATAAATAGGTAGCTCCATCGCCCATGGCAGGCCCGCTAGTTCGCTCTCAGCAATGCTAGTTCATCTAGCATGGCATTGAATCTTGCTTCTAGCTATTATATTGTTTCAACAGGCTTCATTTTGAACTCTTGAAATTTCTGCTTTGAAACACTGACTTTGTTTTCTTTTATGGACTATGATCCCTCACATACCAGCTTCAGCTTGTCCAAAATTTCCTTAGCAGTTGTGCAGTCCGTGACCTTTATATACATATTGATATCTAAAGTTCTGTTGATGATATCCATATCTATGCTTTTCAGATTGGCTCGCTTCCTATCTTCAACATTTCAATCCTCCTTTAGTTTTGGAACTCTGACTTGTCTTTGTCCTGGAATGGTCTATACGTGGGTAATCTGGAGAGGACCATCTGTCAAGACATCCATCATTTCATCGTGAGTTGCTGCCTGATAAGCCTGCAAACATTATCTTTTCTATTCGTCAAATCTGTCCATGGTGCACATCAACAATCTATATACATACTGATTGGTTTCCATGATGCAAAACTTTGAAAAATAGAACTCTAAAAGTTTTCAAAGAATTCAACAAGAGCAACAAGAGAGAATCACTTTAGAACAGAACTTCTGTTAAAGATTAGAAGAACACTACTCCGATACTATTGGTCCCAGAGAAGGGTGTAAATATAGTCAGAGGGGGTGAATGACTATATACGGAGTTAAAAATCTTGTCTTGATGAAAAGCTCTTGTTCAGCGGAATTAAAACCATTTAAATGTATTTTCAAAACAATTAGGCAACCACAGACATATATAATAAAGTACTGAATGTAAATTCAGAAAGTAAAATGTTGTAACTAAATAACACAAGGTTTATAGTGGTTCAGGGTGGTGTAATCCCTCAATCCACTCTTCTCCTGTGATGATTGGAGGAATTCACTATTGTCTTTCACCAATACAATAGTTATGATTGTCCTTGGCTGCACAAGCTTCACAATCTACAGACTATCACTCATTGGCTACAAAAGCTTCAGTGACTCTGTCTTCACACACTGCTCCTTGGTAACAAATCCTTCAGCAGCTATCATAAAAACACAACTCCTTCTCAGATCTCTCTAATTCAGTTGCTTGAGAGGGGTGTGAATTTGATAAATCCACAAAACTGAACAAGTTCAGACTTGAATATTTTCTGATGATGATCTTGATATTTCTGAACTTGATTGGCTAGATGTTCCTTTTTAGATCAAGTATGAAGGCTTGTAATTTTGACAGAGTTTCAACACTTAGAATTCCAAAATCGTTATTTCACTTTTGTATATAACTCCTTACTGTCAATGCCTTTTATTTATAGCCGAAAATCCCTTGATTTTGAGTTTCCATCCGTTGGCTATTTAATGCTCAGAATAATCCTTGATTCTGTCTTAATTTGATCCTACTTGATTTCAATGATCCGGATTATAGTCAAACGTTTATCATAAAATCCGTCCTAGATTGATTCTGCATTAAATGCTTGATCTTCCATATTTTCCACGTTTCTGAATAAGTGTAGACAACTTACTTGACTCTGCTGCCTTTTCTTTATTGAGATGTTGCTCTACTTTACTGATAGAGTGACTGCTTTACTTGAATGTTGATTTTCACTTGGCTATCAGTCACTATATGGTTACTTAGCTGCTACCAGTCTGCTGCTCCTTCTTGGCTGGTACTTGTCTGCTGGTATTTGGCAGGTAATAGAGCTTTACTTCACTGGTCCTTATTTTTGGATGAGATCAATGTACACTATATTTAAGAATTTTATGTTCCATCACTTGTAATAATACTTAGACTTACCCAAGGTCATCACAGACTTCTTTGGTTATAAGTCAGTCCACAAAGGTCTTCACTTCACTGTGCCGGTGCCTGTTCACTTTGCTGGTCTTCTACCTTTACTGAGCTGGCCTACCAGTCTAGTATAGTGCTTGACTAACTGAACTTATACAACATGTCAGAATTCTAAGTAAAGCCTAAGAAAACATTTCTATTTTATTTCAACTTATTCCAGGCTTGCTATAACAGCTAGTATGGGCCGTCATCAAAACAATAAAATGTTCCTAACAATTTCCCCCTTTTTGATGATGCCAAAACCCTCATAAGCCTGAATATAAGTGAAACATTTTCATATAGTAAAAGATCAAAAAATTTATTCATCCATAAAGGGTCAAATGTGCAAAATTTTCCAACTGAAAATTACTATTACAATGTGTTCAGCCACTCCTTGTACTCTGATATGAATCTAAGTCCATATTTGAAGAAAGTTGTGAAGTATTCAATTCCGTCATTATCGCTCGCGGACCATCAGAATAATTATTTACTAAGTCATATGTTATAATATGTTACTACATGATAATATATACTTTATTAAGTATTATTAGCTAATTATTAAAGCTCAAAATCATCATGAAGGGCGCCATTTTTGAAGGATGAACATTCTTGAAAGAAATCTAGATTCATTGAATCCAAGTTGTCAAGATACATCAAGCCAAAGTTCAAAAGATGCAACCTTTGAAGAAAGTACTTAGAAAAACCAAAAGTCCTCCTTTAGTTAATGATATAGCACGAAATTTTGGTCCAATGTATCTATATTTTCATGTATTTTCTAACCTATAAATACCCAAGCTATGTACTTGTATTTAAAACCGTCATCTTTTGCAATAATAAAATTTTATATTTTCTACACTTGGATTAGTGTGTTGAATTCTCTGGATAGAGGTTCTTTCGGATTATCAAAGGCTTGAGAAACCTTTGTGGGTGTCCTATACCAAGGTGCTTAGAAACAAGTTTTCTAAGTCTTGAGGTTATTCCAAGGTGCTTTCTCACAAGTTGAGGCTGTGTCGAGGAGCTCTCAAAAATATTCGAAGGTGCTTCTATGCAATTGTTGTAGTTGTGTCGAGGATAAAGAATTGAATCCAAATACCGCTTTTCCTAGATCCGCGATTTCACATCATACTCTTTGTGCCTCCATACCTCTTTGAGCTTTCAGGCTTACCGGTTTCCCCCTTTTTGGCAGCAGCAAATAATTTCTCCAAGATCTTGTTTGTGGTTGTATACATTGAGAGGATGCATTCTAATGTCTCAAATGCATTATCCAGATTTCTTTCAATGAAGTCCATTCTCCCATCAAGTTAATTCAATATTTCTGCCATAGGGTTAAGCCGGACTCCAACCTCTTGAATGTGCTGCTTGAGTAGGGTTGTTTGTCTCATAATGACATCGGTTTTCTTCTAAAGATACTCAGAAACTACCTATAATTTGTATTCCAGTGAGTTGTCATTGTCCTTGATTGTACTTTGAAGATTACTGAGACAGAGTGTTTGTTTCTATAGTTCATCAAACACTGAATCTACTGTGTCTGGTACATCAGCAGATGTCTGTGGTTGGGCTAGGTCAACTTCTGATTGCTGAACTGGTGTGGGTTCAGTTCCTCCGGTTTCTTCAAGGATTGAGGCAGCATGGGGAATATGTAGTTCACTGGCTGTCATTCCTCCTTGCTCTATACTGGGAATACTGGTGGCTGATCTATCATTTGATTTGTCAGTGTCATCAGCTGGTGGTACTATGCTGTCATCAGCTGGCTGAGTACCATCATTTGGTTTATTGTGTTGTATTTTTTTTACTGCACTTCATTCTATAGCTTCCAGGATTGTCAAGTTGTCTTCATTATCACCATCATCATCTTGGTCATCATTGGATTGTCCATCCTCACCACTATCCAGACGAACATCATCATCTTCTTCTCCAAAAGGCCTCAATTTGGATTTTGCATTCACAACTAGCTGCCAAATTTTCCTGGTATTAACGAGACCAATTAAACTAGTGATTCTCAAAAATGAGAAGAACCACTGCTCTTCTTCAAGCATTCTGTCAAAGTTGGATAATTGGGCTTGTGTGTTGCGCAATTTCCAAGCCAGGTGTTTGCAACCCTTTCATCAATATTTCTTTCAGGGATCTTTGCCAATTCTTCTTCGGTTGACTCTTCTTCACTTCCATCTCTTCCTCCAGTTCCTTGTTCTTACTCATCATCACTAATTACCAGAGGTGTTTCATCATGAATTTGTAGATTTCTCTGTTGGGTTTCTCTTGTATGAGACCTTGTCCTCCTTCTATACCCCGAACTCCTTCCTTTAGGTTGCTTTCTTTTCTGTCATTCTCTCTCTTGCTTGACGTATGTGAACATTACTTTTGATGGCACTTTTTCACCCAGAAAGTATTAGGTTTCACCAATCTCTTTTCTTGTCCTTTGGTTGCAGCAATGATTTATCCTTTTATCTGCTCCTTGATCCGATTGAATAAGTAATTTTCCCGGTTAATTCCAAGCCTTGGTAAATTATAGCCATCAGCTTTGCCCTAACTTCTGTCATGCCATGCAAAGAACCAAGCTTTCCTTCTATGCACTTGATTTTCAGCAAACCAAATTCCTCAAAAGGCTTTCTGAGTGCTGATCTTTGGCAGGGGTAGCATCTTTCCCTATCTCCAACCAAAATGCGTCAGTGTCCACCGCTACGTCCTAAAGTTTTGCTGGTCTAGATTTTGATAATTTGAGATAATGGCTAATGAATCCTGATGTAATCATCAGTTTCCTTCCATTGACAATGTTGGTGATTCGATCGGGAGTTGATTTGTCACTCAGCTGGTGGAGTAGTCTGCTGTTATTGAGCTGCTTTTTCAAAACATTTTTCATAACAATCAATTAAGTGGACTCCACTAGTACCAGTGATTGACCTGCCAAGTGAGCTCACCTGAAATGGCAAAGGTTTAGTCAGGTGGTGGAGTCACTCAGATGGTAACTCCAGTTAGCTGCTCCATTTAACTTGTCAATTTCAATCATTTCCAACTCAGTTCTTAGTTTACAAAACCTTTCATGACTGAGTGTCTTAGTGAATATATCAGCCAATTGATCTTCAGTGGATATGTACTTTAAAATCACATCTCCTTTTTCAACATAATCTCCGATGAAATGATGTCTCCATCAATATGCTTTGTTCTTGAAAGAAGATATAATTGATATTGCACTTGTGTTGTCACACATGATAGGAATTTTTTTTCCTCTATTCCATAGTCTCGTAGTTGTTGTCTTATCAAAAGAAATTGTGCACAAATAACTACCGGTTTTGCAATGTATTCTCGCTCAAATTGCTGAAGTAGATATTGAGTTCTACTTTTTACTGAACCATGAGACTAGCCTGCTGTCTAGCATCTGACAAGTTCCTGAAGTACTTTTCTATCAACTTTACATCCATCATAATTTGAGTGTGAGTAAGATATTAACTTGAATCAACTATCTTTTGGATACCTAATCCCCACATTCATTGTATGCTTTAGATATTTGATGATTCTTTTTGCTGCTAATATGTTAGATTCCTTAGGTTGTGATTGAAATCTTGCACACACTCCTACTGCAAATGCTATGTCTGGTCTACTAGCAGTCAAGTAGAGTAGTGAACCAATTATTCCTCTATATAGCATCGGATCAACATCCTTTCCATTTTCATCTTTCCCAAGAATGGTTCTAACACACATCGGTGTTTCTGATGTACCACTTGTGTCCATACCATACTTGTTGATCAAGTCCTTTATGTACTTTTCTTGATTGATAAATATGCCATCTTTCATCTGTTTCATTTGTAATCCAAGGAAGTAGTTGAGTTCTCACATCATACTCCTCTGTAATTTGCTTTTAATCAGATTTGCAAATTTTTCACACAACTTCTCATCTTCTGATCCAAATATAATATCATCCACATATATTTGAACTAGAAAAGTGTTTGATCCATCTTCTAATTTGAGCTGGGTCATGTCTATATTGCCTTTGATAAATCCATTATTGATCAAGAATTGAGAGAGTATCTCTCACCTAGCTCTGGGTGCTTGCTTGAGCCCACATAGTGCTTTCTTGAGCTTGTACATTTTGTCTTATTTTCTTTTGATTTGAAAACCAGGGGTTGCTCCACATATACTTCTTCTTCTGGTAGTCCATTTAGGAATGCACTATTGACATCCATCTGATAGAGTTTGAAATCTGTATGAGCTGCAAATGCCAGGAATGATCTGATTGCCTCCAATCTGGCCACTGGTGAAAAATTTTCATTGTAATCTATGCCTTCTGCTTGTGAATATCCCTTTGCTACCAATCTTGCCTTGTTTCTGACAATTTCTCCTTGCTCATCCATCTTGTTTCTGAAAACCCATTTGGTTCCAATGATTTCTGCTAAATCTGGTCTATCAACAAGTTCCCATACTTCATTTCTTTCAAACTCATTTAGCTCCTCTTTCATAGCTGTGATCCAATCAGCATCTTGGATTGCGTCATCTATTGTTTTAGGTTCAACATGTGACAGAAAACAAGTTAGCATGCTTTCAAGTTGTCTTTTGGTTCTTACACTTGCTTGTACATCTCTAATGACTTGTTTAGCTGGATGATCTCTGAGCCAGTTCAAATTAGGTTGTAATTGTACGTGATCTGGTACTTCTAATATATCAGCTGGTGCATCAGTTACTGGTGTGATAGCTGGTGACCTTGCTACTGGAGCATCTTCTTGGTCATCTGTTGTGTCATCCAGTGTAGTAACTGGTACTTCTGTCTCTATAAACTGGTCTAGAGTCTTTTTTTTGTGTCACTTCATCTTCTAGTGTCTATAGATCTTCTCCACTAGTGTTTGGCTCATCAAACACTACATAAATTGATTCTTCAATCACCAAAGTCCTCTTTTTTAGTACTCTAAAAGATTTGCTTGTGTCTGAGTATCTAATGAGTATTGCTTCATCATCTTTTTCATCAAAAGTGTGTAGCTGGTTCCTGTTTAAGACAAAACATTTAGCTCCAAACATATGTAAATGAGATATGTTAGGTTTTCTTCCATTCCAAACTTCATAGGGTGTTTCGCCACGTTGCTTGTTGATGATTGATCTATTTTGTGAGTAGCATGTTGTGTTTGCTGCTTCTGCCCAAAATCTATTTGGTAATCTTGCTTCTGCTATCATTGTTCTAACAGCCTCTTTTAGGGTTCTGTTCCTTCTTTTTGCTACCCCATTTTGTTGTGGAGTTCCTACCACAGATAGATGATGTGATACTCTATTTGCTTCACAGTAAGTTTTAATTGCTTCGTTTAGAAATTATATGCCTCTGTCTGATCTAATCTTGACGATCTTCAGTTCTTTCTCATTTTGAAGTCTTTACAACAGATCTGGTAGTTTCTTGAGTGTCTATTTCTTCTTGTTCATGAATATGGTCCATGTTGTTGGACTTATTTCTATGTTTTGATGATGAGTGCCATACTAGCTGTTATAGTGCAAAGGCAAAAAGATGTCTAGATCAAATGTATAGGTTTATTAGAGTTTGATTCATAAATAGGTTTGATCAAACAAGCCTTCGTAAAGGTTTGGTTGATATCAGCAGATGGGTCTCAGTCGAGAGGGTAGATAGGTCAAGAGACTAGTCCCGATCCTCGTCAAGAATGAAGATCAAGGTGAGGTTCAAACTCGATTAATGAAGGCTAAGGGATCAAACTTAGTATTTAAAGTCAAGGATATGGAATCGAATTTAGGCAAGTCCGTGATGACCTAAATCGATTACATATACCTTGTGTAGAAGGTCTAAGTTCCATAAGATGGATGATGTTTGGAACTTGGTTATAATTAAAATGGTGTAATCTAACTTCACAAATAAAAGTTAGATAAAAGAAATCAGCTGCAGTATATTTTATACACAGAAATATGATGTTCAATAGATCGACAGTACTTCAAACAGATCGATGAACCGGTGATATAATACCTCGATTAATTCAAGATTATTGGAAGATTACATGGATAAGGACAGACCAACTACTTCGACTTATCAAGGAAATCAAAAGTGAGATTAAAAAGACGTTGGGATGATTTATATTTTTATCTATTGGATACAAGTCAAAGGGTGGATGATCGCACTATCAAAAAGAAATTTCGACAATTGTCGACCCTATGAATAGTGATGATTGCAAATCGGATGGGACAAAAACAAGGAACGGTCACATTTGAATTTCAAATACAAGTCACATGCATTCCTACCTATAAATAGAGGACTTCCAACTCGAGAAAAGGATGATGAATTTTGGATAAACTTTAAGAGATAATTTCTGAATTTGAAAAACACCTGTGAACTAATTGAGCATAAAGCCATCTGATCCAGTTATTTACTTCAAGTGTATTCTACATTCAAGCTATATCAAGCATACACACTTGAAGCCTGCAAGCTGCTGATTACCTCATCCTAATCAAGCTGCTGCAACTGAATCATTTATTTGATTCAATCTTTATTTTATAAAACCTGCCAAGACAGTGAAGCATCTCGTTGGGTGTGAAAGATCGTTGTTTGTGGTGGAAGTGGTGAAGAGGCAATCCTACCCTTCAAGGACCAGTGGAAGACTGGGAGCAAACAATCCTACCTGCTCCCGCCAGTTTGTGAAGCCATAGTTATTGGTGAAGGACAAACAACTTAGGAATCTTTGTAACAAATGGCTACATCAAAGATCTCTAGTGAATTTCCTCCAACATCACAGGAGAAGAGTGGAGTGACAGGATTACGCCACCTGGAACCACTATAAAATCTGCATACTTACCTTCAGCATTTAATTTCTGCAATTAGTTTATTTTGTACATCAACCTACTGAATCTAGCAACTGAAATCACACACTTGCACTACTGAGTATCTAATACTTAGTATCATATTTAATAACAAGTATTAAGGCTTAATTTTGATTTAATTCCGCTGCACAAATTCAGCAAACTCAACTATCATGAGACTCATCATTTATCGTGAGCTATCGAAGTCTCAGCAGACTCTGAAGTATCGCAGAGGCTTTGAAGTTTGAATTTGTTAACTCCAAAGTTTTAAGTGTTAAGTTTATTCACCCCCTCTAAACTTAACCAAAGCCTTTTCAAGGGACCAACAATTGGTATCGGAGCAGTGCTTCTGTTCTGAAGGAATCCTACTTGTTGTGCTTGTGAAAATTCTTTAAAACTTTCTTTCAAGTTACTGATTTTCAAAGACTTGCATCATGGATAACACACAGTATGCTAGAACTATGTTGATGTGTTCTCTAGATAGATTTGATGAGTATAAACGTCGAATGCAAAGCTTACCTTGCTGCAACTCATGATGAGATGATGGATGTACTAACTGATGGACCACTGGAGATTACCAAGGCAATAACAGTGGGTGATACAACTGAGTACATTCCTAAACCAAAAAAGAGAATGGAATGCGAAGGATGTAAGATTGTAAAAGAGCAAACCTCAACAACATTGCTATTGATATCATTTATAGAACTCTGGATAGCAATATTTACATGAAGGTTAAAGATTGCAAAGCGCAAAGGAACTTTGGGACAAAATACATCTAATCTGTGAAGGCAATCGATGCAATAAAGAAGAACAAAATCGGTGTGGCGTAAAGAGGTTTCAAAAGTTCAAGATCTTCGCCAAATGAAACCATTGAGCAAATGGAGTCAAGATTCAATGCAATCTGGATGAACTTACCTGCCGAGAGTGTAAGTTATACAAAAGAGGAAATAAACACCAAAATCTTGTAAGCTCTACCTGCAAAAGATGTTTGGAAAATGAAGGTGACTGCAATTGAAGAAATGAGAAAGTTGTATGAAGAAGACACCTTCAAGTTGTTTTCAGATCTCAAGGCTTATGAATTTAGCAAAAAGCTTGTACCTGAGACTGAAAAGGAAGAGCCAAAGACCACTACATTGGCTGCTTCACATCATGAAGAAACATCAGGAGGACAGGATGATATGCTGTATGAGATGCAAGAACAGATTGCCTTACTGAGCAAGAAAATCAGGATGATGAAGACTGGAAAGGCCCCTACAAGAAATTTTA
Organism: Gentiana macrophylla; assembly: GCA_026214975.1. Classification (NCBI taxonomy): domain Eukaryota; kingdom Viridiplantae; phylum Streptophyta; class Magnoliopsida; order Gentianales; family Gentianaceae; genus Gentiana; species Gentiana macrophylla. The sequence continues at coordinate 66,145,580 of CM047816.1, read as the reverse complement.
CAAAGAGGCCTACTGAAAAAAGGAAAGAAGAACCAAAGAAAGATAATGACTATATGTGCTTTCATTGCAAGAAACCAAGACACTTCAAACTCGATCGTATCCGAGTTAAAACAAGGCAAGGAACCCGATTATCTTTGCTTCAACTGCAAGAAGCTGGACATTTTAGACACTGATTGTCCAGACCTACTGAAGACCAAGAGTCAACAAAGAATACATGGCAAGAAGGCTATGGTTGTTGAAGATGAATCAGGGTATGAAGTGGAAATCGAAAGGAAATGAATCAGATGACACCGCATCAAGTTGTTGATATGGAGGATTATGCTTTGATGGCCAATATGGATGAAATCGAGGAGGTATACAACATTTGTATCTATCAACACTCCCTTTGGAAGTGATTGTGAATCAATTTGTGGTTCAAATCCAAGAAATTTCGACAACAATGAGACTTTGGATGCCATCCTTAATCAATCGAGGATAATACAACTGTTATGAGATTGTGAAGGCTGAAAAAAGAAGCTCTTGAGTTAGAAGTTGGAAGATTGAAAGCTGAATTAAGGGTTCTCAAAGGTAAAGGAAAAGATGTTGGCTGAGAATCGGTGTAAGTCTGCTTGATCATCCAGCAGACCTTTGAATCATTGAACCATCTTGTTCCAATCATCGCATACAAATCGGGAAAGCCTTATGGGGATAGAACATGGCTTTGATTTGGAACTCAAACAATCTAACAAGAATGGATCCAAGAAGGTTCATGAACCTAGTACCAGAATTGGTCCTAAGTTTGTACCTGCACTAGATCCAACTCCCAGTAAGGTTGCTGAGGCAGTAAAACCCAATGAGAATGCTTCAAGGAAGCAAAATCAGAAGTCAAAGAAGTCAACAACTCCTAATAAAAAGAGTAAATCTAAAAATAGGACTGCTGTGGCTTCTAAGCCTGCTGATAGCAGACCTGCTACTAAGTCTGCTGGACCACAGAAGGGTAAGAAACAGAAATATTCCAAGGACAAGAATCCTAAACCCAAAAATGTTAATCATTCAAGGGATACTTATCTCAGGGGGAAAGGTAGACTGTTTCCCACTGATGATGATTGGAATATTCCTGCATCTAATGCTATAAACAGTAAGTATAACCAAGCTGCTAGGGTAAAACCTAGGAAATGGGATCAGCAGAGGACTTACATAAGACCTCAGCAGACTCCATATTACAGGGCTGTTCCTAACAGACAGCAAACAAATGGTTATACTAATGCTTCTAACACCAAGAATCACTTTAAACAGCATTATAAACCAAAAGGCCAGAAAACATATGTGATTCCTACACAACCTACTGTTAGAACTTATGGAATACATGTATGAACCAAAGTATGAACCAAAGTATGACACATTCAGGAGAAGACCTTATGGAAACATACCAAGGGTCATGCTTGCCACTGACCACTATGGACCCAAACAGGTTTGGGTACCTAAAATGCATTAACTTTGTTTTGTAGGGTGTCTGGTACTTTGACAGTGGATGTTCCAGACACATGACAAAGAATAAGCAATGTTTAACAAACTTTGTGGCAAAAGATGGTCCAAGGGTGATTTTTGGCAACAAGAATACACCTGGATATACAAGAGGATATGGCACACTTATCGAAATGGACTTACAATCAAGAATGTTGCATATGTGGAAGGATGGACTACAACTTTGTCGAGTTAATGGACAACCTCGTGACATGGGATACAAGGTCACTTTTGACAAAGACAACTGTATTGTCATTAGTGAAAGAGGTGATCAAGTTGTACTTGCTGGTAGAAGACAACAGAACATGTATGTTGTGGATTGGTCTACTGCAGTTCCAGAAACCTGCCTGATTGTGCATACCAAGTCTGAACTCAATTGGTTATGGCACAAGAAGTTGAATCACTTAAACTTTGATGATATCAATCAGTTGGTGAAGAAGAAGCTGGTGATTGGTTTACCTGAGATCACATTCAAAAAGGATGCTATATGTGATGCATGTCAGCAGGGTAAACAGATAAAGTCAAGTTTCAAATCAAAGACCAAACAATCAACTAATAGAGTGTTGGAGCTGATGCATATGGATCTTTTTGGACCAATAACTCCAACAAGTGTAACAGGAAAGAAGTACACTTTAGTGGTTGTGGATGATTATACAAGGTACACTTGGGTGATATTTATGAACAAGAAAAGTGAAACACTTCAAAGCATGCCTAATCTTTTGAAGAGATTACAAAATGAGAAAAGTTTAACAGTAATAAAGATAAGATCAGATCAGGGTACTGAATTTCTCAACAAAGTTATAAGAGAATATTGTGAACAGAATGGTGTACTACATCAACTTGTCTTTGCTTGGTACACCTCAACCAAAATGGGGTTCTTTGAAAGAAGAAGCAGAACTTTAAAGGAAGCGGGAAGAACAATGATTTGTGAAGCATTGCTACTGAAAGATATTGGGTCAAGAAAAGAAATCTGAAGATGCTATACACAAAATAGAACATCAATAAACAAGAAGGCTGCCAAGACACCTTATGAGGTTTGGAATGGAAGGAAACCTAACATATCCTATTTCCATCCATTTGGAAGCAAATGTTTTATTCTAAATCATAAGGTACATTTGAAAACATTCCAACCAAAATCAGATGAAGGAATTTTCTTGGGATATTCTTAAGTCAGCAGAGCATTCAGGGTACTGAACAAGAGGTCACTGAAACATGAAGAAACAATCCATGTTGTGTTTGATGAACCTAAGTTTACTAGTATGGAAGATGAAGATTGTGAACCTGCTGAGAATCAACAAGTCACTGATCCAGATTGTGTTGAAGTTTTGGAAAGATTCAATGACTTAAAAGTTTCGATCATCGCCTCGCATTGAACACCTGCTGATAATGTTACTGATGCAACAACTGAAGCAGTTCAAGGATCTGCTTGAACCCCTGTAGAAGAAGCTACAGCAGACCCTACTGAAGATGATGTTCCTGAAAATCAAAATAACCAAAATCCACAAGTGGTTAAGGAATCACCTCTTTGAACAAGTTATTGGCAATGTACAAAAGGTGTGAGGACTGTAAGACAACTGGAAGCTATGTTTACTTGTTTTCTATCTCAAATGGAACCAAAAGTTGTTGAAGAAGCTATTTCAGATCCAGATTGGATAATAGCTATGCAAGAAGAATTGAATGAATTTGAAAGAAATCAAGTTTGGACACTAGTTGAAAGGCCAATTCATGCAAATATCATTGGTACTAAGTGGGTATACAGAAATAAACTTGATGAATCTGGTACCATTAGGAACAAGGCCAGACTAGTAGCAAAAGGCTATTCTCAAGCGAAAGAATAGATTTTGATGAAACTTATGCACTGTTGCAAGATTGGAAGCTATCAGATTATTCTTGGCACATGCGCTGCATATAAGAACTTCAAAGTATATCAAATGGATGTCAAGAGTGCATTTTTGAATGGTATTCTAGAGGAGGAAGTATATGTTCAGCAACCTCCTGGATTTGAAGTTAAAGATCAAGAAGATAAAGTGTATAGACTCAACAAAGCACTTTATGGATTAAAACAAGCACCAAGAGCTTGGTATGAGACTCTATCTCAATTCTTGGTGGACAATGGATTCACAAAAGGCACCATTGACAAGACACATTTCAGAATCAGTGAAGGGGACAGCACCCTGCTGGTACAAATTTATGTGGATGACATAATATTTGGTTCTGAAAATGATTTACTTTGTGAAAAGTTTGCAAATCTAATGAAGAGTAAATTCCAAATGAGTATGATGGGAGAAATGAACTACTTTTTGGGATTGCAAGTCAAACAGATGAGAGATGGAATCTTCATTCATCAAACCAAGTACACCAAGGAGTTGCTGAAGAAGTTTGGTATGGAAAACAGTACTAAGAATTCAACTCCTATGAGTACAAACATCAAATTGGATGAAGATAAAGAAGGCAAGGATGTTGATCAGACCTTATACAGAAGGATGATAGGCAGTCTGCTGTACCTAACTGCCAGCAGACCTGATATATCCTTTGTTGTAGGTGTTTGTGCAAGATTTCAATCTAAACCTAAAGAAAGTCATTTAGGTGCAGTCAAGAGAGTTCTCAAGTATCTGAAAGAGACTTTGGGAGTAGGATATGGTATTCCAAGGAAGGAAGCTTGAGTCATATCCTACTCAGATTCTCGATTATCTTTGGATGCAAGATTGATAGAAAAAGCACCTCAGAACACAATCGGTTGATGGGAAATAGACTGGTTTCTGGTTTAGCAAGAAAGCAATTCTATATCAACTTCCCACTTGACAAGTTTGAATACATTCTGTCTTTGGAAGTTCTTTGTGCACAAGTACTTTGGCTAAGACAACAATTAAGGGATTATGGAATTGAAGAAAAGGAAATTCCAATTATGTGTGATAACACAAGTGCAATTGCAATCACAGAAAATCCTGTTTTGCACTCAAGAACCAAGCACATTGATGTGAGACATCATTTTATAAGAGATCATGTTGAAAAGAAAGATGTGGTGGTTCTATACATCCCTACTGAAGATCAACTTGCTGATATTTTTACTAAACCACTTGACAATGAAAGATTTGCCAAATTAAGGATCGAACTTGGAATTATAAAAGTTGGTGACATTCAAAGAATGTAATCGGAATTCACCAAGGGGATTAGTCTTTGCTATGTTGGGTGAGCTCACTTAGCAGATTAGTCATTGGTATCAACAATTCCATGTACTTATATTTGGACAATTGAGCAAATGAGGTTGCCAAGGGGATTGGTCTTTGTCATTTTGGGTGAGCTCACTTGATGGATCGTCATTGGTATTAAACTTCATCTTGTATTATCAATTGAACAAAACAAGAAGAAAACAAGGGTCAGCAGAGTACTTATGTCAGCAGGCTGCTGAAGCCTATTTATCAGCAGACTGCTGAGCCCACCCTGCTGAGGATCACCCTGCTGGATGGAACGTTACTCAGTCAAAGTTATTAAAGTCAAAAAGCATATTGGCGGGATATTTATTTTATCCTTTATAACCGCAGTTAACACGATCTAACGGTTATAATACGTTATGGAACACGTGTCAAGCCAGCATTTATTCAGATTAATCATGGTTGACATGGATGTACGTGCACTGACAGTTTCAACCACCCACTGTCTATATATTTAGGCTATCATACAGCAGATTCTCTACTTGCAAAATCGCTTTATCATCGCGATTTTTTTACCTTTGGTGAACACAGATTTGAGAATCAATCTTCTTCATCTAATTCTTCTCTTACAAATGGCGGAAAAGGTTGATGTTCAAATTGAATCAAGCCAAAGTGTTAGAGGTTTTGTTGAAGATGCAAACAGAACTGAACTAGCCATTAACATTGGTCGAAGAATAAGAAGGTATGCTGGTCTGGAGAATGTGTTAAATATAAGACTGGAAACAATTTCTTATACAAATGTTGTCAGTTTCTAGAGAAATATTCAGATACAGGAAGGAACTGAAGCATTTAAAACTGCTGTAAATGGGCAAGAAATTGAAGTTTCCCTAGTCTGCTGAGAGAAGTTTTTGGATTTGTTGAAGTGGTGGATGGCTCAGTCAATCCTGAAGCAATGGGATTGGACAAAATGGCATTTGTTGATCAGATTAAAACAAATGCAGCCACCAAATCCGTTCTGCATCAAGCGCAAACATATTGAAGTGAATACGATCTCTTTGAGCAAACCGATTGCTAAAAACATATTGGGACTAGTTGGAAGTATGGACACTCTATCAGGACCCAAGATAGAGTTAATGATTATCATCTGCAGGAGCATGAAGTTTGATTGGGCTAGATACTTCATCCATTATATGAAGAAGGTCTTCAAGGAAGACAAAGAGGGAAAGAGAAAGTCCAAGGCCCTGCCCTTAGGATTGATGGTTCAGACCTTTGAATAACTGGAAATCCTCGATGTAGCATCTCGAAAAGATCAATCGAGCCTAGATACAAGAAGGAAATTGATTATGCTATTCCCGGTCTAGATGATGATGAAGAGGTTGCTGGAGAGGCTGATGATGATGATAATGATGGAGATGATGGTGATGCTGGTGGTGAGCAGGTCAAGCAACCTAAAAAGAAATCTGTTAAACTTGCTGCACCCAAGAGAGCTGCTGAGAAAAGAAAGGGTGGAGATACAAAGAAAATAACTGAAGTTTCAAAACCTTCAAAGAAAACAAGGAAGCAAACAAAGACAGATGCATTGAGTCTCCCCGAGGTCAAGTGGAGGTTATGACCTGCTTTGTATTGCAAGAAAACTGCATTGTTGAAATATTGAGGAACAATGAGAAGGAAGCCGAGAGAAAAAGAAAGTCTGATGTGACTGAAAAGAATGATGAACCCATTTCCAAGAGGAGAAAAGAGATTGTTCATAAACATAAACATGGAAAAGGGAAAGAACTAAAAAACTTGGAGGCTCAAAGAATCCAAGAGGAAGCATCAGTAGAAGAGGATGAAGAGGCTGTTGAGGCGGAGCCCTTGACCATAATCAGGCCTGTGGAGGTTACTGACTCCTCACCTGAAGAGGTAGTCAAGTCTACTGATGCTGGACATGTTGTTGTTAAGCAATCTGTTGAAGATATGCACAATCCACCGACCCGAGCCTCATTGTAATATCTCTATGAAGAACCACAAAGAAACCACTCGAACTGAACTCTTTGTGGTAGTTGAAGAGGTAATTGAAGACTTGGTTGAAGACCCCGCAAATTTGGCAAGAACTCGTGGGGAAGAAGATCTGCACGACGACCTATTGATGAGCATGTAAGTCAGGAGGAACCAAGTGTGGTACAGATGGAAGTAGTAGGTACAAATGTACAATCTCAGCAACCTACTGACTTTAGAACGTCTGTTGAAGAAACCATGAGCTTACTTGTTGGAGCTTTTGGAGGTCAACAAAGTCTTGAACCTGCCATTAGAAAGCCATCTATGCCATATGAGAAGGCATCTAAAAAGGGCAAAGTAGATCCCAACTTCAAAAAGGTGCAAAACTACTTTCAGTGGAAGTTTGGATTCTACAAGAGATGTAAACCACCACGATCCAATGAGTGGATTTGAAGAATGGGCATTTGAGCAGCTAGGTGTGGACGGCCTGTTGGATTTGATAGACACTAGCATGCTGCAATCCAGGCTGATGGATCTTTTGGATGAAGGATAGAAAAGTGGAGCTATTATGTTCAGAGATCCAAAGTTTACACTGCATGATGATTCATCGTTTCGATGATGATACCCCTATGTTTCCTGGGGAGACCAGTGGAGTGGCTAGAGAAACAACAACTGAAGCCACTGGTCAAGAAGCCACAGATATCACGTAAGGTAACCCACTGAGATCGTAAGTTCTGGCCGAGGCAAAGCAGATCGAGAGATGGATGAGGATTTACAGATCTCACCATGGATGATCTGGAAGCATTGATCAACGAAGGAATTAATTTGAGTGCTAGTAGGCTAGCTGATGAATCTTCTACATTCCATGTTGTAGAGCCTACTGCACAAACTGAAACTGAACTGAGTGAGGATTTGGATGGAGAAAAGGCTACTGATTTCAATGAACCTAGTGTCAGTTCAGAGGAGTCCATTGAATATCAAGATGGATTTGACTTTGAGGGCACTCTTACTAAAACTGCCATCATCCTGCACAAGGTTGGTCATGCAGAAGGATTCCAAGTGGATAATGAGGCTATATTCAATCCACTAAGCATTGAAGAGGAGGTACAGGTTGCTGGGCTATAAACAGCACCTGGACAAAGGTTGGAACAGGAGGTACAGTCACGAGTCTCAAACAAAGACTGGACAAAGGTTGGAACCTGATTTGGGTTTGGAGGAAACCCTTGTTGTTGATGAGGCTGCTGTAGTGGAGCCTACTGGAGGCAAGACCACTAAAGGGAAAGATACTCACAGATCGGCTCGCATTAATGAGGATGAGCAATTTGCTGGACTTTGACTTCAATGATGAGGAATTTTTTGATGCCTGAAGAAGAAAATATTGATTTTAATCCCCCTCAGGCATTTGTACCAGTTTTGAGGAACCTGCCATTGATCCTATCCTGGATGAATATGAAGGACCGAACACTGCTGGACTGGACAGGAGTTGGGCAATGGTAATAGGAAATCAGAGGCCACAGTACAATGTTGAGGAGCTCTTGATGAAGCCACCGTGGAAGGATGACCAGATGAAGTGCCGATTGAAGTGTTAAATGAGTTAAGGACCGTAAGGCATGATATGCAATGATTAAGGACACAAACTGGATAGACAGGAAGAAAGATTTGAAGAATTGATGAAGATGGTAAATGAAAATGATAATCAATCGCCACAGTTGCTTCAAACTTCACATCTACTCAAAATGTCGTGAATGATCCGATACTAGATGTGAGAGGGCATCAAGGTTGGAAATATCTTGCAAAAGATAAATTTCGAAAGATCAACTTATTTCTATCCATCGAAACTTGACAACCTTGCCGCAACACCGAACCCATCGAGCCTCTTTTTGCACAACAACTCTTGTGCTCGATCCCAAACTTCTTGAAAGGATCAACCGATTGGAGAGACCTTGCAATCAAGGATTACTTCAATTGATACAAGAAGCTGAGCTATAGAAAATCAATTGAACAGAGTGGTAATCTCACAGGAGGGTATTCATGGCCTCATATCCCGTTTTGTTGATGATGTCACTAAGGGGGAAGAGGGCCAATCAGCTGCAGCAAAGGAGGCTGCAAGACTTTTTGCACAGAAGAGATGGCAAGATGATACTAATGCTTTTAGGCAACCTGCACCTGGCAGAGTTCAACTTACTGATGATCTTCTTAGACAATACAAGAAAGAGTATTACAACAGGAGGAAACCTTATCAAAACAAAGGGTTTCATGAAGGACTGGACTCTTTCTTGGGATTGAAATTTTGGGAAGCAAGGGTTAAAGCCTTAAGGGCAAGCAACAGAGGTGGAAGAAGTGGAAGAAGTGGCAGAGGTGATAGGAACTTGCCTATCACAAAAGCAAAGGATTCACTTGAAGAGTTTAAAGAGCTGTCAGATATGAAGTTTGGTTTGAGTGAATCGAGATAAACCTTATCGCTCAAGCTTTGAACTGGTGGAAACAAGTTAATCCCTACATTGATTTTACATCGATTGAAAATGAATGGATGAGGGATATCATAGAACAGATCAGAGCCTATCAAGAGCAAGCTGAGAAGGCTAGACAAGAAAGAGAAAGGAGACAATAGATCAGCATACTCACATTACTTTATCTTTGCTGTATCTAGTTTGTAATAGCTTTGAACAAATGATTTTAATGAAAGATGAGTACTTGTTCTGTTTTTGTCTTAATCTTTTTGCTTTGCTGATTAGGTGAGGGTAGTGGCATCATCACCAAAAAGGGGGAAATTGTTGGACTTATTTCTATGTTTTGATGATGAGTGCTATACTAGCTGTTATAGTGCAAAGACAAAAAGATGTCTAGATCAAATGTATAGGTTTATTAGAGTTTGATTCATAAATAGGTTTGATCAAACAAGCACTATAAAGTATTGGTGGTTGATATCATGCCAGACTGGTCCAGTCAAGAGGGTAGATAGGTCAAGAGACTAGTCGATCGATCCCGCCAAGAATGAAGACTCAAGGGTGAGGTTCAAACTCAGTTAATGAAGGCTAAGGGATCAAACTTAGTATTTAAAGTCAAGGATATGGAATCAGAATTTAGGCAAGTCTGTGATGACCTAAACTGATTACATATACCTTGTGTAGAAGGTCTAAGTTCCATAAGATGGATGATGTTTGGAACTTGGTTATAATTAAAATGGTGTAATCTAACTTCACAAATAAAAGTTAGATAAAAGAAATCAAATTTGCAGATATTTTATATACGTAAATATGATGTTCAAGAGATCGATAGTACTTCCACAGATCGATGAACTCGCCGATATAATACCTCGATTAATTCAAGATTATTGGAAGATTACATGGATAAGGACAACCAACTACTTCTGACTTATCAAGGAAATCAAAGACTGAGATTAAAAAGACGTTGGGATGATTTATATTTTTATCCATTGGATACAAGTCAAAGGGTGGACAGATCAGATTTGTAAAAAGGAATTCGGCGATGTCACCCTATGAATAGTGACAGATTGCAAATCAGATGGGACAAAAACAAGAAACGGTCACATTTGAATTTCAAATACAAGTCACATGCATTCCTACCTATAAATAGAGGACTTCCAACTCAGAAAAAGGATGATGAATTTTGGATAAACTTTAAGAGATAATTCTGAGCTGAAAAACACCCTGCTGAACTTATTGAGCATAAAGCTACTGATCCAGTTATTTACTTCAAGTGTATTCTACATTCAAGCTATATCAAGCATACACACTTGAAGCCCGCAAGTCGCCGATTACCTCATCCTAATCAAGGCGCGTGAATCGAATCATTTATTTGATTCAATCTTTATTTTATAAAGAAGAACTCGCCAAGACAGTGAAGCATCCGTTGGGTGTGAAAGATCGTTGTTTGTGGTGGAGCCGGGTGAAGAGGCAATCCTACCCTTCAAGGACCAAGTGGAAGACTCGGGAGCAAGCAATCCTACATATTCCTGGGCCAGATTTGTGAAGCCATAGTTATTGGTGAAGGACAAACAACTTAGGAATCTTTGTAACAGCTACATCAAAGATCTCTAGTGAATTTCCTCCAACATCACAGAGAAGAGTGGGTCGGACAGATTACGCCACCTGGAACCACTATAAAATCGCCTACTTACCTTCAAAGATTTAATTTCGCACTTAGTTTATTTTGTACATCAACCCATCGAATCTAGCAAATCTGAAATCACACACTTGCACTAATGAGTATCTAATACTTAGTATCATATTTAATAACAAGTATTAAGGCTTAATTTTGATTTAATTCCGCTGCACAAATACAGCAAACTCAACTATCATGAGACTATCGCTTATCGCCAGAGTTATCAAGTCTCAGCAGACTCTCAAGTATCGATCAGAGGCAGTTGAAGTTGCAATTTGTTAACTCCAAAGTTTTAAGTGTTAAGTTTATTCACCCCCCTCTAAACTTAACCAAAGCCTTTTCAAGGGACCAACACATGTATATTTGGAAAAGTCATCAACCACCACTAAAGAGTACTTCTTGCAACTTACATTTACTGGGGTGACTTGTCCAAATAGATCCATATGCAATAGTTGAAGAATTCTTGTTGTTGATTGGTGTGGTTTTGATTTGAATGAGCTCTTGATCTACTTTCCTTTCTGGAAAGCATCACATAGACTCGCTTTCCTGAATATGATCTCTGGTAGGCCTTCCACGAGCTTGCTTCTTGATAGATTGTTTATTATCTTGAAATTCAGATGATTTAGTCTCCTATGACTAATCCAACTGGGTGATTGCTTGTTCTTCACTAGTAGGCAAGTTTCTGCTTTTGTTGTCTTCCAATCCAGCACATACATGTTGTCTTCTCTTTCTCCTGCAAGTACAACTTTATTGGTTTGTTTGTGAATTAATGTACAACCTTCCTTGCTGAATTGCACAATGTAGCCTTTGTCATAGAATTGGCTGATGCTTAGAAGATTGAAATTCAATCCCTTGACATACGCTACATTCCAAATCTTCAATTTGTTCTTTAACATTGTGCCTTCCCACATTAATCTTACTAGGGATTTCTTTTCCACCAAATGTAACTTTGGGGCCATCAAAAGCTTTAAAATCAATCAACCATCCTTTATTTCCAGTCATGTGTCTAGAACATCCATTGTCTATATACCAGACATCCTACAAAACAAATTAAGTATTGTTAGGTACCCAACACTGTCTTGGTCCAGCCTATTAGCAGTCATGCCTCCTACACCAAGTGTAAATCCAAAAGATCATCTTCTTGAAGGGTTGAAATCATTTACCCCGTATGTATAAGGTATGGCAGAATAACTTCTAATTGATTTACTAAAAGTATTATAATACACTTTCTTGATTTTTGGCATTCGTGCATCTTGTTTCACTCTCCAATACACATGAGGTGATCTATTTTCATAATTTCTTATGTATCCGGGGCCAGTTTTATTCTGGTTTTTTTTTTGAGTCCATAGAACTGTCTGTGAAATGGTCTCCTTTTGTAAACTTGGGATGAAACATTCCAATCATCTTCTGAAGGGTAAAGTCTGCCATTACCTTTCAGTATACCTTTGCCTTTAGTGGGCTGGTAGTAAGATGATTTACTTTTCTATTTCACTGCATGGTCTGTGCCTTGGCTGGTGCAGGATGAGTGGCAGACTTAATGGTTTGTCCTTACTTAGGACCAGTTTTAGTCTTTGATTCAGATTTGTGTTGACCGTTATGTCTTCCCTCATTTTGATTGTTGTAGCCCAGACCAGATCTGGATCCAAACCTTTTAGAGGGGTTTGTAAGCTGGTGCATTCATTGCCTCAGCTGGTGTAGCAATCTTCTCTACTGGTAAAGTAGTTTCCTTAGCCAGTTTGTCAACACCAGATGACTGATCATCTGCAATTTGTTGAGCAGCTAAGTGAACTTACTTATTTGCTAAATAAGATTTTTCCATATCCAGTTCCTTTTTTAATCTTTTATTTTCCTTTTTAAGATTCTCACATTCTTGTCCAAAATTTCATGATTCATTTGAATTTCTTCAAACTTGGTCATGAGATTTTGAATTAATGATGTGGAATAAATAGGGGAAATAGAGGATTGTGCAGTGTTAGAAGTAGATGCACTAGATGAGGATACACTGGATAGTACCACCGTTTATTAAATCTCCTTAGCCATCAGACATAGGCATGATTTATCATTGTGTGAGCCGGTGCCTTCACTGGCATCTTAGTCATTGTCAGATGACTCTTCTGTGCTGCCATCCTCTTCACTTCCTGTCTTAGCTTTCAGTGCCTTTCTACTTTTCTTTTTGTCATTTGGGTGCCTCTTCTTGTCTGAAGATTTGTGCCTTCTCTTTTCTTCATCTTTGTCTTTATTTTCTTCAGGACAGTCAACTTTAAAGTGTCATTCCTTCTTGCTATTGAAGCATCTTCCTTCACCATCTTTCTTCTTGGTGTCTTTATTGGTGGTAGACTTCTGTGTGAATAAAGAACTTCCTTTAAATTTCTTGTTCTTGAATCTGTCAAATTTTCTTATTAGTAAAGCAACCTGCTCCTTTAGCTCTTGAGTCTCTTTGTTGGTTGAGTCAACTGCTCTACTCTGCTAGGGTGCAACCAATGCACTGGCCTTATGTGGCTTTACTGGTGCACCATCTTCACTATTTAGCTCAAATTCACAATCCTTCAATTGTGGCATCAATGTGAGAGTGTAAGTTTGTCAAGATCTAATGTGCCTTTCAGTACAGATGTGATGATCTTCCATATTTCAGATAGGCTCCTCAAGATCTTCAGGCAAACTTCCTTTTGTGGATATGTATGTGCAAGTTGTTGTAGTTCACTGATGATAATTGAGAATCTGTTATCCATTTGATCAATGGATTCACTTGCCTTCGTTTTGAAGTTTTCAAATTTCTGTTTTGCAACAGATAATTTGTTTTCTTTGATTGCCTCTAATCCTTCATTGACAAGTGCCAATTTGTCCTACATTGCTTTTGCTGTTTTGCAGTCTTTAATCCTCATGAACATATTACTGTCCAGAGTTTTCATGATCGTGTCCTTGGCAACAAAATCCAAATTTGCTTTTCTTCTATTATCTTTAGTCCAATCTTTCTTTGGTTTCTTTATTGTAGTCCCTTGATTTGGACATGTGGTCTTTATAGTCATGATTTTGACAGGACCATCATTGATAACATCCAGCATCTCTTCATGAGTTGCTGCAGGATGAGACAACATCCTTATTTTATATTCCTAAAAAATATTACATTAAACACGGGAATTCTAGACATAAAATTTGAAGACTCCATTATGAGATTTGTAAATAAAAATACAAGTATATAGAGTCCCATTTGAAAAAGTGATCTCTTTTTTACCAAACATCAGATCTGAACATGTTATAATACAAAGAACACTACTCCGATACCAATTGTTGGTCCCAAAGGGTGTAAATATAGTCAGGGGGTGAATGACTATATTGGGAGTTCAAATACTTTTCTTGATGACAAGCTCTTGTGCACCGGAATTAAAACCCTTCTTAATGTATTTTCAAAACAATTAGGTAATCACAGATAGATATAATAAGGTACTGAATGTAAATGCAAAAAGTAAAATGTTGTAAGTAAATTACACATGGTTTATAGTGGTTCAGGGTGGTGTAATCCCTTAATCCACTCTTCTCCTGTGATGATTGGAGGAATTCACTATTGTCTTTCACCAATACAATAGTTATGATTGTTGTTGGCTACACAAGCTTCACAATTTACGGACTATCACTCATGGCTACAAAAGCTTCAGTGACTCAGTCTTCACACACTGCCCCTTGGGAACAAATCCTTCAACAGCTATCACAGCAACATAACTCCTTCTCAGATCTCTCTGATTCAGTTGCTTGAGAGGGGTGTGACTTTGATAAATCCACAAAACTGATCAAGTTCAAACTTGAATATTTTCTGATGAAGATCTTGATATTTCTGAACTTGATTGTCTAGATGTTCCTTTTTAGATCAAGTATGATGGCTTGTAATTTTGACAGAATTTCAGCACTTAGAATTCCAAAATCGCTATTTCACCATTGTATATATCTCCTTTCTGTCAATGCCTTCTATTTATAGCAGTAAATCCCTTGATTTTGAGTTTCCGTACGTTGGCTATTTAATGCTTAGAATAATCATTGATTTTGCCTTGATTTGATCCTCCTTGATTTCAGTGATCCGTATTTTATTCAAACGTTCATCATAAAATCCGTCCTTGATTGATTCTGCATTAAATGCTTGATCTTCCATATTTTCCACGTTTCTGAATAAGTGTAGACAGCTAACTTGACTCTGCTGCCTTTCGTTTATTGAGCAATTGCTCTACTTTATGAATTGAGTAATTGTTTTACTTGGCTGTTGATTTTCACTTGGCTGTCATTCAGTCCATGGTTACTTAGCTGCTACCGGTTTGCTGCTCCTTCTTGGCTGGTACTTGTCTGCTGGTATTTGGCAGCTAATAGAGTTTTACTTCACTGATCCTTATTTTCGGATGTGATCAGTGTACACCATATTTAAAAAATTTAAGTTCCATCACTTGTAATAATACTTAGACTTACCGAATGTCATCACAAACTTCCTTGCTTATAAGTGAGTCCATAAAGGTCTTCACTTCACTATGCCGGTGCATGTTCAATTTGCTAGACTTCTATGGCATTTCGGCGTACGCTGCTAAAGTTACGGCGTCCCGGAATAACTAACTCTGACAGCTTTCTGCGACGATTCGGCACGTGCCGCTAATGGTCTGGCCTGCGTCGGTCTTCATAGCATCTCAGTAAAATAGACATAACTTGAATTGTAGACCTCATATTGATGTGATTCAAAGTGCGTTGGAAAGATCGTTTCTTGATCTACAACTCTCATGTAGACGTCTTCTCCAGGAAATACTTCTAATTCCGGCAGACTCTTCTATACCTCAAAAGACGTGTCTAGGCTCAACAAGTGTCGTCCATCGGGGTCTTTGTAAACCTATAATCCTGCAATAAATCATAAAAATACCAAATGTAAACCCAACACGACGCTCCGGTTACTAAACCGGTACAAAACCTATCAAAATATGATATTTTATAAAATAATTACTACCTACATATTTGGATGAAACTAAGAAATTAATGACTTGAATTGGTACAATAATGCTCAAAGTGGTATCAGAAATGGGGTAAAATATCATAATAATAAGCGACAATTTGTCTCTCATCACAACTCCGCACTTAGCTTTTGGTCATCCTCGAGCAAAACAAGTGGTAAAACAAAATGAATGAGGGACAAATGCATGAAGATATAAGATGTAAGGGACAACCGGTCGATGCAACTATTCGATACATAACCACACGTTAACCTCAATATAAGTTCATAACAGTGTGTGTGTGTGTGTGTGTGTGTGTGTGTGTGTGTGTGTGTGTGTGTGTGTGTGAATAGTCTTCAAATTTGTTAGCAAGCAACCAATTATGAAATCATGCATGCACGACTTGTACAATGCAATCCATAGGCTTAAGAAAGACACCAATCTCCACTAATCGAGGCATTCGGAGTCAAGAAGATATGTCGGGTAGGACTTGCAATCTTGTAATGTTAGGCCCGGGTAGTTGGCTAAGCGAAGGGTAAAAAGGATATATCAAAGAGAACAATTTCAAGGTAGCAAGCCTCTACACCTTCACTTTCAAAAATGCCAAATTGGTATCTCTTCTTCTTCTTTTACAAAAAAAGTCGTCGAGGTGGCCACTTTAACAAAGAACAAAAGAGATAAGAAACACCGCTTCAAATCAATGAAATTTCCCAAAACTTGAGTTACTTGACATCAGTAAACTAGTCTTCAAATGGGCTCTTCTTGACTAACAATTTATTGAATTTTATTTACAACTTTATTGTGCTTTGGTGTTATTCATCCAACTCCAAAAGCTTCAATGGAATCAAACTAGAGTGTGTTAACTTGAATCAAAGTAGTAGAAGCTAAACTAGGATCCTTAACTATTACAATCAAAATCAAAAGTTAATTTTGGTGAAAAAATCCGGCTAGGAGAGCCTTGGGAGGTGGTGGTGCCACCAAGAGAGGAAGAAGAAGGGGGAAGAGAATGGGGGTTCGGGGGGGATAAAAATTCCATCCTGATAAAGTTTTTATGCTGAAAATGCTTCTGTGGCATTTCAGCATACATCGCTAAAGGTCCGGCACGCCGGAATAACTAACTCTGACAGCTTTCTGCGACGATTCGGCGCGCGCCGCAAGAGGACCGGCCTGCGCCGGTCTTCACAGCATCTCAGTAATTTAGATATAACTTGAGTTGTAGACCTCCAATTGATGTGATTCATTGTGCGTTGAAAAGCTCGTACCTTGATCTACAAATCTCATGTAGAAGTCTTCTCCAGAAAATGCCTCTATGGAGTCAAAATTCCATTGAAGATGAGTTACGGTAGAAGCACTAAAGACAATTTATCCGTTTGAACTCGATAGCATCCGGCACACTCTTATAGCCCTCAAAAGACGTGTCTAGGCTCAACACGTGTCATCTATCGGGGTCTTGGTCAACCTATAATCCTGTAATAAATCACAAAAATACCAAGTGTAAACCCAACACGATGCTCCGGTTATTAAACCGGTACAAAACCTATCAAAATATGATATTTTATATAATAATTACTACCTACACATTTGGATGAAACTAAGAAATTAATGATTTGAATTGGTATAATAATGCTCAAAGTGGTATCAGAAATGGGGTAAAATATCATAATAATGAGCGATAATTTATCTCTCTTCACAACTCCCCACTTAGCTTTTGGTCGTACTCGAGCAAAACAAGCGATAAAACAAAATGAATGAGGAACAAATGCATGAAGATATAAGAAGCGAGGGACAACCGGATGATGCAACCATTCGATTCATAACCACACGTTAAACTCAATATAAGTGTATAACAGAGAGTGTGTGTGTGTGTGTGTGTGTGTGTGTGAATAGTCTTCAAATTTGTTACCAAGCAACCAATTATGAAATCATGCATGCAACACTTGTACAATGCAATCCATAGGCTTAAGAAGGATACCAATCTATACTAATCGAGGCATTCGGAGTCAAGAAGATAGGTCGGGTAGGACTTGCAAGCTTGTAACGTTAGGTCCGGGTAGTTGGCTAAGCGAAGGGTAATAAGGATATATCGAAAAGAACAATTACAAGGTAGCAAGCCTCTACACCTTCACTTCCAAAAATGTCAAATTGGTATCTCTTCTTCTTCTTTTGCAAAAAAAATCATCGAGGTGGCCACTTCAACAAAGAACAAAATAGATAAGAAACACCGCTTCAAATCAATGCAACTTCCCAGAGCATGAGTTATTGACATCGATAAACTAGTCTTCAAATGGGCTCTTCTTGACTAACCATTTATTGAACTTTATTTACAACTTTATTGAAATTTGGTGTTCTTTATCAAACTCCAAAAGCTTCAATGGAATCAAACTAGCGTGTGTTAACTCCAATCAAAGTAGTAGAAGCAAAACTAGGATCCTTAAATATTACAATCAAAATCAAAAGTTAATTTTGGTGACAAAATTGATGACAGTCAAATTATACCCATAAAAGTCATCAACGTTATCCTTAAATCGAGCATAATTAATAGTTGTCGAGTCTAGCTTAATTATATAGAATCTCTAGATCCAAACGATAACATAATAATTGAGGAGGTTAATTACGTTGTCTTTGTTGTGTTGTGTCGAGTCGTGTCCTTTATATTTCTTGTCTTTCGTTGGTCGTAGACCGCCTTTGTGTCCTTGACATTAATAATTAATTGTTTGTATATAAATGACCCACAATTGGTTCCATATAGGATCGACCTTGATTCGCTATAGCTATACTACGATGGACCTAGTCCTCTTGCTAGTATTGGTTTATGGTGGTCAAGTATTTTATTATTACTTGATCTACGTCATCAAGTTTTTTGTGCCGTTGCCAGGGAACCAACGGTCAATTTTATATATAAATAATTTTTTATTCATGTTAAGTTTTTCGCTTTTAGAGTCTGCTTTTACGTTTTGAGTCTCTCGGTTGTATCGCTCTGTGTAAAAATTCGTAAGCTGGAGCAAAGAGGTTTCGCTTCTCAAAGCAAGATCGCTTATCGCCAAATGTGAGCCTGGTTCTATTTTCTAGGATTTCGCGTGTCTGTTTATCTCTGTATGTTTAATCCGTAGGTCTGATAGCAGCATGGGAAACCATGTTAAAGTCAGTCTACGGTCTGTTTTTTTTTTGTTTTTCTTCTGTTTGCAGAAACCAGGGAAGCAATAATCCGAGTCTGTAATTTTTCATGGGCGCTAAGAAAATAACCCAGCAACATGTGGAGCTACGAATCTACGATGGGAAAAGCAATGGAAGCAGCACCTTTAAAGCACCAAGATGGCTCCGAGAAAATAAATATTGAAAGGTTCGAATTGTTCGTGGTACAATGTTGAAGGAAAGGTACTACCTTTTTTGCTTATGTTTTACTATAAAGTTAGCCTATACATGAACCTGAGTATGAATCTTAGCCCGGAGTTGGCTTGTAAGATTAATTTTATTAGTGTGGAAGGTTCTGCCCCAAATCTGTCTCATCTAGAGGGTGTAGGGAAACATGTAGTCGTTGAAAGGAAGCAGCGAATGAAGAGTTCCTCGTAGTTCTGTTAAAATCTCTTTGTCCTATGCATGAGATTGCTTCTAATGGCCACGGGAGCAACAATTTGTGTAGTTTTAAGAATTCTCAATCAAAAGAAGACGTTGAGTTTTGAGAGATTATAATGAGGCATCATTATAGAGGATATGATTAAAATGGGTCCCTAGGACTAAATCTGCCTAGAATTCACTAATTCCTAAAACGAGAGCCGAGGTAAGAGCTTTGTATAAATGGTATGGATAGATGTCGTTTCCTAGGTCTCACAATCAAGGGAAGGGTATTAATCCGCAAAAGCGACGAGCCCACCTCTTATAGTGCTCAAAGGGTCAAAGTCTAGCGAGATATGAAGGATGACTGACAAGGATACTTTTTTTGGAAAGTCAAGCTGAGGACTTTAAACTCAGAACTACTCCTTTAAAACCCTTAGGATTTCTTTTTAGTTTTTTAGGTTTTGTTTTCTTTGAGTCAAATAAGAGTAACGTGACATGTGTTGAGGTTTTTTGTTTGCCGTGTTCCGATGGCCATTAGGCTGAGGATGTGCAAAAAAAATTTACTCAATATAGGCCACGTGAAATAAAGTCTCGAAGGAGAGTTGTTAAGGGTGAATTTATACGATTTATATTGCTATATTTTATGATAATTTCCCTCATATTCGTATAATTTTCATAAGAAACGAGTGTTTAATGGAATTATTGAGTAAATGATATTTTAAACGAGTTATTTGCAAAATAGGTTAATTTTGGTGTTTTAATTGTGATTTTATGATTATTTGGATGATATTACATATTGCGATGTTTTGATGTGTTATAGGTATGTGTTTGATGCATAAATGATGATAAAAAAGAGATAAGAGTCGAATTTCATTGATGATAAAAGAGATAATGATGATTTGGATTGATGAAAAAGGATAGAAATGAAGAAATCAAGAGTAAGTCGATCCTGGACTGGCGTCCAGAAGTTTGAACTGGCGTCTAGAATGGACGAGCGTTTGAAGATATGGACGAGCGTCCAGGAGAAGAAAGTTGATACAGAGAGTTTGGACGCTGAGTGGACGGGCGTCTGAAGCAAGGCGAATCGAGCGAACGAAGCGTCCGGGAAGAGTGGACGGGCGCCCACCACGCCATCTTTGAAACCGACTTAGTTATCTATAAATACAGCTGCGTTTTTCCACATCAGATATACCAATTACACAATACTCGAAACCCTAATCCTAGGGGCGGCTTAGGCTGCGGTTTTTACCAGTTTTCATCAACTTTTATGTTCTTAAATTCTTAGATTAGATTAGCTACTTTTTATGTCTTTCTATACAATTCGAAGCTTAAAGAGGATGCTAAGAGGCTAGACCTCCATTGAACGAGCGTTGTGAAGCCGTCCGATCAACAATTCAGTTTCTTTTCATGATTATTTTGTGAGTATCTATTACGAGTTGTTTCTTTTATCATGCTTTATGTTGTTTATTGCAAATTTATATCGAAAGATGTTTGCTTTGTTGATCGTTTATTTGATGAAAATCATGTTAGACTTTAGATCACCATGATAGAGAATAGATATCTGATCTAAGTAATGAAAGTTATTAGGTTAGATTTCTAGGTTAGAAACGTTTAAAGTTTACACCTTTGGTTAGAAAAGCGTTAATCTTTAGATCGAAAGATAGAGATTAATAGACGAACTTGCCTAAGAAATCAGGGTTCATACCTTTGATCAGGTGGATCACAACTTGATTAGTAATCGCGAAATAATCTGAATTGAAATTGAATGTTGATAGGATAGGTGGATCAATTGCTTGTTCGTTCGTAACTTATTGATTTAAAACCCCTTGAATTTGAATTGTTTAGCTTAGTTAGTCTTTTATTGCATACTAGGTTTAGTTTAGTTTAAATTGGTTCGAAACTATCCTTCCTGGCTTTAGGTCATTGATCTTATGTCCAGTTTACGTTATTGTCTTTCTTGTGAATTATTTACTGTTTTCGTATCTGTTTAGTTTAGTAATCGTGACATAGTTAGGTTAGAATAAAGACTAGAGTTAACAACCTCTCGATTCCCGTAAGATCGACCGGTATCAACCTCTTTACTACGATCCTTGCACTTGAGGTATATCGGATTATAAATTTATTACTTGTTAATAGAATCCGTGACAAGTTTTTGGCGCCGTTGCCGAGGAACCGGACGGTTGCTTTAGTTTTTATTTTCCTTGTTTTTAATCTTTTTTTTCTAGTTAGTTATAGTTTAGGTTATTAGGGTTTTCGTAGTTTTTCTTTTATAGTTCTCCAATCCCCTTAGGATTAGACTTTCTTTCTATCTCGCATTTCTCGTCTTTCTGCTTTTCTCCCTATCTTTTCGCTATTTTTCTCCATTCTCGCTTCGTTTTTCTGCTTCCAAACGGGCGTCTAGACCAGTGGACGCCCGTCTGTTCTAAATTTTTCAACTCTGAATCGTTTTTAACATGTTGGACGAGCGTCCATCCAATTTGGACGTCCGTCCAGTTCTTCAGCTGATCAGACGAGCGTTTGGACTTCCAGACGCCCGTCTAGTTCAATTTCTAGGCAGACGCCCGTCCAGTTTTCTGGACGTCCGTATGTTCCCCTATCTTAACAAATTTTATTTCTTTTTCTTTTCTTAGGCTTTAATTTTTAGTTTAGGTTTTTAAATTCTTAGTCTTTAGGTTTCAACCACCTGATTTTGGTTCAGTTTATGCAAACTCGAAGTCAGAAGGGACCATTACTGTATACCCCTGACTTAGAGCGGACCATAGTCCGGCCAAACAAGCAAAAAATCCGTTTTACGGCTCTTTCTGAAGAAGCCGATCAAGATTTAGAGGATCGTTTAGCCGAAGAATTTGAAAACTTCATAATCATGGCTGCTGAGGATAGAAATACGTTGGCAGACTACGCCATGACAGGCGAAGTCAAAGTCAACCCGGCTATTGTTATCCCAGCCATAACTGCACAGACCTTCGAGCTAAAGCCGAAACTTATTCAGATGATGCAGCATGCATCTATTTTCCACGGTTATCAGTCAGAGAATCCCCATACTCACTTACATACATACTTAGAGATATGCGGTACCACACGCATCCAAGGAGTAAGTGAGGATGCTATTAAACTGAAACTATTCCCATTTTCTCTAAAGGGAGAAGCTAAAGAGTGGTATACCTCTCTCCCTGCTGAATCTATTACCACCTGGGCTGAACTTGAAAAAGAATTTTTAAGTCAATATTTCCCACCTTCAAAGACAAATTTCAGTTGTTTAAACGACATATTCACTTTCTATCGAAAAAGAGAATGAATCCTTTTCGATTGTTGGAAAAGATTCAAGTCTCTTGCTTAGAAAGTGTCCCCACCATGGCTTGCCACTAAAAAGGCAAGTCAACACTTTCTTTAGTGGATTGACCGAGCTTACAAAAGGCATGGTCAATAGTTCATCCGGTGGGGCGTTTTTGAAGAAAACACCTAATGAGGGGTGGGCACTGTTCGAGGACATTGCCAAATACAACTATGCCCCCTCTTATCAAGCCATTCAAGCACCTCCACCTCCTAAGGTTGAGGAAGTCAACATGCAAAGTTTGATCGCCATGTGCTGCAGCGCATGACAACTTCTCAAGTTTCAAATCAAATGAATCAAGCTTCTTCCTTTCCACGTAACCCTCGTGTTCTATATTGTGAGAAGTCGTTGTCGACCGCCACATGATTGGCCAGTGTCAATTCAATCCCCCTGCACCTTATCAAGTGAATGATGTTCATGATCATGGACAGTATAATCAAGTCACATGTCAGAATTGTGACGAGGTGGGGCACACATCTAGATTCTGTCCTATGAACGGACAGAATGCTGAAGTAAATATATTCTATGGCCAGAACAATCAAAGGTTCAATCAATTTTCTGGCCAGAATAATCTCCAAAACCAAGGGTTCAATCAATCTTCAAGTTTCAATCCAAATTCTATTTTCAATCTGAATCAAAACTTCAATAGAAACCCTGGTTTTCCCCAGAACCAGAATTATAATTTTTCCAATTCTAATCAAAGGTTCAATCGAATTGGCCCGCTAATTCAAATCCTCGTTGTCCAAAGTCGGCCCACCAAATTTCTATTCTCAGAACCCCCAAACTTCTCAAGGCCCCTCAAGTGATATCAAAGCTCAATGGGACTCCTTTAGGGAGGAGAAAAATAGATCAATGAAAAATCTTGAGAGACAAATTAGGCAACTGGCTGAGCAGTTAGCTTCAAGACCCCAGTGGCAACCGCCGCCACCGAGAAAATCCAAAGGGCGGTCAAGTTGCTCAAACCGACTTGAACAATGGCCAATGTACTGACCTCGTACCACCAATTCCATATGGTAGAGAGGAGGCCAGTGCAATGAATCTAAGAAACGGTACTCAAGTTAGTGGTCCTTCCCACCAGGGAAACCACTAGCCCCTTCTGTCATTGATAAGGCAGGAGGGGAAGCTGAGCACCTGCACTCCCATTGGCCGAAAGAAAATGCTCAGGTGGCTGATCCCCTGAGAGGTGAAAAAGTTGGAAGTCCTCAGGTGGCTGATCCCCTGAGGAATGAAGAATCAAGTGTGAATCAGGAGGCTGATCCCCTGACAAATAAAAAGATTGAAAAAGATGTTCAGTGGAAGGATCTGGAAGACAAAGCTGTCAGTGCATCTTCAAAGAAAGTCTTTTATGAGAATGATCTGAAAAAGCTTCCATTTCCACCAATAAAGAGCAACATCCCTTTGAGTGAAGATAAGAAGAATGAAAAGGTGCTGAATCTCTTGAAAAATACTCAGGTAAATCTTCCATTATCCGAGGTCTTGGTTGAAATGCCTAAGTATACAAAATTTATCAAGGATGTTGTTTCTTCGAAAAGGAAGTTGTCAGACATGGAGAGGCTGATTGGTGAGGATTGTTCAATGATCAATTATGAAAACCTACCAACCAAGAGAGGTGACCCTGGAAAGTTCGTGCTTACACTGTTAATGGGAGGCCTGGTCTTCCCTAACTCTTTGTGTGACCTCGGGTGCATCTATAAGCCTCATGCCATTGTCTCGTGTGCAAACAATGGGTTTAATTGATCTTCTAGAACCCACTACCATAAATTTGCAATTATTGATAGATCTTCTAAGAAAGCAAATGGGAATCTTAAAAGACGTACTGGTTCAAATCGATAGATTTACCTTCCCCGTTGACTGGTACGTTTTAGACATTGAAAAAGATGAAAATGTCCCCCTGATTCTTGGAAGACCTTTTCTGTCTACAGCTAGAGCCCTCATTGACTGCGATGGTGGGCGAGTGACGATACGTGTTGGTGATCAAGAGGTAAGCTATAATGTCTCCAGATCCACTCAAATACCCTCTGGTCCTCCAACCGGTTTTTCCATTGAGGATACGTCTGATGACTTCGATGATTTAATGGAGAAGCAAGTCATGGCTGTTACAACTGAATTTGAGCGATTGGTTAATAATTTGAATAATCGTGGTGTGGTAAGTCTAGAGCAGTTAGAAGCTGAATTTAAGGATGAGTTGTTGAAAGGAGAAGCTTTGGCAGTGGGACCGCTAAGTAAACTCAGCGATGTTGAGTTGAAAGGTGGAGAGCTCAAGTCAAGTTTAGAAGATCCCCCTGCAGATTTGGTGTTGAAGCCGTTGCCTAAACATCTTAAGTATGTGTTTTTAAGAGAAGGTGACAAGCTTCCTTTGATCATATCTCGCCAAGTCGTCTCGTTTAGAGGAATGAAATTAATCAACGTCTTGAGGAAAAATGAAAAAGCCTTTGGGTGGCAAGTAGGAGATATCAGAGGATATCTCGGACATCCAGTATGCACAAGATCAAGACAAATGAGGGTGCAAAATGTGTTAGACAGCCCCAGAGGAGGCTCAACCCTCATATGCAAAAGGTGGTTAAGAAGGAAATCATAAAACTTCCGGACATGGGAATCATTTATGCCATCGCTGATAGTGAATGGGTTTCCCCGACTCAAGTAGTCCCCAAGAAAGGTGGAATTACGATTGAGAAGAATGAGAAGGAGAGGAAATAGCGTTGAGACTTGTCACCGGTTCTGAGTCTCAGATCGATTATCGAAAGCTCAATGAGGTAACCATGAAAGATCACTTTCCCTTTCCATTC
The DNA here is from genome assembly GCA_026214975.1 of Gentiana macrophylla. Taxonomy (NCBI): domain Eukaryota; kingdom Viridiplantae; phylum Streptophyta; class Magnoliopsida; order Gentianales; family Gentianaceae; genus Gentiana; species Gentiana macrophylla. The sequence continues at coordinate 66,120,196 of CM047816.1, read as the reverse complement.
ATTGACCGGATGCTTGAGCTTCGGCGGGACACGATTCTATCGCTTCGGATGGATATTCAGGATACTTTCAAATACCCATTGATCCAAATTTGACCAAGAAAAGACCACTTTTACCGCGCTTATGGTACATTCGCCACAGCGAATGCCATTTGGTCTCTGCAATGCCCCAGCTACTTTTCAAAGATGTATGCTGGCTATCTTTGATGGGCTAGTTGAAAAGTGTATGGAAATCTTTATGGACGATTTTTCGGTCTTTGGTCAGTCTTTTGATGATTGTCTTGACAACCTTCACCAGGTCTTATCCAGATGCATGGAAAAGAACTTAGTGCTCAATTGGGAAAAATGCCATTTCATGGTTGATGAGGGCATAGTTCTTGGCCACAAAATCTCCGCCAAAGGTATAGAAGTTGACAGGGCAAAAGTAGAAGCTATCGAGAAGATGAGTTATCCCAAGAATGTGCGTGAAGTGAGAGGCTTTCTTGGACATGTCGGTTTTTACAGAAGATTCATTCAAGACTTCTCCAAGATAGCCAAGCCCCTGTCTACTTTACTTAAGGAAGACGTTGAGTTCAATTTTGATGAGAGTTGCAAGCAGGCGTTTGAGGAGCTTAAGGACCGTTTAATCTCTGCTCCAATTCTTATATCGCCTGACTCGAATCTACCTTTTGAGCTTATGTGTGACGCATCAAACTATGCGATTGGTGCCGCTTTTAGGACAAAGAATCGAAGGGAAATTCCAGCCAATCTATTACGCCATCACACATTGAATCCTTCTCAAGTTAACTATACTACTACGAAAAGGAATTATTGGCCGTAGTCTTTGCTATGGACAAGTTTCAGAGTTACTTGTTAGGAGCTCAAGTGATTGTGTGGACTGATCACGCCGCTTGCTGTATATCGATGACTAAGAAAGAGGCCAAACCGCGCCATGCGCTGGATACCGACCTACAAGAGTTTGACGTTCAAATTAAAGACAAAAAGGGCAGTGAAAACGTCGTGGCGGATCATGTCTCACGAATGTTGAATGAGGAGAAGGATGACCCTGACGATATAGATCTTTACTTTCCTCTAGAGAACATTATGCTTATCAATGGCTGCGCTCCAGATGTTCCATGGTATTCTTCCATTGTCAATTACCTTCATTCCCGATATCTCGATCCAGAATTGTCCTATCAGGAGAAGAAAAAGTTCTTCTCTGATTTGAAATATTTCGTTTGGGATGAACCTTATCTTTTAAGATCTCAGAAAGATGGTCCGCTTAGAAGATGTGTTCCGAATCTGAAGCAAAGCGACATTATTGAGCAAAGGCTACAAAGTGGACCCACTGGAGGTCACTTTGGTCCTTGGAAAACCGTTGCTAAGATCTTCCAATCCGGTTTCTATTGGCCCACGATCTTTAAGGACACAGAAGCTTTCTGTAAAGCGTGTGATAGATGCCAAAGAACCGGTACTCTGACAAGGCGTTTAGACATGCCTTTGAAACCCATCCTAGAATGCGAAGTCTTTGATGTATGGGGTATCGATTTTATGGGACCATTCCCATCATCTTGTGGTAACAAATACATCTTAGTCTGCGTGGATTACGTGTCGAAATGGGTGGAGGCTCAAGCCACTCCTCACAATGATCATAAGACGGTCATGAAATTCTTAAAGAAAAACATTTTCGTGAGATTTGGATGTCCACGTGCCTTGATCAGTGATGAAGGAACGCATTTTTGTAACCGACCCTTAGAAAAAGTTCTTGAAAGGTATGGTGTTCGTCATAAGACAGGCACACCATATCACCCGATGACTAGCGGTCAGGTTGAAAGAAGCAACCAAAGCATTAAGAAAATCCTGGAAAAAACGGTCAACAGTCATAGAAAAGACTGGAGTTTGAAATTGGATGATGTACTATGGGCATACAGAACCGCCTATAAGACTCCTATGGGTACAGCTCCATATCAAATGGTAAGCCATGTCATCTGCCAGTCGAGTTAGAGCATAGAGCTTATTGGGCTACAAAGTTTCTGAACTTTGATTCCCAATCTTGTGGTAAGCATCGACTGCAACAGTTGCATGAGTTGGACGAATTCAGACTCCAGGCCTACGAAAGCACCGCCAGATCAAGAAAGATAAGATGAAACTCCTCCATGACGCCAAGATTAAGAAGAGAGAATTTCAAGTCGGGGAACAAGTTCTTCTGTATAATTCCAGGCTACATCTGTTTCCTGGAAAGTTAAGGACACGATGGTCCGGTCGCTTTGAGATTCTTCAAATTATTCCTGGAGGCGTTTTAGAACAACGAGGTTATGGTGACCAACCGTTTCGAGTAAATGGTCAAACGTGTAAGCACTACATTGGTGAACCCAAGGACAAGCCTTTGATTGTTCGTTTCCTCGATATCCTCGGGTGTGGTACTACAGAACTCGAAGAATTTGACGAGTTTTCACCCGACCTATTTTCAGAGGATGACGGTACTGGTCGATCTGAAGAAGTTCTAGCAGGTAGTTGGGATATGGAAGAGTATGAGAGGGAGCGTCAGTTAAAACGTCATCAGAAGACTCAGAAGAAGAAGAAGTCAACCATGGGGAAGTTAAAACGTGTTTGGAGAGCTATCAAAGATTTCACCCCATGTGTTAGTGTTGTTTTTCTGCAGATTTAACCATCGACCCAAGTCTAGACGAGGTAGTGGGTCGCGAGAAAAGTCAATGGCCTCGATCCAGCCGAGCTTTAAACAAAGGTCGAGCTAACGACATTAACCAATAAGCGCCACCAGGGGCAACCTAGATATCGTTATATTAGTTGTTTTTGTTTTATGCTTTTGTAGTTTTAGTATTTAAGTTTAGTTTACTAAGTTTTGCTTTTGTTTATATCATCACGCTTAGTTGTGCTTTCTAGATATGGATTTCGGAGTTCTACCAGAGGAGTTACCTTTCCTTAGGAGGATCCCACTTATCAATTGTAGATGACGGACGGGAGGGACTATAGTTTTGCACGTAGACTTTGATATTAGTACCGTGATCAGGATCGTCACCTATGTTCTTATTGTTCCCCGATGTTCGGGAGGTGGAGACTTCACTATCGAGGAGTTGCAGGCAGCTCAGGACGTCCATACACAATCTCAATGATCCGATGTCGATGATTTAGCGCTAGTGCCGCAAGTTGAACATTTTCGAGGTGTTGACGTAATGGTGAGGACTGGGGTTTGCGGGATGAGTATGACTTTCCTCCGCGATTGACATGCTCCGCCGCCTTATCCGGGTGGTGGATTGGGCGGAAATTTACGATGACTAGCGTTGTTAGGTTGTTTCGTCGAGCAAACGACGTAAAACAAAAGCGCCGGTGGGAGGCAACCCACTATTTTCTATTGTTTTTACCTATTTTCTAGTGATTTTATGTAATTCGTCGTTTTCATTTGTATTTTTGAAGTTTTATTTAAGTTTAATGAGAAAATGCAAATTTGAATTTGAATTGTATGAAATTTTATAATTTTTGCATTTTTTTCGCCTTGGGACGTCCGTCCGAGAGATCTCGACGCCCGTCCGCCATGGCAAATTCTTGAACGAAGGCCCACTTATGCTGGACGCCCGTCTCAAATTCTCCTCCAATCTCGTATTTGATTTGAGCGATTGACGAAGGCTCGATACACTGGACGCCCGTCCAGTTCATATGTTCTTCACTGAACGCCCGTCCATAGAGTTGGACGAGCATCCAGCCCCTGCCTATATATACCCCCTCAACCCATGAACCTTCACTTTTTCAGAGATTCAAACCGCGAAAACCGACTTGTTGCCTCCTTTTGACCTAAATCCTTCGATATTAGACCAAATTGAGCGATTTCAGTTGCTATAGGCCGCTTTTGATCCCCTCTTTTCACTTTTCTAAGCCTTATTCCTCAATCGACACTCATTTTGACGAATCAGAGCCATCATTGGTCCGACTTTTGGGGTGAAAAAGTCGAATTTTGGGCTCAAATTGGGACTGTTAGGGCTGCAAATCACCTTCATCATTTACCTTTCGTCATATTTGGTAAGTTTCTAGTAACTTTTCTGGGATTAATTCGCGTTTTTTTTGGAGTTCGATTTTCGGCTCGACTCTTTTATGAGAATTGTACCTTATTTGTTTTCTCCTTGTTTTGGTGTTGGTTTCTTGCTATGTTGTTGATGATGGATGATGAATGGGTTGTTTGGTGATGATGGTTGTTTGTGATTGTGTTGGTGTTGGTTTGTTGATTTGAAATCCCGGTTTGGATGTTAAACGGGTACTTTGCTTTGATTTGGGGTTGTTTTGGTTTAGTTTAGGCTTGAATCATGGTCCATAAGAAGGCAGTGGTTAAGCGGCATGGTAAGGATGTGGCTCAGGAGCCTAGTAAGAAGAGGAAGGCGGTAGATCCCACCTTGATCGATCCAAACCGAGGTGTTAGCATTAGAGAGCAACCTCCTAGGGCCACCCAAACTAGGGCAACTTTGAGGGATGAGCCTACCTCGGAGTCTGAGACGGATGATGATATTCCATTGGTACGGATGCCTAGGGCTCACCGAGGTGGAGGGTCATCTTGGGTTAAGGAAGCTGTGGATGCTACTCGGGAGGAGGAACCGGCTGAGCCTAGGGCTACACAACCTAGGAAGAAAACGAAGACCGTAGCCCCTATGCCTATGCCTCGTAGATTTGTGAATCCTAGAGCCCACGACGCTTATACCAAACATTACTTCTCTAGGACTATGTTGATTGAGAGGGCTACGATGGAGGCTAAGGTAGATCCGGGGTTCGTCAAGTTGTTAAAGGACCGGAAATGGGATGCTTTGATGACTATCCCGAGTACCCCAGTCAACGACACCCTAGTTCGGGAATTTTATGCTAATTGCTCGGAGACCGACTTGGAGACGGGAGTAGTTGTGGTTCGAGGGGTGGAAGTTCCTTTTACGCCGGATGTGATTAATCAGAAGTATAACTTGGCGTCTTTTGAGGGTCGGGATTATAAAGAAGAGATCGTTCATAGGCAGAGTGCGGGGCGAGATCCTTTGGAGGAGTTGATGTTGAAAGTTTTCCCGGATGTGGCGTGGACGTTGAGACCGGGAGGAGACCGGAAGGAGTTGGTCACCACTACCTGGACGGAGGACTGGAAAGTCCAGTGTAGGTTCATACAGAGTCGGTTGTTGCCCAAGAACAATCTGACGCATTTTCACATCGGTGACCTAGGCATGTTATATGCTTTGACATTTGGATTAAATGTGAATGTGGGACAAGCGTTATACGACGAGATATCTATCAATCAGAAGGTTTATATGTGGAGCTTGATTGTCCCTCACCTGATTCACAGTTTGTGTATTGATGCCGGTGTGCCTGAGTATAGAGCGGATCACAAACCGAAGAACCCGAGACCTATACAGCGAGAAAGGGGTAAGTCTTCGGGACATTCTGAGACGGAGGCACCACGTGAGCCTGGTTCTTCTTCGGCACCGCCTCGAGCATCCTCCCTTCCTACTTTATCTCCCTCAGTCCGGATGAGGTTGAGTATAGCCAACAGTGTACGGAACTGGATGGAGGATATTCGGACTTCACAGAACAACATCTTGACTATTTTACGGTGCATCAGTGAGGGCCGGAAGCCGAGGGACGACTGAATCTTCGATCCAAGCCTCTTTAATTATGTTTATTCTGATGAGATTGAGCAGGCCATTACGGATGTTCTGGAGGGGTCTGAGTCTTCTTCGGATGAGGAGCAGCTTGATGTTCCTGCGGGTGATGTACCTCCGGCTGGTGATTCTGCGGCACCGGGGCAGCCCTGATCTTATTTTTCCATTTCTTTTGCTTTGTCCTAGATACGATGGTTGTATGATATTGCTACTTTTCCTTACTTGATTCGTTGTACTTTTGATATTGCTACTGTTTATTTTTCCAACTGAATCATGTAAGCCATAAGGCGTCCATACTTTCATTTCTGCTCTGTTTTAACTTTTGGATGTATGGAATGTTTCATCTTTTGATTTTTCTTCATTTTTGATATATCCTTTCACTTTGGTAAGATTCCCCATTTTCCCCGAGATTTTTCCGTGTTTGTCGAGTAGTGCAGGTATATTTTTAGCGGTTTTGTCGAGCTACATCATATGGTTACGAGTTTTAATTGTCACTACGTAGGCTCCGGCCTGACCATCAATTCGAGTATCGATTGAAATCAGCTAAGTCCTTTACCTTTTCTTTCTGTCTGCACAACATGAGGACATGTTGATCTTTAAGTGTGGGGGAGGGGAATGATTTGATATGTACATATACATTTGCTTAATCCGTTATGTTTCTATGCAAATGAGCTAAAAATGAGCTAGAATTTTCAAAAAAATTCGACATTTTTGTTTTTGTTTTGTCCCGAGTAGGCAATTCAATTCAATTTTCGTTATTTTTATAGTCATTGAAGCTATATATCATATGTTTGATAAGTTAGTTGTTTCACCTGAGATCTATTTTTCACGAGCCATAGTGAGCGATGAGCTAATTTATAAAGTTATACCCCTTTTCGACGAGTGATTTCTGATTTTCTTATAAGTTATGTGTTTAGTGCTACGTATATATCTTGAGATTTATGATAGTTTGTATTTAGATCCGGAGTATGTTATACTGTGAATATCTGAGGTTTGAATGTGATAAGTAACACGTAACTTATTGTCAAATGGAAAAGTTGAGTTTATAATGAATAAGTTGGGTGTGTCGGAAGCTAGTCAATGATTTGAGTGCGATAGGGTATACCACGTATGTCCTATACCACTATGATGACTAAAAGCTCACGATACAATGTGAAAAGTTGCCTTATGATTGGAGTAAGGTAGGGTATATCTCGAATATCCTATTCTGCTATGACAGGGCAATAGCTCATTATGATGTGCGTTTAAATATGGAAAAAGTTAAATCAACTTATAAATGAAGTGGTATGAAATGAATAAAAGACTAAGTTATCGTCTATCTTATCCCCAGTAGAAACTGATAGATATGCTGTAGGGATTATCCTCTGAGTATCTCAGAAAGGCTCTAGATATATTCTATCATCCTTTTCGGGATATTTTACGTTTGTAGGGTACGTCTTATAAGTGTCATTTATTGCTAGTCTACGAGGGGGTATTAGCTAGTTTGCTTGAAATTCTCAAGTTTGGATTTAGTGGAAGTTTTCTATGGCTTTGCACACACACAGTGGTGAACTGCTGATTTATTGGATCTATGCTATATTGTCTGAGATATCTGTTTACGTTTCGAGCCCTAATTTTCGTTTTGTTTTGCTCGGGACGAGCAAAAGCTAAGTGTGGGGGAGTTGTTAAGGGTGAATTTATACGATTTATATTGCTATATTTTATGACAATTTCCCTCATATTCGTATAATTTGCATAAGAAACGAGTGTTTAATGGAATTATTGAGTAAATGATATTTTAAACGAGTTATTCGCAAAATAGGTTAATTTTGGTGTTTTAATTGTGATTTTATGATTATTTGGATGATATTACATTTTGCGATGTTTTGATGTGTTATAGGTACGTGTTTGATGCTCAAATGATGATCAAAAATAGATAAGAGTCGAATTTCATTGATGATAAAAGAGATAATGATGATTTGGATTGATGAAAAAGGATAGAGATGAAGAAATCAAGAGTAAGTCGATCCTGGACTGGCGTCCAGAAGTTTGAACTGGCATCCAGAATGGACGAGCGTTTGAAGATATGGACGAGCGTCCAGGAGAAGAAAGTTGATACAGAGAGTTTGGACGCTGAGTGGACGGGCGTCTGAAGCAAGGCCAGAACTGAGCGAACGAGCGTCCGGGAAGAGTGGACGGGCGTCCAGCCGCCGCCATGCTGAAACCAACTTAGTTATCTATAAATACAGCTGCGTTTTTCCACATCAGATATAACAATTACACAATACTCGAAACCCTAATCCTAGGGGCGGCTTAGGCTGCGGTTTTTACCAGTTTTCATCAACTTTTATGTTCTTAAATTCTTAGACTAGATTAGCTACTTTTTATGTCTTTCTATACAATTCGAAGCTTGAAGAGGATGCTAAGAGGCTAGACCTCCATTGAACGAGCGTTGTGAAGCCGTCCGATCAACAATTCAGTTTCTTTTCGTGATTATTTTGTGAGTATCTATTACGTGTTGTTTCTTTTATCATGCTTTATGTTGTTTATTGCAAATTTATATCGAAAGATGTTTACTTTGTTGATCGTTTATTTGATGAAAATCATGTTAGACTTTAGATCACCATGATAGAGAATAGATATCTGATCTAAGTAACGAAAGTTATTAGGTTAGATTTCTAGGTTAGAAATGTTTAAAGGTTACACCTTTGGTTAGAAAAGCGTTAATCTTTAGATCTAAAGATAGAGATTAATAGACGAACTTGCCTAAGAAATTAGGGTTCATACCTTTGATCAGGTGGATCACAACTTGATTAGTAATCGCGAAATAATCTGAATGGAAATTGAATGTTGATAAGATAGGTGGATCAATTGCTTGTTCGTTCGTAACTTATTGATTTAAAACCCCTTGAATTTGAATTGTTTAGCTTAGTTAGTCTTTTATTGCATACTAGGTTTAGTTTAGTTTAAATTGGTTCGAAACTATCCTTCCTGGCTTTAGGTCATTGATCTTCTGTCCAGTTTACGTTATTGTCTTTCTTGTGAATTATTTACTGTTTTCGTATCTGTTTAGTTTAGTAATCGTGACATAGTTAGGTTGGAATAAAGACTAGAGTTAACAACCTCCGATTCCCCGTAAGATCGACCCGGTATCAACCTCTTTACTACGATCCTTGCACTTGAGGTATATCGGATTATAAATTTATTACTTGTTAATAAAATACGTGACAAGAGTCGAGAAATTGCTAAAGAAAAGGAAATTTAGCAATCAACCTTAAGATGGAAGTATTGAGAGAGCTTGAGAATTACTGAAAATGTAACAGAGAATGATTGGTGCGAACAAGAATGCTTTTTGGTCAACTTCCAAAACCTTTTAGAACGGTGATCCAAGTGAAAATCTAAAATGGTGTGCAATTCGTTCTGCAACTATCCTTATCTTTCACTTTACACTTTTTCACCTTCAAACTTTTCGATCCTCACACCAATCTGCCCCAACTGTTCACATTTCTAACCATTCTTTCATCCCCACTCTATCTTTCCATATGTTTCACTCTCCCACCCTACTCAATCCCTTAAACAATACCTACCCAAACCCAATTCCTTAACCAATTTTCAACCCACCCGAAACACAATTTCTTACCCACCCTTTATTTTTTCTTACCATCCTTATGTATATCTTTTTCTAAACCCATCATACTCTCAACCTCCATTTTGTTTACATAATACCCTTGTGTTGCGGAGTTAGAAATATTGCTAAGTTATAATGATTATCTTTTATCATTTTGGTTTTCATGATCCTAGCTGGGGTAAGTGTAGCTTTGAACCTAGCTAGATTTTAAAAGTTTTTGGTTCAATCAAAATACAACTTATCTTTCTACCGGAAGTTTTACATTTCACACTTTTACGCCTATTCCGGCATTTCTAGATGATGAGTTTTGTTCTATACTATCACACCGATCCGACCTTGTTGATGACGATGAGAACTTCTACATGCTAAATTGGGTGATTAGTAATTTCGAGGAGTAACTACATTTCCCTAAATTGTTGACATCCACTCAATAGGTCCCCCCAATCTGTTATACCTTACCAAGTTTCTTTTTTACTCTGGATTGAATACATGGTTGATCCAGTCAACCTCGTGTTTTCCCACATGGGGTAATGCTTTTTGATCTTTGTCTTCTCCACCCGGTTTTACTAATATTTTTGTGGTGGAGGATATCGATGAAGACTATAATCTTTTGTTGATTGTTTATTTTTCTTTCTATTTAGTATTTTTCTTTCTGCGTCTATATATATCCTTTTTCTTATTCATTTTAGAATTCGTGTCTGAACGAGTCGTTTTAACTCTTTGGTTTTCCTTGTCATTGGTTGTATAAAATAAAGTGGCTTAATTTGTTTTTGGATATTTTATATCTAATTATCGCCACATTATTTTATATCTTCCATCGACGTGTTGTTATTGATTTCGTGGAGTTTCGTTTGGTTTGCTTAAACAGTTTTCATTTGCTTCTCCACGACATTCTTGGATTACTCCGATGTTCTTCATCTACTTGAGAGCCGTTTCCAGAGCTAAGTCTTTTTCTTAAATTCTCATTTTTATTTGTCATTGGGGACAATGCCCTGTTTAAGTGGGGGGTAGGAGACTTAGCTATGATGTGATATGTGTTAAAATTGGATGAAACGGTGAAAAGTTGAAGAAAATTGAAAAATGCCAAATTAATTATCTCGTACCCTTAGAATTGTGAGTTCTTAAAACATTGAATTGATAGGAAAGGAACCAAGTTGCATGATTACATGATCATTTTATACTTATGTGAATGTAAATTTAAGGATATTCATGCCGACTGTTGCAAGTAGTTATTTGTTATTCGATTACTCGATTTTGAATCGACTATTATCGCACGAATAATAATAACTGAAGAAATTATGTGTTCATTGCGTAGATGATTGGTTATGTGAACTTAGTGTCGATATTTATCTGCTGATGTATTCCTATCTTCTAGCCATCAAAGCGGAGTAATAAGCTTGAGAATTATCTGTGTTTTGACAATGCGTTAAACACTGGGCTTGTAATAACGTTACCAAAGTAGCCTCGTGCTTGTGGTAATATTCAATGTTGTCCACTAATACGTGAGAGGGGATTCTTGCAATGCATACTTTACCTTTAAAGCAAGTTTTTTCTTGAGAAGTGGTAAAGCTTGAAATTATAAAAATGCGAAGAAATTCAAATTTTTAAGAGGCTTTGAGTATTTTCTCGGTCTCCGAGTCCAAAAACCTTACAGATGACGCTCTTGCTTATTGCACCATGTCTTTAACCATTGTGAGGCTTAATAAGTGGGAATACTGATATTGGTAGGTTAAGACTGCGTAGTTGGCATAAACTTTAATCTTACCTCGAATATATAAAACTTAATGCACATGCACACATCACATCGATTCATAACGAGTAGTGAATAATGGATACCTTATGAGCATGACTGGTATGAGTTGGCTCGAGTTTCTTATGTAAGTATGATTTGACCATGGAAAATGTAATCTTGGGGAATGACTTATTGATGCTTTGTTCGGGACGATCAAAGTCTAAGTGGGGGGTAGTTGATGACGGTCAAATTATACCCATAAAGGTCATCAACGTTATCCTTAAATCGAGCATAATAATATATATTTTATATTAAATCACATGTTTATAATGTTTATTTAATGTTATGTTATTTATAGAATATAATTTGGTATTTATCTATTTTTATTCTTTAAATATGATTTACTGTGTGATAATTATTGATTTTATAGATTACGGTGAATCAGAGGATATCTACCAACGAAGGAAGTAAATCTCAAGATAAATCGGAGCAGAATCGGATTGAATAAAAGATAAATACCAAGCAAAGACTAAAAGAGGAGTAAGAGCAGGAAAAGCCAATGAGCCAATCGAATCGATGGACTCGCCGGCAATGAGCCTACTTTTGGGAGCGAGTTCAACAAAACCACCGGATTGACTTGGAGTTATCTCGACGCGTTATTAGAGTTTAGGAAACGTAAATTAGGTCGGCTGGAGTTTATCCTGAGTCGGTTTTCCAAGCCTATATATACTTATTTGATTGTAACACAATATACACTTTACATCACTTTTCATAACACAAATCCTCAGTTTCTCAGAGCAGTTTTTAATACAAGTTCAGCAGTAATTATGTGAGTTCTTGTTTTTATTTGTTCTTTGTTCTTTGTAATTAAGTCCCCCCAATTATTGTTTATTGTTTGAGGTTGTTCGTTCTTCACCGAACGATGTAGATCTAAGGATACGATATGAGGCAGTGGGGATTCCTTGTCTATAAGGATCCACACGTCCAGATCTGTTATCCGGTGACCTATAGATGACTTTGGTATGATCGACAATCGTGTTTTTAGTAGATCTATATAATGGCTTTATGAATCTCTATTTTATCCGTTACGTATGTAGAAACGCTAAGATTTAGGTTTTCGCGCGTCAATCTAGCCAATTTTTATGGTGTGATTGTCCACCTAGAATTTCTTATCTTAGTAGGTATGGCTACGGCCACGTTGCTCATCCTGCTTTAATTAGCGATTATTAGGAAATACCAATATAGGGCTCCTAGGTCGGCTCATGAATTGATCTTACGGGACTTTCGGTGAGATCTAGATCCTGCTCAGATTTGGGAATTGTCGACACCTAGTTATACGTAAATCGTAGATTAACAGAAGACCTAAAAAGTAATTGTTAATGGGACAGAGACTGATGCGATCACTTAGTAAGTACGCCTAACCACAGGAATGTTGCCTAGGTATGGAATACGGTTAATATCGGCATCCCTAGTTTTGTAAGCGTGCAAGTTATATGAGATGGAGGCCTACGAAGCGAAGTCACGTAATGTAGCACAGTGATCAAGATGGCCTACCCGGAGCTAGATCTTGTTTAGAGGATGACTCCCGTAGCCAATATAAGAGAAATACAAATCGGGTTAATAGTTGTCGAGTCTAGCTTAATTATATAGAATCTCTAGATCCAAACGATAACATAATAATCGAGGAGGTTAATTACGTTGTCTTTGTTGTGTTGTGTTGTGTCGAGTCATGTCCTTTATCTTTCTTATCTTTCGTTGGTCGTAGACCGCCTTTGTGTCCTTGACATTAATAATTAATTGTTTGTAAATAAATGACCCATAATTGGTTCCCTGTGGGATCCCTTGATTCGCTATAGCTATACTACGATGGACCTAGTCCTCTTGCTAGTATTGGTTTATGGTGGTCAAGTATTTTATTATTACTTGATCTACGTCATCAAAAATCTGTCTAGGAGAGCCTTGGGAGGTGGTGGTGCCACCAAGAGAGGAAGAAGAAGGGGGAAGATGATGGAGGTTCGGGTGCATAAATATTCGATCCTGATAAAGTTTTTATGCTGAAAACTGCTTATGTGGCATTTCGGCATACGCCACTAAAGGTACGGCCCACCGGAATAACTAACTCTGACAACGTTCTGTGACGATTCGACGCGCGCCGATAATGTTCCGGCCTGCGCCGTTCTTCACAGCATCTCAGTAAAATAGACATAACTTGATTTTTAGACCTCCGATTTATGTGATTCAAAGTGCGTTGGAAAGCTTGTGTCTTGATCTACAACTATCATGTATAAGTCTTCTCCATAAAATGTTTCTATGTGCGTTCCAAATTCCATTGAAGATAGGCTACGGTAGAAGCACTAAGGACAATTGATCCGTTTGAACTCGATAGCTTCCGGCACACTCTTATAGCCCTCAAAAGATGTCTCTAGGCTCAACACGTGTCGTCCATTGAGGTCTTGGTCAACCTATAATCTTACAATAAATCACAAAAATACCAAGTGTAAGCCCAACACGACGCTCCGGTTACTAAACCGTACAAATCCTATCAAAATATGATATTTTATATAATAATTACTACCTACACATTTGGATGAAACTAAGAAATTAATGACTTGAATTGGTACAATAATGCTCAAAGTGGTATCAAAAATGGGGTAAAATGTCATAATAATGAGCGACAATTTGTCTCTCATCACAACTCCACACTTAGCTTTTGGTCGTCCTCGAGCAAAACAAGCGACAAAACAAAATGAATGAGGGACAAATGCATGAAGATATAAGATGTAAGGGACAACCGGTCGATGCAACTATTCGATCCATAACCACACGTTAACCTCAATATAAGTGTATAACAGTGTGTGTGTGTGTGTGTGTGTGTGTGTGTGTGTGTGTGTGAATAGTCTTCAAATTTGTTACCAAGCAACCAATTATGAAATCATGCATGCAAGACTTGTATAATGCAATCCATAGGCTTAAGAATGATACCAATCTCCACTAATCAAGGCATTCGGAGTCAAGAAGATAGGTCGGGTAGGACTTGCAAGCTTGTAACGTTAGGCCTGGGTAGTTGGCTAAGCGAAAAGTAAAAAGGATATATCAAAGAGAACAATTGCAAGGTAGCAATCCTCTACACCTTCACTTCCTAAAATGTCAAATTGATATCTCTTCTTCTTATTTTGCAAAAAAAATTCCGAGGTGGCCACTTCAACAAAGAACAAAAGAGATAAGAAACACGGCTTTAAATCAATGCAATTTCCCAAAGCTTGAGTTACTTGACATCGATAAACTAGTCTTCAAATGGGCTCTTCTTGACTAACCATTTATTGAACTTTATTTACAACTTCATTGAACTTTGAAATTTTTTTGGATTTTTTTTTTCTTGATAATTTTTTTTTTGAACTAAAGAAAAACATACACCAATGGACTCCGAATTGATAGGATACCATCTCAACTTTGTGCCAAATAATGTCTTCTAACTCTTGCCCAACTTCTAATGTCGTCACCACAACAATACATAGAAACTTGCTAAACTTGCGGGACATCAAGGGAATGTAGACCAAAATTAGGCTATGGGTCGGATTATAATAAGACTAATCACGAATGGCTAGTTTCGAGTGGGGTCTCACCACTCTACAAAGGCTGAGGTGGGACAGGTGGAAATTACGTTCGGGACGGCCATTTGGCTATGGTCGAGTCAAAGAAATGCCATGACCGTCATCCCTAACTTCGACTCCAAACACCTTTATATTTCGCCTCTAAAGGATATCAAGCCTAATTTCTAGTTGCTATGGAAACGTGCTTACATGATATCATACAAAAGTTGCATGTTAACAAAAGATTGAGACTATACGTGTACAAGGAATTCATGTTACACAAATAGATTTGGGGTTAAAATGCACTTACGGTTCACATTGGTTATACACATCCAAATTGATCATTACATCTTCAAATCCATGAAATATATACCTTGTACAGTTTATTTTAATCAACTAGAGAATGCTCAAAAATGATCGAAAACTAAGGGATTTTCTGATACAAAAATAAGCACTAATGCCATTTCTAGACCAACCATGAATCCACTCCCCACTTATGAACTTGCATTGTCCCCAATGTAAAGTGAGGGTAATGAAATGGTTGGGAAAGCAATGATGCACCAAAACAAGTCAAAACAAATACCGGGATGCAATAAAAGGGTGGGTGGGTGGGCATGAACAAGAAAGACAACCAATGAAATGACAAGTGATCCCAAGTATGAGCAAAGTATCAAACAAAATGTAGAGACAAAAAGATCAGTGGCCACACCCAGCCTTACAAAAGAGCAAAAATATTATACCAAACTTTTCGGGCTGCCTCCCGGTAGTGCTTTTGTTTAACGTCGTTTGCTCGACGGGATTATACGGTTAGAAATAATGGAAGTTATACAGATTATCGTGAATGGATACCACTAACAATTACTCACATAAGCATGTAGCATATTTCAAGCACAAAAGCCAACCAAAAGATAATGCTTAAGAAGTAAAAAAGAAAGATAGTACCCGTGATTGCTAAATTTATAGTCTGTAGCTAGACTTTGCCTTACTTAGGTCTCTAATGCACCGGTGGTGGGTCATTCTTATGCACCGCATCCATATTTTTTTTTTATCAAAATCGGTCTCCAAATAATGTAGATGAATGCCACCAATCCCAATGATTCTTGACCTTTTACTTGGATTTCTGAGCTTTTGGTTTGTGAGCTTTCACATTATCGCTCACATCTTCTTCTTCAACTACCTGCGTGTTAGTACGATCCACAACAAGGGGACACAAATTGTCCACAAAAGAAAAATATTCTAGTGTAGCGCACGGATATTTCAATAAAGTGTAGATGTTGAAGACAACGCGCTCATCATTCACTCCTAAACTAAGCTCTCCCTTACGAACATCGATTACAGCTTCCACCGTTGCTAAAAATGGTCTACTGAGGATAAGGGGTGTAGTGTACCCTTCCTCCATATCCATAACAACATAATCTACGGGGAAGTAAAATTTATCAACCTTCACTAGTACATCCTCAATGACTCCCATTGGGCGTTTTATGGATCTATCCTCAAGTTGAAAAGTCATCTCCGTACGCTTAAGCTTGCCTATGCCAAGATTCATGAAATCATTGTAGGACATGAGGTTTATGCTCGCACCGAGATCACATATCGCTTTTTCAAACAAAAGTCCCCCAATATCACATGGGAGTGTAAAACTCCTGGGGTCCTTAAGCTTAGAAGGGAGCTTATGTTGAAGCACGGAAGAACACTCCTCACTTAGACACACTGTCTCATATTCTTCCAACCATTTCTTTTTGGATAGTATGTCTTTAAGAAACTTACCATAAGCCGGCATATTAGTGAGTGCTTCGATGAAAGGGATATGAATAGTTAAGTGCCGAAAAGTGTCAAGAAAATGTGCATATTTCTCATCCAACTTCATCTTTTTGATTTCCTCATGAGGGGGATAGGGAAGTGATTCAAGATCACTTAAAGTAGGGTTAGAATGTATACCTCCATTACCCTTGCCGTTTGATGAAGATGGTGAAGCTTCCTTGAATGTTCGTGCCTTTGGTGGACGCCATGTGTCATCATTCTGCACCATTTTCCTTGAAGGATGTCCAGAAACTTTTTTCTTACTCTCAGTGTGCACCGGGTTATGACCGGCATGAGCCGGCTTCACTCCAGAATTCTCTGGTTTCTCCCTTGTAATTCCGGCGTGAGCCGACTTGCTTGTGCAAATTCTAGAAACTTTTGAATCATTCCCGGTGTGAGCCGACCTTCCATTGACGGTTTCCTCTCTAACATGCTCGTTGAATAAGGTCCTTAAGTCACTAGATCTTGGGTTTTTCAACAATCTCGGAACCTTAATCCATTCCTCTTCTTCTTTCTCCACCTCAACATAGCCATCATTTCTCAAAAAATCATCAACAATCACCTCTTCCTCTTCACCCAGCCCTTCATCTTTCTTATTATTCAAATCTTCTTCAACCTCATTGCTTCCATCATTATGCCCATATAACTTTCCACTTCGAGTAATAACATGGACTCCTCTCGGGTTTCTCTCAGTGTTACTTGGTAATACACCTGGGGGTCTACTACTATTTCTCTCGCCTTCCCCAGTCAAATAGTCTTCAATACCTCTCATTGATGCTTCCACCATTCTCATTCTTGTATTTAGTCCCACAATGGATGTTTTCAAAGTAACAACCTCTTGAGACATCATACCAATAGAAGTCATCATTGTTTGCATATTGGCGGCTTGAGTAAACACAACTCCCATCAAGTTTTCAATCATTTTTTTAAAATGGGAGACATCCTCCATTGATAACTTTGTTGAACAGGGCTTGTTGAGTAGGAATTTGTTGGTAAAAAGGATGTGGTTCAAAAACATTGGTGTGTGTGTTGTTCAAATCCCGACGTTGTCTCAATAAATTCATTTCTTCTTGTGTAGATACATCGAGTTTGATAATTTTTCGATATGAACAACACCCAGTGGCAAATCATCACATGCTCCATGCTTAAACCCACTCTTTCCTGCTTTTAATTCATCAATACTTTTATTTATCACCTTCAATTCTCTAAAAATTTCTTTCTCATTTGAATTGTGCTCATCCCCAATGGCAACATCCTTTTCACTTTGACCGGGATCCTACAATTTCTCATTTCTTGTCACTCTTTCAATAGCCTTATAAACTTCTTGGGCCGTGCTCATCATAAGTGATCCATGGCATGCCGAATCAATTTTGTGCCCTTGACAATTTATGCAAGCCTCTACAAAATAATTGGACTTGCATGTTCAAAGTTTATTCATGATTTGGACACGCCCTCAAAATCTTCTTAAAACGGTCCCAAGCATTGTCCAAAGATTCAATTAAATCTTGCCTGAAATTAGCAACTCTTACCTTCAACTCCAAATATCTACCCGGTGGAAAGTAATGCTTCAAGAGAATGAGGTACAAGGATGGCATAACCACAAAAATGCCCTTTTTGAACAAAACCCCTTAAATCCAAATAACTATCCTCCACCACCCCAAGAACCATATCCATATGATCCACCCCCAAATCCACCCTACCAAGATAGACTGCTTTGTGAGAAATCCATTCAAAGAAAAAATCAAGTTCATAATCCTATTCAGCTATCTCACATTGATGCACAAAACTTTTCAATCAAGTCACATATGTTCGGTCTAGTGGAGAGTAGAGCTCAATTCCATCAAAAGGCCCATGATGACCCGTATTCACACCTTTATAACCTTGAAGAAATATACAATACGGGATTCCAAAATAGTGCTTGTCAAGAATTAACCCGTCTTGCATTATTTCCTTTTTCTTTGAAGGGTCAAGCAAAGGAATGGATTATGTCACTTCCCCACCATCACTTGCAATCATGGGATGAAATAAAGATCGAGTTTTCATTTTCTCTTCTTGGTGTAATGACTCTTGTGAGGATGCTTCACTAAGATCCAATTCACTACGAGCTTGGCCAACCTTTCTCTCAAATAAACGATCCCTAATATAAGTGTTGATATCCAGGATGTAATGAGTATCAATGGCCTTACCACATTGAGGGTGGTTCATCAACTACAAGATAGGAAACAATAAGAGCACAATTAATAGCACTTGGTGGCTTACCAAAGAGGTAAGCACCAAAAAAGTAAAAAAAGAAAAGATTAGAAAATTTTTGACTTATTCTTAAGACTTTTAAGCTAGTATAAGTATCAACCGTTACACAATCCCCGGAAACGGCGCCAAAAATCTTGATCGAGACTTTCTAGGTGTCTAATCTAACCGGCAGTGTACCGGGTCAATTGTAGTCTAGTAAGTGGTCAAGGTCGTATCCACGAGGATTGTGAGGTTGAACACCAAAAAGCTATTATTATCTTGATATAAGTCATAAATTAACAAGAAGGTAAATGTATCTATGATTCTACCACTACAAAGGGTGATAAAATTATAAAAGGTCTAACCAAGACAAAGCAATGATCAAGTATATCTCTACTAGTATCATGGGAATGAACTACCTACCAACCTTCCATTAGTGTTCAAGTGTGTGTTACCGGTGCACTCCAAAGCTAGTAGTTTCCCCTCATACGAGTGAATGAAACTACTCTATGCCTCCTCCTTGGTCTAAGAACCCTAGACCTAATGATTCAACAAGATTAATATCTTGAATGAAATGACAATGTCAACTATCCCCGGATAAGAAATCGAATTCCAATTAAGGTCAATTTTACCTTCCGGTTCACCTATTCCTTCTCCCACACTTAATATCTCCTTCGGTCTCAACTAAGTGTGTGTGTGTGTGTGTGTGCTAGTGCTAGGTGATCAATCCAACACCAACAAGCAATACATTGCAAATAGGAAAAGATTCATCATAATCGAAATGAACAACATAAACAACCATTCCCAATCAACATAAGAGATTAACTAGCACTACAACATAATCTTGGCTAGATAAACCTAGCCACCCATAACCATAAACATCAACATAACAAAGCTAACATTTATAATCATAAAAAAAATTGAATGAAGATAAAAGTTAAAGATTAACAAACCAAAAGCAAGAAAATTCGAGTTTGGTGTTCTTCATCCAACTCTAAAAGCTTCAATGGACTCAAACTAGAGTGTGTTAACTCCAATCAAAGTAGTAGAAGCTAAACTAGGATCCTTAACTATTACAATCAAAATCAAAAATTAATTTTGGTGACAAAATCCGGCTAGGAGAGCCTTGGGAGGTGGTGGTGCCACCAAGAGAGGAAGAAGATGGGGGGTTCGGGGGGATAAAAATTCGATCCTGATAAAGTTTTTATGCTGAAAACTGCTTCTGTGGCATTTCAGCGTACACCACTAAAGGTCCAGCATGCCGGAAAAACTAACTCTGACAGTTTTCTGCGATGATTCTGCACGCTCCGCTAAAGGTCCGGCCTACGCCGGTCTTCACAACATCTTAGTAAAATATACATAACTTGAGGTTTAGACCTCCGATTGATGTGATTCAAAGTGCATGGGAAATATAGTTTCTTGATCTACAAATATCATGTAGAAGTATTCTCCAAAAAATGCCTCTAAGTGGGGTCAAAAGTCCGTTGAAGATAGGATACGGTAGAAGCACTAAGGACAATAGATCCGTTTGAACACGATAGCTTCCGGCACACTCTTCTAGCCCTCAAAAGATGTGTCTAGGCTCAAAACGTGTTGTCCATCAGGGTCTTGGTCAACCTATAATCCTGCAATAAATCACAAAAATACCAAGTGTAAACCCAACACGACGCTCCGGTTACTAAACCGATACAAAACCTATCAAATATGATATTTTATATAATAATTACTACATACACATTTGGATGAAACTAAGCAATTAATGACTTGAATTGGTACAATAATGCTCAAAGTGGTATCAGAAATGGGGTAAAATGTCATAATAATGAGCGACAATTTGTCTCTCATCAAGTACTGAAAAATAAAAATTCCAGTAAGTAAATGCGTAAAGTAAATGCATAAAATAAAACACAACACAAGGTTTTGTAGTGGTTCTATGTGGTGTATTAATGTCGGTCCACTCTTATCCTGTGATGTTGGAGGAAATTCACTAGTTCTCTTTGAGGTACAGTTACAAAAAGTCCTAGTATGATTGTCTTTGACTAATCCCTAGCTTCACAATCTAAATACTCGGATAACAGGTAGAATTGTTGCTTCTCCAAATGCTCTGCTAGTCCTAGAAGGGTTGAATTGCCTCTTCACCAGCTCTACCACAAACACAGTCTTCCTGACTACAACAACTATCCTTGGCACCTTCAACCAGATGCTTCACAGTCTTCAACATTTGATTAGATCAAAGCAAGATTTAATCAACAAAGTGATTCAGCTTCAGAATCTTCAAGTGTTCAAATACTTGGTAGATCGTTGATTACTTCTACACTTGAAATTTTTTTTAGGATTTGATCTATATGAGCTTAGATGATGATGGTAAACATAGCAGATATTCAAAGCTCTTTATAGAAATTAGTAGGCAAAAGTTCTCAAAAGTGCTTCATCTTTGTTGCTAAGTCTTCTATTTATAGTGTGAAATCCAACATTTGAATTTTTTCATTCTCAACGGTCCTCTTTGGATTCCATGGAATATGCCATCATCTGTGTCAGCCTGTCAGTGTCCTTTCTGACATGTCAGACTATCAACTAATTAGATTGCTTGTTCTTCAACGTTCAGATTTATCCTGTGTTATTCTAATTAGCTGACTTTTGCTCTTAGTTGTGCTGACATTGTTGAGTATCTCAGCATTCAGCTGGTTTTGCATAACCTCGGCTTTCATCATATTTCTTAGTTGTTATGCATTCTTTCATCAGACCTTGAATTTGTGAGAACATATTACACCATTTCTTCAAAATATTAATTAAGATCCTTTCATTACATTGTCCTTTTGGATCTTAGACCTTCAATACAAGATCTATATAGTTAGTTCAGGTCATCACAGACTTGCCTAAATTCTAACCATTATAGTCTCAGCTTAGATCTTCAATTACTAAGTCTGGAACCTCAGTCTTCAGCTTTTGAACTAAGTTTAATCCCTCAGCCTTCATTAACTGAGTTTGTTCCTGATCCACGGTGTAAGTCACTCTACTCACGAAATACTAGCAAGAGTACTAGGTCAATCGTAGCATAGTGAGGGCGAGTCAAGGTCGATCCCACAGAGACGATGCAACACAGATAATAATTCATAAATATAACCAAGAACACAAATAGTGGTCCCTAGACCAACATAAGAAAAGAAAAGTAAATGGTGTATCCCTCCTTACCGATCTCCTAACTTGGTGTAATTAATCTTTATGTCTACTTTTCCCTGTAATTACCTAATTCAACCAGAACGTGTATCTAATTCAGTTTTAAGCTATGGGTGCAATCTTCTAGTTTTATCTACTTCCATTTAAAGGACAGTGGACGTCTATGTGCAGTTAGCCTCCTTCGTTGGTTGTATTAACTCACACGCAATAAGTTCTAGAAAGTGCCGGCTCAAGACCGAGAACCTCCCTAAGCAGCTATTGTGGATTGACTAGTACGTTCCAAGGGAATGATCCAGACTACGTCCTAATTAACACTACACTTTATCGTCCTTTATGTTAATTTACAATGTACGACTACCAGATTGGCCAGATCTAAATAATCGGTAGTTAAACCTGTCGATCAACATAGCTGACGCCGAATCTTCAGATTATAGTGACCAAAAAGATGTCCCACGGCTGCGATATAGACCGTCGCCGTCGCGGTGGCGGTGGTTCCTAATTCTAAAATTACATCATGTTGTTATGGTTAACTAGGGTTAATAACAGTTCGTTTAGACATGCAAATTAATTACAACACGTTAATCTAACTTAATCTACCATGTTAAAAGTATAAAAGAACGTTCAAAACTTCATACCTTCTTTGATGGAGGATCTAGCTTGATCAACTCAAGCTAGTTGATGGATTGGAGAAGATAACCAAGAGAAAACACACGCAAAAACTTAAGGAAACCTTTATTTCATAAAAGTGGATAATTGTTGTGGTACATTGTACAATAGATCTGACATATGATATATAAGCCATAAAACCCACATAATAATCCTAAACCTAACCGACAATCGTAATTTACTGCTCTTTAATTTCGTGTTGTCCAAGGCTTTGCGGAAGCGGCTAGGGCTTCCACAGCTTCGGGGCTATTTTCTCTTCTTTCTGGCCCAGCAGACTTCGTATAGACTTTCTTGACTTTGGCCCAATGCCCACTTTTCATTCGAACTCACTCCTCTTCAGCTCCATAACACGGTATTCCTGAAAATCAAGTAAAACGAGGTCGAACAGTACCAAATATGGGGATAAAATACAAAGATGCAGAATTAACGACCAGGGAACCGACACTAGGCAATTGACACGCATTTCATGCAATAATCTGACTGTCAATTATCAATTGAGCATAATTTGAGGCAAATAAAGGCATGATTTATGATATTAATTTCGATGTGATCAACTACCCTTACTTAGCTTTTGGTCGTCCCAAACAAAAAGGCGAAAGAAAATGAACCCCGGACCAATATACAAGTTAACTAAAAACAGCTAAGTGTCACAAAAACCGATATAAGAATCATGCCAACTCGCATCCATAAGAAACGCATTAAACAATTATCTACTCATGAACCGGTGTGTGTGTGTGTGTGTGTGTGTGTGTGTGTGTGTGTGTGTGTGTGTGTGTGTGTGTGTGTGTGTGTGTGTGCAATAACCCTCAAACCGTAGTAGTATAGACAGATTCTCCTCATTTCAACTTATAGTCTAGATAGTAGTCCCGAGGATTCTTGTCCCTTTACGCCATCTTTTTATAAATATTTTTATTTATTTTAGCACGTAGGTAAAGTCAACTGGGCAAGGCGGACCAGGAACCGAGTACTACTCCAAGGCTCGCGTTTATCGGTCTTTTTATTATGCGAGGGTCGTGCGTCTTACGCTCCGAGTTTGCTACCCTCTTGCCAAAGAGAGAGAAATAGCATATATAGATTGTTGGACTTATTTTTAAGTTTTAGTGATGAGTGCCAGACTAACTGTTATAGAGAAAAGGCAAAAAGATGTATAGATCAAATGTATAGGTTTATTAGAGTTTGATCTTTGTATAGGTTTGATCAAACAAGCACTGTAAAGGTCAGCTGACTTATATCAGCAGACTAGTCTAGATCGATAGGGTAGTTAGTCAAGAGACTTATCAGAACCCTCAAGACCTGGAAAAGTGAGGGCTCAAACTCAGTTAATGAAGGCTAAGGGATCAAACTTAGTAATTAAAGTCAAGGATATGGAATCAAAATTTAGGGAAGTCTATGATGACCTAAACTGATTACATATACCTTGTGTACAAGGTCTAAGTTCCATAAGGTGGATGATAATTGGAACTTAGTTATATGCAAAAAGGTGTAATCTAACTTCATAAATAAAAGTTAGATAAAAGACAGCTAGCAAAATATGGTTCAAATTGATCGATATGTATCTCAAAGAGACTTATGAACTCATTGATACATATACCTCGATTTATTCAATATTACATTGGAAGAAAACATGGATAAGGACAGCTAACAACCTCTGATTTTATCAAACAAATCAATGGTTAAGATTAAAGGGACGTTGGGATGATTCAGGACTTTATCCAATGGTTGCAAGTCAAAGAATGGACAGACTGTACACTGTCAAAAAGCAA
Source organism: Gentiana macrophylla (assembly GCA_026214975.1). Lineage (NCBI taxonomy): Eukaryota > Viridiplantae > Streptophyta > Magnoliopsida > Gentianales > Gentianaceae > Gentiana > Gentiana macrophylla. The sequence continues at coordinate 66,096,014 of CM047816.1, read as the reverse complement.
TCTGACTGTGTCAGTACTATGAACAGTGACAGAAATCAAGTCAAATGGGACAAAATCTGGAACGGCTATATTTGAATTTCAAATACAAGTCACAAGGACTCCGACCTATAAATAGAGGGCTCCTAATTCAGATACAAGAGATGAAAAAGAAATATTTGAAGGATCTATCTTCAGCAATCAGAATTAAATCAGGAAAAACACCATGTCGAACCTCTACCGAGATTAAGGCTACCGATCCGAGAAAATCTTCAAGTGTAATCAGTATTCAAGCTACATCAAGTTTACACACTTGAAGACCGCAAGTCTTGATCATATCATCTCGATCAACTCGCCAGAATCGAATCATTTTTGTGTTTCAAACTTTCTTTTACAAGAAATCTGTTGAAGACAGTGAAGCACATCTGTGTGAAAGATCGTTGTTTGTGGTGTGGAGTGGTGAAGAGGCAATCCTATCCTTCAAGGACAGTGGAAGACTTTGGAGCAAAGCAATCCTACCTTTCTAGTTTTCGTTTGTGAAGCCATAGCTATTGGTGAAGGACAAACATCTTAGGGATTTTTGTAATGAGATATATCAAGAATCTCTAGTGAATTACCTCCAACATCACAAGAGAAGAGTGGGTAGCGAGGATTACACCACCTGAACCACTATAAAAATCGCCTATTTACTTTCTCGCATTTATATTTCGCACATATTTTATATAACACATCAACCTACTGAATCTAGCAACTGAATTCACACACATACACTACTGAGTATCTAATACTTAGTATCATATTTAACAACAAGTAATAAGGCTTAATCTTTGATATAATTCCGCTACACAAATTCAGTAAACTCAACAGTCAGCAGACTACTGAGTGTCAGCAGACTACTAAAGGATCAGCAGGCTGCTGAAGCTGTTGAGTTTGTTAACTCCAAAAGTTTTAAGTGTTAAGTTTATTCACCCCCCCCCTAAACTTAACCAAAGCCTTTTCAAGGGACCAACAATTGGTATCGGAGCAGTGCTTCTGTTCTGAAGTAATCCTACTTGTTGTGCTTGTGGAAATTCTTTGAAAACTTTTTCAAGTCTCTAATTTTCAAAACTTGCATCATGGATAACAATCAGTATGCTAGAACAATGCTGATGTGTTCTTTGGATAGATTTGATGAATATAAACGTCGTATGCAGGCTTATCTAGCTGCTACACATGACGAAATGATGGATGTACTGACAGATGGACCACTGGAGATAACAAAAGCTGTAACTGTGGATAATGAGATCCAGTACATTCCAAAACCAAAGAGAGAATGGACAGCTGAAGATAGAAAGAGACCCAATCTCAACAACATTGCTATAGATATCATTTACAGAACTCTTGATAGCAAAATGTATATGAAAGTAAAATATTGCGAAACTGCCAATGAACTTTGGGACAAGTTGCAGTTAATTTGTGAAGGCAATGATGCAATCAAGAAGAATAAGATCAGTGTGGCAAAGAAGAAGTTTCAAGAGTTCAAAATGAAGCCAAATGAAACCATTGAACAAATGGAATCTAGGTTCAATGCTATCATGGATGAACTCACCCTACTGAGTGTGAAGTACTCACAAGAAGAAATAAACTCAAAAATCTTGGAAGCTTTACCTGCCAAAGAAGTTTGGGAGATGAAGGTGACAACAATAGAGGAAATGAGAAGCCTACATGAGGAAGACACCTTCAAACTGTTTTCAGATCTTAAGGCATATGAGTTTAGCAAGAAACTGGTGCCTGAAACAGAAAAAGAGGAACCAAAGACTACAGCATTGGCTGCTTCACATCAAGAAGAGACATCAGCAGCCCAAGATGATTTGTTGGATGAGATGCAAGAGCAAATTGAATTGCTGAGCAAGAAAATTAGATTGATGAAGACTGGAAAGAATTCACCTAGGAATTTCACAAAGAAAATCAATGAAAATAAAAAGGAAGAATCAAAGAAAGACAATGATTACTTATGCTATCATTGTAAGAAACCAGGACATTTCAAACCTGATTGTCCTGAGTTAAAACAGAAAAAAGAACCAGATTATCTTTGCTTTAACTACAAGAAGCCTAGACATTTCAGACCTGATTGTCCAGATCTACAAAAGAGCAAGAGTCAAAAAAGAAGACATGGAAAGAAAGCAATGGTTGCTGAAGATGAATCTGGTTATAAAGTTGAATCAGATAAAGGAAATGAATCTGATGACACTGCATTGGTTGCTGAATTGGATGATTATGCCTTGATGGCTAACATGGATGAGACAGAGGAAGTATACAATTATGTATCAATTAATACTCCTGCTGATAGTGATTGTGAATCCACCTGTGGTTCAAATCCCAAAAATTCTGATAATGAAGAAACTTTAGATGCCATCCTTAATCAATTGAGGATAATACAATCTGGTTATGAGATTGTGAAGGCAGAAAAAGAAGCTCTTCAGTCAGAAGTTGAAAGATTGAAAGCTGAATTGAGAATTCTTAAAGGAAAAGAAAAAGAAGTTGAACAGAATCAACATAAATCTACTGAACAATCAGTAGCCACTGAATCTGCTGAACAATCTTGTTCCTATGTTGTATTCAAATCTGGGAAGCCCTATGGTGATAGGACAGGTCTTGGATTTGGAACTCAACAATCCAACAGGAGTGGATCCAATAAGGTTACTGAACCTAGTGCCAGAATTGGTCCTAAGTTTGTACCTGCAAAAGATCCAACTCCAAGTAGGGTTGCTGAGGCAGTAAAGCCTACTGAGAAAGCTTCAAGGAAGCAAAATCAGAAGTCAACAGCTCCTAATAAAAAGATTAAATCTAAGAATAGGACTGCTGTGCCTTCTAGACATGCTGATAGCAGACCTGCTACCAAGTCTGCTGAACCACAGAAGGGTAAGAATCAGAAATATTCCAAGGATAAGAATCCTAAACCCAAAAATGTTAATCATTCAAGGGATACTTATCTTAGGGGGAAAGGTAGACTGTTCCCTACTGATGATGATTGGAATATTCCAGCCCCCACTGATAGAAACAGCAAATACAACCATACTGCTAGGGTAAAACCTAAGCAATGGAATCAGCAAAGGACTCAGCAGAGGACTTATATAAGACCTCAGTAGAGACCTCAGCAGACTCCATACTACAGGGTTGTTCCTAACAAACAGCAAACCTATGGTTATACTGGTGCTTCTAACAAAAGAAATCAATCCAAACAGCACTATATACCAAAAAGCCAGAAAGTATATATGAATCCTACACAACCAAATGTTAGATCTTATGGATGTGTGGAATACATGTATGAACATAAGTATGACACCTTTAGAAGAAGACCTTATGGAAACTTGCCAGGAGTCATGCTTACTACTGACCATCATGGACCCAAACAGATTTGGGTACCTAAAATGTATTGATTTTGTTTTGTAGGGTGTCTGGTACTTTGACAGTGGATGTTCCAGACATATGACAAAGAATACGCACTGTCTGACAAGCTATGTAGCAAAGGATGGTCCAAGAGTGAACTTTGGAAACAAGAACACACCTGGTTACACAAGAGGCTATGGCACACTTGTGAGGAATGGACTAACAATCATGAAAGTTGCATATGTTGAAGGACTGGACTACAACTTGCTGAGCACAGGACAATTATGTGACATGGGATACAAGGTCACTTTTGACAAAGGTACATGTACTGTCATCAGTGAAAGAGGTGATCAAGTTGTGTTGGCTGGAAGAAGACAACAAAATATGTATGTTGTGGATTGGTCAACTACAGTTCCAGAAACCTGCCTGATAGTGCATACCAAATCAGAACTCAATTGGTTATGGCACAAGAAGTTGAATCATCTGAATTTTGATGATATCAATCAGTTAGTAAAGAAGAAACTTGAGATTGGTTTACCTGAGATCACATTCAAGAAGGATGCTATTTGTGATGCATGTCAGCAAGGTAAACAAACAAAATCAAGCTTCAAGTCAAAAACAAAGCAATCAACTAAGAGAGTGTTGGAGCTGATGCATATGGATCTTTTTGGACCAGTGACTCCAACAAGTGTAACAAGAAAGAAGTACACCTTAGTGTTGTGAATGATTATTCAAGATACACTTGGGTGGTATTCATGAATAAGAAGAGTGAAACACTTCAAAAGATGCCAGAACTTTTGAAAAGATTACAAAATGAGAAAAGTGTCACAGTAGTTAAGATCAGATAAGGGTACTGAGTTTCTCAACAAAGTAACAAGAGAATACTGTGAACAAAATGGTGTACTACATCAACTTGTTGCTGCTGGTACACCTCAGCAAAATGGGGATGCTGAGAGAAGAAATAGGACTCTTAAAGAAGCAGGAAGAACTATGATTTGTGAAGCATTGTTACCTAAAAGGTACTGGGCTGAAGCAGTTAATACAGCATGCTACACACAAAATAGAACATCAGTGAACAAGAAGCTGCTGAAGACACCTTATGAAATTTGGAATGGAAGGATACCTAATATATCTTATTTCCATCCATTTGGAAGCAAATGTTTTATCTTAAATCATAAGGAACAATTGAAGACTTTCCAACCCAAGTCAGATGAAGGAATTTTCTTGGGATATTCTTCTGTCAGCAAGGCATTCAGGGTACTGAATAAAAGGACACTAAAACATGAAGAAACTATACATGTTGTGTTTGATGAACCCAAGTTCACTGGAATGGAAGATGAAGATTCGTGAGCTCTTTGAGAATCAACAAGTCACTGATCAAGAATGTGTTGATGTTTTGGAAAGGTTCAATGACTTAAAAGTTTCTGACTCTGGCCCTGCTGAACACCCTGCTGGTAATACTACTGATGCAACAACTGAGGAAGTTCAAGGATCTGCTGAACCCCCTGATGCTACAGCAGACCCTACTGAAGATGATGTTCCAGAGAATCAAACTAACCAAAATCCACAATGGTTAAAAGATCACCCTGCTGAACAAGTTATTGGCAACATACAGTAAGGTGTGAGGACTATAAGACAACTAGAAGCAATGTTTACATGCTTTCTATCTCAAATGGAACCAAAAGTTGTTGAAGAATCAATTTTAGATCCAAATTGGATAATTTCTATGCAAGAAGAGTTAAATGAATTTGAAAGAAATCAAGTTTGGACACTAGTGGAAAGGCCTAATCATCCAAATGTCACTGGCACAAAATGGGTATACAGAAACAAACTGGATGAATCTGGTACTATTGTGAGGAATAAGGCTAGACTAGTAGCAAAAGTCTATTCTCAAGCAGAAGAAATAGACTTTGATGAGACATATGCCCTTTTTGCAAGATTGGAAGCTATCAGATTATTCTTGGCATATGCTGCTTATAAAAATTTCAAGGTTTATCAGATGGATGTCAAAAGTGCATTTCTGAATGGCATTCTGGAAGAGGAGGTATATGTTCAGAAACCTCCTGGATTTGAAGTTAAAGATCAAGAAGATAAAGTGTATAGACTCAACAAAGCACTTTATGGTTTGAAACAAGCACCAAGAGCATGGTATGAGACTCTATCTCAATTCTTGGTGGATAATGGTTTTACAAAAGGCACCATTGATAAGACTCTTTTCAGAATCAGTGAAGGTGACAGCACCCTGCTGGTCCAGATTTATGTTGATGATATAATCTTTGGTTCTGAAAATGACTTACTTTGTGAAAAGTTTGCAAATCTGATGAAAAGTAAGTTCCAAATGAGTATGATGGGTGAATTGAACTATTTTTTGGGTTTACAAGTCAAACAGTTGAAAGATGGAATCTTCATTCATCAAACCAAGTACACCAAGGAGCTGCTGAAGAAGTTTGGTATGGAAAACACCACTAAGATATCAACTCCAATGAGTACAAACATCAGATTGGATGAAGATAAAGAAGGAAAAGATGTTGATCAGACCTTATCTGTGAAGGGTGATAGGCAATCGATGTACCCATCGCCAAATGAGACTGATATATCCTTTGTTGTAGGTTTTGTGCAAGATTTCAATCAAAACCTAAAGAAAGTCACTAGAGTGCGATAAAAGAGTTCTCAAGTATCTTAAAGAGACTTTGGGAGTAGGGATATGGTATTCTAAAGATGGACGTTTCAAAGTTATATCCTACTCAGATTCAGATTATGTTGGATGCAAGATTGACAGAAAAAGCACCACAGGAACCTGTCAGTTAATGGGAAATAGGCTGGTTTCCTAGTTCAGCAAGAAGCAAAATTCTATATCAACTTCCACTGCTGAAGCAGAGTATATTGCTGCTGGAAGTTGTTGTGCACAAATACTGTAGTTAAGACAACAGTTAAGGGATTATGGAATTGAAGAAAAGGAAATTCCAATTATGTGTGACAACACAAGTGCAATTGCAATTACTGAAAATCTTGTTTTGCACTCAAGAACCAAGCATATTGATGTGAGACATCATTTATAAGAGATCATGTTGAAAAGAAGGATGTGGTGGTTCTTTATATACCTACTGAAGACCAACTTGCTGATATTTTCACTAAACCATTGGATAGTGAAAGATTTGCTAAATTAAGGACAGGACTTGGAATCATTAAAGTTGACTGATCAGCAGTGTACTGGAATTCAACAACGGGATTAGTCTTTGCTATGTTGGGTGAGCTCACTTAGCAGATTAGTCATTGGTATCAACAATTCCATGTACTTATGGTTGGACAATTGAGCAAATGAGGTTGCCAAGGGGATTGGCCTTTGTCATGATGGGTGAGCTCACTTGACAGATCAGTCATTGGTATTACACTTCATTTTGTATTATCAGTTGGACAATACAAAAGGATTTAAGCATCAGCAGAGTGACTCTGTTAACAGGCTGCTGAGACATTTTGTCAGTAGGCTACAGAGCCAAGTCTGCTGAAGACAAGGCGGCTGAAGGAAACTTACTCAGTCAAACTTACTAAAGTCAAAAAGCAAATGGCGGGATATTTATTTCCTGTTTATAACCGCAGTTAACACGATCCAACGGTTACAAAACGTTATGAGGAGTAATGGGCCACGTGTCAAGACAGTATTCACTCAAATTTTAATCATGGATAATGCACAGTACGTGCTTTGACAGTTACATCTACTCCTGTCTATATATACAGACCTTTACACAGAAGATATTCACAACTCTCAATCTGAAAATTTCTCTGCATTTACACTGTGTGAACACATATTTGAGAATTATCTTCTTCATCTTTTTTTTCAACTATGGCACCAAAGGATGAAGTTCACATTCGAACCAGTCAAAGTGTAAGAGGATACGTTACTGACTGCAACTCCACTGAGTTAGCCATTAATATTGGACAAAGAATCAGACGGTTTGCTGGGCTAGAAGGCATCATAAACAGACGATTGGAACGAATCTCCTTTCTCAGTGTGTTGAAATTCTGGAAAAACATTGTTATACATGAAGATAGAGAGGCCTTCACTACCACTGTGAATGGAAGAGAGATAGAAATTTCCTCAGACCTGCTGAGAAATTTATTCCATTTTGCACCTGGAAAGGATGCTCCCACTAATCCAGAGGCAATGAATCTACCAAGGATAAAGTTTGTGGATCAAATAAAGACCAATGATGCTATACCTTCCAGTTTAAGCATTAATGTGAAACATATTGGATTTGAGTACAATCTACTGAGCAAATTAATAGCCAAGACTATTTTGGGATTTGTTGGAAGTCTAGATACACTGTCTGGACCCAAAATAGACTCGATGATCACCATCTGCAGGAGCATAAAGTTTGATTGCGCTGGATTTCTTGTACACTACATGAAGAAGGTGTTCACTGAAGATAGAGATGGTACAAGGAAATTAAAGGTCAAGCCTTTAGGCTTAATGATTCAAACCCTGCTGAATCACTTTCAGATACCTGATGTTTTATCTCAAAAGATCAATAAATCCATATTCAAGCCAGAAATTGCTATTCCTATCCCTGGTCTGGATGATGATGAAGATGTAGATGCTGAGGCTACTGAAAGTGATGGTAATGATGGAGATGATGGTGATGCTGGTGGTGAGCATGTTAAGAAAACTGTCAAGCCTACTGCACCAAAGAAGGTTACTGAGAAGAGAAAGGCTGCTGACACAAGAAAGATAACAGAGATGTTAAAGCCTAAAAGAACAAGGAAGCAAACAAAGACACAGTCATTGAGTCTGCCGAGGGTCGGTGAAGTTGAGATTATCGACCTCGCCAGAGTTGCTAAGAAGACTGTTGCTAAAATTTTGAAGGAGCAAAAAAAGGAAGCCAGTAGAAAGAGGGAGTCTACTGAAGTTGAAGAAGAACCACTTTCCAAGAGGATGAAAGAGATTGCCAAGAAGAAGAAGAAGCATGGCAAAGGAAAAAAATTGAGGATCTTAGAAAGTCTGAGAGAACAACAACAAGAAGAAGTAGAAGAAAAAGGAGAGGCTATTGAGGCTGAACCCTTAACTATTATCAAGCCTACTGAGGATGTAGAGGTTGTTGTTGAGCAACTCTTTGGAGAATCACAAATGACTCATCGACCCGAGCCTCTTTGTTGAAACTGTTGAATCCTCACCTGTAAAGGCTCCTGAGCCTACTGAAACTACCCAAGTTGTTATTGAGCAACTTGTAGAAGAGCCACAGCAAGCTACTGATTCAATACATGTTGTGGAAGTTGAAAATTTGGTGCAAGACCCTGCAAGTCCTGCAATAGTTCAGGGGGAAGAGCAGTCTGTTGCTAACCCTGATGATGAGCATATAAGCAGGGGGAACCAAGTGTTGTACAGATGGATGTAGTAGGGACTAACATCCAACCTGAGCAACCTACTGACCTTGAGGCATCTGTGGAACAAACTTTGAGATTACTTGTTGAGACCTTTGGAGGTCAGCAAGGCACTGAAACAGCTCCCAGGAAGTCATTCATGCCATTTGAGAGGAAGGAGAAGAAGAAAAAGGAAGGATATGTTGATCCTAAGTTCCTACTGGTTGCAAACTACCTTCAGTGGAAGTTTGGCTTCTACAAAGGACAAAAGCCAGCTGTAGAACCAATGATAGATTTTGAAGAATGGGCTTTTGAGAGATTGGGAGTGGAAAATTTGCTGGATCTGGTTGATACCTCCTTATTGCAATCAAGGCTGGTGGATTTGTTTGATGAACAACAGAAAGAAGAAGGTATCAAGTTTAGGGATCCAAGAGGTGATGATGATGACTCTTCATCATCTGATTATGATGATAATCACCCCTCTATTCCAGGAGGAGTCAGTGGAAGTGCCATGATTATTGAACCAAGAGTAGAGCAGTCTACTGGTGCTGAACAATCCACTGAGAGACAGCAAAATGGACAAGTGGATGAGGATGTGGAAAATCTCACCATAGATGATATTGAGGCACAAATCAATGAGTGAATAGACATTGGTGCAAACAGAATGGTTGGTGAGATAGATCATCTATTTGTTGTAGAACCTGCTAAGCATGTTGATGATCAGCAGACTGTGGATTCAAATGAAGAAAGGATCACTGATCTCAGTGAGCCTGATGTCAGTTCAGAAGATTCAATTCAATATCAAGACAGGGTTAACATTGAGGACACCTTAACCAAAACTGCAAATTTTCTGAGAAGGATTGGTGACATTAGGGAATTTCAAAGAGAGAACATGGATATATTCCCTGATCAGGTCATTGTGGCACAAATTGCACCAGAACCAAGAATAGAAGTGGAGGTGCAAAGTTGCCGAGATCAAACAACACTGAACACAAAGTTGGAGCAGGAGGTACAGTCATTGAGGTACAAACAAAGACTGGACAAAGGTTGGAACAAACTTTGGGTTTGGAGGAAACCCTGTTGTTATTTTGGAGAACAAAGCATCTTGTAGTGGAGCCTCTTTGGAAAGAAGACCATTGTAGGGAAAGATGGTCGATGAGCTTGTCGCTATTGATGAGGATGAGCAATTACTTTGGATTATGACTACTGATGATGAAGAGTTTCAAATGCCTGAAGAAGAACATGTTGATGATGAACCACAACAGGCATTTGTACCAGTGTTTGAAGAACCTACTATTGATCCCATCTTGGAGGAGTACCAAGGACCTGACCCTGCTGGATTGGATATGAGCTATGCCTTGGTGATCAGCAGACAGAGGCAACAATATCATGTAGAAGAGCCTGCTGATGGAGCTGCTGGAGGAATGGCTGGTGGGGTACCAGCACATGTCATGGAAGAGTTGAGGACTGTAAGAAATGACATTGCAAACTTAAGAACTCAACTTGACAGTTAAGAGCAAAGGATTGAAGATCTAATCAATTTGGTGGAGAATAGAGGGAGGACTACAGAAACAGTTGCCTCCAATATTACTTCCAATCAGTATTCTCTTCATGACCTTACCCTAGAAGTGAGAGGAATTAAGCAAGGAAATACACTGAAGGAGAAGTTTATGAAAGATCAACTTGAAGCCATCCACCAAAAACTTGACAAACTTGCTTAAAGCCTGCTAAGGCTGCTGGAACATCTCAACCTGCTGTACTGGATCCTAAATTTACTGAGAGGATAACTCTACTGGAGCAAACTATGCAAGAAAGGATCACAGCTGTTGACACAAGGACTGAAATTATGGAGGGTCAACTGAACAACCTAGTGATCACACAAGATAGTGTACATGGCCTACTGTCCCGTTTTGTTGATGATGTCACTAAGGGGGAAGAGGTTCAAACAGCAGTAGCAAAAGAGGCTGCCAGAATTTTTGCCAAGAAGAGATGGGAGAATGATACTAATGCATTCAGGGAACCTGCACCTGGCAGACTTCCACTTACTGATGATCTTCTCAAACAATACAAGAATGAGTACTACAACAGAAGGAAACCTTATCATGACAAGGGATTTCATGAAGGTTTGAACTCATTTCTGGGCTTAAAGTTTTGGGAAGCAAGAGTTAAAGCTTTGAGGGCCAATTATAGAGGTGGAAGGAATTTACCTACCACATCAGCAAAGGAATCACTGAATGAATTCAAAGAACTATACATGAAATTAAGCTTCAGAGTAAATCAAATCAATCTCATTCTACCTGAAGCATGGAAGTGGTGGAAACAAGTGAACTCTTACATTGATTTCTCTCTGATTGAAAATGAATGGATGAGAGACATGATTGATGAGATAAGAGCCTACCAAGAGCAAGTGGAGAAGGCAAGGGAAGATAGAGAAAGAAGACAGTAGATCAGCATACTTTATCTGTTTTATCTTTGTTGTATCTGGTCTGTAATACTTTGAACAAATGATTATAATGAGATATGACTGGAATTTGTTCTGTTTTTGTTTTTAATCTTTTTGCTTTGCTGTTAGGTGAGGGTAGTGGCATCATCACCAAAAAGGGGGAAATTGTTGGACTTATTTTTAGTTTTAGTGATGAGTGCCAGACTAACTGTTATAGAGCAAAGGGAAAAAGATGTCTAGATCAAAAGTATAGGTTTATTAGAATTTGATCTTTGTATAGGTTTGATCATACAAGCACTGTAAAGGTCAGCTGACTTATATCAACAGACTAGTCTAGATCAGTAGGGTAGTTAGGTCAGTAGACTTATCAGGAACCTACTGAAGACTGAAGGCTGAGGGCTCAAACTCAGTTAATGAAGGCTAAGGGATCAAACTTAGTAATTAAAGTCAAGGATGTGGAATCAGAATTTAGGGAAGTCTGTGATGACCTAAACTGATTACATATACCTTGTGTACAAGGTCTAAGTTCCAAAAGGTGGATGATAATTGGAACTTTGTTATATGCAAAAAGGTGTAATCTAACTTCATAAATAAAAGTTAGATAAAAGACAGTTAGCAAAATATGGTTCAGCCGACTGATATGTATCTCAGCAGACTTATGAACCTGCTAATACATATACCTCGATTTATTCAAGATTTCATTGGAAGAAAACATGGATAAGGACAGCTAACAACCTCTGATTTTATCAAACAAATCAATGGTTAAGATTAAAGGGACGTTGGGATGATTCAGGACTTTATCCAATGGTTGCAAGACAAAGAATGGACAGACTGTACACTGTCAAAAAGCAATCTGACTGTGTCAGTACTATGAACAGTGACAGAAAGCAAGTCAAATAGGACAAAATCTGGAACGGCTATATTTGAATTTCAAATACAAGTCACAAGGACTCCTACCTATAAATAGAGGGCTTCTAATTCAGATACAAGAGATGAAAAAGAAATGTTTGAAGGATCTATCTTCAGCAATCAGAATTAAATCAAGAAAAACACAATGCTGACCCTACTGAGCTTAAGGCTACTGATCCAGAGAAAATCTTCAAGTGTAATCTGTATTCAATCTACATCAAGTTTACACACTTGAAGACTGCAAGCTACTGATCATATCATCCTGATCAAGCTGCTGCAACTGAATCATTTACTTGATTCAAACTTTCTTTTACAAGAAATCTGTTGAAGACAGTGAAGCACATCTGTGTGAAAGACTGTTGTTTGTGGTGGAGCTGGTGAAGAGGCAATCATATCCTTCAAGGACCAGTGGAAGACTTTGGAGCAGCAATCCTACTTGTTCCTAGTTTTCAGTTTGTGAAGCCATAGCTATTGGTGAAGAACAAACATCTTAGGGATTTTTGTAACAGATATCTCAAGAATCTCTCTAGTGAATTACCTCCAACATCACAGGAGAAGAATGGACTGACAGGATTACACCACCTGCAACCATTATAAAATCTGCCTATTTACTTTCTGCATTTATATTCTGCGCATATTTTATATAACACATCAACCTACTGAATCTAGCAACTGAATTCACACACATACACTACTGAGTATCTAATACTTAGTATCATATTTAACAACAAGTAATAAGGCTTAATCTTTGATATAATTCCGTTACACAAATTCAGTAAACTCAACAAACAAGCAGATGAGACTTCGAGTGTCGGCAGACTCATCAAGTATCAAGAGTCAGCTGAAGTCGCTTGAGTTTGTTAACTCCAAAAGTTTTAAGTGTTAAGTTTATTCACCCCCCCCCCCCCTCTAAACTTAACCAAAGCCTTTTTAAGGGACCAACATAGATATTATAATCATTTTTTTCTTTCTTTTTCCCTTTTATTGGCGGGTGAACGCTCAAAAATCTATCTATCCTCACGATCCACGCTTTGATAAACTACCGAATCCGTTTTTCCTTAGCCCTTATAAGATCCACAACTTGACCTAAATGACCATAGGTAAAACAACACTCAGAAAACTAGGGTCAACACAAGTCAAAATAATGATCATCCAACTATCTACTGAAGAACGTGGGTTATATGTGCTTAAAGGTGGTCCATAAAAAGAAAATGCGGTTAATACGCAACTACTTCAAAAGTGGCACGACTTTTATTTCTTTCATGAAACAAAGATGTAATTAATTAGCTTCAAAAGGCCAAAGATTTAACATCCTTGCAATCGTGTTTGAAATCGACTCGAAAAGGCTAAGTGGTGAAAATTGTGTCATAAAGAGTCATGACAATTTGAAAAATTGATGAAAGTCATAATCAAAAGCTAAGTGACGTTCCTACCCCCCACTTAATCGAAGAATTGTCTCCAATGATGAAAAGAATAAGAATAAAAGGAACTTAGCTTGCATTAAGCGTGGAGCGAAGCAAATGAATTCGTATCGAGCATGTCTCGGGCAATACATCAACGAAAGTCCGTGGAGATCTTCTATAAAATTCCAACATACAAAATAGATCCAAAAGGAGGAGTAACACGATAAAATATGAAATGACAGTAAGCAAATTAGTGGAAAATTCAAACAATTTAAGCCATGAAAAATATTTCAAATTTTCTGAAAAATAAAGAACCGTACAATTGCAAAGTCGGGAAATAAAAGAAAGAAAAAGAAAACCAAAAAAATGGAGATAATAATGCAACAGAAGAAATAAAAACTAGGCCACTCTTCGAAGTCATCATCCTCGAAGTCCTCATCACCAGGAGGTGGTGCAGCAGTAGACGGGCCGGCCCCCGAGGAACATGGACCATGTCTAGGGGATCTCGGTGGTGAGGCATATGGAGGACTTTTGAGGTGTGCCATCATGTGATTAATCTTGGCGTGCATAGTCGCCAACTCTGTAGTCACCTCAGCCTAGAACTCCTGCTGAGTCCTAGGTCTTCCCTGTGCTTGTAGTCTCGGCTGTCGTTTACGCCTTCCTGTGACGGTAACCGACTAGCTGTCAAGAATAGGCAGCGGATCGAGTCTCTCATCAGCAGCTAGAATAGGGAACTCTACTTCCATCGCCAATGCATCTATCAGGATTTCATATGGAAAAATCTCTCTCTTCATCCGAGCAACCTACATGATCCGGTCGTGCATCAACAAGCAATGTTCACGCCGTACCCAACATCGAGATAGTACATGAGCTCGGCTTACCGACAAGTAATGGAATCACTGTGGGCATTGGGTATGAGATGGGTAATGACAAACCTATGCAGCATCTTTGCGCTCCAGTCCATCTCATTTGACTGAAAGGTAGTGGGAAAGCCGTTAGTACCGAAGTCCCACTGAATACCATAGTGAGTAGCGTTAGTCATCAAGCGCTCCAAATCACGCTCCCTCATGGCAGTGGTGTACTCCTCCTCATGAAAGGATGCATTTTCAATGCCATGGTGGGCATTGATACGCTCAATGGAGAAATCAACCTTAACCCCCCGAACAATAGCGATGTGAGACTCGAGGTTCGCCGCCACATAAGCATAAAATTCTCGGACAATGGTGGCATTGAATTGTGCCAGAATTAGTTCCACATCCATGATACCGTGGTTCTAGAGAATGCACGGTACGTTGTCACCACAATCAATGAGTTTTGATGCCTCTTTCACGTGCAACCGACCGAGCATTCCAATGAGTCCTAAAAGACTCAGAAATTGCAACACAAGGGAATTGGGGAACACCATTAATAGTCAGAACGACATCACCCTGAACTCGTTGTTGACCTCATCTACGTCTCGGTGGTGGGTTGCATATTCCAGCCATGAATCTGTCTGAATTGGACTCTGTTTCTGATTCAAAATCGGTCTCACAGCCGCGGTAAGGGATCTCGATGCTTCCTTTGTTTTGATTTCCTAGTTTTGAATTTTTGGGAGCTTTCTGCAATGCCTTATGAATAGAAATGAATTCAATGTGCAGAAATCAAGAATTGACGGTAGCAAATGAGGGAGTTTGGGATTTTGGTTATGGAAATGGTGAATAGGATGTACGATGGGTAATTGGTGGTGGTGTTTTGGAAATGGTGGTGGCCGAATATAATGAAGAAGAAGAAGAAGAGGAAATAGTGATGATGATGAAAATGGAAAAGGAAAAGGATGGTTTAAATAGAAAGGATTGGGATGAATTTGAATGGGTTTTGTGGGAAGGTGGGAAGGAGTAATGTTGGGTGAGTGGATTGAGGGAGGATTGAAGGGATTGAGGTGAAATGGAGTAATGGTGGAGTAATGGGGAAGATGGAAATATGGAGTAGTGGAGAAGATGGATGGGACGGTTCACTGCCCTACCAGGTCTCGCAGCAGCGCGTGTAGTCCGTGCGCCTTCATGAGTTCCTAGAATTTGTTCAAACCTCTGGAGTTGGGCTCAGGTACTCTCGCAGCTGCGTAAGGTACTCTCACTGCTGCCCGAGTTTCCCTCTTCTAGATTCCTCAAAACCTCAAAATAGCTTCACACCTTATTGAATTCTTAACAATTAATCAATCCAAAACTGACTTATTGTAGACTAAATCCTTATCCTTATCACATTTTCTCTCCGACTCTACTAACCCACTTCACCGGATTTCCCAACAAGTCAAAAAAACCTTCCCACCATCTTTTGGTATTACCTCAAGATGCGGTGGGATGAAAAAAATCTTTTCGTTCATTTCTGTTACTTTTATTCGACTCTATCTAATCTAAGCATAATGCGTAGCTCTAAGTTTATAGTCACCAGCTCGAATTTATTCCTACTCTTACTCAGTCAGATTTTTGGGTCATCACCCACCAAACTTGCACTCTTGAGGCCTTTACAGAGGTGCATCTTCCTTCTCTCTCTACCCATGCTCTCCCTAGGCTTTTTATGCCGAGGTAGAAGCATTCATCCTTCTCGTCTAGAAGCGCTCCTTCTATATCCTCCTTAGCAGGACCTCACGCTCTCTGCCTTGCACGTTTGGCCTTCTTCGCCAGTGCACTTGGCTTCCCACGTCTACTTCGAGATTTACTCTTGAGGTCCAAATAATTCACCTTTTCAACTGTTGACCTCAAACTTTCACTACACGGGGCGGCCTCGTCAGAATTGACTGTCTCCCTAGGCGTATTGTCGTGAATCTTATCACATTTTTCTTGAAGTAGAACCGTCATGAATTCTTGCTCACCGGTCTCTACTACCACTTGCCTCTTCTTATCCTGAAAATCCTCAATCTCTACAACCTTAACTTTGCCAGTGTTTGAGCTTACACGATACTGTCCAGGCCGGTTGGGTAATGGTTCTAGGATCGTAAAGGTTTTAGCATCGTTATTGAACCTAAGTGTGATTTCACCATTATCGTAATCTATAATGGCTCGACTGGTCGCTAAGAATGTACGCCCCAACAAAACATTAGCACTTGGATCATCGGGGATGTCAATAACTAGTAAATCAGTGGGTAAGACAAAACTTCCCACTCTGGGAGCAGTCTCTCAGCATACCAGTGACCATTTCGACCTTACGATCGACAAAGCGCATCTTGTGCTTCTGGTTCATCTCAACCTGAAGGTTCGCATCTTGGCAGAGTGAAAAAGGAATAATGTTGCAATCAAAAACCGAGTCACACGTCCTTAATCCTAAGGTACTCCGTTTATTAAGATAGGGAGTCTAAAGGTACCTGGGTCTCTAACTTAACTATAGTGTCTAAGTCCGGGTAATCCTCGGGCTCAAAGAACATGGTATTAGGGTCCTCTTCTGTATCAAAGTCAGAGGAGGGTATATCGATTACTTGAACCAGAGACTTACCTCTGCGGTAGTCCTCGTACTCTTTTAGACTTGCTTCGTCTTTTCTTTTGGTTCAGGATGCTTCTTCCTCCATTTTCACTCATCATTTATCTTCTTGATATTGCTCCCACACCTTGGAGCCCAGGTACACAGGGATGGGAACGATGTTCAAGACTGTTCGTGGCATGGTGATAGCTGACTTTGAATTCCTGCGATCTTTCTGAGTTAAGGTCGAAACTATCCTGTAGCTCCTGTAAGACAAACGAAATAAAACAAAAACACAGTTAGTGATTTCCCACCTCATCTGGGCCCAGACCCAACTACTGTGGACCTACTAACTAGTAACATACATGGTAAACACAGAAAAACAAAGAAGTGGCCAGAGTCGGAGTCACAGGATCTCACGAATGCGGCAGTATTGTCGCGGTCTCGAAGCTGTTTCCCTTCCTCTGATCATAAAACAGAACAGGACTGATACTGAATAGACTCTGGACTCTAATTTAAGACAATAAACAGAAAATGAATAATTCTTAATTAGATTTAATGAATCTATATTCTATATTGGCCATAATACCTCGTAACGGCGCCAAAAAACTTGATATGTGGTGTAAGTCACTGTACTCACGAAATACTAGCAAGAGTAATAGGTCAATCATAGCATAGTGAGGGCGAGTCAAAGTCGTTCCCACAGATACAATGCAACAAAGATAATAATTCATAAATCTAACCAAGAAGACAAATAGTGGTCCCTAGACCAGCATAAAAATAGAAAAGTAATTGGTGTATCACTCCTCACCGATCTCCGAACTTGGTGTATTTAATCTTTATTTCTAATTTTCCCTGTAATTACCTAATTCAACCAGAATGTGTTTTTAATTCAGTTTTAAGCTATGGGCGCAATCTTCTAGTTTTATCTACTTACATTGAAAGGCAGTAGACGTCTATGTGCAGTTAACCTCCTTCGTTGGTTGTATTAACTCACATGCAATAAGTTCTAGTAAGTTCCGGCTCAAGATCAATAACCTCCCTAAACAGCTATCATGGATTGACTAGCACGTTTCTAGGGATTGATCCAGACTATGTCCTAATTAACACTTCACTTTATCGTCCTTCATGTTAATTTATGATGTACGACTACCAGATTGGCCAGATCTAAATAATCAAAGTCAAGCGAGAAAACTACAAGTGCGCTCAGGCTTGCTAATTAATCCTGTCGATGAACGTAGCTGATGCCGAATCTTCAGATCAGGGTGACCTAAAAGATGTCCTGCGGCTGTCATATAGACCATCGCCATCGCAGTGGCGGTGGTTCCTAATTCTGAAATTACATCGTGTTGTTCTGGTTAACTAGGGTTAATTATAGTTCGTTTAGACATGCAGATTAATTACAACACGTTAATCTACCTTAATCTACCATGATAAAAGTATAAAGGAACGTTCAAAACTTCATACCTTCTTCGATGGCGGATCTAGCTTGATCAACTCAAGCTAGTTGATGGATTGGAGAAGATAACCAAGAGAAAACACATGCAAAGACTCAAAGAAACCTTTATTTCATAAAAGTGGATAATAGTTATGGTACATTGTACAATAGATCTGACATAGGCTATTTATAAGCCATAAAACCGACATAATACTCCTAAACCTAGCCGACAATCGTAATTTATGGCTCTCTGATTACGTGTTTTCCAAGGCTTCACGGCAACGGCTAGGGCTTCCGCAACTTTGGGCGTATTTTCTCTCCTTTCTGGCCCTGCAGACCTCGTATAGACTTTCTTGACTTTGACCCAATGCCCTCTTTTTATCCGAACCCACTCCTCTTCAGCTCCATAACACAGTATTCCTGAAAATCATGTAAAAAGAGGTCAAACAGTACCAAATATCAGGAGAAAATACAAAGATGCAGAGTTTACGACAAGGGAACCGACACTAGGCAATTGGCACATATTTCATGCAATAATGTGACTATAACTTATCAATTGAGCATAATTCAGGGCAAATAAAGGCATGATTTATAATACTAATTTCAAAGTGATCAGTTCCCTCAGTCTTCTACTATCAGCACTGAAAAAGTCAGTTGAGTTTGTGTTGGAGGGATTTTGCATCACTAAACAAAAAGAAAATTTATAAACCCTAACCTAATTGCAAAACTAACTCCTAACCGGCCGAATACCGGGTTGTTGATAGTAGAGTGAGATAAGTAAGGAAGTCGATCCACGAGGAATTGGGATGTTGAATCTAATTTCATTAACTCTCTCAATTGTTACTCAAAGAATGAATAAACAAAAGAAGCGAAAGAACAAAACATAAAAACATAAAAGCAGAAAAACATAAACGAACAATCAAAATAAATCTAACCTAAGAAACATGGGAACAACCAAAGTACAAACCTAAGTGATTTCAATTCTAGTTAATCTCATGATTCTAATTAGGTTTGTGGTTTCACCCTTTCACGAGACACAAATCCCTAATCTCTTAGTGAACTTATCTCTCAAGCTATGAAAGCCTACTTTGTAGTGAATTCAATTATCTATCTCTCATCTTTCGAGTGTTGAGGACCGATTTACCAAACAAAACTCGGGTGTAGATTCAATTAACTCTCGTTTTTAAAGAACCTAACAACCTAGGAATCTAACTCATTAACTTGTCATCATTAATGGCTAAAAACCCTATCTTTCTATGGTGATCTAGCGTTTACGCAACTTCCGTATTATAAACATCAATCGTGAACTAATCTTTCGATTCTAATTCACATGGCATACAAATCGCATAGAAAAATACAAACTAAATCAAACGTCATGAAGAAAAACTGGAATTAAATTAATCATAAGAGAACTCACATAGTCTTGGATACAATGGTTGAAACACCATGGAAAAACGAAAAGAAAAGCTACATAATCTACTCCTAATCTAACCTCGGTTCACCCGAGCACAAGGCTCGGGTGACCGGCCTTCAAACTCTCAAGATGCGATGTCTTTGGCCTCTCTTTTGATGTGAAGAAAAATATGGATGAATTAGGGTTGGGGCGACGGTTGTTTAAATAGAAGATTAAGTCGGTTTAGGCAGCGCGGCGGCGGACGCCGTTTGAATACATGGACGCCCGTCCATTTGCCTTGGACGGAGAGTCAACGCTCGTTCGACTTGCGCCCTGGAGACTCGAATGTAAAATCTCTTCAGGACGCTCGTCCACTTCACCAAACGCCCGCCCACTATTGAACGCTAAATCGCTTGCGGATGGGCGTCGTCCATATTGACTTGAAATCGAAATTCTTGATTTATCCATCTTTATCTTGATTTATTTCTTTCCTTATCTCTTTTATTCTTCCATATCTTTAATTGATCCTCTTCCATCTCGAATTTAGCCTTTTAGGATCATCTTTTCCATCATTAATTGGGTATCTACAAATATCAAAAACATACCAAAACGTAATAATTTCCAAAATAATATAAAAACATCAAATAAACATAAAAATCGATACGTTTTCATATTTAATCATTAAAAACCTCATTTACTCAATATTTGACTATAAGGCCCATTATCTATAAAAAAATCCATATATGGGGGAAATTGATATACAATATATATATATAAAAATCACTATAATTTGGCCCTAAACAGTTTGAAACCTCAGTAGACTAACTAGTTTTTCAGCAGTAATCCTAGACTCCACTAAAACCATCAGATTTCTATTACAGTGCTTGTCTGATAAAACCTATACAATAATCAGACTCTAATAAACATATACATCCCAAAGATCCTAAGATCCAGACTAATCTTTCCTTCATCAAACATCGTTTCTTACTTTAAGATACCGTTATAAGCCAATATCACAGATCAACTTAGCTTGCACCATCCCATTACCAGATGCTAACGGTTCAATCCTTCTATATTTCACATCTTACTTTAACCTCTCCTTAAAAGAACAACACCAAATTGCAACACACAAGAATGATCGGCTTTTCAAGCCTACTAGGGTTTCCTCAACCTAGTCCACCATCAAGAGATTTCCATACCTAAGACCAAACCACCTTGGTCCTATACAATTCACCTTACACTTCAAGAGATTTTCCCTGACTCAAAAACACTTGGCATAAGCAAACTTTTTAAACATGCCTCAAAATTCTTAGATCATCAAAACCACATCCAGTCCAACCTTTGGTGAAACCATTCATCCTTTAGTCTAAGATTAACGCTTAAATAGGTTCTCCAGGGATTATTCCATTAACTGATTACTTCCTACCACTGATACTCATCTAACCCGGGAAAACGGCACTTACAACCGGACTTAAAAGGTATTTTTTATGAAACTAAGAGCAACTTCGGGTAGCGAGTCCAAACTCCAATTGGAAGAAGAACACTTTCGTGTCAACATTAAAGCATATGGTTTTAAAAGGTATTCTTGAAGAAAATTTGTAATCATATGTAGATTTGAAAATCCTCAAAAATCTAAAAACAACCTTGGATTCCTTCAACCATAATGTACATCTTTAAAGGAAATTACTTCAAAAGCACAAAAGGCATGGTAAGGTACTTTATGAAAAACCTTTTACCAATTTGAAAGGATGAAACAACATCCACACACTACTTGAAGTAAGAACCGCAAAAGATAACATATTTACCGAGATTGAAAGCTTTCAATGCAAAAGAAAGAGATAACACTTGATCTTGAATAAGGGGTAACACCGAAACAACCTTTTAATGAATTGGGTTTAAAATAACCAATTCTGAAAAGTTTAACAAGGATTGTTTGGCCACAAGAATTGGAACGTGAAAATTTGTGTACTATTGAAGTAACACAACTAGGCAAGCTAAAAAAGAGAGTATTACACAAATAATATGTCTGAGCTTGACACCAAGGAAAAATGACCCAATGAAAACCAAAAGAAGGTCCCCAGATTGGGTAAAACTTCATTACTCTAAAAATATTAGGTGGTTGACGGGCATATCATCATGAACTTGCACAAAGAGCTCTCGAGAAGAGAAGAGTTTCAAAGTTGATTCGAAATTTAAAGATGGGGCATTGAATCGAAGTGCTAAAGATGAGCATCAAAATTTAGAAAACACCTTGAAGATGTGATTCCCTTAAAGAAGTGAGATCTTGTAAAACAAGGTGGTTTGTGAAGAACTCTTGTCGGCTTGAAAGAAAAGCTAAAGAACATTTACAAGAGTATCTAGAGATTAAAACCAAAACAGAAGCTGTCAAACACCAAACTTGGGAACTACCAAAACAGAGAACAAGAGTGTTTGGACTTAATAACAATCAGTTTGAAACTTTAGCTATTGATTAGATTGTCAAAGAGTTTCAATCCATAAGCATCCTAAAAAATATTGCTTTATAACAATGGTTGAGAATGCAAAGTTGAGCACCCAGGTTGGTTTAACAACTTGAGGGAAAACAAAAGAGATAGGTAAAAGTTTTTGCCATGAAAGGGCTCTTCGGATTAAAATGAAGAATACAATTAGTATTGAAGTGAAGCAAAGAAGTTACTAGAAATCTTCATGTGGACACAACATGAAGGTCAAACACTTAGAAGAAAGTTTTCATTGAAGAAGACCCATGAGTATATAAAATAAAACAAATGAAACCTTAGAAAGGTCGGGTGAGATATGATTCAAAAGATATTTCGGATTCCCAACGGGTTTAAGAAAATTGTTGGAGTAGCCGACTCAAGACTCTAGAGATGTCTTGATGAATAGGAACAAATTGCCAAGAACTTAAGAGTGCCAACTTGATAGAAGCTAAAAGTAACTGGAACTATTAGAAAGAAACTTGGTAAATAATTATCTTCTTCTGAAATAAGAATCTACAAGTTCATACCAAACAGGATGTGAATATGCCCCAAAAGAGATCATTACAAAAGGGTTAGAGATTCGACCAAACACAAATATACACACTTAAAAGAATACATTATTGAGAAGAGAAAGGTTAACCACAACAAGACATCCTTTAAAGAAAAAGAAAAGCACCTTCGTAAGCTCTCGGCAGTAGTGATTTTTATAGAGAAGTTTCTCTCATCGAGTTCCATCTTCTTCTTCAAGAACATGCTCGAAAATCACACTTCATTGCTTATTTATGTTCAAATAGCTAGGTTTTATGCAACTTCCTTTGTTTCTTCAGCTCATTGAGAAGTTACAGATCCTAATTTGATCAATGTCTCGCTAATATAAGAATGAGGGGGAATTGAAAGCTTAGGAATGCACCGTTTCGCACACTTGAACACTATTGGAAGATTAGAAGGAAATCATTCCCATGATGCTAATATAGGTTCGCTTGATTGATGCATTATCTTGGTTAGGTCTTTTATCATTTCATCACCCGTTGTAGTAGTAGATTCTTAGAAACATTTATTTTCTTGTACTGTTGCGACTTAGATCAAGATAATAATAGCTTGTTGGTGTTTGACCTCACAATCCTCTTGAAATACGACCTTGACCACTAGACTAGACTACAATTGACCTGTTATACTTGCCGATAATATTGGACACCTAGAAAAGTTTGATCAACTATAACACTTTATAGTTGACATAAATAAATCCTCATTCGGTTATCAATATAACCACAAATTAATTCCAGCTAGTTATTAATATATGTGTGACCCGATAGGTTTTCGAATATATTGGCTGTAAGTATAAAGTGTATTTACCGTACTACCATTTACACTTAACGATCGTGATTAGCGTCTAGCCACACGTCACGACCCCAATCATTGGAAAGAGTCAAGTGTTATGACTACAACCTTTAATATGAAACGATTACTGTGTAAATAGAATCATATTGATGTTATAATATCCATACAGTCGTAGCTTGAGTGTCAAATATTAACGACCGTATCTTATAATCTAGATATCATATTCTCCCGAAGTAACACTTTACTTCGATTTGCAAAGATTATCGAGAATAAGACGTTCCATATAAGAATGCCCTTTTGATATTTACTCCTACCAATAGGAAACGCGATTTCCGGACGAGCAATATAAATTTTACTCATGCTTCAATATCATACACAATCACTACCGCCCCATGGCTAGGGGAAACCTCAATAGTGTTAAAGCATGACAATGCACATTGTGATGTTATGAAGATTCCGGTCAGAATAATAATTACACAAATCGCGTACATGACATGACACTTAATACATTAAGTGGGTTAGTCTAACTTATGCATCTCTAATACACATTGACGTACAATCCAAGTGTTCATGCACTTCGATATACGAGATCTATCGCTATCTTCATAAGATAGAAAATATCTAATACGTGCTAGTCTAACCGTACTATTAAGTCCCATTTAAAAGTACATACGACTAGAGACATTTAAGTATCAAACCATTTAAAGAGAATCGAGATCTCATCAACCATAATTATTATAATGATTCATCTATCACAGTATAACATTAGGGACGTTATCATATATACAATATCATAATTGGTTCGTCAAATGAACAAATATCTAATAACATAAAAGCCATTTATTATATGTATGAAAATAAAGTAGTAGAAATGATATGACCAGGTCGAATCCCGTCCAACCTGGCTGGGTTTAAGGCACTACATCAACACTATATTCCTATGGAACATTAAATGGAACGTGGCGAAGTCTAGTGATCGGTTTCTGGTAGCCTCGGCTCTGCAACACAACTGAAACCCTCTGCAAGGAGAAACATGAGAGCACCGGAAGACGGTTGTCTAGGTCTTGCGGTACATTGATTTGGGAGTCATTAATACTTATAACTATGTGTTAGTAGTTGATGTAAAATTGTCCATGTCTGAAATTCCTTAGGAAACCTTTTATTTGAATGAATATATGGGATGGTACTTCTCTTTTTCTCTTTCATTTCAAGTTTCCCGAGTTTTCTCTTGTTTCCATTTTTACTCTATTTATTACGTATGATTTACGTATACAATTACATCAAGTATAATGACGGTAGAGAATACATACTGTATCCTGCATACAGAAGAAGTATTATGTATTTTCAACTGTAGAAAGATTGATTGTCGTGTGTTATGACATAATGATTGTGTCGGTATCATGATTAAGAAAAAAAAAAAGAAAAACGATAAATCAGGTGCATATTCATTTGTACGGCAGGAATTGACAAAACAATTTCCTCCTCAGAATTATCGAACTGGACTAAAAGGTGTAGTCAGCCTTGAACACTTTGTTCGTCAATGGTTCACTAATCAGGCCACCACCACCATTGCCACTACTTTTCCCAGCACCAGTGACGTCATCGTCGTTGTCGATTTCATCTCCGTCGTCGTCGTCTCCTCCAAAAGCCGGATGAGTAAGTATGCTGCTAAACAATTGGGTCCCCCTCAAAGCATTAGTCAAAGGCAAATGACCTTGAGGAGGAGGAGGATTTGTTTCCTCATTCATTTCCCAGATGAATTCTTCAGGGAAAGCCCTGTAGCCGTACTGAACAACCTCCGTTTCCAGCTTCTTCATCCATCCAACTTGGACGAAGAATTTAGTGAAATCTCTTCCAACTTTATTCCAAATCCTCTTCTGCACACTGTACCCAAATCTGTTGTTGCTGTATTTTCTCCAGAGTTCATCAATGGCCTTCAAATCATCAACTGAAATGAATTGGACCTCTGAGAAGAAGACGTATCCGCGCTTCTGGGCTGGCTCTCCGGCTAAGAGAATGAGTAGACGGCGGGTTTCTTCATCGGCTTGCCGGAAGTTTTGGGAGGATAGGTGTTGGTGGAGGAGATCAAAGGAGATGATTTTTGATGTGGAGGGAGATGTGGCATTGGTTGTTGATGATGAAGCGGTGGAATTGGAAATAATCGAAAAGGGAACTGTATTATTACTACTACTACTTGTAAGTGAATGATGGGTGGGTTTGAGAAAAAAGAAACTACAATTGGAGGTCGGGGAAGGTGAATCAATGGAGTCACGCCGCCGCAAAGACTGGTGGTGGTGGTGGTGGTGGTGAATGGCCTTGAAATAGTTGGTGGCCATTCAATTTTGTGGTTTTTCTTGTGTAAACAGGGGGGGTTTTGTTTTGGAAATCAAGAAAGTCTTTTTTTCTTCTTTTTTTTAGTATTTTTACAGGTTTAAATATGTGGTATAGCCTTCTAGGTAAAGGGGGAGATAAGAAATATGTGAAGAGAGAAAAGGGGGAGTCATCAGAAATAAGGGGAGCTTCACTGTGATTGGGCACAATAGGCTGAGGCAAGATACTCTTTTATCATTATCTGTCTCACAAAATTCCTAACATCTCTTCTTCGGGAGTTAGAGACTCCAACATGGAGAAGTAGCACATGCAAGATATTTTAGGCACGTTTTATCAGAATAAGCTATACTCATCTGGAGAATACGATATATGTGTACATTCTCATACTAAATCTCCAGTGGTAGAAACTTCCCTCTTCTTCATCAAATTTCTTTTTTTAAACGGTATTTATTGGTACTACGGAACTGCTTCTGATATCACTTTCGTTTACTCATGTTTCTACAAACGTTTACATTGTAAAAGAAAGAAATTAGTATTACCCACCACTGATATTATTCTTTAAAAATACCAGCATTGATACTGATGTTATTTTTAAAAAAAATGTCAAGGGTAAGTGATGTTTTTTTCCTACTGATGTTATTTTAAAAAAAAATGTCAAGGGTAAGTGATGTTGTTTTCCGCGGAAAAATAAAAATTTATAGCGCTTGAAATAATTTTTGAAGTGTCTAAATCTACGGTGTTAATAGAAAATTATCCTTTCTAATTATTTAAGTAATTTTTGTTTGGAGTCTTGACTAAGCCTTAGCTATTGCCTGGAGACGTGAAATACCGAATATTCAATTTGAATGGAATAAC
Source organism: Gentiana macrophylla (assembly GCA_026214975.1). Classification (NCBI taxonomy): domain Eukaryota; kingdom Viridiplantae; phylum Streptophyta; class Magnoliopsida; order Gentianales; family Gentianaceae; genus Gentiana; species Gentiana macrophylla. The sequence goes on along the minus strand of CM047816.1, from coordinate 66,069,298 downwards.
GTAGTGTGAAATTTTATTTTATTTTATTTTATTTTATTTTTTTCGTTTTCAAATTTATCCGTGTTTGGGGTTTGGTGTATAGCGTTTTACGAGCTTTTACGGTAATCCAGAAACTGAGGAGCGCCGACATTCTTGAGAATTATTACGTCGGTTACATGCAACACAGTCGTAACCATGGTTGGTTGCAGGGGATTTTAATGAGATTCTTTGGCAGGCAGAACAGGAAGGGCCCCATGAGCGGCCTTTGCATCAGATAGCAGGTTTTCAGATGGCCCTAGCCGACTGTGATTTTACGGCCTTGGTTATCATGGCGCCCCATTTACTTGGTGCAATCGACATCGGGTGGGGGAGCCCACTCGGACCAGGCTTGATCGGAGAGTGGCTAACTTTGAATGGAGATAGTTGTTCCCCCTGTATGGGGTGTACCACTTATCGAGCTCGCGGTCCGACCACGCCCCGATTCATATTTCTGATGTTAATCCCATTCGGAAGGAGCGATCAAGTGGAAGCCAGTGCCAAGATATGACACTTTTTGGGTTCGAGATGAGGAGTTCGAGGGCAGGTTCTCAATAACTTGGCAGGCTCAGGCTGTGGGTGGGCCTGAGGAATTCATTTCTCATGTTGAGGCGGTCCGGGGGGAGTTGAGAGCATGGAGTAAAGTTAAGCATGGGGCGATCCGTGCACAAATAAACAAGAAGGAGGAAGAATTACGGAGTCTCGGGGAGTCGGTGGATTTTTCTGTGGCAGAGGTGAAGGATGTAGGAGCTCAGATCTAAACAAATTAGATCTATGCGCAGCGGATGGATTACGATTCATATATTATAACACATAAACAAAGGATTTAATTACTACAAGGGGGTTAAGTTTATCTTACCAATAGTAGGAAGAGAAGCCAAGATCTTCCAATGTGTTCTCTCAAAACGGTGGTTGGTAGACACCAATTTTTGGTACTAGAACCTCCTTAATATGCTTCCAAAAAAAACTCCAAGTTTTTCTTCAACCAGAAACCCAAGACAAGAAACAAATTTTTCTCTCTATTTTGGTGTGGGGGGGACGAAAATTTCTTATGCCATATGTCTTGGAAGAACTCTCTTTATATAGGAGAGTAAATTCTTGGCCTCCAAGTTTCTAATTAATTAAATAAATAATTAATTAAATAAAATAAAAAATATTTTCCTCAATGAATAATTGTGCCATGTTATTGACCAATAGGAAATCAAAATAACAAGTCATACAACCAATCACATAACAAGAATATCTTTTATTTTTCATAACACAAGAAAATCAATTCTTGTGCTAAAAAGGGACCAAAATAGGCGCCACCCCCTAGGGTTTTTTAGCCCACATAAAATGTCTTTTATGTACAGATTATATTATTTAATTTTAACTAAATAATATCCATGCATATCAATTAATTGACACAAACCAATCAATTATCTCTCGAGGCCCAAATAAATAAACAAGAATATAAGCCCGAATTATTTTATGAAAGCGCACACACGGACTAATGGACCTATAATCAAGTAGTTCTCCAATAATTAAATATATTATTCATCGAACAGAATATATATATTAAATTATTAATTCCGGGATTACGCCACCATAAACCCGAAACTGAACTCTATCAATTATAGATATATATACTTACACTCAACCCATAGAGTAGATAAGCGTTCATTGATATAATCACTACATACGGACTAACCCTCCATAGACTGTCCACTCTATGTGGGACGCCTCCGTAAATCCGACACAGAATATCTTATCCTTGTTTACCAATAACCCCCTGATGATCAATTAGTTCACATATCTGACTAGTGATCAATTAGTCTAATATGAACTCCCGTGATCGATCACTTTCTTAGGGCTAACAAATAAAGGATTGTCTCTCTACTTCCCAGGAAGGAATGGATTCCATGTATCGTGAAAATCGAGAACTACTCACTCATCGTGAGACAAAGTGCCAATGAGAAGTGACTTGGAACACATATTTAAGTGAACCGTAATTAACACATGAAACACTACCCGAGACAAGTAGCACCTCGTGATCACCTCGGGATTAAGGTTGATCCATATATGATCATCTAATGATTTAATAAGATTCCTCGATTACGGAATTATATCGAGAAATTCAGATTAAATCGGTCAAGTCCTATATGAATGCCATCATATATAAATGCCCCACGTAGTAATTCTCTACCGACAAGTCCGGATAAGACTATCACACCCTAAGGTGTTCAGGCGCATTATTGGTGTTTTAATCATGAGACCCTAAACTCGATTAAGTTCACCACGGACTAACAGATTTAAGTATATCACCATTAACTCAATCCTCACGAGTATGCCATACACTGAGTTAAGCGGTTACATACTGATATACTTAGGGTTTGCAGCAAGCACAAAGCAAGTAATAAGGTGAGATAAATTATGTCATCCATTATCAAAAACAATTACACAAATTGTCTTTGGGCACTACACCTAACAATCTCCCACTTGCACGAAATGACAAGCAACGATTGTTTTTAGAGCACACCCTTTCTCATCTTATTCACAACACTCTCCCACTTGCTCTAAAAGCAGATGAGATATATCCTTCAATGCCGTACCCTCCAAGCACTCGACTTGGTACACTGATTAGTTTGGTTGTCGGCTCGAGACGATCTTTAGGATCGAAACGTCGCCGGTCCATCTAATCCGGCGGTACTCCCACTTGCACCCAAATATACAAGCATATTATTCCTCGTTCTTCAAAGATACTTGAGGACATATTAAACTGCTATTCAATGCTCGAATCCGAGATTCGACTACTATTGACTTGTTATAACCGGACTTGCCGTTATCCAAGAGAGACTCTATCCCATTTTCTCTTTATCCGAAGATTTAGAGAGTCATTCCGAGAGGTAGTAGGTAGACTACTCGTTGAATGTTGCATCCGTGATATGCAAGATCATCTTAACCAATAAGACGGATGGGATAGTCAATGACTCATTCTTGTGAATTTGACCGAATCAAATTCTTAGAATATAGTCCAATTCTCTCATCCAGAGAATCTTGGCGTGTCAGTTTCCAACTTCAGATAGCACAGCCATGTTGTTTCCAACTGTTTCAGTGTTACCTTTCACGAACACTAATACTACTATTTTACCAATATTTATACCTAGTCTACAAAAGACTTATCAATATTATGGTCAAGTCCACATATTTTAAAACATGCGACTTTTAATGAACGAGAGGTTCTCTTACATCCACAAAAGACATAAGTCCCGGCAGTCAACCTTCCATTTGTTCTAACCAAGACCCTTCTGTTCCGAATGAATCCAGACTCCGTTTTTCGGCAAGAAAGTCTTAAGGAATCACCCCTATTTTCTGCTTTCTAACGGAATCTAGCAAGGCAGAGTGGTGAGAGAGTTCAATGTCTGGTTAACTCTCTACTTTTTAGGGAATCACCCCTAGACCACTCAGCTTTGTGCTGAAAGTTTAAACTTTCCTATTCATTCGACTATTTTCCGTGTAGATCCAATTGCTCCCACTGGGCCTGAGACACTCAGGTGGCTCTACAAGAGGCTGAACAGAACTGGAGTACCAAAACTTCATTCACAGGATTAAGGCTTTCAAACCAACCTCTATTATCAGAATCCTATACAGCCCACCAAGAGCCATAGGTTATCATCACCCTAGCAGACTGTAAAGTCCACAAAACCACAATGGGTCAACGGTTAAACCATACTCCCACTGCGTTTTGGGTGGATTGACATTCTGATCTAGTAGTATTTATCAGTGTAGTCACCAACAACCGATGTTGGACGTGGCCTGACTAAATCAGATAGTAACTTCCCAGAGTAACCGTACTCCAAGGTCTAAGGTTGTTATGTATGGATTCTTTCAGAAAGGGTGTGACAGTCCAACCGCCACTTTCTGATCTCAAGAATCTTATAATCAACCTTCACTCGTCACATTAAGATATTTCACGAATAGTTATATTCTGTGCGTGTGTGCAAAATCTCCAGTCCTACCTTCAAGCACTAAGTGCTAAATGCCTACATTTACGGAAGTGGTGTGAACCGAATTCACTCCTTATCCATTAATTCACAAGCATCTTCTAGGTAGACTTCTTGGTTTACATAATAATGTTAACCGTTATTTTGCAACAATATCTTATCCGAGTTTAGCAGTGTATTGTAGTACATCAATAACTATATAGGGCAAGTCTATGGTTTCTTTCTCAGTGAAAAACATTCCACTAGAAGGAAGGCTGAGCATCAGTCCCAAGACTATGTGATAGCCAATTTCTGAGCATGGAATACTCTGTTCTCCGTTAAAATCTACGAATCCTCCTCGCATTCTTTAGATAAACTAAATCGTGTTTCGAGTAGTTATCAAACAACATGTCACCACTCAAAAGCTCCCATTAGCTTGTATCTCTCACTAGACCCCGAAGGTCAATATGAACAAGCTACGTTACTTCTTCAGATCTATTACCCTTTCTCAATTGAAAAGAAGCTTAGTCATTGTTCCTTTAAGACAGTGTTCTAAGACTGAGAGATAGGAATCACCCTTAGCCAGTCGTTAGGTCTCATCTCTAGGATATATGCACTAATTAATAGATTTTGAAGAATCGTTTATCTTAATACGGAAACCATTTGCCTATAATAGTTTAAGACGTGTTACATATACCTTTTCATCATTTCTTAGTGGTTCTGACTTTATCAAACAAAAGTCCGAGTCTCGGATTCATACTAAAAATGTCATATTCACTTTCTTTGAGGCAACAATATGTCGAGTTGAAAGTGAATCCATTTGTTCCAACGAATCTGAAAACAGAAAAATAAATTTTCAGTGATATTCAAGGATCGAATCCAAAATTCATTTCCTCATACCACTCCCACTATTCTAGCTGAAATTACTGCTCGTTGTTACTCTATTAACCATTAATGCAAAGCTTCCTTGTTCTTCCAAAGAACTTAGCTCCCGAGTCGAGTTACTCGGTTAAGAAAGTCGCTAAGGATTCATTGGTTAGTGATCCGAAATCACTTTCCTTATCCTATACTTTCTTTAATTAATATTTCGGTTTAGCCTCAAACTTAGTTTAGATGATTAACACTTGTAGACATTCTTTCCCATTCTTGACTTTTCTTAAAAGGAAATAGTCTTGAACTAGCAGTTCGTTTGAGTAGACACTACTCGTGAACCGTGGGATGTCTAATGAAAGCGTTACCTAGTGGGACTAATTTTCTAATAAATTAGAAAAACAACAAAACATAAGATTAAAGCTCCTACTAGTTTATCGGTTTCAAATACCGTCTAACTAGCAACACTTCAATTTATGATTCTCCAATTTTTCTATTAGAAAATTTCTCGTGTAGTCACTACACAATTTAAAAATTCACTAGAAGAATTTTATCGTCCCAATCATCTTTCAAACTCACTATGGTTGTCTCTCGTTCAACACGAGTGACAGCAGTGACATACTTGTTTACGACACTCAAGTCTTGAAGACTCAAGAGAAATATCTCTTCCCAAAAATTAATTGCATGTAAGATTAATAAGCACAACGTTCTAGTTACTTACCACTTTTAACGAAGTAGTTACTAGTCAATTTTACACTAGCAGTCTAGTATCCTAGAGAGATATTTATAACAGTTGTAAATAAAATTGACAGAATAAATCAAAATCATACACTACTAATTGATTTTAGGAACTATAAACTAAATACTTATAGTCTATCCTACCGTTCCAAGGACTTAATCTCTTACCTCAGTGCCGCCTTAGGGTAGGTCAAAGAGGTTTCGATTAATATTGAAGATCAAATTGAGAATCAAACATCTCATTTGTGATCATCAATCACCTTTCCTTTTTCAGCCAAGGTATTACCAAAATACCATTTATGAGTGTGACCTACTGTTTCAGATTTTTAGGTAGACCCCGAGTGTGCCACCGGCCTTAGGGTCGGTCAGTGACTCAACGAGTACCCAAAATCCTATCATTTCGGAGACCAAGCCTTGAATTTTGATAGCAGTGGAGGCCTTCCTTAGGGGGCCGAAATCAAATCCGGCACGAAGCGTCACCATTCTCTCACGGTGCTTGAGTCAACAGTAGAGGTTGTGGGGTCGGCTGTCGCCTCTCCCGCTCCCACTCAATATTTTGAAAAAGTGGTGGGTTTACTGATTTCATTTTTGGACTTGATGTATCTTTAAGGAACAATAAATCATGGGCCCGAATGGTGTCGGTTATGTGGGCTAGCCCACCCGAACTATTCGTTGGAACATATGTGGCAGTCGGACGGGTCAAGCCTAGGGGAGCTTCGTTGAGCCGTAGTGGCTCGTCGGATGGCTCAGCCTTGCCAGACCCCCGTGCAAACGCCACACGTGATTAAGTCGATCGATCCGTGGCTCAGTTGACCACCCAACCATGGTTTGACCATTTTCGAACCATATTCGCCCATAATTGTCCAATCCCTTAACATCAAACTTTCACGTAGATACTACGGACAAAAGCGAAATCTCGTCTAGGTAAAGTGGAATTCACCAAGAATCCAACACCTTAACCATGAGGTTTCAGGATTTTATTCCCTATGCTTTCGCAGAGTGGGATTCACCGAGAATCCATCACCCAACCTCGACGATTGACAAAACCCATGATCCTCGGTTTTTACCCTAATTAGTTTCTAATTAATATCAAACAATTAATTAAAACTAATTACGTGTTGTATACATGTCTAACTAATTCCTCGAATTAATTTCTACATGTATGCATATGGAGTGGAATTCATGATATGATGCATGTCATGGCAATTTTCCGGTTCTACACATACAATCTAAACATGTATTCTAGTGCGGAAAATAAACACCGAGATGGACCGTTGAGACCCCCGTATCTAACCTATTAGAAAAACAATAAACAAACCCTATTAGGGTTTACCACTTTCTAACATAATCTGCAGCTGTTCAATTTCTTCGATGATCGGGAAACCAAAGAACTCGGATCGTGACGAAACTTTCCAGACCTGTTCTTCACTCCTTGGGGTTTAATATGGACGGTTGGATCGGAGTTTTGACTTGACAATTTTCTCCAGTAAGCCGCCTAACTTGCTGCTGCATCAGTCTCTGACAGCAGCGCACAGTGACTTCCCGGAGCCGATCGGGCATCGAGATGAAAGACGATCAACCTGAGATTTTTATAGCATGTCAATAACTCCACGTTTATTAATCTGACCGGTCGGATTTGTGTTTCAACGGTCTAAACTCTTCCAGAAATTCGAGGAAGTCACAGCTAGGGTTTCTGTGAATTTTACGTTTTTCTGTTACAGAAGCCTCTTTATTGCAACGAACGGATATTGATACGGACTCCGATCGACCCCAAATTTGGATGGATTGTTCTTCAACTTTTAATCTTAATTCTTATCGGATGGATTGTCATTTCAACGGCTCAATCAACGGGAAAATGGGAGATACCAAACTGCAACTAAACAAATCTACTTCTAGGAAATTAAAACTGCAACAACAAATAAATTACATAATTTCCTATACTCATATGAACGAATTTTCTTCGTTTATATGAGTTTACAATTGATCTAATGGGTAAACAGTGTCAATCTCAATCCATCTCTTCAACCACAACAACCAATCATTATCTATGCATATAAAAAGTTAAAATTTATCTACATGCAATTCCACTTCTTTAAATCGTTTATTTATGATCATAACTGCATAAATCGTGGAACCTGGCTCTGATACCACATGAAGGATGTAGGAGCTCAGATCTAAACAAATTAGATCTACGCGCAGCGGATGGATCACGATTCATATATTATAACACATAAATAAATGATTTAATTACTACAAGGGGATTAAGTTTATCTTACCAATAGTAGGAAGAGAAGCCAAGATCTTCCAATGTGTTCTCTCAAACGGTGGTTGGTGGACACCAATTCTTGGTACTAGAACCTCCTTGATATGCTTTTGTTGGTCCCTTGAAAAGGCTTTGGTTAAGTTTAGAGGGGGGGTGAATAAACTTAACACTTAAAACTTTGGAGTTAACAAATTGCAGAACTTCAAAGAAACTCAACGATACTTCAGAGTTCTGTTGAGACTTGATAGCCTGGCCGATAAGCGGTAGTCTCATCGACAGTTGAGTTTGCTGAATTTGTGCAGCGGAATTATATCAAAATTAAGCCTTGATACTTGTTGTTAAATATGATACTAAGTATTAGATACTCAGTAGTGCAAGTGTGTGATTTTAGTTGCTAGATTCAGTAGGTTGATGTGTAAAATGAACTAAGTGTAGAAAGTAAATGCTGAAAGTAAGTAGGCAGATTTTATAGTGGTTCCAGGTGGTGTAATCTTGTCAGTCCACTCTTCTCCTGTGATGTTGGAGGAAATTCACTAGAGATCTTTGATGTAGTTGTTACAAAGATTCCTAAGTTGCTTGTCCTTCACCAATAACTATGGCTTCACAAATCTAAAACTCGGGAATAGGTAGGATTGTTTGCTCTGAGTCTTCCACTTGGTCCTTGAAGGGTAGGATTGCCTCTTCACCGGCTCCACCACAAACAACGATCTTTCACACCAAAGTGCTTCACTGTCTTCAAGAGTTCTTTATAAAATAAAGATTGAATCAAGTAAATGATTCGATTGCAAAGACTTGATTAGGATGATATAATCAAGACTTGCGGTCTTCAAGTGTGTATGCTTGATGTAGCTTGAATGTAGAATACACTTGAAGAATTTCTCTTGATCGAGTAGCTTTAAGTTCGAGTAAGTTCAACAGGTGTTTTTCATTTAATAATATCTCTTCAAAGTTTATCAAAATTCATCATCTTGTGTGCGAGTTGAAAGTCCTCTATTTATAGGTAGGAGAACATGTGACTTGTATTTGAAATTCAAATGTAACCGTGCCAGGTTTTGTCCCCATCGATTTGCATTCTCGTCACTATTCATGGGATCGACATCGTCGAAATTCCTTTTGACAAGTCTGATCATCACCTTTGACTTGTATCCATTGGATAATAATCAATCATCCCAACGTCTGTTTAATCTCAGCCCTTGATTTGTTTGATAAGTCGAGGTAGTTGGTTTGTCATTTTCAATGTAATCTTCCAATGTAATCTTGAATTACCCGAGGTATTTCATCGTTGAGTTCATCGATCTCTTTGTGATACATGTCATCTCATTGAACTCCAATTTCTTTGTGTATAAAATACAATGCGGTGACTTTTTTATCTAACTTTTATTTGTGAAGTTAGATTACACATTTTTGAATATAACCAAGTTCCAAACATCATTCAACTTATGGAACTTAGACCTTGTACACAAGGTATATGTAATCAGTTTAGGTCATCACAGACTTGCCTAAATTCTGATTCCATATCCTTGACTTTAATTACTAAGTTTGATCCCTTAGCCTTCTGTAACTGAGTTTGAGCCCTCATTTTGGTCTTGGTCTTCAAAGAGGTTCGACTAGTCTACTGACCTATCTACCCTACTGATATTGACTAGTCTACTGATAAAGCTCAGCTGACCATTACAGTGCTTGTTTGATCAAACCTATTTATGAATCAAACTCTAATAAACCTATACATTTGATCTAGACATCTTTTTGCCTTTGCACTATAACACTAGTCGGCACTCATCATCAAAACTAAGAAATAAGTCCAACAATTTCCCCTTTTTGGTGATGATGCCAATACCCTCACCTAATGACAAAGCAAAAAGATATAAAACAAAACAGAACAAATATAGTCATCTTTCATTATAATCAAGTGTTCAAAGATATTACAGTCTAGAATCAGCAAAAAAACATAATGCAGTTAAAGTATGCTGATCTACTGTCTTCTTTCCCTTTCTTGTCTAGCTTTCTCTGCTTGTTCTTGGTATTCTCTGATTTCTCTTACCATTTCTCTCATCCAATCATTCTCAATCAGAGAGAAGTCAATATGAGGATTTACTTGTTTCCACCAATGCCAAGCTTCAGGTAGAGTAAGGGATATTTGGCTTACCCTGAAGCCTAACCTCATATACACTTCTTTAAATTCATTCACTGAATCCTTTGCCTTTGTGGTAGGTATACCAATGCCACTTCTACCACCTCTGTGTTTGATCCTCATTGATCTGACTCTTGCTTCCCAAAATTTTAGTCCCAAAAATGAGTTCAGACCTTCATGAAATCCTTTGTCATGATAGGGTCTATGTCTATTATTGTATACCTTCTTGTATTGTTGGAGAAGCTCATCAGTGAGTGGAAGTCTGCCAGGTGCTGGTTGTCTGAAAGCATTAGTATCAGCTTCCCATCTCTTCTTTGCAAAAATTCTGGCAGATTCTTTTGCTTCTCCTATTGCCTCTTCCCCCTTATTGACATCATCAACAAACCGGGACAGCAGGCCATGCACACTTTCCTGTGTGATAACTAGGTTGTTCAGTTCTCCTTCAATGATTTCAGTCCTAGTATCAATGGCTGTGATCCTTTCTTGCATTGTTTTCTCCAGCAGGGTTATCCTCTCAGTAAGTTTAGGATCAGCACAAGAGTTGTTGTGCAAAGAAGAAAGCTCAAGAGCTCAGTGTAGCAAGCAAGGTTGTCAAGTTTCTGATAGATGGAAATAAATTGGTCTTTCAGAAACTTATCTTTTGCAGTATTTCCAACCTTGATGCCCCTCACATCTAGTATCAGATCATTCATAGCATTTTGAGTAGATGTGAAGTTTGAAGCAACTGTACTAGTAGATTTTCTGTTTTCATTTACCATTTTCATCAGTTCTTCAAATCTCTCTTCTTGTCTGTCCAGTTGAGTCATTAACTGTTGCATGTCATTCCTTACAGTCCTCAACTCATGCAAGACCTCCTCAGGCACTCCTCAGGTCATTCTTCCACCAAGATTTATCGTGAGCTCTTCCACATTATATTGTGGTCTCGATTGCTCATAACCATTGCCCAACTCCTATCCAGTCCAGCAGGGTTAGGTCCTTGATATTCCTCCAGAATAGGATCAATGGCAGGTTCCTCAAAAATAGGTACAAATGCCTGTTGGGGATCAACATTAACATCTTCTTCTTCAGGCATTTGAAACTCCTCATCACTGAAGTCATAGTCCAAAGAATTTGCTTCATCCATATTAATGTGAGATCTGCTGACCATCCTTCCTTCAAAGTGGTCTTGTCTCCGATGAGGCTCCACTACGCTGAGCCTCTTCAAAGAACGGGGTTTCCTCCAAACCCAAAGTTTGTTCCAACCTTTGTCCAGTGCCGTTTGAGACTCAGGAGCCTGTACCTCCTGGTTCCAACCTTGTGTCCAGTGCTGTTTGTGACCCAGAGAACCTGTACCTCCTCTTCAACTCTTGGACAGGTGCAATAAATGCCACAATCACTTGATCTGCGGAAATATGTCCATGTTTTCTTGTTGAAATGATTCCAAATCGGTGATCCTCTTAAAGGAGTTTCTTTGTTTTGGTTAGTCTGACCTCGGTGTCAATCCGGTGTTGATATTGATTTGATTCCTCTCGAATCGCTTTGGGTTCATTGTGATCAGTGGCCTTCTCTTCATCCAAACCAACACTCTGTTTGAGCTTGGTTTGTGCGAGAGGCTCTACAACATGGAATGTATTTGGTTCATCAGCTAGCCTACTAGCACTAAAATTGACTCCATCATTGATTAATGCTTCTAGATCATCCATGGTGAGATCCTGTAGATCCTCATCCATCTCTCCAGTTTGCTGTCTCTCAGTAGACATTCCAGCACCAGTAGACTGCCTTATAGTAGGGTCAATTAACATAGCAGTCCTACTGGTCTCTCCTGGACCGGAGGGGTGATTATCATCAGAATCAGATGATGAAGAGTCATCATCATCACCTCTTGGATCCCTGAACTTGATACCCTCTTCTTTCTGTTGATCATCAAACAAATCCATCAGCCTTGATTGCAGCAAGGTGGTATCAACCAGATCCAGCAAGTTCTCCACTCCCAACTTTTCAAAAGCCCATTCCTCAAAATCTGTCATAGGCTCAGCAGCTGGCTTTTGCTTCTTATAGAATCCAAACTTCCATTGAAAGTAATCAGCCACCAGCAGGATTTTTGGATCAACATACCCCTCTTTCCTCTTCTTCTCATGTTTTTCATAGGGTAAGAATGATCCTTTGGGAGCTCTTCCAGTACCTTGTTGGCCTCCAAAGGTCCCAACAAGCCGATTCAAGGTTTCTTCAACAGATGCCTCAAAGTCAGTAGGTTGCTGAGGTTGTGTATTGGTACCTACTACTTCCATTTGTACAATACTTGGTTCCCCCTGACTTACATGCTCATCAGCAGGGTTAGCAGCAGACTGCTCTTCCCCCTGAGTTCTTGCAACACTTGCAGGGTCTTCAACCAAGTCTTCAACTACCACAGCAGGTTCAGGTTCAGTGGTTTGATGTGGGTCTTCAGTAGATACTACAAAGAGCTCGTGGTCGATGAGATCAGATATCTCCAACAGATTGCTCAACAACAACTCGTCCCACTTTTCGTGGAGACTTAACAACCTCTTCAGGTGAAGAGTCAGTAACTTCCACAGGCTTGATGATAGTCAAGGGCTCAGCCTCAATAGCCTCTTCTTCCTCTTCTACTGATGCTTCCTCTTGGACTCTTTGTGCCTCCAAGTTTTTCAGTTCTTTCCCCTTTCCATGTTTCTTTTTGTGGGTGATTTCTTTCATCCTCTTGGAAAGTGGCTCATCATCTTTTTCAACCACAGTAGACTTCCTCTTTCTACTATCTTCTTTCTTTGTTCCTCAAGATTTCAACAGCTTTTTCTTGCAAAGAACAAAGCAGGTCGAGAACCTCCATCGAACCCTCAAGCAGACTCAATGATGGCTTTGTTTGCTTTCCTTGTTCTTTTGAAGGCTTTAATACTTGATTATCTTCCTTGTTTCTCGCACCCTTTCTTTTCTCAAACAGCTTTCTTTGGTGCAAGAGTTTAATGAGTTTCTTTTAGTTTGCTTGACCTCGCTCACCACCAAAGATCACCATCATCTCCACCATTACCATCATCGGCAGACTTCTCCAAAGAACCTCTTCATCATCATCCGGACTGTGAATTGCATGATTAATCTCTTTCTTGTATCCGGGTGATTTATCTTCTCAAGTTCTATGTCGGGAACCTCCAAGTGATTCAAAGAGAGGTCTCAACCATTAATCCTAAGGCGGGGCCTTGGATTTCCTCTTTCCTCTTTTTCTTCCTTGGCTACCTTCTTCATGTAATGAATGAAATAGCCAGCCCAATCAAACTTCATGCTCCCGCAGATGATTATCATCGCTCTATCTTGGGTCCCGATAGAGTATCCATACTTCCAACCAGCCCTAATATGTTCTTTGCAATGAGTTTGCTCAAGAGTTGTACTCATTGCCAATATGTCATAGATTGATGCCTGGAGCAGATTTGGTGGCTTCATTTGTTTTGATTTGATCAACAAACGCCATCTTGTCCAATCCCATTGCTTCAGGATTTCATGGACCATCCACCATTTCTTCAAAACCAAAAACTTTCCTCGAGACCTGGGAAACTTCAATCTCCTCAAGATTCACAGCTTGTTTTGAATGCTACGCTTCCTTCTTCCACAACCATGTGTTTCGTAAATCCACAACATTTGTATATGAGATTGTTTCCAATCTTATATTGAGTTTGTTTTCCAAGCCAGCAAACCTTCTTATTCTTCGACCAATGTTGATGGCCAGCTCTGTCTGGTTTGCATCAACAACATGGCCTCTAACACTTTGGCTTGATTCGATCTGAACATCAATATTTTCGGCCATTGCTATGATAAAATAAGATGAAGAAGATAGATTCTCAAATCTGTGTTCACACAGTGTAAAAACAGAGAGTATTAATCTGAGATTTTGCAAGTAGAAAATCTGCTGTGTGATAGGCCTGAATATATAGACAGGAGGTGGTTGTAACTGTCAGTGCACGTACATCCATATTAACCACGATTAATCTGAATAAGTGTTGTTTTGACACGTGGCCCATTACTCCTCCATAATGTTTGTAACCGTTGGATAGTGTTAACTGCGGTTATAAAGGATAAAATAAATATCCCGCCAATCTGCTTTTTGACTTTAAGAGCTTTGAGTGTGTAACGTTCCATTCAAGCAGGTAGTCCTCGCCAGGTGGGCTCGGCATCTAACGACATCAAGCTTCAGCAGTGCGACAAAGTGACTCTGCTGATCCTTGATTTCTTCTAATTTTGTTCAATTGATAATACAATATGAAGTTTAATACCAATGATCGATCCATCAAGTGAGCTCACCCAACATGACAAAGACCAACCCTTGGCAACCTCATTTGCTCAATTGTCCAAACATAAGTACATGGAATTGTTGATACCAATGACTAGTCGCTAAGTGAGCTCACCCAACATAGCAAAGACTAATCCCTGGTGAATTCGAAGACACTCATTGATTATCACCAACCTTGATAATTCCAAGTTCGGTCCTTAGTTTAGCAAATCTTTCACTATCAAGTGGTTTAGTGAAGATATCAGCAAGTTGATCTTCAGTAGGGATGTATAGAACCACCACATCTTTATTTTCAACATGATCTCTTATAAAATGATGTCTCACATCAATATGCTTGGTTCTTGAATGCAAAACAGATTTTTTCGTGATTGCAATTGCACGTGTGTTGTCACACATAATTGGAATTTCCTTTTCTTCAATTCCATAATCCCTTAATTGTTGTCTTAGCCATAATACTTGTGCACAAAGAACATCCAAAAGACTATATACTCGGCCTCAAGAAGTGGAAGTTGATATAGAATTGCTTTCTTGCTAAACCAGAGACCAGTCTATTTCCCATTAACCGATGAGTTCTGAGGTGCTTTTTCTATCAATTTTGCATCCAAAGATAATCGAAACCGAGTAGGATATAAATTTGAAGATTCCATCCTTGGAATACCATATTCCTACTCCCAAAGTCTCTTTTAGGTACTTGAGAACTCTTTTGACTGCACCTAAATGACTTTCTTTAGGTTTTGATTGAAATCTTGCACAAACACCTACAGCAAAGGATATATCAGGTCTGCTGGCAGTTAGGTACAGCAGACTCCCTATCATCCTTCTGTATAAGGTCTGATCAACATCTTTGCCTTCTTTATCTTCATCCAATCTGATATTTGTACTCATAGGAGTTGAATTTTTAGTGCTATTTTCCATACCAAACTTCTTCAGCAACTCCTTGGTATACTTGGTTTGATGAATGAAGATTCCATCTTTCATTTGTTTAACTTGCAATCCCAAGAAGTAATTCATTTCTCCCATCATACTCATTTGGAATTTGCTCTTCATTAGATTTGCAAACTTTTCACAAAGTAAATCATTTTCAAAACCAAAGATTATGTCATCAACATAAATCTGTACCAGCAGGGTGTTGTCCCCTTCATTGATTCTGAAAAGTGTCTTGTCAATGGTGCCTTTTGTAAAACCATTATCCACCAAGAATTGAGATAGAGTCTCATACCATGCTCTTGGTGCTTGTTTCAATCCATAAAGTGCTTTGTTGAGTCTATACACTTTATCTTCTTGATCTTTAACTTCAAATCCATGAGGTTGCTGTACATACACTTCCTCCTCTAGAATGCCATTCAAAAATGCACTTTTGACATCCATTTGATATACTTTGAAGTTCTTATATGCAGCATGTGCCAAGAATAATCTGATAGCTTCCAATCTTGCAATAGGTGCATAAGTTTCATCAAAATATATTCCTTCTGCTTGAGAATAGCCTTTTGCAACTAGTATGGCCTTATTCCTTACAATGGTACCAGATTCATCAAGTTTATTTCTGTATACCCATTTAGTACCAATGATATTTGCATGACTTGGCCTTTCAACTAGTGTCCAAACTTGATTTCTTTCAAATTCATTTAATTCTTCTTGCATAGCAATTATCCAACTGGATCTCAAATTGCTTCTTCAACAACTTTAGGTTCCATTTGAGATAGAAAACAAGTAAACATAGCTTCCAGCTTGTCTTCTAGTCCTCACACCTTGTTGTACATTGCCAATAACTTGTTCAGCAGGGTGATTCCTTAACCATTGTGGATTCTGTTTATTTTGATTATCAGGAACCTCATCTTCAATAAGTCTCTGTAGCTTCTTCTACAGGGGTTCAAAGCAGATCCTTGAACCGCTTCGCTTGTTGCATCAGTAACATTACCAGCAGGATGTTCACAGGGCAAGATGTCGAAACTTTTAAGTCATTGAATCTTTCCAAAAATTCAACACAATCTGGATCAGTGACTTGTTGATTCTCAGCAGGTTCACAAACTTCATCTTCCAAACCAGTAAACTTAGGTTCATCAAACACAACATGGATTGTTTCTTCATGTTTCAGTGACCTCTTGTTCAAGACTCAATGCCTAGTCGATCAAGAATATCCCAAGAAAATCCTTCATCCGACTTTTGTTGGAATGTTTTCCAGATGAACCTTGTGATTTAGGATAAAACACTTGCTTCCAAATGGATGGAAATAGGATATGTTTGGTTTCCTTCCATTCCAAATCTCATAAGGTGTCTTGATGAGCTTCTTGTTTATCGATGTTCATTTTGTGTATAGCATCTTTGTATTAATCGCTTCAACCCAATATCTTCAGGTAGCAATGCTTCACATATCATTGTTCTTCCTGCTTCCTTTAAAGTCATGTTTCTTCTTTCAGCAACCCCATTTTGCTGAGGTGCACCAGCAGCAGCAAGTTGATGTAGTACGCCATTCTGTTCACAGTATTCTCTTATTACTTTGTTGAGAAAAAATTCAGTACCCTGATCTGATCTTATTTTTATTACTGTTAAACTTTTCTTATTTTGTAATCTCTTCAAAAGATTAGGCATGCTTTGGAGTGTTTCGCTTTTCTTGTTCATGAAAACCACCCAAGTGTATCTTGAATAATCATCCACAACCACTAAGGTGTACTTCTTTCCTGTTACACTTGTTGGAGTTATTGGTCCAAATAGATCCATATGCATCAGCTCCAACACTCTATTAGTTGATTGTTTGGTTTTTGACTTGAAGCTTGACTTTATCTGCTTTACCTCACGACATGCATCACATATAGCATCCTTCTTGAATGTGATCTCGGGTAAACCAATCACCGCCTTCTTCTTCACCAACCGATTGATATCATCAAAGTTTAAGTGATTCAACTTCTTGTGCCATAACCAATTGAGTTCGGACTTGGTATGCACAATCAGCGGAGTTTCGGAACTACTGAGAGACCAATCCACAACATACATGTTTTGTTGTCTTCTACCAGCAAGTACAACTTGATCACCTCTTTCACTAATGACAATACATTTGTTTTTGTCAAAAGTGACTTTGTATCCCATGTCACAGAATTGTCCAGTGCTCAGCAAGTTGTAATCCAGTCCTTCCACATATGCAACATTTTTTATTGTAAGTCCATTTCTCACAAGTGTGCCATATCCTCTTGTATATCCAGGTGTATTCTTGTTGCCAAAATTCACCCTTGGACCATCTTTTGCCACAAAGTTTGTTAAAC
Organism: Gentiana macrophylla; assembly: GCA_026214975.1. Lineage (NCBI taxonomy): Eukaryota > Viridiplantae > Streptophyta > Magnoliopsida > Gentianales > Gentianaceae > Gentiana > Gentiana macrophylla. The sequence continues at coordinate 66,051,792 of CM047816.1, read as the reverse complement.
AATGCTTATTCTTTGTCATATGTCTGGAACATCCACTGTCAAAGTACCAGACACCCTACAAAACAAAGTTAATGCATTTTAGGTACCCAAACCTGTTTGGGTCCATAATGGTCAGTGGTAAGCATGACCTTTGGTAAGTTACCATAAGGTCTTCTCCTGAAAGTGTCATACTTTGGTTCATACATGTATTCCACACATCCATAGGTTCTAACAGTAGGTTGTGTAGGATTCACATATGTTTTCTGGCCTTTTGGTTTATAATGCTGTTTGAAGTGACTTTTGTTGTTAAAAGCATTAGTATAACCATTATGTTTCTTTGTCTGTCAGAAGAATGACTCTATAGTATGGAGTCTCTGCATTGAGGTCCCCTGGTGAGGCCTTTTATAAGTCCTCTGCTGATTCCATTGCTTAGGTTTTACCCTAGCAGCAAGGTTATACTTGTTGTTTCTAACAGTAGGTACAGGAGTATTCCAATCATCATCAGTAGGGAACAGTCTACCTTTCCCCCTGAGATAAGTATCCCTTAAATGATTAACATTTTTGGGTTTAGGATTCTTATCCTTGGAATATTTCTGTTTCTTACCCTTCTGTGGTCCAGCAGGCTTAGAAGGCACAACAGTCCTATTTTTGGATTCATTCTTTTTGTTAGGAGCTGTTGACTTCTTTGACTTTTGATTTTGCTTCCTTGAAGTATTCTCAGTAGGTTTTACTGCCTCAGCAACCTTACTTGGAGTTGGATCTTGTGCAGGTACAAACTTAGGACCAGTCGGTACTAGGTTCGAGAACTTTCATGGATCCACTCTTTTTGGATTGTTGAGTTCCAAATCCAAGCCCTGTTCTATCACCATAAGGCTTTCCAGATTTGTATGCAGCAGAGGAACAAGATGGTTCAGCAGATTCAGAGGCTACTGAATGATCAGCAGGCTTATGCTGATTCTGTCCAACATCTTTTCCTTTACCTTTGAGAACCCTTAATTTAGCTTTCAATCTTCCAACTTCCAATTCAAGAGCTTCTTTTTCAGCCTTCACAATCTCATAACTGCATTGTATTATCCTCGATTGATTAAGGATGGCATCCAAAGTCTCATTGTTGTCAGAATTTCTAGGATTTGAACCACAGGTTGATTCACAATCACTTCCAGCAGGAGTGTTTATAGATACAGTATTGTATACCTCCTCAGTTTCATCCATATTAGCCATCAAAGCATAATCTTCCATCTCAGCAACCAATGATGTGTCATCTGATTCATTTCTTTTTTCAGATTCCACTTCATACCTCGATTCATCTTCAAGAACCATAGCCTTCTTGCCATATCTTCTTTGTTGACTCTTGGTCTTCAGTAGGTCTGGACAATCAGGTCTAAAGTGTCCAGGCTTCTTGCAGTTGAAGCAAAGATAATCAGGTTCCTTACTTTGTTTTAACTCAGGACAGTCAGGTTTGAAGTGTCCTGGTTTCTTGCAATTAAAGCACAGATAGTCATTGTCTTTCTTTGATTCTTCTTTCTTTCTTTCAGTAGGCCTCTTAGTGAAATTTCTTGAAGGGGCAGTCTTCATCATCTTGATTTTCTTGCTCAGTAGAGCAATCTGCTCCTGCATCTCATCCAGCAGATCATCTTGTCCTCCTGATGTTTCTTCTTGATGTGAAGCAGCCAATGCAGTGGTCTTTGGCTCTTCCTTTTCAGTCTCAGGTACAAGCTTTTTGCTAAATTCATAAGCCTTGAGATCTGAAAACAACTTGAAGGTGTCTTCATCATGCAACTTTCTCATTTCTTCTATTGCAGTCACCTTCATTTTCCAAACATCTTTTGCAGGTAGAGACTCCAAAATTTTGGTGTTTATTTCTTCTTTTGAGTAACTTACACTTAGCAGGGTAAGTTCATCCAGGATTGCATTGAATCTTGATTCCATTTGCTCGATGGTTTCATTTGGCAGCATCTTGAACTTTTGGAACCTCTTTCTGGCCACACTGATTTTATTTTTATTTATTGCATCAGTGCCTTCACAGATCAAATGTATCTTGTCCCAAAGTTCCTTTTGCGCTTTGCAATCTTTAACCTTCATGTACATATTACTATCCAAGGTTCTATAAATGATATCAATAGCAATGTTGTTAGGTTTGCTCTTTTTCATCTTCGCATTCCATTCTCTTTTGGTTTAGGAATGTACTCGGTTGTATCACCCACCTGTTATTGCCTTGGTAATCTCAGGTGGTCCATCGATTTAGTACATCCATCATCTCATCATGAGTTGCGAGCAAGATAAGCCTGCATTCGACGTTTATACTCATCAAATCTATCAGAGAACACATCAACATTGTTCTAGCATACTGTGTGTTATCCATGATGCAAGTCTTTGAAAATCAGTAACTTGAAAGAAAGTTTCAAAGAATTTTCACAAGCACAACAAGTAGGATTTCTTGCAATGTAAGCCTTCGCTCCGATACCAATTGTTGGTCCCTTGAAAAGGCTTTGGTTAAGTTTAGAGGGGGTGAATAAACTTAACACTTAAAACTTTGGAGTTAACAAATTCTGCAACTTCAGCAGCCTGCTGATACTTCAGGAGTCTATTGAGACTTGAGCTCTCTTTGATAAATGATGAGTCATTGATAGTTGAGTTTCTTTGAATTTGTGCAAATGGAATTATATCAAAATTAAGCCTTGATATTTGTTGTTAAATATGATACTAAGTATTAGATACTCAAGAGTGCAAGTGAGTGATTTTAGTTGCTAGATTCAATAGGTTGATGTGTAAAATGAACTAAGTGCGAGAAAGTAAATCTTTGAAAGTAAAGTAGTGAGATTTTATAGTGGTTCCGTGGTGTAATCTGTCAATCCACTCTTCTCCCCGTGATGTTGGAGGAAATTCACTAGAGATCTTTGATGTAAATTTGTTACAAAGATTCCTAAGTTGCTTGTCCTTCACCAATAACTATGGCTTCACAAACTCAAAATCGGGAACATGTAGGATTGTCGCTCCCTGAGTCTTCCACTTGGTCCTTGAAGGGTAGGATTGCCTCTTTCACCACTCCACCACAAACAAACATCTTTCACACCAAAGTGCTTCACTTTGTTTGGCAGAGTTCTTTATAAAATAAAGATTGAATCAAGTAAATGATTCAGTTGTAGCAGCTTGATCAGGATGATATAATCAGCAGCTTGCAGTCTTCAAGTGTGTATGCTTGATGTAGCTTGAATGTAGAATACACTTGAAGAATTTCTCTGGATCAGTAGCTTTAAGTTCAGTAAGTTCAGCAGGGTGTTTTTCAGCTCAGAATAATATCTCTTCAAAGTTTATCAAAATTCATCATCTTGTTTCTGAGTTGAAAGTCCTCTATTTATAGGTAGGAGAACATGTGACTTGTATTTGAAATTCAAATGTAACCGTTCTTGGTTTTTGTCCCATCTGATTTGCATTCTGTCACTATTCATAGGATCGACTTCGTCGTAATTCCTTTTGACAAAGGCGATCATCCACCCTTTGACTTGTATCCATTGGATAATAATCTGAATCATCCCAACGTCTGTTTAATCTCAGCCCTTGATTTGTTTGATAAGTCAGAGGTAGTTGGCTGTCATTTTCAATGTAATCTTCCAATGTAATCTTGAATTACCCGAGGTATTTCATCGAGGTTCATCGATCTCTTTGTGATACATGTCGATCTATTTGAACTCCAATTTCTTTGTGTATAAAATACAATGCAGCTGACTTCTTTTATCTAACTTTTATTTGTGAAGTTAGATTACACATTTTTGAATATAACCAAGTTCCAAACATCATTCAACTTATGGAACTTAGACCTTGTACACAAGGTATATGTAATCAGTTTAGGTCATCACAGACTTGCCTAAATTCTGATTCCATATCCTTGACTTTAATTACTAAGTTTGATCCCTTAGCCTTCAGAATCGCGAGTTTGAGCCTCGCCTTTCCAGTCTTGGGTCTCAAAGAGGTTCTGGCTAGTCTCTTGACCTATCTACCCTACATCGATATTGACTAGTCTCTTGATAAAGCTCGGTGACCATTACAAAGTGCTTGTTTGATCAAACCTATTTATGAATCAAACTCTAATAAACCTATACATTTGATCTAGACATCTTTTTGCCTTTGCACTATAACAGCTAGTCTGGCACTCATCATCAAAACTAAGAAATAAGTCCAACAGCTTCAAAGAAATACTCCAAGTTTTTCTTCAACCAGAAACCCAAGACAAGAAACAAATTTTTCTTTCTTATGCCATATGTCTTGGAAGAACTCTCTTTATATAGGAGAATAAATCATTGGCCTCCAAGTTTCTAATTAAATAAATAATTAATTAATTAAATTAAATAAAAAGATATTTTCCTTAATGAATAATTGTGACATGTTATTAACCAATAGGAAATCAAATAACAAGTCATACAACCAATCACATAACAAGAATATCTTTTATTTTCCATAACACACAAAAATCAATTCTTGTGCTAAAATGGGGCCAAAATAGGCGCCACCCCCTAGGGTTTTTTAGACCACATAAAATGTCTTTTATGTGTATTATATTATTTATCCCAACTAAATAATATCCATGCATATCAATTAATTGACCCAGCCAATTAATTACTACATAGAGTAGATAAGCGTCCATTGATATAATCACTACATACGGACTAACCCTCCATAGACTGTCCACTCTATGTGGGACGTCTCCGTAAACCCGACACAGAATATCTTATCCTTATTTACCATTAACCCCCTGATGACCATTTAGTTCACATATCTGACTAGTGATCAATTAGTCTAATATGAACTCCCGTGATCGATCACTTTCTTAGGGCTAACAAATAAGAGGATTGTCTCTCTACTTCCCGCAGAAAGGAATGGATTCCATGTCTGTGAAAATCAGAACTACTCACTCATCAGGTGACAGTGCCAATGAGAAGTGACTTGGAACACATATTTAAGTGAACCGTAACTAACACATCAAACACTACCCGAGACAAGTAGCACCCTGTGATCACCTCAGGATTAAGGTTGATCCATCGATTATGGAATTATATCGAGAAATTCAGATTAAATCGGTCCAGTCCTATATGAATGCCATCATATATAAATGCCCCACGTAGTACCCTCTCTACCCGATGATCTGGATAAGACTATCACACCCTAAGGTGTTCTGGGCGCATTATTGGTGTTTTAATCATGAGACCCTAAACTCTAATTAAGTTCACCACGGACTAACAGTTTAAGTATATCACCATTAATTCAATCCTCACGTGCATGCCATACACTGAGTTAAGCGGTTACATACTGATATTCTTAGGGTTTGTAGCAGTGTATTACTTACAAGCACAAAGCAAGTAATAAGGTGAGAAAAATTATGTCATCCATTATCAAAAACAATTACACAAATTGTCTTTCAGGCACTACACCTAACAAGAGGAAGACCGCATCTTAAAGGAGCTTGACCATTGGTATACTCTTGATGAGGATTACTGAAGGCAACGGGGGCGTATTGACTGGCTGACGGCGATGGATCGCAATACTTCCACCACAAGGCCAATCGCGTCGAGTGTGGAACACTATCCATCTTTTGCCTGATAGTGAAGGGATCCTCAGGAGTAATCCGCATGAGCTGGAACGTATCGCAATGGATTGTGTCTGGCATATTTATCAGGCTAATGGGGCAGTGATCAATCTGGATGGTCTTCACTTTCAAGGTTTGACTGAGCAGCAGCAGGGTAGGCTGGAAGAGGCCTACACTGAAGGTGAGGTTCTTATAGCATTGAAACAACTCCCGGGTAAGAAATCTCCTGGCCCGGATGGGATGAATGTTATCTTCTTGCAGAAGTATTGGCATATTCTTGGGTCAGATTTTCTAGCAGTGGTGTTGGATGTTTTGAATAATGGTGTGGACCTGGGACGTATTAATGAAACGTATATCACACTGATACCGAAAGTTTCATAGCCTACAGTCATGACAGAATTGCGGCCGATCTCCTTATGCAATTCGATTTATAAGCTTATATCTCGAGTAGTGGTCAATAGGCTCAAGGCAGTTATTGGGATGTGGCATCGGGACACTAGAGTGCTTTTGTGTCTGGTAGATTGATTATGGATAATGCGATGGTAAATTTTGAGGCCTTTCACTCCCTTAAGGCAGGAATGCCAGGGTGCCATAATCATGTGGCATTGAAACTCGACATGGCCAATGGGTTTGATAGGGTTGAGTGGCAGTATCTTTGGGCAGTTATGGCACGTATGGGCTTTCTACCGGGATTTATTAACATAATAAGGAGGTGTGTGACCTCGGTTAGGTATCGGATACTGATTAATGCCCGGCCGAGCCGGGTTATCGTCCCAACCCGGAGGATCCGACAAAGTGACCCATTGTCGCCTTTCCTTTTCATCATTTGTACGGAGGGGCTTACGGCGCTTATCAATAGATATAATAGTCAGGGTTTGTTACGGGGTATCCGGTTCATGAGCTTAGAAGATATGGAGGATTCTCACCTGCTATTTGCGGATGACAGCACGCTCTTCTTCGAGCTTGCTGAGGGTGCAGTACAGAACCTCATTGACCTATTCCAGAGGTATGGAGAGATTTCAGGTCAAGCCATTAACTTCCACAAGTCAAGTCTATACTTTAGTGGAGTGGTGTCGGATGAGGTGCGGGGACATGTTTCAGATACGCTGCAAATACCTATTGGAGACGAGTCGGGGAAGTACTTAGTCCTGCCTTACATAACGGGGCGTAATAAGAGGCAGGTTTTTGCTTTTATGAGAGAACGCATATGGAAGAATTTGTCGGAGTGGAAGGATAAGTTGTTATCTTCGGTTGGGAAAGAGAAGATGATTAAATCAGTGCTTCAGTCCATCCCCACATACATAATACAGTGTTTTAAGGTCCCCAATACGATAATACACAAGTTGGAAAAGGAAATTCGGGGATTTTTCAGAAGAGACACAGAGCAGAGGCGAAAAGTGCATTGGAAGAATTGAGAGACCTACTGCTTGCCTAAAAACTTGGGTGGATTAGGTTTCTGAGATTTGGAGTGCTTCAATTTAGCTCTTTTGGCTAAGCAGGCGTGGCGTCTTCTAACGCTACCGACATCTTTGGTAGGGCAAGCGATGTGTGTCAAATACTTTCAGGATTCTTCCTTCCTGGCGGCTACTCTTACACGACGGCCATCTTTTATGTGGAGAAGTATTTTGGAGGGGAGGGACCTTCTACTGAATGGTTTACAATAGAGGGTTGGAGATGGTTCATCGATAATGGTTTTCTATGATTCCTAGACAACGTTAAAGCCTTCGTTTCGGATACCGTTTGCAGGCCATGACTGCCCTATGGATACTCGAGTCTCAGATATGATGATCCCAGGTACACGGAGATGGGATAGACGCTGGATAAGGGAGTGGTTTATGCACTGGGAATGTGATGCCATTCTCAACACCCTTGTGGCGCAAGGGCTTCACTTGGACCGGCGGATATGGCACTATGATATGAGGGTAATTTATACCGTTGAATCGAGATACTACTTAGCGGTTTCACTGTATCGGGAGGGTCAAAATAGGTTGAGGGGATCTTCGTCTGTGGGGTCGGACAAAGTGTGGCCGTAGTCCTGGGATGTTGTGGTCCAACCACGAGTTACTCACTTTCTATGGCGGTGCTTGCATGACTGTCTTCCGATTGGGCGCAACTTGGAGAAGCGTGGTTTAAGGGGTCGGCAGTGTCTAGCCTGTGGCCAAGTGGAGAAGAAAATGTGGCATGTTATCTTTCAGTGTGAATTTACGGCTTGAGTATGAGAATTGACCCCATATGCAGACAGAGTGCGGAGAATCAGAGCTACAGATTTTAAAGATTTTCTTGCGCAAGTACGGCAGAGCCTAGCAATAGAGGAGGCCGGAGAGTTGTTTGGTAATATGGCATGTCTGGAAGGCACGCTATAGTGCGGTGTTTGATGGCTGGCGATTAATATTTCTTGGATATGGTCCACGGCTCAGGCGGCACATGAATATAGTGAGGCATGGAGTATTCGTAGCTCTTCACTAGAAGGCCCTCTGTTGGCCTCTCATTGGGTGGCCCCGGACGAAGGGGAAGTCAAGTGCAATGTGGATGCCTCTGTTACGCAGACTGATTCTGGGGTGGCTTTGATCTTTCGTAGCCATTAGGGAACCGTCCTTGCGGCTTACTCGTTCCACTTTTACCCGGTCATTGAGGTGGTGTTGCTGGAGATGCGAGCTATTCTTCTGGCTCTAGTGGAAGGGCACTGCTTAGGATTTCAAAGGTTGGTTGTGGAAAGTGATTGTCTGACTTGTGTTCAAATGCTCGGCCATGCGGGGGAGGACCACTCGCCTTTGGGCTGTCTACGACATGATTGCTTCATGGAAGTGGATCAGTTCTTATAAGTCCGGTTTTCTTTTATTAGGCGCACGGGAATCACTCAGTGCATCTTCTTTCTCGGCTTGGTCCTGTTAGTCTTGGTGTGCATTTTTAGGGTTCTCAGCCCCGAGACAATGTCTTAATCTCTTGTTTGGCGGATTTGGTGATTTAATAAAATTATTTTTTTCCTCAAAAAAATTATGTTGAATATTGTGATTGTGTGACGCAATGTTTCCAGACCCCGATTCCTTATCCGGAAAGAACGACCGGCATGAATATATATTTTTTAAATAATAAAAGTAATATATACGTAAACCTTGTAATAATTTAATCAGAGTAAAGCGGGAAAATAAAATTAAATAAAGACTCGGGAATGTCAAAAAAACAAATAACCGGATCAACAATTCTACTCTACGTCTGATAGCAAAATACTTAACCGCTAACTTTAACCGACAGAGTATCGGGTCAACGGTAGTATAGTGGTCACAAGGTCGAATCCACAGGGAGTAAAGTCTAAGTACCAAAGTCAACTTAGAACTTAGTTCAGGTCAAAATAACGGTGGAGAGATATTATACTAATGCAAAAGTAAAGATTATACTAATGAGTTTACTTCTAGGTATTAAGAGGTATAGCCGAACTATGATCCCACGAGCTACTTTTACCCCAAAGGAAGGACTTAATAGGGAGCGTGTCTTAGCCGACCTACCTATCCAATGTAGTTTAACGACATCCATGGGTGCCAACTCCTAATTCCAGCGATTAGACTGAACAACTCGATCTAACCACCCTATGTGAAGTTAATTAATTCTCCCTTTAGAAAACCGATTAACTACATGATTAAGCTATAGAGTCGCTCGAACAACGATGACAAACCTCTGTATTGGAAACGGACCTAACAACTAGGCCGAATCTACGCAACGATCCTAAAACCCCTTATCCCACATCTCACCGCAAAATACATCTATAAGTTTGATGTGTGTGACAGTGAAATAGGTGATCAAACTAATTCCGAGATGTTAAAATAAGTTTTAGGACGTGGATTAATCATTAAAACATTCAATTATGCACTACACAACTCCAAATCTCATCCCCCTTAGGGTTTTCGCTCGCTTTCACATAATTCGACTACCCAACGGATTAGCTACTCATGGTAATAATAAAAGTACAGAAATTTATGAAGAAATTAATAATAAACATGATAAAAATATTGAATAAAATTTACCAAAAGAAATCGTAGCAATCCACCACTCGAATCATCACTTCGTTGTGTACCAATTGCCAATTAAAATAAATAAGTTGATGCCGTTGTTCTTGGGAAATTTTCAGCAAAAGAAATAAAATAATGGTGTTCTAATCAATAGGGAAGAATGGCGGCAGGGAAGAAAAATAAAAAAAATAAACTTCTGATGTAAAAACTATGTGTTGAAATTTGACCTAAGTGGCTTTTTAAATAAACCAATTGCCGACCCAGTCTTCTCTAGAGCTGTTAAACGAACAGAGCCGCTCGTGAACAAGCTCGTGTTCGGCTCGTTAGTGTTCGTGATCGTTTGTTCCATTAGCTTAATGAGCCGAGCTCGAACATGATTGTAGGCTCGTTTTGCTTAACGAGCCGAGCTCGAGCTTGGTTCGCGAACGTTCGATTATGTTCGCGAACATGCTTATTATGTTCGCGAACATGCTTATTGTTCGCGAACATACTTATATAATGTTCGCGAACATGCTTATATCCTTATAATATATGTCTAACGAACCGAACTCGAGGCGAATTCGAGCCAAAGTCGAGCCAAAAGATAAAAATATGTCTAACAGGCGAGAGCTCGAACGAGCTCGAGCAGTTCATGTTTTAAACGGAGCCGAGCTCGAAGAGAATTTTTTGTTCGTTTAACAAACGAACGAATTTCGAACGAATTCGTGAAAACTAACGATTTCGAGTTCGAGCACCAATACTACTACTTTAAACTCTACTGCGTTAACAATTTCTAGTCTTCTCCTTCCGAAATTTTTCCCAAAAATAAAAATAAATATGCGTCCCCCCTTTGTGTTTTTCGTCAGCTTTTATTAAATGGCATGGGTCCATTTGACCAATTGAAGTACGCTCCTTCTGTTGTATTGATAATATTATCAAATATTGTCAAAAAAAAGCCTTCGACCTTTTTAATAAAAGAGTGGAACAAAAACAGTTTGTATCACACCCCCAGGTGTGATCTTGCTTTTCGCATGCGGTATTTTATTAAAATTATTATTTTTCCTCGAGCATCCAAATTTGAATCTTGCGTAATTTCTTCATACGAACTCCATTTTAGACGATTTTCGTACCGTTGCGATCCTCGTCACGCCCTCTATCACGCCATACCTGTAATAAAAATAAACCACATACCCAAGCATGACAAACGCCAATAAAACACACACAAATCACCCAAAAATATCGAGATTTTCGACGTAAACGTCTTATCGTCTCGTGATTCAACTCGTGGTGAAACGTGCCTATAAAAACAATTAACTACCCCAAAATTACACCGAATAGGCTACAAATATGGGGTAAAATGCACACGAAATTATAGCAAAGTTGACTCTCATCAACTACCCCCCCCCCCACTTAGCGTTTGCTCGCCCTCGAGCAAATCAAGTGATTCAGAAATAAATCATGAGGTCAACGTTGCTATCATATGGGAAATCAAAATATCAATGAGTACAAACTAGTCAACAAGCGAATAAACAGGAGCCAAAACAAATCTTATCATGGAAACGGAATGTGTGTGTGTGTGCATAGCTTCTCAATCATTCATCACAGTCAACCGGCTCAGATTATAAATGCACTAATCTGGGCCAAATCAAGGCTTACTAAGGTCAAGCAGGACTTGCACAGTTGTAACGTTAGGCTAGGGATAGGGTTAAACGAAAGGATAAAAGGAATATCAAAAGAGAAAAACGAGTGAGTCTAATCTAAACATCTTGAATTTACCTCATAGCCCACCTTTTTAGCTTGATTCGAGCAAGCTTTCTCCTTCTTTACTCTCAATTCCAAACATAATTCAATGAGAACTTGTCCACCAATGCCACTTTGGAAGAATTAATACATAACCCTTTTTCCGGCAAATTTTGACTTAATTTTATTCTTTTTTTTTATAAACCAACACCAACACTTTTTGCTACCCCTTCTCATTCGTAGTACAAAAGATCCACCAACATCTTAATTTGATACACATCTTCGCCACCCCACACTTGTGCTAGCAAGTGTGCTCGAAATAAGATTAAAACTCACTCGTAGGGTGCCAAAGTAACGTAGACCACAAATAAAGGCTAAGGGTCGGTAAGTATAAGCTAATCAATGAATGGCTAAGTTCGGGTGGGGGTCCAACCACCCTACAAAGGCTCGAGAGGGTTTTCGTCGAAATTATGTATGTGGTTGGCTATTTGGCTCTGGTCGGGTCAAAGAAATGCCAGGACCGTCATCCCTTAATCTACCAAGATTGACCTTTCTATTTCGCCTCGAAGTTAATGGTATAAGTTCTAGGTAACATATTAGTGTCTATGGCAACTATAATCATTCACTAATCAACCACAACTCATGAAAGCAAAGCTATTACGTGCATAAGAATTCTATTTCCACAACAAGATAAAGGTTTGACTCACATGCATTCAACCATTGACTAATTAACCAAAGAATACTATGACTCACATAGGATTCACAACCTCAAATCATGAAAATTTTAAAAATGGCTCAATTTTACTCAAATGGACCAAACACCAAGCATTTAGCTCATTCGATGCCTAAAATTAAAGTACATGGTAGTAAAGTAAAGCTAAGTCTACCACCCCCCCCACTTAAAATGGAACACCGTCCTCGGTGTGTGAGTGATAAAGTAAAGAAAGAAAGACTTAGCTGAACTGGCAATAGGGCGGAACTCTGCAAAGTGATAACCTCCAATGTATCTCCCAGGGTACCTGTGCAATCATAACATAGAAACCGAGAATCCACTACGACAAAAGGTCGAAACCTTAAGTGTAGGTAAGCACAAGTATAGAGATGTATATAACAAATAAAATATGGGTTATCACAAAGCATGCAACGGAATTCGAGATATGTGGTCAAATTTTCATCACTTCTCAAAAAAGAAAAAAAACAACCAAAAAAAAACCTAAGAAAAAGTGGGTGGCCTCCTACCGAGTGCCTTTGTTTTACGTTGTTGGCTCGACCAAGTGACTCTAAACGGACTCAAACCACAAATGACTCAACGTAACAATTCCAGCATTCCAATTCAGACAAGTCGTATAAAAAAACATCAACCAAAATCCAAACTCAAGAAGACCAATAGCTTACGAAAAGAGAACAATGCAAGAACCATAGAAATTGAATTGACTAGAAACTTACCTCTTTCGGCTCTCGATGCTACCTCCTCCCAAACGAAGGATCTTCTTTTGTTTGCCTTTCGTCCCATCTTCTTTTTAAAACCTGCATCAGGCGGATGTAGTCTCTTCCTCACACCTCTTTGAGCCATATGCATCGGTGGTGGTAAAAACTTGATCTTATAGAATTCATCAGCACGGGGTGAAGGAGTGAAGTAATCCGGGACGGACGTATCAAGCATCACCAGGCCATCCAGTGGCTTAAATATAGGTGGCTGATCAACTTGCTTTTGATCCATAGGTGATCTTGACGGTAGAATGAGCGATCCCAACTTCTCCTTAGTCTCGATCTTCATATGATCGACGACTACAATCGAATCCACCGCACACTCTTTCAAGTCATCATTTTGTATATCCTCGGAAGGCGGTTTACTTGATAAAAAGTTGCACCTCTTCCATCTCCAAGTCTTGTAGCTCCCATTCATCCCAAAGCGTTTCAATACCAAAGATTTCTTGCTCAATCATAACGATGGTCGGTACCACCGTATATTCCACCACAGTATCGTCATTTTTCATCTCAGGGGATGGAAGTGTAATAGATAGACCATGAAACATGCCATCATCAAATATCGCAACAGGACTAGACGGTAATATGGGTGATCCCAACTCAATCTCTTGCTCTGACACCTCACCATAGTAAACTGAATCCTCAATTTCACTCCCCACCGTAACTTCTTCAGTGTCAACCTCATCAGCCATAACCACTTCTATTGCACATGCCTGCTCTGTCTGCTCGTGCCCCATCATTTCAATCAACTGCCCCACCTGGTCTTGAAGGTTTCTTCTGGTCAAGTCAGTACTTATCTTGAACTCTTGCATGTCCCGCAATCGCTCCTGCAGGCTCTGGTTGAGTCGCTCTAGTAGCTCCATTTGACTGTCGGTGAGACTCTCTTGTGTCACGGGAGCAAACTAATCATACTGACTTTGATTCATCGAAGACGGGTAGCAGGCTTCTTGCCAAGATGGATTCTGATCAAACGGCTGAATCTATGCAAAGTTGTAACATGCCCAGCGTGAGAACCAAAATCATGATAAGCACATGGGTTCTGATAACCCTCATCTTTGTTGTGGCTCATTACTCGAATAACCATAATTCGATCCTAGTATGCACTTTAGGCAATCGATAGGCCCAAGAATCCTGGTTACTCGTCGTGATATCGAGGCTGAGGCACATACTGTTGTTGATAATATTGTTCAGCTGCATGTGGTTGGTAGGGAATTGTTGTTCAGGTGAGTAGTAATGATTGGAGAATCCATCCATTTAGGCTCAAACTGCAAGATCTTAGAAAACAACAACAACACACTCACGGTATCTCGTCACCACCGCCACAACAATAGGTCGTGTGGCTCTTTAGCTGTAAAAGAGGAAACAACAAGAAAACGCAGAAAAAACGACCTAAACCCAAGCAGTCGGTCAACTTACAAGATATCAAACGTTACTCCCCGGCAACGGCGCCAAAATTCTTGATAGCAAAATACTTAACCGCTAACTTTAACCGACAGAGTATCGGGTCAACGGTAGTATAGTGGTCACAAGGGCACAAGGAGTAAAGTCTAAGTACCAAAGTCAACTTAGAACTTAGTTCAGGTCAAAATAACGGTGGAGAGATATTATACTAATGCAAAAGTAAAGATTATACTAATAAGTTTACTTCTAGGTATTAAGAGGTATAGCCGAACTATGATCCCACGAGCTACTTTTACCCCTAGGAAGGACTTAACAGGAGCGTGTCTTAACCGACCTACCTATCCAATGTAGTTTAACGACATCCACGGGTGCCAACTCCTAATTCTAGCGATTAGACAGCAGAACAACTCGATTTAACCACCCTATGTGAAGTTAATTAATTATCCCTTTTAAAACCGATTAACCTAACATGATTAAGCTCAGAGTTGCTCGAACAACGATGACAAACCTGTCAGATTGGAAACGGACCTAACAACTAGGCCGAATCTACGCAACGATCCTAAAACCCCTTATCCCACATCTCACCGCGAAATACATCTATAAGTTTGATGAGTGTGACAGTGAACTAGGTGATCAAACTAATTCAGAGATGTTAAAATAAGTTTTAGGACGTGGATTAATCATTAAAACATTCAATTATGCACTACACAACTCCAAATCTCATCCCCCTTAGGGTTTTCGCTCGCTTTCACATAATTCGACTACCCAACGGATTAGCTACTCATGGTAATAATAAAAGTACAGAAATTTATGAAGAAATTAATAATAAACATGATAAAAAGATTGAATAAAATTTACCAAAAGAAATCGTAGCAATCCACCACTCGAATCGTCACTTCGTTGTGTACCAATTGCCAAATAAAATAAATAAGTTGATGCCGTTGTTCTTGGGAAATTTTCAGCAAAAGAAATAAAATAATGGTGTTCTAATCAATAGGGAAGAATGGCGGCAGGGAAGAAAAATAAAAAAATAAACTTCTGATGTAAAAACTATGTGTTGAAATTTGATCTGAGTGGCTTTTTAAATATAGGAGTTATTTTGACTTCTATTTACTACTGCACTGCACCCACTTACTACTTGTACACACAAAAATTACTGGCACCACATGATTTTTATATAGGAAGTCAATACTGGTGCCTTGGTGAACACCAACGGAACACAATGACGTCATGTTCCACATGGCGAACACCAAGCTGCCAATGACGCTCCTATATAAAAAAGTGTTAAATCTTAACGCGTCCATTGATTTTTATTCGGCACAGTTCACAGTGGATACCAACGCCGATGACATCGACGTTAGTATGCCACTAAGAACACCAAAAATGTGAATGACGTTTTTTCACCCGAAAAATATTCATTAACGTGCACAAGTAGTAAAGAAAAAAAGCCCAAATAACCCACCTTTAAATAAACCAATTGCCTACCCCGTCTTCTCCTTCCGAAATTTTTCCCAAAAATAAAAATAAATATGCGCCCCCCTTTTGTGCTTTTCGTCAGCTTTTATTAAATGGCATGGGTCTCTTTGACCAATTGAAGTACGCTCCTTTTGTTGCCTTCACTTTGTCTTTTTCTTTTGTATTGATAATATTATCAAATATTGCCAAAAAAAAAAGCCTTCGACCTTTTTAATAAAAGAGTGGAATAAAAACAGTTTGTATCACACTCTAGGTGTGATACTTGTTGTTTTTCGCACTGTATTTTATTAAAATTATTATTTTTCCTCGAGCATCCAAATTTGAATCTTGCGTAATTTTTTCATACGAATTCCGTTTTAGACGATTTTCATACCGTTCCGATCCTCGTCACGCTCTCTATCACGCCATACCTGTAATAAAAATAAACCATATACCCAAGCGTGACAAATGCCAATAAAACACACACAAATCACCCAAAAATATCGAGATTTTTTATGTAAACGTCTTATCGTCTCGTGATTCAACTCGTGGTGAAACGTGCCTATAAAAACACTTAACTACCCCAAAATTACATTGAATAGGCTACAAATAGGGGGTAAAATGCACACGAAATTATAGCAAAGTTGACTCTCATAAACGTCTAAGAAACCACAAGACTGAAAACAACGAAATAAATGTTGCTTTAATTATTACATCCCGAACAAAAAGAAAAGGATAAAAGTCTAACTCTCACACAACAATGTTTATCTCTCAACGCGATAATATAAAATGCATTAAGTAAATTGATAACATTCTTCGTATAATCTTGAGCTCAAACGTCAGCACCATCATTGCTTTCATCATATTCAATATCATCATCCTGCCAATCACCTTCTCTTAAAATTACATGATCCAAAAAGTTCACTTGGTCCAACCAGAACTCACACTTACTGATCTTCTCATACAACATGTTCTCTCTAAGTGTTTGTAACACTATCCTCAGGTGTCCCTCATGTTCTTTCTGATCCTTTGAGTAGATAAAGATGTCGTCGATGAAAACTATTAAAAATATATCTAGATATGGCGTAAAAACCATTTTGCATAAGGTAAATGTTGAATCTGCATTGATCGCGTGTAAGTCGCTTAATACTAGCAAGAGGACTAGGTCAATCGTAGTATAGCAAGGGCGAGTCAAGGACGATCCCACAGAGACTATTATTTAATAATGTTAAATACAACCACAACTCATAGGTCAACCGGATAGTGGTGGTCATTGACCAACATAAATAAACAGTAAGTAAAAGAGATGCCAATAAACTCATGGTCAATCATATATTGAAAAGGCATTAACCAAACTATTCACAACTAATCTCCCTTTAATCCGTGTTCGACTCATGTGTGTAATTTAGCTACGGGTGCAACTCCTAACCCTATCTACTCCAACCATTGTAGTAGATATTCTATACGCCAGCTACCCTCCTTAATTGGTTCGTAATAGCCCATACGCATGAAGAACTAGAATTTCCAGTATTGAGCGTTAACCCATACCGTTAACCCGCCTAGGCAGCTATCGACAATGACTAGCACGTTCCTAGGGATTAAGACTTCACTAACAGTCCTTCATGTTAATTTACGATGAAAATAAGCAGATTGCCCAGATCTAACCTACTGTTAATTAAACATGTCGATCAACGTAGCTGACGCCGAACCACAGAACTAGGATTTACTAGGTATTCAGATCTAGCGATATAGACCGTCACAGATCTGAAGAACGCAACCCATAATTCTGCATTAATATGAACGAATCGAATAAAGATTAAGGTTCGTTTAATTAATTCATAGTTGATTAGTTGCAAGCATAATCTAGATCTATCACAAGTTCAATCATGAATCTAAGAAAGAAATAAAACATTAGAATAGATCTTACCCATGACGAAGAACATATCTACTCTTTTATTCTCTTTCCCTCCGGCGACTCAAGATGATCCATGAAGATCGTAAACCAAGCACAATTCAATAATGAAAGACTCATGATTTAATTGCAAGAAGAAAAGAAGAAAATAAAAGAAGACTTTATTCCCAAAAGACTACATTGTAGCTAGTTGATGAAAAACTAGAAAAGAGATGAAGAAAGAATGGAATTGATGATGAATACAATTTCGCAGCTCTGAATGGCCTTATATAGGTGTATAAACCGACTTAGGAGTAAACCCAATCCTTGGAGGACAAGAAAATGCATTTCTAGAAGATTCCGAGGCTCGGTAAATTGAGCGTAACTCCCGATTTACCGGGGGTATTTTTGTCTTTTTCTACAGCCGACTTAACTCGGAATACCCTAGGCCTAGCTTCGGTATTTGGATCATAACTTGCCTTACGTAACTCTGATTTAAGTGATTCAAAGTGTGTTGGAATCCGTGTTTCAAGACCTACAACATTCATGTAGAAGTCCAAGCCCAATTCGTCTTGTAAAGATTCGGAAACTGCGTTGCAAGATCACCAAATTCTTGGGTCCAATATCCGCTCGAAACACTTCAACCTTCAGCTCTGTTCAGTTCTTTATCGATTGACTCTCACATTTAGACCAAATGATGCTTCGAACACTCGTCCATCTGTCAATAAAACCATACCACACATAGTAGCGTCTATTTCTAGCAAATATCGCATAAAATACACGGTTAATACGCATAATACCAAATTACTCACCCCGAACGTGGCTTAATCACATTTAGCTAATTAACTCATCATTTCATACATATTATCACCATTGAGAACACAAATACGGGGTAGATTGATGGTAAAATATGATACCAAGTTGACCGTCATCATGCATTCGTGAGACCATATGACATTACTATAAACTCATAATGCCAATACCTATTGTTGAAAGATGTCTTCGGGATATAAGTCTCATTAACCTTCAACTGATGGTAACCTGACCTTAAGTCAGTCTTAGAAAACACACTTTTCGCTTGAAGCTAATTAAACAGGTCATCTATCATCAGGAGTGGATACTTGTTCTTAATGATCAGCTTGTTCAACTCCATGTAGTCTATGCACATCCTCATAGTCCTATCTTTCTTAATAAAAACGGAATTGGAGCTCCCCATGGTGAAGTACTTGGTCTTATTATATACTTTTCCAACATATCTGCGAACTAAATCTGCTGGAGCCATCTGATATGGTGCCTTTAGCAACTAGTTTTGCTCCGGAAACTAAGTCTATGGTGAAGTCAATCACCCTATTTGGAATATCTCCTTGTAACACATCAAGAAATACACCAGGATACTCATTCACCAATGGGATATATTTTAACTTTGGACATTCCTTAGATGTATTTACCGCAAAGAACAACAAAGCATCCCATCCATGTTGTACTCCCTTAGCTGCTCTAAGGGCCCTTGATAGGTGATGGAAGATTTCCCAGGTGTCTTAAAGATTACCTTCTTATCCTTGCAGTCTAGATGGACATGATTCCTTGACAACCAATCTATACCCAATATGACATCAAAACCGAGAAGTCCAACACTGCCAGATCATACTCACACTTATACTTCCCAATTTGCATCTTACACTGGGGTGTCATCTTATCAACCTTAGAAGTTTCCCTTAAAGGTGTCATAATGAATAAAGGTTTCCTTAACTTTCCAAAAGGCATCCTAAGTTGCTCAGTTACCTTAACTGACACAAACGTATTTGAAGCGCCGATGTCAAACAAGGCAGATACAGGAAAACCTCCTACTAGTATAATACCTAGAAAGTATGTAAACATTTATTTCAAGCAATATAAAACATCTTAAACCAAAGAAAAAATCGTAACAGATCAAAATTTGAGGTACCTATCACAACACCATCCTCTGACTCATAAACCGCTGCATCCATGGCAAAAACTTTCATCGAACTGCTAACTCTACTCCTCTCTCTTTGGTGGTCTGAAGTCAGTGAGTCTTGTCAAGTCCGACTGCACACTTTTGTGGACAATCCTTGACCGCATGTGATGTGCTGCCACAATGAAAGCAAGCTCTTGTGCCCGAACAACACTCCAGTTTTCCATGCATGTAACTTACAACACTTAGGGCATGTAGGTAGTGGTGCTGAAGTTGGAGCTAGTGGTGCTCTCCTGAACCACGGTGGTGGAGCCTGTCTATGCCTCTAACTTGAACTGAAGGGCATCTTTACTCTAACATTCTTGGTAGCCTTAGCATTATGTGTCTCGATATACAAACACCTATTTAACAACTTGGCCATAGTCTTTGGCCTGTTCTCTGCCAAGTGATCAATGATGTCCTAAGACAGCCCCTTTATAAAATAGGGTATGTTGCTTGATTCACTGGCCATCACTATAGGTACATACTTCCCAAGATCATGAAATATCCTCAGGTACTCCATGATAGATATGCTTTCCTTCCGAAGGTGGTAGAACTGAATATATTTTGATGACCTATGCGCTACTGGAAAGAAATCCTCCATAAAATCCGTCTTAAACTCATCCCAATCCGTTATCTTGCCCATGGTATTCTCTATCATGTCTGCCCACTCTTGGGTTGTACCTGTCAAAAGAGATCCTGCAAGGTTTGCCTACTTATCTCGGGGTAGTCTCATCTGCCCAAAGTTGCTGGATATACAAGAACCCGAATCAGGATCCGAAACGCGGAGAAACCCGAATCCGGAAATTTTCCGGGTCTCGATAGCTCGGGAGGGGGTCCCGATAAATCGAGCCAATTTTTCCGTTCTTTTTCAGATTGTCAGATTTGATTTACAGCACCATCGACACACTCAATCATGCACAACGGAAGCAACGAATTGAAATTAGTTTACGATTTTACCACGACATGATTCACATATTCAATTAATATAATCCACAAGAAAGTATGAAGATTTACCCAACCGAGGAGATGCCATGATCTTCCGAGTTGTAGCTCCAAGCGAAGACTGGTGGACATCGATCCCGCATCCAAACCTCCTCGAATATGCTCCAAAAAAAACTCCAGTTTTTCTTCTCCCAATTGCTAAGGCAAGAAACTAATTTTTCTCCTTTTAGATCTAAAATTTGTGTAGGATTTTTTTCATCAAATATGTTGGGAGGAACTCTCATTATATAGGAAAATAACCGATCAACCGAGAGTTATCCCTTTTCACAAGATAATAATCTTTTTCCCAAAGAAAAAGTTAGTTCTCATAAATAAGAGATAATCATCATGAATGAGACAATCTTCATTAAATGATAAAATCAATCTCTTATTTTATCCATTAATTATTTAACAAATAAATAATTAATTACACGTGTGATATAATTCACGAAAATTTCTTTTCCCAATTTTCTACACATGTGGCGCCGTTATTGTGCCATGGAATAATAGAACACGTCTTTTCTATTTTACATATTATTTACCGAATAAATAATATTTCGCATATTCATTAAATAGACAAACTATTTAATTTATTCTCGAGGTTCCATAATACGAGAATTCACTCACGTGTTAGGAGCCAACTCGGGACCATGGACCTATAACCAGTAGCTACAATAAATTGAATAAAACATTCACCAAACATAACATTTCTATTCAACTTATTAATTCCGGAATTACGCCACCATAAATCCGAAATTGAACTCTATCGATTATAGATACTTATTCTTAAAGTGTCGAGTCAATAAGTGTCCATTGATATAATCATTACATATTGATTAACCCTCCATAGACTATCCATAATAAAGCGGGAATGTTTCCGTAAACTTTCTTCATTACATATTATCATTATTTACCATTAACCTACTAGCGATCAATTAGTTCATAACCAATATGAACTCCCGGGATCGATCGCTTTCTAGGATTAACAAATAAGGGGATTGTCTTTCTACTTCCCGCAGGAAGGAATAGATTCCGTATCTGTGAGACACATTCCCAGCTACTCATTCCCGATAGTTCCAACGTGAAAGTGATTCGGACCGCGCCTCTTAGCAATCCTTAACGAACACATCAAACCCGATCCTGAAACAAGCTGGAGTCTACAATCACTTCAGGATTAAGGTTAATCCATATAATCATCTTGTGATTTAATAAGATTTCTCAATCACTGAAGTATATGAGAAATGCAGATTAAATCGGTCCAGTCCTATATGTCTACATCATATGTAAATGCCCCACTTAGATAACCAATATCAACGGTCCGGATAAGACGGTCACACCATAAAGTGTTCTGGGCGCATTAATGGTGGCTTAATCAATAAACCTCATACTTTGATTAAGTTCACCACGGACTAAGAGTTCAAGTGTATCACTATAAACTTAATCCGCACGTGTGATACACACTAAGTTATATGGCTACATATGATACAACTTGGGATTTTCAGTAGTGTATTACTTATGAGCATGAAGCAAATAATAAGAGTTCATTTATTAATTATAAAAACAATTATATAAATTGTATTTCGGGCACTACTTCCAACAAAAGTTCCTTTCAACGGTTCTTTGCCAATTGTCAGCCTCAGTAATGATGGTCTTACCATTGAAATGCTCAATTCCAGCCTTCTTAACATCCAAAACCCGCCTGGAATCATCTCGTCTCTCATCAGTAGTAGGGGACCCTGGGGTATGTGACTGTGGGTAGGCTCCCTACGGGTAATTGAGAATAAGCATCTTTACTGGATAGCTGAGTCTTTTCAGTACTTTAAACAAACATACATCGCTGACTGCAGCCCATTGAATTGCAACATCATTGAATTTGATATTACAAAGAAATACTTTAGGGTGATACCTTGTCCAATCTATGTATGTTTGAATTACGAGTACAATTTAAATATGGTAGACATTGATGGTTTTTTATCCGTGGTTCAAGTTTTTCCGAGCAATGAGTTGGTCAAGATTACTATATGGACACTGGAAGATGATGGGGGGCAAATGCGGACAAGATATAACTATATCCTCTATCTGATGTAAACCCAGGGCGTGGAATGCCTAAAGCAATTGCTTCTGGAATGGTGAGTTGGTTCTTCAGTTAGATTGAAGGTTATATTTATGCAATCTCAGACCAGAACTTATTGGAAATTCAAACAAAAGTGTCGTTATGTGAAGTTTTTACCTCATGTGATGAGCTTCACTTCTCTAAGGACTTGCATGTCCAAGATTACTATGGTGGAAAAGGACAAGAATAACAATTCACAAGGGTCGTGTTGACGAGGTTAGTACACTTTTTTCTTTTAACCGTTTTGCATTGCTCTATCTCTGTCCGAAAATTAGCCGTGTTTTGTGATTTCATTTTCACTAGTTTGGTATCTTTGATGATATTTGGTGGTTCTTTTTTTGCTCAAACATTGAGCATAATATGGAAAGCTTTGAAGCCGGAGAAGAGTTGATTATACTAGCTTCGTGTCTTGGTTTGTTAATTGTGGTGAATAATACCTGAAGAAAGTTATATGTTGTCTAACAATGTTGACGGATTTTCGTTGTTGCTTCAAGTAGAAGCCATAAATCATTTATTAAGAAGAGTTCTTCAAATTATCAGATGAAGTTTCGAGGGTTTCATTTGAGTCTTTTGTTGTTGTGGATTTCGAGGAAGAAAAAAAAACATCGAGTGCACAAATTAATGTTTTTTTCTCTTGATAATTTATTTTTAGTGGATGTAGTTTCTTTTTCTATGAGTGGTGGTTGATTGCCTCAACTAAGGTGCTGTCGCGCGTTGTCCCGTCGGATGAGGAGACTTCCTTGACCCTAATGCAAGCGTCGTCACGACGCCTGCCACGACAGCGACCCCAGGTCAGGCGGGATTACCCGCTGAGCCTACGCTCTGGATACATTAGCATGGGATAACAATATAGGATTTCGATCCTATTACGTTGGCCTTCGGGATCGGAGTAATGATTAACAGGGACAGTCGGGGGCATCCCTCCGCAGCTAGCTTCTTAGAGGGACTACGGCCTTTTAGGCTGCGGAAGTTTGAGGCAATAACAGGTCTGTGATGCCCTTAAATGTTCTGGGCCGCACGCGCGGTAGAAAAAGGAGTAAATATACTCATAATTTGATTCCTCGTCGCCGTAGTAAATAGGAGATAAAATAGAATTGTTTTTTTCGTCTTTACAAAAAAAAATATATATATTTGGGCGAAGACCGTTGTGGCTGTTTCATGCGGGTCGTCCTCCGGGAAGGCACTGTATGGCTCGGTACCGACGTCGATGAGGAATGCTACCTGGTTGATCCTGCCAGTAGTCACGTGAGCTGGGTTTAGACCGTCGTGAGACAGGTTAGTTTTACCCTACTGATGACAGTGTTGCAATAGTAATTCAACCTAGTACGAGAGGAACCGTTGATTCGCACAATTGGTCATCGCGCTTGTTACGAGTTCTCCTTCCTCTAAATGATAAGGTTTAGTGGACTTCTCGCGACGTCGCAGGCAGCGAACCGCTCACATCGCCTCGATCCGAACACTTCACTGGACATGTTTGTGGTGATTTTTATGCTTTCACACTACAAAAAAATAAACTTTTACTGACGAAATTAATCGTCAGCATATGATGTCTTCTTTGTCACAAAATCCTTTACTGACGATTATTTTTCGTCACGCAGTTGTCACCTATGCACGGTCGGGTAAGGTATATTACCTGACGAAATTTCAAATTCGTCACAATAACGACTAGTGATAAACGAGGATTCATCACCAGAACCTTCATTACAGAAAACTGGACAATGATATCGTGACCAGGCTATTCGTCGCTAAAAGGCAGTATGACTTTGTCACAACTCCTGATTTGCTATCTGCTCATTCATGACAAATTTCACCCATAATTTAATTTTTCAAAAACAAAATTTATTTGTTCAAAAAACAATTTACTAAATATGAAAACAAAAATCAGAACAATTAGACAGATGTCATTACGGAAACACAATTCCATGATGCATAATATCAAAATACAAGAATAAGTAGATAAAGACATACATGAAGTTCTTGTCCTAATCCATGAAACATTAACAGAGAAAACATAAAATAAATTGTTGGCCATTCACAAATCCTTAAATGAAACATTAATGAGAGAAGAAACTTGATGTCCAATAGGTAGACTGAACCAATGAAAAAAACATGCTTCATAGAATTCCCTGCATATTTTCGACCTGAAACACAATACAGCTCAGATCACTTGAAACACAATACAGCTCGGATCAACAAAAACGAACGGAAAAACGGGAAAAACTGACCTAATATCAATGCCAATTGCTTGCAGGCTATCCATTAATCGAAATCCAATCCGAGCTGCGAATGCATCCATTACAGAAGAAAAGTGACTTTAACATTATACACAAACATCAAATAGACACACACCTGAAAGAAGTTTCGGCATAAAGTGCAACTTTCCTGCAACATAACATGTAGACAGACATTATATCTACCTAAAGGGCTACATGGTACACTTAACCAATGGAGTTAGAAATACAATAATGATATACATACAAACACAACAGAAGTTATATGTCATTAGTTATCAGGAAACTCGATCAGTGATGAATGTAATGTGGACAAAATCATATATATACGCAGCTAACATCTTTTCCAACTTTCCCTCAGACAAAGCAAATTACAAACCAAGACATAAACATAGCAGATGCACATACACATAACTTAACTTTGTTAAATAGACTAACTTATAACAGAGAACAAGAAAGACGGATGATGCATACTTTGAATAACAAAGACAAGAATTGAGACTCAAACTTCAGCAGCAGCATGTTGTGTAAACTAAAATGAACATACTGCTATCCCGACAAAACATAAGTAAATGAACCTTAAATTCTTCCGAATGCAGCTAATATCTTTTCCACCTTTTCCTCGAGCCTCTTTTGGTTCTCCAACATGGTACTAATTGTTGAATTTTGCTCCCCAATAATGGAATTTTGATCTTCGATTTTCGCATTTTGCTCAATAATTGTTTGTTGCTGTGTTTCAATCTGTTGTTGTTGCCTTTCAAGCCATGATTGTTGTTCTTGAAGTTGTTCACGGGCTGTCCTCAAAGCATCTGAATTGTGTCCACGGATATGATTTGTTGATTGAGGAGGCAAACCCCATAACCCATGCCCTTTGAGTAGCCTGTCCTTTTTCCCAAAGTTTCAGATAAAATATCCTCCTCTATAACCTGCTCTCCAGCTTCTATTCGCTGCATTTTTCGGTTTTCCATTTCCTCCTATAATAAAATCAAGTAGCAACAGTCAGACAAGTTGGTGAATTTCGGATCTATGTTCACAACTAGCCGGTGAACCTAAGCTCATATGTGCAATAAAAAGAAAGAACTAGTTGTTGATATACAACACATCTTGAGAAAGCAGTTGTAATATACGACTTACTATGAGTAATTCCGCTTGATAATTCACCAACTGGCCATTTTTCTTGGTGTGACATTGTTGCCAATTTGTAATATGACTTCGCTCATTCTCCGTCTACAATTTTAACCGTCTTATTTGACATAAAGTTTTGACTAGTTGCTCTTAATATCTTAAATAGGGTATATATAACACTCACCATATTATGATAACGAACATGAAAAGATTGTGATCCCGATGTATGGGTATAGAGTAATTTACTCCGGTTATCTTGATTAACCGAGGATCGTCTCTGCAATAAAAGCATTGAAAAGCTTTAAATTTATTTTTTAAATATAGCAAAGAGCCACGTTAGCCACTAATAAATCATTGTCACTGGTAAATATGAAAAAAGAATAACTTAATGTCTCTTTTGAAATCTATCACTTACATGTATGATATTATGCAGGTCAAACAGAAAAGTACAGGTTTGATTTTAAGGGGTAAAACAAACCTTAAACTTCGGGTTTTCAAACGAGTCGCATACGACTTCCCAAACATCTTCCTCAAACCATTCATAAGGGCAAGCATCCTTAGGATCTTGGCCAGCATCTTTCAAGTCCTTGTATGCCGTATGCATTTCATTTCTCCAATGTGTGTAGCACGTTCGAAGAATTGTGTCAATCTTGTACTTGACGCTATCAGTTTCAAAACCTTTTATATCAAACCATGCCTACAAGAAACATGCAAAAGTGTAACGAAACACTGTTAATTAAGTTACATCGTTGTATGTTCAATAAGTAGAAATATTTGACAAACCATCAATCCTCCGTGAAGTAGATTCTTATCTGCTGAAGGGATATCATCATATCTATTGATATCCTTGACCGGAGCATGTCTTCTAATCATAATCCCTATTCCTGTTGCAAACAAAGAGGCATTTTTCACTGGTCGAGCTAGATTTTCAGGAATATCAATATCCAACTTTTTTCCACCCTGTCATATTTAAACAACAGAATATTAAAGGAATTGCATGTGTATATATAACTTATAAATGCTAACGTATCATTCTTGGAATAACCTACATTTTTGGAAATCGCTTTGAATATGTTCTCACCACAACTCCTACCTCGTACTTTCCGTAGTTGATTTGAACCTTAAATGGAAAACGAGTATAAGTGATGTGATATACATTCTACAAAATGAAAAGTGGGTCTAGGTATCATCAATGATAAATATCATTGACAAAATTGTTCTGGGAATTATTCTTTGTTTCAGAAAACTTGATGAATATAGCGCATTAGATTGATATTCTAAACTAACCTTGTTTGCGTTGTTGATGGTGACTTGTTTGGGAGGATGAAGGATGCACATCACCACTAGTTGTTTGGATGGAAGGATGATGTACATCAACATTAGTTGTTTGGAGAGCGGATATGTCCACATTCGTATTTCTACCTTGACCTCGGTTACGGGTTAGTTTTGCTCCTCTGGGTGCCATCTATATAAGTAATTTGTATACGTCAGCAAGCTCAATACATGTATATAAAAAAACAAGCATATGCAAAAAAGAAACTCCATACAAAACATTTTAGTTATGTGACAGAATTAATACGGTAAAACTTTTAATTTACAACATTTGATCTGGATTAAAATTATACAACACAAATGAGATTTGTAAACTAATTTTGATTTCAACACTAATTAACAGAGCACAACAGGGGTGAGGTCAACTTTAGCTGGGTAGAGTTGAGTTTCAGACTAAATTTGGTTTAGGTTTGATGAGTAAAACTTTAAACCAAAAGCAATCCAGTTACCAACCCTGTGGTTTGGGTAGGGGCAGGTTGGGAACGATACAGTTTGACTATATAAATAATACACACATGCACATTTTGACAGGAGAGAACATATCTTTCTTCAAGAACACCCATTTCATATCCCAATCTTACTCTTCGAATGCAAGAAGAGAAGCCATGGGGCAATTAAATAAGTTGGATACATATTTTATACACTTTCAATCATATACAAGGACTCAGATTGAACTCTTAACAGATGCAACACATACTCTGAACAACATGCAACCCTACTTATCATACTACTTATCGCAGGCTCAGATTTACTAACACGTAAATCACAACTTGACTTTAACAACAAATACATGCAAACAGCATTTCAGAGCACATCATATTCTCTATACTCTGAACGTCAAGAAACACATACTCTGAACAACTAGAAACTCTACTTAGACTACAATCAGTACAAGTAAAGTATGCTTCAAAATTGAATGGTTACCAGAAATCCGTGACGGGAGGATTCGGTTTGATCGCCGGAGATGTCCTGATAATGAAGTATGAGCAGAAGAAAGAAGCTGACATAATATACAATCGATCGGTTTACAAAAGAACAACACAAAAAAAGCAATTTCACAGTGAAGACAATTCCTATGATTAGGTGGTGTAATATGTCAGCTGGTACTAATAGTTCCTTCCTTATTAAACCTGTAGCCATGTCAACCCATGTTTAATTTTGCAAATTCAAATAAACATGAGACCATCCCCCTAAATGAAACAACATAGAGAACTTTAGTAGTTTAGTGATATTTTTCTTTTGTATCGTATTGAATAGAAGCAGGACACATAACTTAACTTTGCTAAATAAACTAATTCATAGCAAAGAGCAAGAAAGACTGATGGATCTTTATCCATACAGTTTTAGGCATAATTTGATAGTTAGCATAGGGGTAGTACCACAAAACAGAAAATGCTAAATGAATTAAAGCTAAATGAATTAATGCAAAAAAGAGAGGAAAGAGGTGTATATTAAAACAAGAAAATCAATGTTCTAATAAGAAACAATTCTTCAGAAATCAACTACTGACTCCAATTCCCTGCACATTACCAGAAGATGAAATTGCAATTGAGACTCTATTTAATTCAAGAATGTTAATTAGGCCACAAAAATCATTTAATCTTATCCTTGATTAAAAGCATGAGTTAAGTATTTACATGAAACTATTCCATCAGATTTTGTTCTTTGATCATAGAATACTAGGGAGCTCAATTGCTCATTCTACATTTGTAAAATGAAGGGTTCTGGTTTGTTTTCAGTAAATAGTTACAAACTGATCAAGCAATCACATTCCAATTAATTCAATACAATATGATCAGGCAAAAATCTATTAATCACAAGAAAACTAACATGTACAGAAACAACAATAACTTTTCTGTTTGCCAAGTATAGTCCATATAGTCCAAAAAGAAAACAGAAAACTCTGTGCAAATTCATTTGACAAGCAATCTCCTACTCTGTAACAGACTATCAGTACAAAAAATAAAAAATTACAATTGCAGAATCAGGAAAAACAGCTTAAAACCAACAGCATTCAATAACTCAATGAACACATGATAATTCTGCACAAAGTTAGAAAGCAGTAGCACAAAGTACTTGATGATGAGCAAACTAATTTTGCCCCATTAATATAGAAAAGTAACAACAACTTGGAAGGATTCTGAACGAATATCAATTTTACAATCAAATTGAACACATCAATTCCATTTTGTTAAAGGTTGCTCAAATTGTGAAGTTCCCGAGCAGGAGGTTTTTTACAAGGAAATATTCCAAAACAATAAGCAAGTCTGATACACTTCAATGCCTGGATCTGAAGGAAAAAAACTTGACCTAGGTCTAAAAAAATTGAGCCACAAATTATGCTGCTAATTAACTATCACAATAAGAAGATTTAAAATAAATATAAAAAAACCTAGTCGGCCACAATCTAGACGAAAAAGAAAATTCAGTAAGGAATATCAATAATCAAGGCTTATTGATATTCTGACTTGAAGAAGATAAAAAAAAACGCTACAAAATCTGTACGAAAACATGTAAATCGGTTTGAAATTGAATGGATACAAGAAAACCGTGATGGACAGACTCGCACTTCTCTCAGTTTGCCGGAGGTGCGCGCAGATGACAAAAATTAAAGGATCGTCGAATCGGAGATGAAGATCAATCGGAGAAGAAGCTGAGATTTGCTAAGAATCTTTTCAGCTGATGATAAAATCAAAGGGATGGAGCTGAAAAGGATATATAGCTTCAGTGGGTGAAGGGTTTTTTCTGTGGTGATAAGCGAGAAATAATGAAATTTTGGAAAAAACATTTGGTCGTCACCGATGGGAAGTTCTACGGTAGAGACTCCCCTGTAGGGAGTCACCCACGTCTGAATCACACAGTTTTATTCTGTAATATCCCTACAGGGGAGTCTTCATAATAGAATTTCCCGTCTCCGATCTTCTCCTGACGACTTTTGTTTATGTATTTTTTCTATAATCATTTAAGCATTCTCATGATGACCATCTAACTTCCAGTGACTAATTATTTTACTTATAACTAAAATTTTGTCACAAAAGCATCAATTTTTTTAGTGAGATCAGTGATGCTCCGGGCTTGTATAAATCATTTGCATTACTTTATGCAATTGCCATTAAACATATATATATATATATATATATATATATATATATATATATATATATATATATATATATATGTATGTATGATGTGAACCAATATCAAAAAGAGAAGCAAGAGTTAAAATAAAACACCAGAAAAAAATCAACATAAAAAATTTAGAAAGTTCTTCCATATCCATATCAGGAAAAAAAGTTTAGATTTGCACTAGAACAAGTTATTATCCAAGTAGCATAAGAAAAACAGAGACATCGCATATTTAACAAGACCAGTGCCGCTTTGGATCAACAATTCCTCAGTGACGGTAAAAGTTGTCGAACTTCCACATGTCTCGACATGTTTCCGGTTTGATAAAAGCAAGTTGAAGTTGCATTGACATGCTTCTTGAATGGTCTTTCGGTTGCAACGAAAGTTTCATAGCCTTCAATGCAAAGACAGTACTTAACAGTCTAAACTGAACTGTTGCTACACGCTCGGTATATCGTCAGACAACCACCAGACCACCGTCAACCAAATGCTAGAAACCGCTATTCAAACAAAAAAAGAAAAACAACACAGTGAATATGACATTATATATACACTTAAACAATGTATTTATCATTATACTATTTTAATAGTTTTCGACGTTATCAATATGGTGTTTTATACTAGCACCAAAAATCATCACACTGGTGCAAACATGCTAACACCAAACAAACTCAGCCTCCAACTGGCCAAGTTCCCGGCTAGTCCCCAGAAACGACTAACCAACTCGGACATCTACATGCAACAGAGATTTGCTTCATGAAACATGTACGTTTTAAGTGCCTGTTTTTGGCTAGTCTAACGTGATCTATACCCAATAACTTGAGCCATAAGAGCGTTTTAAACACAGTTTGGATTGTGTTTAAAAAAAACCGCAGCAGAGAAATCTTCTCACCTAACCAAACGAGGCAATGGTATTGGTTCTTGCATTTAATCAAACAGAGAAAGGGCATTGCTACAACCTCCGTTTTGATCCATTTCCATAGATATGTATTAAATGAAAGAAAGTAAAAATATAATTCTACAATGCATATCACTTAGTACAACCTTCATACGACGGTTAATTTGTACCATAATATATATATGCGAGTTCTATTGGCACCACATTTTTACCATTGACACCTTTTTTTTTTTCCATTTACTTCACTACACCGCCAAATCACTTTTCGGCACCACGATATGCGCGTCAGAGCCACTGACGTTTCATTTTGCTAACAACGTCGGTGGGTCTTGACGTTTTTCACCAATGATACATTTATAACTATAAAATCAGTGTCACTAACGTTGGGATTGAAAACCAACGTCACTGTCAGTGATACGCGTACCGCAAAACACGCGTCAGTGCCACAGGCGTTATGCTGTACAAAATAATAAAAATATTCAATGTGGTGCCAAAAGTGATGTGTAGGGTGCCGAGAGTAATCGTGGTGCCGATAGAAGCCGCCTATATATATCAATTCCGCAGAAATGGTCACAATTCAGAATTCAACCAATCCTTCATATACATGTTACGAAAACATGTTGAGGGTTGCTCTACATCAAGTTATCCTAAACAGTCATTCATTAGAGACAGATAGTAAAATTTGTCGGACGTCAACAAAATAAATCGTTATAGCCAAAAACAGAGCACACCACAATCATTCTTGTACTTGAACAAAAGAGAACTTTGTCTTGCAGCAACCGACCTAACTAACGAGTCTTTTTCCGGTTTTGACAGTAGCAAGTTGAAATTGCATTGCATTATAACACTTACAAACTTCATCACCTACCATGTAAAGATTTAATCAACTTACTTGACAGTAGGAAATAGAAGGTAAAGCGAATCGAGATGTGAGCAATTTATATCTTTGAACTTTACCATGCGCCTCACGTGTGAGCTTAAAAAAAAGGCCTAAAAACAACCAAGGCAAATGACATCAATATCCTATGCAAAAGACTCCCGTACAAACCTTAGAGCCGTTGACTTGTAAATGTAGCATCTCGTTACGAAAAATTACTACAGAGATATCAAGTAAATAGCAGAACATACGCCTAGTTCTTGCCCGATTACCTCCCTTTTTAACATATATCGAAGATCAATTTAGCACATCGAGCGACTCAATCAAACCTATGAATTAATGTTCATGAAATGACCAGCAGAATATTTTACGCTGTGCCATTTAATACAAAAGAATCAAGTTCATTAAAGAAACAAACAGGCAACACAAGCAGATATTCGAGCAACTAAAAGATATGCAGTAGATTCAGAAAAAAAACAAAACAAAACAAATCCAAAGGTCATGAAATGCTACAAACTAACGATCTACGAAAGGCGGCGAAACCGTATTCAATTGCAGAATAATAAGTCAGAAGTTCACCATTTAATCACATAAGAACCTTCTGATAACCAAATAAACAAACGCACATACAGCATTGCAACGTATTGGTATGGTCATATTGCAAAAAAAGTTACCTTAGTTATCCGAGTTCGTGAATCTCCTCGCCTCGAGCCCTCTTTCTATGGTTGGTTATTCTCATCCTCATCTGACATACATATATTGGACTTGAAATTCTTTAGAGATACAAGACTAGTCACATGAGGCAAAAACTCCCAACAATCGTATTTTTGTCCAAACTTCCTAAAAGTTCTCAACTTAAGATTGAAAGCATATAGCCTTGTATGTCGTCTTTTATACGACTCAAGAACCAACTCTCCGTTTCGAAAAGCAATTGCTTTTGACATTTCATAACCTGAGTATACATCAGAACTGGCAATATAGTTAGAATTTGTCCACGATTGCTCCACGTCATCATTCAATGTCCATATATTGATCTCCACCGACGTCTCTTTGCTATGAAGAACTTGAACTACAGATACAACACCGTCAATGTTTACTAGTTTTACATTTTCGTAACTGACTCGGACCGGGCAAGGTATCACCCGAAATTCTTCCTTTATAATATCATATTCCATGATCTCACAATTGAACGGATAGTCATCAAAGCGTTGAGATGGCTCAACTATCCAATAGAGATATTTGTCAATCAACACAGGCTTAATATCCCAATCCCAAATCCTAACATTTTGAGTTGCGATATCTCGCCATTTGACTCCAAATTGAGTATCCTGTATTGGATTTTACACGGTTGAACCGAGAGAGTTTTTTGCCAAAGGATGCAGTACTCTTTCTGCAATGGATGGAAAAAAACACCACACACCCTACCCTTATAGTCATACTCATATCGTCGGGTGTGTACCGTTATTTTCACAACATCACGGTATATGGTATTGTAAATAATGAAAGCAGACACCAAGTTAGGTGTATCGACGACTATTAAGCCATTATGGGACAAAATCATATATCCATGGTCCGGTCAGTATAATTTGTGAATCTTTAATCTAGTTTGTGCAGGTTCCCAACATCTATCCAGCAGACTCTGCCCGTTATAATCATCCTTCAAAATCAATGGAAAACTGCGTCGCAAGTGTAAGTCCGTAAAATCTCAGGATGAGGTTAAATCCCTCCATACTCTGCAAACACATCGATATCCAAGTACATCTTTTGCTGGAAGCCAGCTTAAGATATTCATAACAACATCATCAGGAAGAAATGTTTGAGCTCTCTTTCCGAGCTTTCTACTGAATCGCTCATGAATGTGAAAGCTCTTGCTGAAAAAAAAAAAAAGTTGAATGTGAACACAGGTGAGAAATGGTTGCTTACGGCCATAAACGAGAACCGGAGGGAAGAATTTATACACCGAAAATAGCAGTAACAAGCATTTTATCGGGGATTTCAAACGTGTAAATGCCTTTTTTTTTTTTTAATTTCTTTTACCTAGTAGTAAGTTATTCAATCCGAATCAAAGTTTCAGCATTCTTACCGAGCTTTCTTGCACCTACTAAATCAGACATGGATCTAGCTGTAGAGTAGAAAAAAATTAAAAAAAATCGACAAATTGCTGGACTAACCTCAAGAAGGCTCACGCAGAAGAAGACCTTAATTTCTCTGTATTATCAGCTCTTCAAGTGGATTGTGATTAGAAGAAAAGCGAAGAAATGGTGACCATGAATGTTCCCCTAATTAGCTAAGCTCCCGTTATTTTGACATTTGGTCCTCCCACCATTACCAAATGAGAAGCTGGGAATTGGGATGAATCATGAAAGCGCAAAAAAAGCAGAAAAGGATCCATTTACTAATATTCACACTCGGTCGTTCTATCGTTTCACGCCACGTATTATGACAATAATATTGTTGTAAGATATATTTTTACTATAATAACAGTGCGTCAAACGTTATATTGCTAAGTGGTATAACGATATCCGTTTTACGTCAATATTATTATCGTAAAATATGTCTAACGATGCTATTAGTGGCCTAAAACGGTACTCGTGACGTCAATAACGGTTTTACCATGATATTATGTACGAAGCCTCTATTATTTCCCCATCTCACTCATTTACCATAAAAATCTTACCTATAAAAACTCGTACAACATTTCAAAAAAAAAAAAAAAAAACTCATACACAAAAACCGGGGTTTAATCTTGCTGGGTTGCTTCATCAAACAAAAGGGTTGCTTCATCTAGGAAGTTTGATATTGGTAAGTATATTTGTTTTGCAATAACTTTATATATCATATAATTGAAGGATTAATGCTGCATAATTATTGAAAGTCGGTTTTTGACAGCAAATCCTTGGTGCCCGACAGTAGATTGAACGATTAGTTTCAGACAATTATTTGAGGTTGCCTTGTGAAAGAAAAAAGTCGGTTATTTACTCTAGAATCGATTTATATTATATGTTCGATTCTACCATGGTACACCGGTAGATTCATTGTGGTGCAAATAAAACTATAATTTATTATGCTTCTAACACCACGATTGTTTTAACCGGAGTAATCGAATAAAATCGAGTCGATACGTTTTTAGGGTTCGAACTCAACTTGATTAAAAAGACTTTGGCTTGAAACTCGACTCGAGCTCGATCAAGTCATAAATGGACAAGATCAAACACAACTCATTAAGTACTGGATATAATTAGACTCGGCTTGTGAGCTCGATTTTTTTTATTTTAAATTCACTTATTTTTCATAGAAAATGGCAATATCGAGCTTGACTCGTCTAATACTGACTAAATGAATAGTTAAAAAAATTTTAAAAAAAAAAAATATATATATATATATATATATATATATATATATATATATATATATATATATATATATATATATAATATTGTATAATAAAAATATAATTAAACTTGTGTCCTATTCGATTACTATATTTTAAAAAAGATTTGAGATTGGCTTGAGTAGCTCGACTTGAACTCGAAAAAACTACATCGAGTCAAACTACTTTTCATGACAAGTACGAATAGCTCACGAGTAATCTAATTTTCTATGAAGAGGAACATCATTGATAATGAGTGTAACGGCCCAAACCATAGGCAAAGCTAAAATGGTAAAAAGTCGTTTGGCACCTGCACATCTCGTGACCAAATACACACGTATGCCTTATGAAACACAGAGCGGAATGATAAAAATTTAATTATATCAAAATGCGCAGAAATCGAAACAAGTATCAAATAACAGAACTGAACGGATGGAACAGAAAACGTGAAACCAGAAACCAACCACGCCGTCGGTGTAGGGCCCTTCTACAACGTCGGTGGGTCAAATTCCTAGGAACTCACATTCTCTGATACAGATGTATCTACAACGTCAGTGGGTCAAAATATAAGTCATCATAGGTGTTTTCACACAGATTAAGAAAGTGGTTGAATTTCATAAATTTGATGATTAATGTCTAAAATGTCCATTGACTATCATTAATGCAATAGGTGTTAAGTAATAAAAAGTGTTTGGATTGATAATAAATTATGGGTAAGATAGATAAAAGAGTAAATAAATGTTGCATTGGTAATGTAGAATGACTTATATTGTGGGACAAAACTAAAAGTGCAGAATGACTTATATTTTGAGACGAATGTAGTATCTATTATCTCAAGGAAAGAAACTGGAAATGCATAAATGCCAGAGTATTAACTACGGGCGCGCAACCTCAGAAATAAAATAAATGTACAATTGATATCAATAGAAAAAGGGGACAACCTATACATGATAAATACTATATGGCATATCAGACGTCTTCCACGAGTCTTCTCATAATCCTAGAACTGAATATACTTTATCTGAAAATGTTAAATAAATGGTAAGCACGATGACCCAGTATAGAATAAATAATTAAAATGGAACTATGCTAGCATATGAGAAATACACTCTTAGTTCTCTATTAATGCAAATATAGTTTCAAAGTAATAATCAATGGTTACCATGCTTAAATGCTATATGATAATGGAATATGAATTGGAAATGACTAATTCAATGCATCCAACATTATTAATTCATAATTTTGAACTATCTTATTTACCTTACATTCCATCAACTCATGTTCCATTAAAATATCATGCATGAATGGGGAAACTACTTTTGTAACTGATAATAATGAATCATAATTGGGGAACCACTTTTGTTCCAATAATAATGAATCAATAATCGGGGGACCGTTTTTGTACCAATAATACCATTAACTTCCATTAATGAAAGCGAATCAATTAAATAAGTGCAATTAATAATAGTGTAATACGTGTAACTGCTAGAAGTAGTAGCACCGATCGAGACACTCGATCTTAGCACAGCGGAAACTTATGCGATTTACGATATGAAACATAACTAATTAATCTTACGAGAAGGTTGAAGATTTACCTTATTGAAGAGATAGCCGACCAAATGGAGATGCCGTAGCCTTCCGGATTGTGTCTCCTAGCGACGACTAGTGGACGTCGATCCTCGGTATAGAACCTCCTCGAATATGCACAAGAAAAACCCTAGGTTTTTCTTCTCTAAATGACTAATGCAAGAAACTATTTTTCTTCCTTTTAAATGGGTTGTGGCGCAAATTTGTGATTGTGTATTGTGTTGGGAGGAACTCTCTTTATATAGGAAAATAACTAGTCAAGAGAGTTATCATTTTCAGACCACAAAAACCTATTCCCATAAGGAAAAGATATTTTTCCCACAAAAATAAGAGATAATTCCCAAAAAATCAATCTCTTAATTTATCTATTAATTATTTAACAAATAAATAATTAATTTACACATGTGACATAATCTAGGAAATTTTTTTCTCCTAATTATCTCAAATGGGGCGCCACTTTTTTAGTCAATTTTAATAGAGAATGTCTTTTCTATTTTACATATTATTTACCAAATAAATAATATTGCATATTCATTAAATAGACCAACTATTTAATTTATTCTCGAGGTTCCATAAAATGAGAAAACACTCGTATGTTAGGAGCCAACCCGGGGACCATGGACCTATATCCAGTAGCTATAATAAATTAAATAAAATATTCATCGAACAAAATATTTCTACTCAACTTATCAATTCCGGAATTACGCCACAATAAATCCGAAACTGAACTCTATCGATTATAGATATAACTTATTCTCAAAACATCGAGTTGAGTCGATAAGTGTCCATTGATATAATCATTTCATATAAACTAACCCTCCATAGGCTATCCGTACTGAAGTAGGATTATTTCCGTAAACCTTCTTCACTACATCTTATTCTTATTTACCATTAACACACTAGTGATCAATTTGTTCATAACCAATACGAACTCCCAGGATTGATCAGTTTCTAGGATCAACAAATAAGGGGATTGTCTTTCTACTTCCCGCAGGAAGTAATGGATTTCATATCTGTGAGACACACACTTCTCACTCATTCCAGAATAGTGCCAACGTGAAAGTGATTCGGACCGCACCTCTTAGCGATCCTTAACGAACACATCAAACCCTATCCTGAAACAAGCAAGAGTCTGTAATCACTTCAGGATTGAGGTTAATCTATATATGATCATCTTGTGATTTAATAAGATTTCTCAATCACGGAATTATATGAGAAACTCATATTAAATCGGTCCAGTCCTATATGTCTCTCATCATATATAAATGCCCTACTTAGACAACCAATGTCGACGGTCCGGATAAGACGGTCACACCATAAAGTGTTCTGGGCGCATTAATGGTGGTTTAATCAATAGACCCCATACTTTGATTAAGTTCACCACGGACTAATAGTTCAAGTGTATCACCATAAACTTAATCCTCATGTGTGACACACACTAAGTTATATGGCTAAATATGATACGACTTGGGGTTTTCAGTAGTGCATTACTTACAAGCACGAAGCAAGTAATAAGATGAGAATAAATCTGTCATTTATTAATTCTAAAAACAATTTCATAAATTGTCTTTCGGATGTCACTTCCAACAATCTCCCACTTGCCCGTAAGGACAAGTAACAATTGTCTTTCGGGCACACTATATCTAACAATCTCCCACTTGCCCGTAAAGACAAGCAATGATTGTTTTTAGAGCACCACACCCTTATTCTATCTATCCACAACAGATGAGACATATCTCTCAATTTCATACCCGCCAAGCGCTTATCAGTGACATTAGATGCCACACGACTTGGTAAACTGATCAGCTAGGTTGTCGACTCGAGGCGATCTTAAGGACCGATGTGTCGCCTGTTTGCACGATCTATCTGACCAGGTGGTACATTCTCTCAATATGATTTTGACATCATGTGATTGCGAAGATCATTTGCATGAGCTACCTCTCAACTATTTTCATAGTAAAATGATATCGGCTCATCGAGACCTGGAATCACTTTCCGATCCAACAAAGAACTTCTCAAGCCTCATTGCCTCTTAAGCTGCTCCGAAAGCTGCTATGTATTTGACTAACAGAGTCAAACTGTCAGTGTTGGATTGCTCCAGACTATAGCTCTATCACTATGAGTAAACACTGAGCCTGAGATCGATTCACGATCATCCTTAATCCGACAAAAAATCAGAATCAGTGTAGTCAACGACACTCAGGTTCGCACCCGAATACACAAGCATATAATTCCTCGTTCTCTAAAGATACTTGAGGATGCACTATACTGCTGTCAACGTCCGAATCCAAGACTCGACTTTTATTGACTTTTAATAACCTGGCTTTCTCTATCCAAAAGAGAATCTATCCCATT
The DNA here is from genome assembly GCA_026214975.1 of Gentiana macrophylla. Taxonomy (NCBI): domain Eukaryota; kingdom Viridiplantae; phylum Streptophyta; class Magnoliopsida; order Gentianales; family Gentianaceae; genus Gentiana; species Gentiana macrophylla. The sequence continues at coordinate 66,012,304 of CM047816.1, read as the reverse complement.
TTCTCTATATCCGAAGACTAAGAGAATTATTCCGTGAGGGGTTGGGTAGGAAACCTCTTGTTGAATTCTTCATTCGAAAATGCATTATCATCTTTAACCAATAACATGGATGGGATATTGCCAGCAACTTGTTCTCATGAATTCGACCGAATCAAATTCTAAGAATATAGTCCACTTCTCTGATTCAGAGAAGCTTTGGCTCGTCAGTTTTTGACTTCAGATAACACACTCATGTTGTTTCCAACTGTTGCAGTGTTATATTTTATTAACACTAATGTCTACTATTTTACCAATATTGATTCTCCAGTCTACAAAAGACTCATCAATATTCTGGTCAACCCTACACATTCCAAAACATGTGACTTTTAATGACCTAGAGGTTTGCTTTAATCCATCAATGGATTTAAGCATAGGCAGTCAGTCTACCATTGGCTTTAAGCTAAAACCCTTCTGTTCCGAATGAATTCAAGCTCCTTTGTATGGCAAGAAAGTTTCAGGGCATCACCCATGTTAGTCTTTCTGCTTTCCAGGGAGTCAAGCAAGGCGGAATGGTGAGAGAGTTTTAGGGCATCACCCCTGGGTAACTCTCAACTTCTCAGGGAATTACCCCTAGACCACTTTGCTTTGCCTTGAAAGATAAACTTTCTATTCATTCTCATCACGTAGATCCAAGTACTCCCACTGGGCCCTAGACACTCAGGTGGTTCTACAAGATGGTGAACAGAACTGGAGTACCAAAACTCCATTTATAGGTCTATAGCTTTAAACCAACCTCCTTTTATCAGAAAACTATATAGTCCTTCCAAAAAAGGACCATAGGTTATCGATCACCCCCAGCAGACTGTATAGACTGCATAATCACAGTGGGTCAACGGTTAAACCATACTCCCACTGCACTTGGGTGGATTGACATTCTGATCTGGTTTAGTAGTATTTATTAGCGTAACCCACAACAACCAATGTTGGATGGGTCTGATTAAATCAGAGAGTAACTCCTTGAGTATCTTTACTTCAAGGTCCAAGGATGTTGTCTAAACATTCTTTTAGAAAGGATGTAATAGTGTACCCGTCACTATCCAGTCTTAAGAATATTATAACCAGACTTTACTCATTGCATTAAGATATTTCACGAACAGTCACCATCTGAACGTGTATGCAAAATTTCCAGTCCTACCTTCAAGCACCAAGTGCTAAACGCCTCTATTTATGAAAGTGGAGTAAACGTAGTTCACTCCTTATCCATAAATTCTTAAGCATCTTCTAGGTAGACTTCTCGGTATTACATAATAATGTAAACCGTTATTTTGCAACCAATATCTTAATTGAGTTAAGCAGTGTATTGTAGCATATCAATAACTATACAAGACAATCTATGGTTTATCCTTTCAGTGAAATCATTTCACTCGGAGGTAGGCCGAGCATCAGTTCCAAATACTATGCTGCATATATCTGAGCATGAAATACTCTCTTCTATGCTAATATCAGAGATTCCTCCAAATATTCTGATAAACTAAGCGGCGTTTCGAGCAGTCGTCACACAAAGTGTCTACCACTCAAAACTCGCACTGGCTTGTATCTTTCATAAGAACCCGAAGGTCAATATGAACAAGCTGTGATACTTCTTTAGCTCTATTACCCTTTCCCAATTGAAAAGTTACTTAGTCATTTTTCCTTTGAAATAGTGTTCTTAGACTGGGAGATAGGAATCACCCTTAGCCAGTCTTAAGATCTTATCTTTAGGATATATGCACTAATCATTAGATGCTAAAGAATCGTTTATCTTAACACGGAAACCATTTGCCTTAATAGTTTTTGACGTGTTACATATACCTTTTCAGCATTACTTAGTGGTTTTGACTTTATCAGACAAAAGTCCGAGTCTCATAATCGTATACAAATGTCATATTCACTTTCTTTGAGACAACTATATTATCGATTTGAAAGTGAATCCATTCGTTCCAACGAATCCAAAAAAAAGAAATAAAATTTCTGCGATATTCAAGGATTAAAATCCGAAGTTTGTTTCCTTATATCACTCCCACTTTCTTAGATGAAATAACTGCCCGTTGTCTACTCTTCATCATGAATGCCCAGCTACCTTGTTCTTACAAAAGAACTTTAGCTTTTGAGTCAAATTACTCGGTTAAGAAAGTCTCTAAGGATTCATAGGTTAGTGATCCGAAATCACTTTCCTTATTCTATATTTTCTCTTATTAATATTTCGGTTTAGCCTTTAACTTATTTAGTTTAGATGACTTGCATTTGAAGACATTTACCTTCCCATTCTTGGCTTTCTATAAAGGAAATGGCCGCGAACTAGCAGTTTATTTGAGTATACACTACTCGTAAACTGTGGGATGTTTAGTGAGATTGATACCAAATCATTCTCGTCATCTCTGAACTAATTTTGTTTTTTCTTTCATTCGACACGAGTGAAAGCAGTGACACACTTAAGTTTGAAGGCTTAAGAGGAACATCCTCTTCCGGAAAATTAATTTTCTTTCGATTATTGAGTTCAACGTTCTTGTTACTTTTCCACTATTACGAAGTCATCATTAGTCAATTTATCGTGTTTAGCAGTTTGGATACCTTGAGATGATATGTAGTTGCTAAAATAAATTATGACAGAATTATAAATCAAATCATATACCACAACATATTTTAGGAATTATAAACGTGTTGTCATGCATGCAGTTTATCCTACCATTCTAAGGATTTAACCTCACATCATGTTGCCGCCGCATGGTCGGTATCAACACAATGACAGTTAAATTAAGACATCTCTCTCAACAATCAAAGCATTAAGAATCAAACATCTCCATTCAATTGTTGATTACCTTCCTTTTTCAGCCAAGATATTTCCAAAAATATCCTTTTTAGTGTGACCTACTATTTCAGATCTCAAAGTACGCCCCGAGTATGCCGCCGCAGGGTCGGTCAGTGACTCGACGAGTACCCAATTTCCTATCCTTTCGGAGACCAAGCCTTGAATTTCGATAGGGGTGAAGGCCATCCGCAGGGGGGCGTAATCAAAGCGGCTCGAGGCGTCACCCTTCTCTCACGTGCTTGTGCCAACAGTAGAGGCCGTGGGGTCGGTTGTCACCTTCCCCGCTCCCACTCGTTATTTTGAAAAATAGGTTGTCTTATTAGGATTTTAGAATTTTCAAATAATCCAATAATAATAAATCATGAATATTTTAATAATCCTCCCACTAGTTCATCGGTTCCAAATACCGTCTAACTAGTGTCACTATATCCACGATCCTCCAATTTTATGGATTAAAATTCTTTTTGTGTAGACACTACACAAATAAAATTCACAAAGAATTTTATTATCCTAATCGATTAGGACTTTATGAATATTCTAATAATTCAAAAACAATAAATCATAAAATTTAAAGTTTCCACTAGTTTATCGGTTTCAAATACCGTCTAACTAGCGACACTATATTCATGATTTTCCAATTTTTCCGATAGAAAATCCTTGTGTAGACACTACACAATTAAAATTCACCAAAGGATTTTAAAGCCCTAATCTTGTCATGATAAAAATTTAGGATCTCAGAATTTTTCCAATAATCGAAAAAACAATAAATCATGAAAAGCAATCACCAACTTATCGGTTTTAAACCCTGGCTGAGCTTTAACCGAGTTCACCAAATGGTGTCGGGATTGGCTAAGCCGACCCCTCCTCTTCGTTGGTTCATATACGATGCTAACGTCGCACATGTGCGGGTGCTGGGTTGAAAATCGGGCTAAGGTTGCCCCATTGAGCCTCAGCTCGCCAGATAGCTTGACCTTGCCGGACCCCGTGGTCGACTGACCCGTTTGGACGGACAAGTCGAGTCGAACCGAAGCCCTCATGACCGCCGAACCAATTTTCGAACCTATTGCTCGGTTGGTGTCCAACTTTTCCGGATTTTCCAATTTTTTAATTATTAACATTCTTTTATGTAGTCACTACATAATTAAAATCCACGAATGAATTTTAGATCCCAAAATTAAATTTACCGAGTAAATTTTACTTTATCATATGAATTTTATATCTCGATAAAATTCCGTTCGTTTTAATTAATTACCTAAATTAATTACGCCTCGCATACGCCTAATTAATGTAAATGATTAATTATCTACATTTATCGATACGCCATGAGTGGAATTCATAAATATGATGTGACGTCGCTATACGTGGTTATCTCACATAAATTATCGAATATGAAAATAAACGCGTAAAAGAAAACCACTAAGATGACGCGATTGCAATTTAAAGATCTAACCAATTTAATCTAGGAGAAAAAAAAAAAAAAAAAAAAACTTCTTCGTCCAGCATCTTGATAAAAAGAAACGAAAAGGTTTGATTCCCTTTCCTTTTCTTCCTCTTCTCACGTATGCAGCGTCCCCCTTTTTTTTTTTTTTTTTTTTTTTTCCAGCGTACAGCATCTTGGATAATTGACAAAAAAAAAAAAATTGATGCTTTTTCCACGTACACATACAGCAACCGCCTTTTTTTCCTTTTCCATTGTAGATATTTGGTCGACGGATCCGACGGAAAAAATACTACTATTATGAAATTTAAATTGCAAAAAATAAATTATATAAACTGAAAAATAAATTACAAATATAATAATAATTATACGAAGCCTACAATGATCTAATCAGAAATAAGTGCATCTCAACCCCAATCCATCACGTCAACCACAACTTTCAATCATTCAACAAAATAAAAGATGCAACCTAATATGCAATTTCACTTCTAATTTAATTAATTATGCTCTCGGTATCGTAAAATTGAACCTGGCTCCGATACCACATGCTAGAAGTAGTAGCACCGCGGAAGCTTATACGATTTACGATATGAGACATAACTAATTAATCCTACGAGAAGGTTTGAAGATTTACCTTATCAAAGAGATAGCCGACCAAAGGGAGATGCCGTAGCCTTCCGGATTGTGTCTCCTAGCGACGACTGGTGGACGTCGATCCTCGCTATAGAACTTCCTCGAATATGCACAAATTTTTCTTCTCTAATTGACTAAGGCAAGAAACTAATTTTTCTTCCTTTTAAATGGGTTGTGGCGCAAATTGTGATTGTGTATTGTGTTGGGAGGAACTCTCTTTATATAGGAAAATAACTAGTCAAAAGAGTTTTCATTTTCATACCACAAAAACCTATTTCCATAAGGAAAATATATTTTTCCCAGAAAAATAAGAGATAATTCCCAAAAAATCAATCACTTAATTTATCAATTAATTATTTAACAAATAAATAATTAATTTACACATGTGACATAATCTAGGAAAATTTCTTCTCCTAATTATCTCAAATGGGGCGCCACTTTTTTAGTCAATTTTAACTGAAAATGTCTTTTCTATTTTACATATTATTTACCAAATAAATAATATTGCATATTCATTTAATATACCAACTATTTAATTTATTTTCGAGGTTCATAAAACGAGAAAACACTCGCGTGTTAGTAGCCAACCCGGGGACCATTGACCTATAACCAGTAGCTACAATAAATTAAATAAAATATTCATCGAACAGAATATTTCTACTCAACTTATTAATTCCAGAATTACGCCACCATAAATCCGAAACTGAACTCTATCGATTATAGATATAACTTATTCTCAAAACGTCGAGTCGATTCGATAAGTGTCCATTGATATAATCATTTCATATAAACTAACCCTCCATAGACTATCCGCACTGAAGTAGGATTATTTCCGTAAACCTTCTTCACTACATCTTATCATTATTTACCATTAACCCATTAGTGATCAATTAGTTCATAACCAATACGAACTCCCGGGATTGATCAATTTCTAGGATCAACAAATAAGGGGATTGTTTTTCTACTTCCCGCAGGAAGGAATGGATTCCATATTCGTGAGACACACAATTCTCACTCATTCCGAATAGTGCTAACGTGATGGTGATTCGGACCGCACCTCTTGGCGATCCTTAACGAACACATCAAACCCTATCCGAAACAAGCAGTGAGTCTCAGTAATCACTTCAGATTAAGGTTAATCCATATATGATCATCTTGTGATTTAATAAGATTTTTCAATCACGGAATTATTTGAGAAACTCAGATTAAATCGGTCCAGTCCTATATGACTCTCATCATATATAAATGCCCTACTTAGACAACCAATGTCGACGGTCCGGATAAGGCACCACACCATAAAGTGTTCAGGCGCATTAATGGTGGTTTAATCAATAGACCCCATACTTTGATTAAGTTCACCACAGACTAATAGTTCAAGTGTATCACCATAAACTTAATCTCTCATGTGACACACACTTAGTTATATGGCTACATATGATACGACTTGGGGTTTTGAAGAGTGCATTACTTACAAGCACGAAGCAAGTAATAAGATGAGAATAAATCATCATTTATTAATTCTAAAAACAATTACATAAATTGTCTTTCTGGCGCTACTTCCAACAAAGAACAACTTGCTAGATGATTTTAGGGTATCACGTATTTGTCTTACCCATAAAGGGAGGGAGAGTTTGTCATGTTTGTCATGACCCAAATAATAAATAAATAAATGGAAAGCTAACCGGCATGCTATTTATTTAGACCAGAAGGTGGGCACCTAATTACCGGCCCAATACCCACCTGAATTATAATTAACCCCCAGGCACGAGACACGTTTAGGATGTTGAGGATTTTCGAGAACTCATGTAAAAAAATAGGATATACCAATACCTAACCAAAACACATATGACATGCGTAATACATATGATTCTAACTTGCATATCAAATTATCTAAATGCTGGAAAATCAAATAATAATAATAATAATAATAATAATAATAATAACAACAACAACAACAACATACTGTAAAATAAATGTACATGATCGTGTACCGTGTACTGACAGACAATTTTCCGGAATAAAATCGAAAACCGAGACTCACGCCGCGGCGTGAATTGTTACGCTGCGACTTGGTTGACGTTTCTCGTTCTTTTCCGGAGATTGATGCATTTTTCCAACTAAAGTATTATTTCGAAATTCGTGTGTATAAATAACGAATTGCAGTAAATTAAATACAAATTTAATCAATTAGAATTGATAAATTTAACCTAGCCATTCAATTATATAATCCTTATCTCTAACGGATGGCAACCTCAAATCGATTCAGATTTAGGAAATGCACGAACGGAAGATCGCCTAGAAAAACATGAATCTACGATTAAAAAATAATAATTTAAAAAAAAAAAAAAACGAATCCATAGATTTGTATGGAAACAATGCTCAATGTCATCTTGAATAACACGTGGTTGATCACCTCATAATTTATTCTTGAATTAGATCAAGAAATAATATATCGTCCGATAACCGGATCACTTTTATATTTCTCCCCTTTCTTCCCTCTCCCGATTGGCGGCAGAAGACCCATCAATTTTGCAGTTCACGTGAATTAGGTAGTGTATAGATATAGTATTAGGAGTAGGGTTTATTTATTTATCCTTTTGTCTATTTCTTATATATATATATATATATATATATATATATATATATATATATATATATATATATATATAACCCGTGAATTGCACGGGATGTATAATAATGTGATTACATTCAAATATGCATAACATATACTACAAAACAAAGACATCTTCAAACTTACTTATCAGAATGCTATTTATTAAAATTCTTTTATTTAAGATTAGTATTCGTTTAGATGGAGTCAAAAATAGACAACACAAAATGTCCAAAAGTATACTGATGCCGATAATTGTCGTTATATTTCTGCTTTTAGCATTGCACGGGAGAACATATATTTTAAAAGAATCATTTTTTTGAATGAAGAAAAGAAGATTTTATTGGCATATTTGTTACGCAGGAATGAAATTGAATGAGAATAAAATAAAAAGGAACGAAATGGAATGTAATGGAATAAATTAATTCTCTTACTGCGTTTGGAAAAATTAAAATGAAATAAATTATACAAAAGATGACACATTGAGTGATGAATAGAGCAGGGTCGTGAATTAAGGTTGACTGGAGTAGAGCATGGTATGGCTCATAAGGTAGGATATAGACGAAGGGGTGGGGTAGCCCTACGTCATACCCCATTGCACCATACCTCTCTTCTCACCTAACCCTACCCACCGCTACCATACCCTACCCACCACCCTATCCTACCCTACCCAATATCACTATGTCTTACCATCGACATCATACCTACCTTACCCATTACCTACTCTACCCCGCTATCACCCACCCCTAACTTACCCATCATACCACCCTACTTTACCTACCACCCCACCCTTCTCCACCCTACCCTACCCACCACCCCACACATTATTATACCATATTCACCATTACACTCTACCCTATCTTACCCACCACACCCCTACCTTACCTTACATACTACCCCAACCTATCCTATCATACTATACCCTACCATACCCTACATCTCTTCTTACCCACCGCTGCCATACCCTACCTACCACCCTATTCTACCTACCCAATATCACCATATCTTACCATCGACATCATACCTACCTTATCCATTATTCCACTATATATCACCCACACCTACCTTACCCCTCATACCACCCTATCTTACCCACCACACCACCCTACCTTACCTTACCTACTACCCCAGCCTATCCTACCATACCCTACCCTACCAACCCTACACTACCAACCACTTCACCTTACCTTACCCTTCCTTACTTTACCCAACATTCCACTCTACCCTATCTTACCCACCATACCACCCTACCTTACCTTACCCACTACCCCAACCTACCCTACTATACCCTACCATACCCTACCCTAGCAACACTACCTTACCTTACATTACCTACTACCCCAACCTATCCTACCATACTCTACCCTACCCTACCAACCCTACACTACCAACCACTTCTACTTACCTTACATTTCCCTACTCTACCCTATCTTACCCACCATACCACCCTACCTTACCTTACCCATTATCCCAACCTACCCTACTCTACCCTACCATACCCTATCCTAGCAACACTACCTTTCCCACCACTTCACCTTACCGACCCCAACATACCCTACCCACAACCTCATCATACCCCACATTACCCACCGCCCCACCTTATTCAAATACGCTTCTTACCTACCATACCCACCACAACATTAAATGAGGTGGCTTATGCGTAGCGGATGACCTAATTTAAGAATATCTTGTATTAATTGTCATATTTGAATTTAGTTATTTTCAAAATGTAATTTAATTTTTGAATATTTTGTATCAATAGAGGACTCTAATTTGTACATAATGATTTTTTTCTTAACATATTTGAATTTATTTATGATCAATATAATTAATTTAAAAAAGTTTTAGAGGATTATTATCTTTTGACATATTTGAAATCGATTTTTTTTTCAAAATGTAATTTAATGTAAGAATATTTCACGTTGAATGACATAGTTATTTAATCTAAAAACATTCTCATTACACCGCAAACATTTGAAGTTAGTTATTCTTGAGAATATAATTGATTTTATGAATATTTGGCATTAAATGGAGTTTTATTTTTTATAGGAATAACTTTAATGTAAGAATATTTCGAATTAATTGGCAATCTTGAATATAGTTATTTTTTAAAATATAATTTAATGAAAAAATATTTGACATTGTAATTTAATGTTAGAATTATATTGAATTAATTGATATAATTGAATTTATCATTTTTCACAAATTATAATTTAATGAAAATTTTGTCGTATTAAATTCCATTTTTGAATTTAGGGATTTTTGAAAATTTAATTTAATGTAATAATATTTGGTATTAATTTGGGTGTCTAATTTATATGAGATGTACTTAATGTAAGAATATTTCCCATTAAATAACATAAAGCCGCAAAAACAAAACCGGAAAAAATTAATTCCAAAAATATAAAAAAAATCGTTGAAATGTTAAAAAAAGAATTTAATGTAAGAATATTTAGTATTAAATGGTAAGGCTAATTTGTGGGGAATGACAGTAATGTAAGAATATTTTCTAATTATTGACAAAATTTAATATAGTTGTCTATAGATACGTAATTTACTGTAAGAATATATGACATTAATTAATTGGTTGGTAAATTTGAATAAAGTTATTTTTGAAGATGTAATTTAATGTAAGAATATTTGGTATTAAATGGGATGACTTATTTGCAAAGAATGACTTTAATGTAAAAATATTTCGTATTAATTGATAAATTTGAATAAAGTTATTTTGAAAATGTAATTTAATGTAAGAAAACCCGACATTAATGTGGTGACCATTTTGCAAGGGATTATGTGAATGTAAGAACATTTCGTATTAATTGGAAAAATTGACTACAGTTATTTTTTAAAATGTAACTTAATATAAGAATATTTAACATTAAATGAAGTAGCTAATTTGTTGGGGTGAATTAATTTAAGAATATTTCGTATTAATTAGCACTTTTGAATTTACTTATATTTCAAAATGTAATTTAATTTAATAAAATTTTGTATTAATGGAGGACCCAAAATTTTTAAGAGATAATTTTTTGCATAACATATTTTAATTTATTTATTTTTAATAAAATCAATATAATATTTTTTAGAGGATTATTTTTCTTAGGCACAATTGAATCTAGTTTTTGTTGAAAATATAATTGAATGTAAGAATATTTGGCATTAAATATTTCGTATATTGAAAATGTTGAATACATTCATTATAAATGTAATTCAATTCAAGAATATTTGTCATTAAATGAGGTGGCTAATTTATAGGAGATTGATTAATTTAAGAATATTTCGTATTAATTATCATATTTGAATTTTTTTCGCATAACTATTTGAATTTACTTATCATTCAAAATGTGATTTAGTTTGATTGGAGAGAGAGGTTATTTTGTGATTGGAGAGATAAGTTTTTTATTAGACAAATTAATTTTGATAATGTCAAATTTCGTAATAAGTGTAAACTGTAAATAGTGTCATTTGAGAGAGAGGTTATTGATTAGGGAAAAAAAATCAAATTTTAAAAAATTCAAATTTTATAATTATTGTGAAGTGTAAGTAGTGTGATTGGGGTGAGATGATATTTAGTAGAAAATCAAATTTCATTTATTAATTTTTAAATATTATAATTTAATGAAAAAATATTTCGCATTAAGTGACATAAATTTAAGAATATTTGACATTATTCTGGGAAGGATAATTTATAAGGGATGTATTTATGTTGCAATATTTTGTATTCAATGACATATTTAAGTTTATATATTTATCAAAATGTTATTTAATGTTAGAATATTTTTTTATTGATTAGTAAAATTAAATGTATCATTTAGTAAATATTTTAACATAATGTGACATTAAAAAAAACTTGGACTATTTTATAGGGATGTATTTAATAAGAGAATATTTTGTATTAAATGACATATTCGGTCTATATTTTTAAATTATTCCAATAAAGTCAAATTTTGTAATTATTGTGATGTGTAAGTAGGGTGGGGCAATATTTTTTTTAATTTGTTGAGAGATTTTCCGGATTTAATGTTTGGGACCAGGTCAATTTCCGGGTATGTGGTTTAATTTATGTAATTTAAGTTAAATTACTTCTTCATATATATATATATATATATATATATATATATATATATATATATATATATATATATATATATATATATATATATATATATATTGTGTAGTGTTTGAAGTAAAAATTAAAATATTATTGCAAAGGTCAATGAAGAATTTAAAGAGTGTCGTGAAGTGAATGTGGTGTTTCAAGAAAATCGTGGTGTCGATGATGTATGGCTTAAATGAAAGACTACTTTATTGGGCCTGGCTTAATATGATTAAGTGGCCTTATTAAGTGGCCCTAATCTATTCTATTTATGTAAGGATGCTTATAAGAAATGGAAAAAAACACATGATTATTTATAAACTGGGCGTCACTTGTAATTGTGAAAATGAGTTTTCTCTCTCTAAAATACTTAGCAGATTCAAATCAAAAGATAAGATCTTTTGGAGCTCAAATGATGGATCTTGGAGCTTGCTTGGATTGGGATCACTACCAAGTGTGGAGTAGGCCTTGTTGCAAGATCTTGGTTTTCACTTGTTCATCTTCTTCTTCTTCTTCAAGTGAAGGTATAATCTTCTAAACCCCCTTTGCATTAGATGTTTGTTATTTGGTAAATAAAAGTCTTGGTTTTCATTTCGAGCTGTAAATGAATTTTTACTACGTATTCGATTTGATCATAGCCTAGATCAACCCGTAACATGTTTCTCGATGTCCATGTTGATGGTGGCTTGTTGAACCCACCACAGTCAGTTAAGCGACCCAAGTGTCCAGGGTTAGATCTTGGACACATTCTAGACAACTCTGGACATGCCGTAGAGTCACAAGTTGAGGCTAGCTCGCTGAACCGAGCCATGTTCTCGGTTAAGCGACCTAGTGAGTCCTGGATTCGATCTTGGACATGTTCTGGAAAATCCAACAAAATCTGTATGTGTAATGAAAAATCCTTAAAGATGTTCTGGAAGGGATGTTCAAAAAAAAAAAAAAAAAAAAAAAAAAAATATATATATATATATATATAGAGCCACCGAGGTTCCAATCTGTTGTAGAATGTTCCAAAATGTTCTAGTGGAGTCCAAAAAGTGTTTTGGAACTACATCTTGTTTATAAAGTTGTATTCCCTCCGTTTTTTTTACATGTCACATTTCACAATTTACTCATTTTTATTTATTGTCATTGTATATTTCCAATGCGTCATTTATTAATTTTTCCTCCTTTACCAATAAAATATTTACATCTTCAATAAAAGAAATACATTTTCAATACTAAAAACACATTTACCAAAGTATTTACATATCCAATAAAAAAATACATTTCCAACACTATATTTAAAACATATTAATTACTTTCTTAAATTATGTGAATCTTCCTTCTGCAACATATATGAAAAATGGAGGGAGTAATAAATAGATATGGGCACCAATACAGTCCATCATATTTCACTTTACGGACTTGTGTATGACATGTGTTAGATGCATGGCTAGAATTTTATGTGATAAAATTGTCATTTCTTGCAAGTCCAACTCTTTGATATCATGTAGATGAAATTAGATTTTAAGTAAGATGTAAAATATGATAATTAATTTGAAGTGTTAAATTAATTATTATATTTTTTTCTCATTTGACATTGAACTTCATAGGATGTGAGTAGTAAATGTTACTCAGACAATATTAAAATTTAAATTAAAAAAAATTGACTTTAATTTGACCAAATAATAAAATAATTAATAAGCAGTATCTTCTATAAAAATAAAAATAAAAATAAAAATTATCCAATGTGTTTGAAATCAATGGAATATTATAAGATAATAGAGAAATTTTATGATGGTCAATGACCACCAAACTCAATCTTGAATTCAATGGTTGAGAATTAATACACACTCGTGTGATAACAATGAACTAAAATGAGACAGGTTGAGGATCTAAATCAGCAATTAAACATGCATAAAATGATTCATCTAAACAATAACTGTATATAATGAACCAATAGAACATATAAATACCCCAAATACGCAAATAGTGTGTCTAATAATAAGGATGTTTCCAAAACACCAATTTGAAACCCCTACCTCCCCAACCACCATCCCATCCACACACACACACACACACAAAAATATTGTTCGAGCTTGTTCCAGCAAACCTTACGACAAGCTAGTACTGCCCTTGATTGTTAACGGCGCATTCTCCCATGCCGGGATTCAGCAGAATGCTATGGCCTTGATCTGAAATAATAAGAGAAACAAACACAGGGTCAGCATACAAAATAGTACGTGTGCAATTATGTGACGCTCTCTGATCTGAATTGGAATATTGTTAAATTTGCAATTCTAGAATTATCAATTTCTTAAAATTCCACAAGAAGCTCCCCAACACTTTAAATTTCAAAATGTCGAAGCATAAGAAAAGTTGCAAAGCATATCGTTGTGAATCAAGAATACGCCTATACTATGCAATTCACATATATTCTTGTTTTTACTTCCGGCACCACGCTAGGAACGTAGTGTCACTGACGTTCATTTTCGATATCAACATCAGTGGACTGACGTTTCTAAGTTGCGACACTTTTATAACATAAACGTCGGTGCCACTGACTTTCGTTTTTAAACAGCAACGTACGGGGTGTCGAAGTAATTTTTTGTGGTGTCGGGAGTAATAGGGTGCCAATAGTAAAAAAATGGGGGTGCCAATAGAACCCCCTAAATAAATAAAGATATATAAAAGAAAAAGCACAAGGACCTGGATACTAAAGCTCTAAGCACAAGGGCAAAGCCTTCTTGTGTACTGATGTGAACCTTCACAAGAAAGCATTGATGGCTTTTCCGTATATAAGCAAGCTCCCGGATTCTGCAAAAATTAAAAGAGATGATTTTAGTCCTTTGACAAGCTCCACGAAATAATCGATGAACCAACAATTATTGCTTCTTCTCAAAGAAGAGCAAACTTTATGGTTATCACATAAGTGAAAGGAAACATTATTGTCATGCATCTTGTGTATAAGTTTCGGAACTAACTACAAGTGCATTATGTTGTTAAGAGATTACACAAAACTTGAAAAAAAAGGCAGCTTGATACATGGAAACATCCCAGTACCTTGAAATAAAAGTACTTTCTAGTTTCTAGACCTTATACTGGCATCTAACATGAGAATCACTTATGATTTCATTGTTTTACTTCATGAAAGGCATATAGAAGCATGTGCCCAAGAAAAATTACCTAAAAATTAGTCATATCCCTTGAGGTTGTATTCAAAGGAGGTTACACAAGCGGTACATGGAATTACTACTAATACAAAGTTGTATGTGGGATCACGGAGGACTTAAAGAAAACAAAGAGGAACCTGGAACTTATCAGTTATCATCAACTGCTACTTTTATCAACAAGTTTTTTTCTAGAATGTAGTAGGTTGTTTTTGTTTTATTTTATTTGATATGGTTGATGGAACTAGGTTCAGACGATGTACTTTATTTATACATTTTGCATGAAATATAACTCCTTTACCTAAAAGACAGAAAAAAAAAAATGGAATGGAATTAGTTAAACAGAAGGCGAATATAAACGTATTTTCCAAAAAAAGACGGAATAAAATGAAGCGAAATTTGTCGAACCGAAGACTTGGTAGTGTAAAGTTCAAAATTGAAGGATTAGTCATGTCTTGAAGGCTTTAGATCATTTATGCGCAATTGTGTAATCTAGTATAATGGTAATTTGTGGGGCTTTAGATCATTTGTGTCTTGAAGGCTTTAGATCATTCACTGTGCTGAATTATTCCCAACCATAACATTATTTCGGCCTACCAATTGTTCAATCTCATCCTTCTGGTAGTGTGCATTTTTATACGATCTAAGCTTAACTAGTTGACCTATCCTTCAGAATGATAGTGTGTTCATGGCCTCTTTTGGGGGGTAATCCCTAGGGAGCTGTGAACACATCTTGGTACTCACTCACTTAGCAGAGGAGATTATTCAGTTGGCACTGGAGTAAGCTCTTGTTCTTTTACCATATTAAGACATCCTAACAGACTTTTAGAAACCTTCTTGAGACTCTTATTAAAGCTCTTACATACAATCATTTTCAATTGTGCTTCTACTATGAAGCTTCTTAACTTTATATGTGTAGAAATATATTTCTCTGAATTGTTTTATTACCGTTGTAACATCTTTTAACCTGTTTATAACATATTAATGGGATGCCTTATTCCTTTAATATGTTATGGTTAAATTGCTGGTTTAATATTTGTGTTTCTGGCGGCTTAACCTCTTAGTATTCTCAGCAGACAGCTGCATTAAATGCACTGTCTGCTGCTAGCTGTTATAACGTTTAAGTCCTGTCCCAATCCCCAAATCCTCTTTGTATCCTATTTATACTCTCTCCTTTATGCAAGTTTAATATAGAAGAGTTATATTTTCTCTTATATCTTGTTTCTTAAACTCTTCATGGTATCAGAGACAAGTTAATCGATCTCCAAAAAAATTTCTTTTTCCATCATGTCTTCTCTCTCGATGATAACATCTCAATGAACCACAGTACAACCAAAATTCGGGTCACCGATTCATCAACTCATATCACCACCATAGACTAGATGGAAATAACTATCTCCTATGGTCCAGGTCGATGAAAATGCTCATCACTCGCCAAAGCAAAATGGGATACCTCAATGGATCCAAAGTTGCACCAGATGCTGAAGATGAAAAATTTGATGCTTGGGATACGGAGAACAATCAGGTCATGACCATCCTTCTCAGATCCATGACTAAGGATATCAGTGAAAACTTTATGCTCTATGATACAAATTCAAGAAATCTGGGCTGCTGCTCGTGATCTTTATTCAAAGAAAGACAACACATCTGAAATTTATGGCATTGAAGCTCAGATTCAAGGGTACAGACAGGGAGACCTTTCTGTCACCCAGTACTTCAATCAACTCACCCGGGCTTGGCAACAACTGGACATGTTTGAAGCTCTTGACTGGAAAAACATGATGATGCCGCTATTATATACAAGCGGTGGTGGAACAAAGAAGGATATTCAAATTCCTTATGGGCCTAAATCCTTCATTGGATGATGTTAGAGGTAGAGTTCGCCACTAAACCTCTCCCATCACTCAAAATGGTATTTTTCAAATCAAGCATGAAGAGAGTAGAGAACTCTTATGCTCAAAGGAAACTCCTCTCGAAACCACCATTGAAGGTTCTCGCCTAATATCCCAAGGAAAGAACTTTGAACACCCCGATAATTCGAGGAATTCTACTCCTTTCAACAAAAGCAAGAAGGACAAGTGTGGTGTGATCACTGTGAAGAGGACCAACCATACCAAAGAAACTCGCTGAAATTGCATGGTAAACTCGACAACCGGAAATCCTCAAAACAGTAACACAGAGAAAGCAAGGAAGAATGGTGTCTCGAGGAAAAGAAAGAGGTCTTGCCTTTTAGCAAAGAACAACCTGAGGCTCTCAAAACCTACCGGTCCAACAAGTATCCGAATCTACTCTCAATGAATCGCTACTCATGTCAAGTCGTATGGCACTATCTACACCCTTGCCTCCAAAATCGGAGAGGAACCCTTGGATCATGATTCGTGGGCATCCTCTCATATGACTGGAACCAAGGGGCTCTTATCTCACTTTAAACCTTGTAGTCACATACACCAAATTAAAATTGCTGATGGTTCCATCTCTTATGCTCAAGGAACTGGGAATGTGACTATATCTGACACTGTGTCCTTAAAAAATGTGCTTTATGTCCCAAATCTTGACTGTAATCTCATCTCTGTAAGCAGATTAACTCAAGACTTAAATTGGGATGTCATATTTTCTGCTAATCAGTGCATTTTTCAGGATCATTCCTCTCAGAAGATAACTGGCAATGCTAAAGCATATTCAGGGCTCTTTGTTCTTAATGAGTATGAAGACTCTGGAAAGATCAAGTTGCATCTTGCTTCAAATGTCAGCAGTCTTAATTTAAATGATGTAATGGTGTGGCATTATAGGTTAGGCCACCCTAGTTTTGCCTATTTGAAAACTTTATTTCCAGAAAAGTTTAAAGGATGTAATGTTAACTCTCTAAAGTGTGAAATTTGTCAATTTGCCAAGATAACTAAGTCTGTGTATGCTAAACTTCCCTATGTGCAATCTCACCCTTCTCTCTCATCCACAAGTGATGTTTGGGGCCCTTCTAGATTAACAATGTGATCTGGTAGTAGATGGTTTGTAACCTTTATTGATGATCACTCTAGTGGTCACCTGGTTATTCTTAATGAAAGAAAAGTCCAAGTTGGCCCCTGCTTTTCAAAACTTCTATAATATGATAGCTACTCGCTTTGATGCTAAAATAAAAATCCTCAAAACCGATAATGCTAAAGAATACTTTGAGTCTAACTTAAGTACATTCTTAAAAGACAAAGGTATAGTCCACATCAAGAGTCTGCGTTGAAACCCTCAAAGAAAATGGCATTGCTGAGAGGAAAAACAGACATCTACTTGAAATGGCTAGGTCCCTCATGTTTTCTATGAATGTGCCTAAATATCTATGGGGAGAGGCCATTTTAACTGCAACTTATTTAATAAACAGACTGCCTAGCAGGGTCTTAGACTTCAAAACCCCTATGCAAACTCTTATGGCTGTTCATTCCTGTTCTCACCTCACCACTGATTTACCTTTAAAAATTTTTGGATGCACAGCTTTTGTGTATATCCATGCTCATAATAGAAGTAAACTTGACCTCAGAGCACAAAAATGCATATTTGTGGATACTCAGTAAATCAAAAAGTGGTATAAGTGTTACTCTCCCAAAGACTAAGAAATTCTATAACACTATGGATATTAGGTTCTTTGAAGATACACCTTTTTATAATGAACACAAAATCACCTTCTCTGAATGTGCTGATGAATGGGATATCTTTGATATTCCTGCTGCTATTATTCCTCCTACTCTAACTTATGTACATGATTGATCCTGAAGTTCTCAAGTACCCATTCCAGACAACATTGAAAGACAGATTGAGAGACTTCCTATTCAAAAGGTTTATCAAAGGAAGAAATCTAAAGCTATCCAAACCACAAGGTATCCAAATTTGATCCACAGTGGTACTAGTGTCATTCCTCAAAGATATCTGAGGATCCTACCCTTGTCCACCCCAAGAATCGTATTTTATCTCCTCCTAAGGTTGATGATCGCCCTATTGCTCTCGGGGAAGGTAAAAGGCAATGTACTCAACACCCTATTTACAATTTCTTATCTTATGCTAAACTGCCCTCTGATTTTGCTTGTTTACTAAGAATTTGATAACGCTTTATCCCTAAAAACGTTCATGAAGCTCTTAACAATCCTAATTGGAAGAGTGCTATACAGATCGAAATGTCTCATTTCTAATAAATAACCATACATGGGACTTAACCACTCTTCCTCCCGGTAAGAAACACGTTAGTCAAATGGTTGTTTAACATTAAATATAATGTTGATGGGAGCCTAAACAAATACAAAGCCGGACTTGTTGCAGAGGGTTCACACATGACTTACGGGCTAGATTATAAGGAAACCTTTGCCCTCAGTAGCTAAATTGAACTCTGCTCGATACTTTTGGCCCTAGTTTGCTCGGCTTAGAATGGCCTTTATTTCAACTAGACATTAAAAATGCCTTCCTCAATGGGTGACTTGTAGGAGGAAGTGTTTATGACTATACCACCTGGATTTGAGAAACCACATAATGAGGCAAAGTATGTAAGTTAAGTGAAGTCTCTTTATGGCTTAAAACAAATCCCTGTGGCCTGGTTTGCAGACTCACATCCATTGTTAAAACTCGCTGATATACTCAATGCAATGCCGATCATACTGCTTGTCAAAGTAACTAATGGTAAAACGATCCATACTTATTGTGTATGTGGATGACATCATTTTGACAGTGAAGATCATGTAGAAATCCAGAGGCTCAAGGACCTCGCTAGCTAAAGTGTTTGAAGTCAAAGATCCGGGAAACTTGAAGTATTTTCTAGGCATGGAGATTGCTAGAACTCGTGAAGGCATCTCTGTCTCCCCAAAGGAAATATATCCTTGATCTTCTTAATGAAACAGGATGTTAGGTCGCAAGCCCGCTATTTCCCGCTTGACCTAGTCTCAAGCTCCTACATGGCAATGAAGCAATTCACAAAGACAGATATCAAAGGCTGGTTGGAAAACTCATCTACTTATCCCACACCAGGCCAGACATATCCTATGCTGTCAGCCTTGTCAGTCAGTTTATGCACCTACCATCTAAGGAGCACTGGGAAGCTGTTTACAGGATCTTAAGGTACCTCAAAATGACCCCTGGTCAGGGCCTACACTTCAAAAAATCTAACCTTAGAAATGTGCTGAATGTGTACATCGACGCGGATCGGGCCGAAGCCACACCGATGTAAGGTCAACCATCGGTTATTGCTCTTACATTTGGGGCAACCTTGTTACATGGAGAAGTAAGAAGCAATCTACTGTCTCCAGAAGTAGTGCAGAGGCAGAGCTTAGGGCTCTTGTTCTTGGAGTTTGCGAAGGCCTATGGCTAAAAAGGGTCTTAAATGAACTCAGGATTCCAATCAATCAGCCTATCAACCTTTACTGTGACAATAATTCTGCCCTTTGCATGGCTGAGAACCCCATCCACCATGACAGAACTAAGCATGTGGATATAGATCGGCATTTCATCAAAGAAAAGATTGAAGACAAGATCATTTCACTCCAACATGTCTCCTCTCAAAATCAGAATGCAGACATTCTCACTAAAGCCCTACCTCCTCAATCCTTCAGCAAATTATGTGACAAGCTAGGTTGTATTAACATCTACAACCTAGCTTGAGGGGGGGTGTAGAAATATATTTCTCTGAATTGTTTTATTACCGTTGTAACATCTTTTAACCTGTTTATAACATATTAATGGGATGCCTTATTCCTTTAATATGTTATGGTTAAATTGCTGGTTTAATATTTGTGTTTCTCAAGCGGCTTAACCTCTTAGTATTTTCAGCAGACAAATTGCATTAAATGCACCGTCTCACGCTAGTCGTTATAACGTTTAAGTCCCGTCCCAATCCCCAAATCCTCTTTGTATCCTATTTATACTCTCTCCTTTATGCAAGTTTAATATAGAAGAGTTATATTTTCTCTTATATCTTGTTTCTTAAACTCTTCAATATGCACTACATCTCTAGTAAATGATAACTAAATCTTGTTGAAACCGTCGGTTTATTATGTTTATTAAGGGCCTAGTTATCATATTGTATTTCCCGCTTTAGACATGCGTTAAATATGTTAGAATAAAATAGCACATTTTAAATATGCTAGAATAAATTAGCACGTGTGCTAAATAGGTTAGAATAACATAGCTTACTTTCTAAGCTATGATGTTGGCTTAGTCTTTATTTAAGCAAGGGTCTGTAATCCATTTCTTAATTATCAAATACTAAAAGTTTGTCTTCATCCTTTATTTCTACATGGTATCAGAGCCATGGTTCTCTATACAATTTGAATAAATCAAAGCTGTCAGGATGAACTGTAAGGCAGTGATGACAGTTGAAAGAACACCAGCGTGGAGATCAAAAATTTTTGGAGGGCAAACTAGTGATCATGGGAAGGTGAATCATGTTTCGTCTGATCAAGGGCAGCCATCGCATGTTGGGTCGGCTCCATTCACAAAGGAGCAACTTGAGCATCTAGCTATACCTCTTGGTACTCAGGTTCAACCAAATTCTAAACTAGCATGTTCCTTTGTTCAGCCAGGTACAACTTCCTTAATAGCCTCTTCAGACAATAAAGTCTCATGGATAGTAGATTCTGGGCCAACCGATCATATGACGGGTGACTCAGAACTATTCTCCAGTTATTTTCCTTGTGCTGGTAATCAAAAAGTCTGGTTAGCAGATGGATCCTATTCCACTATTCCCGGAACAGGATCGGTATGTGTCTCTCCTATTATAGTCCTCAAAAATGTCCTACACGTACCCAAATTGTCTTGTATTCTACTTTCTGATTATAGATTCACCTCGGATGAGGGATGTACCGCTAACTTCTCTGCTGATAATTGTGTATTTCTGGACGTGGAATTGAAGAGGAGGATTGGCAAGTCCAACGGAATTGGAGGCCTGTATGTTCTTGATCATGAACCAGATGCTATGATAGGACAAACTTCTAGAAATTGTTATAAGTCTGTGTTTGTTTCTAGTCAAGATGAGATTTATTTGTGGCATTGTAGGCTAGGCCATCCAAGCATAGCTTATTTGAAAAAAGTGTGTCCCAACCTATTTTTGAATAAAACGGTTCAGTCTTTTCATTGTGATGTGTGTGAGTTAGCCAAGCTTACTAGAACGTCATACCCACCTCAACCTTATAAACCTACCAAACCGTTCACTATGATACATGGTGATGTTTGGGGACCTTCAAGGATAAAAACCTTGGCTGGGAAGAGGTGGTTTGTGACTTTTAAAGAAAAGTCTGAAGTTGAATATGGTTCAGACTCAATTCGAAACTCAAATTAAGTAGTAAGAAGTGATAATCAGACAGTATTTTAATAATGTCTTGGGAGATTTTTCTTGTAAAAGGGAATTATCCACCAAAGCTCGTGTGTCGGAACACCTCAGCAAAACTGTTTTGCTGAGAGGATAAATCGGCATGTGCTTGAAGTGGTAAGATCCATTATGTTAAATGCCAAATGTCCTAGTTATTTATGGGGTGAGGCAGTGTTGACTGCCATTTATTTAATAAACCGTCTGCCATCAAAGATTTTAAAATTTCAATCTCCTCTGGAAGTTTTTTCGAGTCAATTCCCAGACTCCAGAATCCTCAATAATCTCTGCCTGAAAGTGTTTGGGTGTTCTGTTTTCGTGCATATTACGGTCAAGGTAAATTGGAACCTAGGGCTAGAAAATGTGTGTTTGTAGGTTAGTCTTCTACCAAGAAGGGATATAAATGTCTCGATCCTGATAATAATAAAATATATGAGTCTCTTGATATAAGCTTTGTTGAGCATGAGACGTAACTACCGAAAAGGGGTGGGGGGGGAGGGGGAATCGGGATGTGAGCCTTACGACCGTTGATTGGTTAGATGAGGGGATGAGTCATAAGGTAAATAACCTTGATGAAACAGACTCCAGTAGTACAGAGGTTCAGGGTACTCAACCCGAATCGGGTTCACGTGAACCGATGGTGAGGAATCCTGAACCTCCTTTTGAGGGAAAGTCTTTACAGGAAAAAGTTCAAACGAGATCATAAAAACTCTGAATCACTTACTGATCAACATCCTCTTCAAGTCCAACTTGAATCTACAAGCTCAGACAGGGAGCAGGAACCACTCTCAGAGGCTGAACCCATAACAAGTATGATCCTCTTCTTGATATTCCTTTTGCTCTTAAGAAACCCACAAGGGCTTGCACTAGCCGTCCTTTATATCCTTTGTCTCATTTTTTGAGTTATGATAACTTGTGCTGTAACTATAAAGCCTTCTTGACTTCCGTCATTTCTACTCAGAGCACTAGCTCTTGAAGTGCGTGAAGGAATATGGGTCCAAAGGATGCTGGCAGAATTAGGGTTAGACAAGTCAAGACCTATTCAGATCATGTGTGATAACACTTCTGCCCCATGCATTGCTGAAAATCCTACTCATCATGATAAAACTAAGCATGTTGTGGTGGACAGACACTTCTTAAGGGAAAAGGTGGACAATGGTGACATATCCCTATTTCATGTAAAGACCAAAGATCAAGTTGCTGATTTACTAACCAAGGCTGTTACAAATCAAGTGTTCAATCATTTGCACTCCGAGCTTGGCTGTATCAACATATACAACCAAACTTGAGAGAGGGTGTTGAATCATGTTTTTAGTCTTAATTAGTGTTAATTACCTTGTCTTTTGGGTCCTAAGTACCCCTATAGTAGCCTAATCATGCTAAGTGTAGTAAATCTGCTTTTATTGTACACTAGCCGTTGTAAGTGCGGCTGCTGTAAGTTTCTAGCCGTTGGAGGTTGTTCTATAAGTGTATTCTCACACTTATCATACCCAATACGTGTTCTAAGCAATATACAAGAGTTTTCCTCTCAATTCTGTCTTTCTACCTTCTTTTTCTACAGATACCATGTGAAAATAAACAGAGAATAAAAAAGATCTTTTATTGATGAATTGCATGTCAAAATGATTACAGCCATGCCCTTTAAATATTGATTATCACATACCCCTCTTACAAGTAAATTCCTATAAAGTAGGAGATGCCTTTTTACTAAGCCCCAATGATTAAGCAAACCCTAATACTTAATACAATGAGAAGTACATTATTGCCCTCTCTTATTACAATCATAAAATACTGCAAAACATATAACCATCATACGAATCTCAACAATTGCCTTTTTCCTTTGAAAGACCTGAATGGAAAAAGGCTATCTACGAAGAAATGCAAGGTCTTGTTAAAAATAAGACTAGGGTTATAGATGATTTACCCACCGGGAAACACCCACTTGGGTGTAAATGGATCTTCACTCTGAATTCCAATGTTGATGGTAAGCTTAAACAGGCAAAAAGGTGTTGACTATGAAGATACTTTTGCTCTTGTTGCTAAGCTAAATACCGTACGGATATTAATCTCAATAGTTGTGAATCTTGATGGGCAGCTTACTCAACTTGATATTAAAAATGCTTTCGTGAATGGGGATTTAAATGAGGATGTTTACATGTGAATCCCACTAGGTTTTGAAACTTCTGAAACTAGAGAGAAAGTATGTAACTTAAAGAAATCCCTCAATGGTCCGAAACAATCCCCTAGAGCTTGGTTTGAGAAATTCTGTCATTATATTATTGAATGCGGTTTCAATCAATGTCACTCACGCCCACGCTATTCACTAAATTTTCTGAATTAGGAAAATTTCATTTTAATTGTGTATGCTGACGACATAGTTCTAACTGGTAATGATGATTGAGGAATAAATAAAATTAAGCAGCTCCTAGCAGCTAAGTTTAAAGTCAAAGACCTGGGTGCCTTAAGGTATTGGGCATGGAAGTTGCCAAAACTAATATTTGCCTTTCCTTATTACAAAGAAAATATGCCATGGATTTACTAAAGGAAACATGCATGGAGGATTGTAGATCTGTTGATACACCAGTTGAACCATGAAACAAGCTAGACGAAGATAAAACGGTGTCCTTGTTGATATAGGGAGGTATCAAAGATTAGGTGGAAAGTTGATTTAGCTATCTCATACTAGACTTGATATATGCTTTGCTGTAGAACTTATCGGCCAATTTATGCAAAAGCCAACTGAACCGCAGAATATGAACTATGGGCCCAAGCTCTTGGCATTTGTGAAGGAATATGGGTGAAAAAGATCTTGGATGAGCTAAATATACTTTGTCTAAATCCGGTCCAGTGGCAGATCTAGAAATTTTGTTCAGCGGAGTCCGTAAATATTTTTTAAAGTAATTTTTTTTACGGAGTTCGAAATATTTTTCTATAGGTAAATTGTAGAATTTTCTTATTTTTAGCGGGGTCCGCGGACCCCATTTAGGTAAAGGTGCATCCGCCTATGATCCTGTCTAATTCTTTTGTGACAATGTTTCGAATATATGTTTTGCTAAAAATACAATGCAACACGATAAAACTAAGCATATTAAAGTTGATAGGCACTTCATCCGTGAGAAGATTGTCTGCGAGATTATTTCTCTCACACACATCCCATCAAACCATCAAGTTGCTGATATACACACTAAAGTTGTCTCAACCAAAGTGTTCCATTATCTAAGTTCCAAGCTTGGTTGTATCAATATCTACAACCATGCTTAAGAAGGAGTGTTGGAAATCATGCGTATGTATTTGTAACTCATGTAATCATGGTTTCCCTCGGCTATATGGCTAACTTCCGTTAGGAAGGGCTTTTAAATGCCTATTTTTTATTCCCGCTCACCTGGACCATCATTCTTGACTTCTAGCCGTTGGGGTTAGTGACTTGTTTAAATGCCTTGTACTTCCACCAATTTGAATCAATGAAAACAATTCTATTTCTCCTTTCATCTCTAATTTTAACAATAATAATTACTCTTAGTACAGTTATTGTACGAAATACTGGAAACACAAAAGCACACACAAGATCAAGAGAAGCAGAAAAAGTACCAGATCCTTTGGAGCATCGCTAACTACTTCGGCTGGTTGATCGGCTCCAATGCTTTTCAAACATGAACCATTGCAGTCAAAATATTTCTGCATGCTGTTAAGACACAGAACTCGTCAAACTTTTTAGTATCAGGGAAAGGAGGGGACACATCTATGAAAAACACAAATAGCATCAATTGTACTCAGTTCAACAAAAAAATTTAAAGTGTTAAAACAGACAATGCCAAAGAATAATCTGAGAACAATGATGTTTCCTTAAGGACAAAGGTATCTTGCATTTGAGTTGTTACGCTGACACTCCACAGTAAAATAGAGTGTCAGAAAGAAAAAATTCACAATCTTTTAGAAGTTGGCGGATCCATCGTGTTTTCTAGAAATGTACTGAAACACTTATGGCATGATGCTATTCCCACTGCAACTTATTTAATCAATCGAATGCTTACCAGGGTTTTGAAATTTAAAACGCCAAGACAAGTGTTATTTGATTGTTTTCCTGAAAGTCATATTGACACGTCTATCCCTCTTTAAGGTTTTTTGGCTGCATTGTGTTTGTTTATATCTACTCTCAAAATAAAAGTTAGACCTTAAAGCCAAAAGGGTTATGGATGTTATTCACCTGTAACCAACGTTCTAAAAAATGGGCTAGGCGGCGCCTAAGATCTAGACGGCCACCAACCTGCCCGTCACCGTAGGTGGGACTTGTCTAGGCGGGTAGGGTATTGAGCGGGGTCTAGGCGTTTAGGGCTTCCTATATTCTTTTTACATGTAAATGTTTACATAAGAAAAAAGACTAGCAGCAGCAAAAAGCAGTCGACCCCCCCCAGAGCCCAACTTCTTCCAGCCACCACACCACAACACCGCCGACCGGCAAGCATTTTCCGACCACCGGAGAGCAGCCAACAGTCCGGCCTGTGAGTTTTTTTCGTTGTTTGTTTTGTGCAATTAACTTGATTGTATGTATTTTTCTTCAAAAAAATTTCATTTTCTTCATTTATTTTGTATACTTAGTTCGTTTGTCAATTTCAATGGGTAATGACTAATGATGTATTAGTAACTTACTAAGTGAGTTTTTTTTTTTGTTCTTTTTTTGATTTTGTGCAATTGACTTGATTGTATGTGTTTTTCTTTAAAAAAGAAATCATTTCCTTCATTTAGTTTGTATACTTTACTTAGTTCTTTTCTTAATTTTAATGGGCAATGACTAATGATGTAAAATTGTTAGTAACTTACTAATTTACTTAGTTTTTGTTTTGTTTTTTACTTTATTTTTAGATAATTAATCAACGGTGTATCAAAATCCAAATGTTGTTGGTTCATCTAATGCTTCAAATACGGATGCCAGTTCTATCAAATTGAAGAGAAATAGTGATGATATTGGGTGGGACTATGGAAAGCTTTGTTATGCGGCAAATCAAGACAAATGGCAATGTTTAAAGTGTGATAAAAAAAAAATGGTGCGGGAGTGCATCGCATTAAGCAACATATTGCCGGCATAAAGGGGAATATATCATCGTGTCCGAAGGCGTCTACTGAAGACAAAGAGACGATGTAAAGAAGCGATTGATGGGGCGAAAAAGAAGAAGGAAATTAAGAAACAAGATAATGAAAACATGAGGAAAGAGGTTGACATTCAAGAAGAGTTGGATGAAATTAAAATCATTGAAGGTGGAGAAAACAAAATGCTTCGTACTCTTGGTCCCATGGATAGACATGTTTCTCAAATCAACCCCAAATCCGGATGACAATTTTCCAAGGAAAACAAGACAACAAAACATGAACAATGCACTTTTTAAAGAAAGAACTCATCAAGTGCACCAATGGTTGGCTAGGTGGGTGTATGAGAGAGGCATTCCTTTTAATGCGGTGGATAATGATAGCTTTAAGAGATTTGTTGAGGCGGTTGGACAATTTGGTCCGGGTTACCAACCTCCAAGCCAATACCAAACTTGGAGGGCCAATCTAGAGGGAGGAAGTGGAAAGAACAAAGTCGTCACTCAAGACTCACGAAGAAGAATGAGAGAAGAACGGTTGTTCAATCATGACCGATGCTTGGAGTGATAGAAATAAGAGAATCATCATGAATTTGTGTGCCAATTCTAGAGTTGGGACAGCTTTCCTTTTTTCAAAAGAGGCTTCCGGTGATGCACATATTGGTGATTACATCTTTGAATATTTGAACGAATGTATTGAAAGTGTTGGAGAAAAAAAAATATGGTCCAAATGGTGACCGACAATGCTTCCAACAATATGGCGGCCGCGACGTTGATGAGGGAAAAAAGGCCACAAATATTTTGGACTCCATGTGCCACCTAGTCCATTAATCTTATGCTTGAAGCCGTTGGTAAGCTCTTTTTCTTCAAGAATATAATTACGAAAGCAAAGAGTTTTACTATCTTTATCTACTCACTTCACAAGTTTTTGTCAATGATGAGAAAGTGTACAAAAAAATGCGAGATAATACAGCCCGAAGTGACTAGATTTGCCACGGCTTTCTTAACATTGCAAAGTTTAATTGAGAAGAAAGAGGCTTTGAGGCAAATGGTGAACTCCAATGAATGGGAAATAACAAAATGGTCTAGGAGCAAGAAGGGAAAATCCGCTTATGCTATCATAGTTCAACATGGCTTTTGGAGTGGTGCTGCTCTTACTTTGAATGTTTTTGAACCGTTAGTTAAAGTCCTTAGACATGGTGAGCTCAATAAAGCAAAGTATGAGATCAAAGAAGCTTTGAAAAATAAGGAGGCCAAGTATAAGCTATTCTTGACATAGTGGACATCAAAGGAAAGGGGCGTATTGGCACTCCACTTCATTTGACGGCCTACTTGTTGAATCCATACTACTACCATAAAGACGCTTCGTCATGGTCCTCGGTTGAACGTCAAAGTATTATGAATGGGGTCTTCGATTGTATGGAGCGGTTATTTACGGACTTCCACATTCAAGACGAGGTGATGAATGTTTAGTTAGGGAAATACAAGAACCGGGACGGTGCATCTGGTAGACTGTTGGCGATTAGAGGACGTGAGTAATATATTTTTGATCCGGGTATGAATATCTCTCTTTAAGTATTAACTATTAAGTATTTAAGTTCAATATATAATATGACGGTTATGATTGACAACAATGAATAATAAAAAGTTTGTTTTTGTCTTTTTGATTTTATAGTTGGATGGTGGTCTAACTATGGCAACCATACACCTCACCTCCAAACGATTGCAATGATGATTCTTTCTTTGACAACAAGCTCCTCCGGTTGTGAAAGAAATTTGAGTGTCTTTGAAGGGGTAATTCTCCCTTAGAAGTCTTCAAGGTATTCATGAATTTTACCTTTGTGTGATATTGTGAATTGTGATAATGATTTAAGTCTTTTTTTGAAGATACACACAAAAATGAGAGGAATAGACTAGATACCGACCGAATGAACAAGCTAGTCTATGTTCAATTCAATTCAAGATTGAGGACCAAATAGAAGAAGCGGAAAGACAAAATTGATGTGCTTCTAGCAACAACCGCTCATAATGCACAATCTTGGATAGTTGATGGAATACATGATGAGGAGGTCACATCCGGTTCAGGCCTTACACGGGGAATGGTGGGTGAAGCCTCGGGAGCAAATGAAGAATTACAACTAAGGAGTGCCCGAAATATGGGAGAAGAAGAAGTGAGAGAGCCTGAAGAAGATGATTTTGTTTCCGATTGCATGGAGGATTATGGCAATGATGATAATGAAGACTTTGAGCTTGAGTTGGACAAAGAACGTGATGTTAGAGTTGGACATGAAGAAGCCTTAAGGACTGAGAATGAAAATTGGGTTTGAGTCGAACTCCTTACTCTTGAGGTGAAGTTCTTACTTCTTTCTTCTTAGACTTATTTTAACTTAATGTTATGTATTTTTGTACTTTTGACTCTTTCGTGAATGCTTATGCTTTATGCTTATGTTGGACAACCGTATTTGTAGTAGTATAATAGTATTATTTAAAATCTGAATTAAAAAAATTTAAACCTAGGTTCCCCTTAGCCGTCTAGGCGCCACATGACCAACCTACTAGCGAACGGCATCTTTTAGAACATTGCCTGTAACTAGGAAGTATTACAATACTATGGATGTATTTTTTTTTTTTTTACAATACTATGGATGTATCTTTTTTTCACAATACAATGGATGTATCTTTACACTATTAGAGAATGTGTTTCTAAATGGAAAGAAGACACCAAATGAAAACTTAGTTGGAAAATAGTCATCCATTTTTTTATTAATCATTTTTCATGCCGGCTATTTGGTGCATTCTCAAAGTTTGAGACAGTTTTTAAAACTCCTGAATGGCTGTAAATTCAGATCCTAGACGAAAAGAAAATCTCATTTACAGGGAAAAAACGCACCATTTAACACGAGATAATTTTTTGAAAATTGAATTTCAGTTTTACCAGTTCCAATAATATATTGAGCCCAAGCAGACGACTATAAACTAACTGTCCAGTCCATAGCTCCAAAAACACGTAATGAAACTAGCGCATCAATAATCAAGAGAGCAAAGAAACCACCTTGGCATCTAAGATACTGCCTATTCATGACCGTCATATCTGCCGGAGAAGAGGAGCAAAAAAGATTAACGATAACTGATTGATGAACTTACATTTCACAGTCATTAAGAAGCATCAACTTAGAAGGTACACAAGATAGTCCATCTGACTTGCAAACGGAGTCGCATGATTCCCCTTGCCTATTTTCCAAACAAACAGGACATGTCAAGTAAGTTTACAAGTACAAATATATACTGACCACCAAAAAGGACAAGTATGACCATTATATAAAACCTCACCTTCCAATTGTCATTTTTATACCCGTCAATCTTGCTTCTAATTGCTTCTCAGTTGCCCCTGATGCATCAAATATTCAAAGAGGGGAACTAAATATCTTTGCTAACTTCTAAATAGCGCTAAATTCTTGAGTCTTCATCGTTAAAAATTTATTGGATACTTAACTTCAAAAAAAAATATGTGAATATCAGTATAAGAAAAAATAATAAAAAAAAGGGTTAACAATATTGTTGACCGAGAGCATAAGCTACAAGGAGAGATTGCAATTCAACATGCTATTTGTTGAGATATACCATCTTGTTATTGTTCTTTGATCACGTTTAGTTCCCTAATTAATCCCTAGAAGGTCTAATACTACTTAATTGAAGTAAAACTGTTTTTAAAGTTCAACTACCCGTTGCACTCTTGCAACTTGAGTTTATAGCCATTGGTGGCTTTATGTATATAGTAATCTCTCACTTAATCTACCCGATAAGCATTCTTAATAAGACTATATCTTCATCTTAACTCTAAGTACTTAAATTCTACATGGTATCAGAGCTCTTAAGATCTTTTCTTCCAAAAATTCCTTCTATGGCAACTGAGTAATCATCAGAACTTAACTCAAGGGAAGAAGCTAACATGAATTTTTCTTCCTGGAACTCTGAAACCTCTATGATGCCATTGTCCGCTCACAAGCTCAATGGTGATAACTTTCTCCAATGGTCTCGTTCTGTCAGGTTGTTCATTACTGGCAGAGGGAAAGCAGAGTACCTGTCTGGAGAGAGCAAGGCACCTAAAGCTGAGGATCCCTCCTACAAAAAATGGAGGGTTGAACAGCTTTGTGATATCTATTCTCATTGGGTCTATGACTCTAGCCACTACTGAGAATTTTATCCCGTATCATACTGATGAATAAATTTGGATAGCAGCCAATGAGTTATATTCTCAAAAAAATAACACCTCCAAAATATGTGAAATTGAGGCAAAACTGCAAACACATTATTGGATTATACGAAGTATTATTTGACATATATTAGTGTGTTAGTTTATGTACAAATGTAGTAGTGTAACTTTATTATTTTTATTTGTCTTATTAAACCAGGTAGGATAACTCGAGTATAACCACCCTATAAAGTATATAACCACCCTATAAAGGGTATCTAGGTAGTTAATTACTTTACTTTTTACTTTATCTAGGAAAGGCACTTTAACACTTTTTACTTTATGCTTTTAAGCATGCTTTAGCTCTAGCTTTGTTGTTACCTATTTATACCAACCCCATTCGGTTGTGATTAATACAAGAGTTATCTTTCTCTTTTCTTTTTCTTCTCTTAACTTCTATATGGTATCGGAGCGCTGAATTATATTTAGTTTTTTAGCTTCATCATCTTCATTTTTTCTTTCTTCTTCCCTTTGATTCTGTTTCTTCAAAATGGCAGAATCTAATCAAGACTCTCTCATGATGACTCTTGATAACCCTTCTCTCCAAATCACCTCTAAAAAACTTTCTGGACCAAATTATGTCCAGTGGACACAATCTGTGCAAATGTATATCACAGGGAGGAACAAAATTGGTTACCTCACTGGTGAGTCTCTTCCACCTTCTGATCTGGCCTCCAAAGAATATAACACGTGGAGGACAGAAAATGTCACCGTCATGTCTTGGCTTATCAATTCAATGGTTGATGAAATAGGCCAAGTACATCTGTTTGCTAAATCTGCCCATGAAATCTGGAAAGAGGTTGCTAAACCTACCCAGACCAGGGCAACTTTGCTCAAGCATTTGGCTTGAGAAACATCCTGAAAGATACTAAGCAGGGAGGACAAGATGTCACCAAGTACTTCAACAACCTCAACAAAATCTAGCAGGAATATGACCAACTTACTCAGGTGAAATGGTCATGCACTACTGATTCTTCTTTATATCTCAAACTGATGCAGCAAGAAAGGGTGTTTGACTTCCTAAGTGGTCTCAACCCTATCTATGAGGCTGCAAGGGAAAGAGCTCTTGCCCAAACTACCTTTCCTACTATACAAGAAGCATATATTGCTATTAGGAAGGAGGAAAGCATGAAGGGAGTAATGAATGGAGGTCTTCTTCCTACCCCTCTGCCTGCTCTTATGTACAATCCAGGAGGAGAAAACTCTGCCTTGACTGTGTCCAACACTGAAACTGCTAATGCTGGATACAACAAGGGACAAAACAAGAGGAATGATCAAAGGCCCTCTCTTACTTGTGATTACTGCAAAAAGAAGGGACATATCAAGGATCATTGCTGGAAACTCCATGGAAAACCCCCACATTTCATGACCAACCAACAAAACAAGACTGATGGCAACTGGGGTGAGCAAAAGAAGGCCTACAGTGCTACTGAGCAGTCTTGTGGTTTTTCAAAGGAGCAGATGGAGGCACTCAACATGCTGTTTGACAAAAGGATGCCTGCAACTACTGATCCCTCCACTGGAGCTACTGCACACAGTAAGAGTCCAACATGGATTGTGGACTCTGGTGCATCTAGCCACATGACAGGTGATTACTCTCTATTTCAATCTTTCAATAATAGTAACAAAACTCACTATGTTACTATTGCTGATGGCACTGCTTCCAAGGTGGTTGGTCTGGGTCTGTTAGAATCCTACCAAACCTTACCCTAAACTATGTTCTATATGTTCCTAAGCTTGATTGTAACCTTTTCTCTGTCAGCCAGTTTTGTAAGGATAGGAAATGTGTTGCTAAGTTTTACTCTACTCACTGTGAGTTTCAGGATCTGGAATCTCAGATGAAGATTGGCAGTGCTAGGAAGAATGATGGCCTTTATTTCATCCATAGCAGCAGCCTTGAGATTGGAAGTGGTCTTACTGTTAGTTTGGATTCTAAATGTAATAGGATAATGTCTTTACATTTCATATTAGGTCATCCCAATTTTCCCTACCTAAAAAGGATGTACCCCTCTTTATTTTCAGATGTTTGTATTGAAAATTTTAAATGTGAACATTGTATCTTCGGCAAGCAAACCAGAAATGTTTTTAAATTCATTCCTTACAAGGCATCTAAGCCTTTTATGCTTATTCATTCTGATGTATGTGGCCCTTCTAGAACTACTAACCTAACTCACAAACCCTGGTTTATATCCTTCATTGATTACCATACTAGACTGACTTGGGTATACTTTATGAAACATAAATCTGAAGTCTCAAACCTGTTTGAAAACTTCTACAACATGATAGAAACCCAATTTCAAACCAAAATCCAAGTTCTAAGATCTGATAATGGAACAGAGTATCTAAACACTTGCCTTAACCCATTTGTTACTAAAAAAAAGGTATAATTCATCAAACCTCGTGTACCAACACACCCCAACAGAATGGGTAGCAGAAAGAAAAAACAGACATCTTCTGGAGGTTGCTAGAACCATCCTCTATACCTATAATGTCCCAAACTTCTATCAGGGTGAATGTCTCATCGCCACTTTTTAATAAACAAAATGCCATCCAGGATCCTAAAATTCAAAACTCCCATTGATGTTCTTCACTCCACCTTCCCTTACTCCAAACTTGTATCCTCTCTACCCTTAAAATTTTTTGGATGCATAGCCTTTGTGCATAATCATTCACCAACCAAAAACAAACTGGATCCTAGGGCTATCAAAACCATCTTTGTAGGTTACTCAGCCACTCAAAAGGGTTATAAATGCTTTGATCCCAACACACACAGATTCTATGTGTCTTATGATGTCACCTTCTTTGAGGACCAACCCTTCTACCAAACAAAACAGAACCACAATATTGAACCTTATCTGTTTCTACAAAGTACCACCACACTTCCCATACCTGATTTTAGTCCCACTTGCATTCCTACACCAGAAACATTTGTTGCTTCACCCACTCCTACTCCTAGTGAGGAGGAGCCTCCTAACCCTCCTATTCCTACTCCTATAATCTACACCAGACAAAAGAAAACCAGGCCAACTCATTCTCCTGACCCTGTCCTTCCTGTGGAATCTGAGTCCAACTCTGAACAAACTGAACTAAACCAATTGGACCACCACAATCCTGATCCTAACCCTGAAACACCTCCAGACTTACCTATTGCCTTAAGGAAAAGTACTAGGGAGTGTACTAAACATCCTATTGATAGATATGTGTCTTATGGGAAAGTGTCTAGCCAACATAGGACCATTTTGACAAACTTAGATTCTTCTCAAACACCTAAAACCATCCATCAGGCCCTAAATCACCCTAGATGGAAGCAGGCTGTCATGAAAGAATTGAATGCATTGGATAAAAATCACACATGGGACTACATACCTACACCTAAAGGGGTCAAACCAGTAGGGTGTAGGTGGCTGTTTAATATCAAACACAATCCGGATGGCACAAGAAATGGTATAAAGCCGACTAGGGGCTGGGCGGATTCACACGATCATGGGGATTGATTATAATGAGACTTTTGCTCCAGTAGCCAAGCTCAACTCAGTCAGAATTCTGATATCTATTGCTGCAACAAGGAATTGGCCTCTTCATCAGCTTGACATTAAGAATGCTTTCCTAAATGGGGAACTAAAAGAAGAAGTGTATATGCAGTACCCCCTGGCTTTGTATCCAAGCCCAATCATGTCCTAAAACTGAATAAATCCATCTATGGACTAAAACAGTCCCCTAGGGCATGGTTTAATAGGTTCACTAAAGCCATGAAACTTGCAAGGTATACTCAGGGGCATGGTGATCACACTATGTTCTACAAACATTCAGAGCAAGGAGGACTTACCATTCTTATAGTATATGTGGATGACATTGTCATCACTGGAAGTTTGGACTCTGAAATTGCTCACCTAAAGCACTTCTTGCAACAACAATTTGATGTGAAAGACCTTGGCCCTCTGAAATATTTCTTGGGAATAGAGGTTGCAAGATCATCCAGTGGTATCTTACTAACCCAAAGGAAATATACTATGGATTTACTCTCGATTATGGGTTGTTAGGATGCAAACTCGCCGACACCCCGTGTGACAAAGTCTTTGTTAAATTTGGAAAGGATGAAGATGGTGGAGATTATGATCTTGAAAAGTTTCAAAGACTTGTGGGAAGACTGATTTACCTATCTCATACCAGACCAGATATATCCTTTGCTGTAAGTCAACTTAGTCAGTTCATGCATTCTCCTAAGGTAATTCACTATAATGCTGCCCTAAGGTTACTAAAATTCCTAAAAGGATGTCCAGGAAAGGGTGTTATTTTTAGGGCACAAGGAAACTCAAGAATTGAGGGCTATGTAGATGCTGATTGGGCTGGCTCTACTATAGACAGAAAATCTACTTCTGGGTGGTGTATCTATGTATTAGGCTACCTTGTCTCTTGGAGAAGCAAGAAACAATTAGTAGTGGCTGAAGTTCAGCAGAAGCGTAGAATATAGAGCAATTGCCTTAGGCATCCTGTGAGCTTTGTGGATTCGTAAAATCATGTCCAGAATCGAAAATTCAGTGTCAAAACCTATGTGTTTATATAGTGACAGTTTAGCGACCATTGAAATATCTAATAACCCAAAGACAAAGATGATGTAACTAAACATATTGAAGTTGATAGCACTTCATCACGTAAAAGGTTACAAATGGGAGCATCAACCTATCTATGTCAAATCCAAGCAGGTCAGTGATATCTTCACCAATGGGCTCCCTAAATCGCTTTCAAATGTGTGTGGACCGGCTGGGATTACTAGACATCTACCATTCAGCCTGAGGAGTATTGGATTATACGAAGTATTATTTGACATATATTAGTGTGTTAGTTTATTTACAAATGTAGTAGTGTAACTTTATTATTTTTATTTGTCTTATTAAACCAGGTAGGATAACTTGAGTATAACCACCCTATAAAGTATGTAACCACCCTATAAAGGGTATCTTGGTAGTTAATTACTTTACTTTTTACTTTATCTAGGAAAGGCACTTTAACACTTTTTACTTTATGCTTTTAAGCATGCTTTAGCTCTAGCTTTGTTGTTAACCTATTTATACCAACCCCATTCGGTTGGGATTAATACAAGAATTATCTTTCTCCTTTCTTTTTCTTCTCTTAACTTCTATAGACATGAAGCAAGGTAAACTCTGTGTACAGACTTCTATACTCCTATGAAGATCTTGGCAGCAGCTTGATAACTTTGAGAATATACATGGCATTCCATTGAGGATGCCAAGTTGTATAAAACTCTGAAACATCAGAGAAGGATCTTCATGTTCCTCATGGGACTAAATCCCAATCTTGATGAGGTAAGGAGGAGAGTTCTATGTTTGAAACGCCTTCCATCCATCAAATCTGTGTTTGTTAAAATAAAACATGAAGAGAATAGGAGGAAACTCATGATGAGTGGGAATCCTGCTCCAAATCAATCAATTTATGAAAATAGTGCCATGTTCACTAAAATACTACCTCAATCTCACCAAAATCGAATGAAAGGGAACACACCTTGGTGTGAACATTCCAAAAGGATCGCCATACTAATGAGACTCTGCTGGAAAATCCATGGCAAGCCTCTTGCTCGAAACCATCAAGACAAACTAACTCGAAAGCTCGAGAGATTAACCACCGTTGAGAAATGTAAGTCCAAGAGGATTTCGGTAAAGAGATTGAGGCCTTGAGAAGGCTTCGTCATCTCAAACTCCTCAGACAACTTCCCTCAAAGCAACATCTCCATGGCTAATATATGTATGTGTTTTAATGTCTACCCTGGTAACCAAGTTTTAAGGAATATATGGATTGTAGGCTCAAGGGCTTCCAATCATATGACTGAAACCTTGATCTCTTTGTCAAATTATTTAGCTACAAAAGTCTACACAATGTTACAATTGATTATAAGACCGACTCTCAAGTTTCTGGGCTGGAATGTTCCAATAAATGAAAAAAATCAACCTAAAAGATGTTCTTTATGTACCTAATTTTAAAGTGTAATCTTTTGATTGTTAGTAGGTTCATAAAAGACTCTAATTGTGTCTTTGTGATGCTTCATACTAATGGTCTGTAAGATTCAAGATTTGAGTTCAATGGAGGAGATTGGCAAAGTTTGAAGCTCACTCTGACTGCTTATATTCGAGACCTCTTATTCTAACAAGTTTTTTGATGATATTCACAGAGGATTAGATAGCAGTGGTAGTTCTGATTCTTCTTGTATAGGATCATGCTTCTCCATTTAGGTAATCCTAATTTTGCATACTTAAGACATTTGTATCCATATATTTAATGGAAAAAACATTGATTGTTTACACTGTGAAGTTTGTCAATTTGCTAAACACACCAGATTGTCTTTCCCAAAAGGAGGCTATCAACCCTCAAAACCCTTCTCTATGACCCATAGTGACATCTAGGGGCCTTCAAAGAAAGCTACAACTACTGGGAAAAGGTGGTTTGTAAGTTTCATTTATGACTGCACTAGCGTCACCTGGATATTCCTTTCATGACAAAAATCTTAAGTGGGGGATGCCTTCCAAAATTACTATTACCATGGTCAGGAATCAGTTTATCACTGAAATAGTTACTTTCTGAAAACTGAAAATGGTAAAGAATATTTTGACAAATCCCTCACCTCCTTCTTTTAAGAAGAAATAGATAGTTCATCTAAGTACTTGTGTTGACACACCCCAACAGAATGGGGTGGTGAGAAAGAAAAACATGCACAACTTGGAGGTAGCCGGAAGTATAATGTTAAGCTATGAATGTCCCAAAATTTCTATGAGGAGATGTTTTCCTAACAGCTACACATCTAATGGATAGGATGCCTTCAAGGGTCCTAAACTTTAAGACCCCAATATGGGTGCTAAAAGAATACTATCTTAGAACAGATCTTAACGGCAGTATTCCTCTAAAGGTGTTTGGAAGCACATGTTATGCACATGTTTACTCCCAACACAGAGGCAAACTTGATCCCAGATCCATTAACTGTATTTTTGTTGGGTACTCATCTACCCAGAAAGGATACAGCGCTATTGCCCTGCAACTAGAAAATGTACAACACTATGGATGTCACATTCTCGAAGATAAACCTTTCTATCCTTCCGAAAGTCGGAGGAGTTTCAATGAATACCATCATTCATGGAACATAGATGTTCCCGCCTATAATGTTCAAGGCATTGTTTGAAACTAAACCCCATGGAAATGGGAATGAGACATCGACCCATCCTCGCAATGAACAAGCGAGATCCTGGTCCTAATTCGAATCTAACATCATTGTTTATTCAAGAAAAAGGAAGTCCTCGCCTTGAATCCTAATATCTCGTAATGTGATCTTTATGAAGATTCGAGGTATCTAATCAAGATCCAAATACCCAAGAGAGTGAAACGGAAGGATCTACCGATAATGTGGAACAAAAGGATCTACTGATAATGTGGAGTCGGTGATTACGAATAAACTAGGAAAGTTGATGAATGACCTATTGCTCAAAAGAAGGGAGCAAGGTGTACTTCCCACCCTATTTACAACTTTCTATCTTACAAACAGCTCTCACCTAGTTTTCATGCATTCACAAGTAATTTGGATAAAGTCCAAATACCTATAGATGTTCATGAGGCTACGAAAATTCTAGAATGGCAAGTGCCCTAAATGAGAAAATGAATGCCCTTATAAAAATGAGACATGGAGTATAAACTGATCTACCTATAGGAAATATACCTGTGAGGTCGCAAGTGGATTTTTACAACAAAGCATAATGATGATGGCAGTCTCAACAGATATAAGGCAAGGTTGGTTGCCAAAGGTTTCACTCAATCCTATGGGATTGAGTATAATGAGACCTTTGCACTGTAGCAAAGTTGAACACAATACGGATCATCATGAGTCGGGTCGCTAACCTAGATTGGCCTCTAAACCAACTGGACATTAAGAATGCATTTTTTAATGGTGATTTAAATGAAGAAGTTTACATGAACCCGCCTCCAGGTTATGAAAACCTTGGAAAAGGGGTGATGTGTGCAAACTCAAGAAATCCATGTATGGAGTAAAATAGTCCCCTCGGCCTGGTTTGGGAAACTTACAAAGTTCATGATTGAGAATAACTTTCATCAATGCACCTCGACCATACCTTATTTACCAAGAAAAGCAGTCGGGAGGCATAATTGTTCTAGTTGTTTATGTGGATGATATCATCCTCACATGGAATGCAACTGAAGAAATAACAAAGATAAAGGTGTCCCTTGCAAGGGATTTTGAAATAAAAGACTTGGGAGATCCTAAGTACTTCCTTGGTATGGAGATTGCCAGAAATGCTGATGGAATTTCCATTAACAAAGAGAAGCGGGAATGCCCGGGTGTAAACCAGCTCATACTCCCGTTAAACCTGGCCTTAAGTTAGGAAAAGAACGTGACAGTCCTCCTGTTGATAAAGGGAGATATCAAAGATTAGTGGGAAAAGTAATATACCTCTCAGACACTAGACCTGACATATGCTTTGACGTAGGTTTTGTCAGCCAATTCATGCATCAACCCGCTGAAAGACATATGATAGCAGGGGAGAGGGTGCTGAGATTTCTCAAGAAGAACCTTGGTCAAGGTTACCTATTCAAAAAGAACCTATCCAGGGAAATTATTATCTACGCTGATGCAGATTATGCAAGCTCTATAAGTGACAGAAGATCTGTTTCAGGCTACTGCACCTATGTATGGGGAAACCTGATAACCTAAAGGAGCAAGAAACATGTAATGCCAAGAAATAGTTCTGAGTCTAAGCTACAAGCACTTGCACTTGGTGTTTGTGAAGGGATATGGGTACACAGGTTACTAAGAGAGCTTGGGATATCAAAATTCAAGCCTATCCAAATCCTTCAGCTCTTTGCAGTGCTGAAAATCCTACTCACCATGACAAGACCAAGCATGTAGAAGTGGATAGACAATTCGTTGGAGAAAAGGGGACAAAATGGATATTTTCCTAACTCATGTATCTACAAAAGAACGGGTTGCAAACATTCTAACAAAGGCTGCATCATCTCAGTATTTCAACATGTACATTCCAAGCTATCTTTAACACAGTTGTCGGTCCTTATTGTCTTGGGAGCCTTTTGGGCTTCCTTTGTACTACCTATTTAAACTCTTTCATTCTGTGAAATAAATAAGAGTTCTTATCTTTCTCTTTTATCTCTTCACACCTTACGCTACCATGTGCCCTTACCCTATCTACCTTTACATCCATTCCAATACTGTACATTACGTTCGTTTCATTCCATATCATCCAATCAAACAAACCTTTAAGGAGGGATGATAATTCAATAATAGAAAGTTATCAAAAATGGCAATGCGGAAGAAAAGTCCAGCCTTTAGAATATCCGAGCTTCTTATTGAGTTTGTTGAAAATTTAAAATGGCGAGCTGGTTGTGACTCTAAAATCATCTTAAGTATGCATAAGATCAATAAACTTATAAGACAATATACAAACCGAAATTCTGGTTGTCACTCTAGTGTGTGGACATGTCAATACTAGTGTAACCCCAAGTGTGCCAACATATCCAGTACATTTCAAAGTTAAAGCATAATGCAAACTAGCCAAAGAACC
This sequence comes from Gentiana macrophylla, assembly GCA_026214975.1. Taxonomy (NCBI): domain Eukaryota; kingdom Viridiplantae; phylum Streptophyta; class Magnoliopsida; order Gentianales; family Gentianaceae; genus Gentiana; species Gentiana macrophylla. The sequence goes on along the minus strand of CM047816.1, from coordinate 65,971,297 downwards.
TAAGAATTTACAAACACATCCAAATTTCTTATAGGTACCCATATGATTCGTCAACTTCGCATGATAAAACAGAGATAAGGATCACACTCATAATCACCTGAAGAATTTAACGGCAACGAGAAACAATGATGGAAATCGCTGAGGTATGCATTCTCATGGACCTGAAACACCAAAAACCGTAGTCAAAACATGTAATTGACATGTTCAATAAAAGATGCCATGAAGAGAATGAAGCCTGAAAAACTTGGATATGTTGACATTAATAATGGAGTCAATTGATTTTTGTTTTAAAATTGAATAGTTTCATTGATATTGCAAAAGGGCTATACAATGCCTCCCAAAAAAAAAAGACCCGGGGTTCAAAATACTTCCTACGGCCTTTTGTCAAAAATACCAAAATCTACACAAAGTGGAACCTAATTCCCAGCTCAATTCACATTTGAATACTTTTCTCCATTTAAACATGTTGAAAGATTTTACGATTAAATGTTTGAATTTTGAATTTTGAATTTTGAAATTTGAATTTACGATTAAGTGTAACAGCCTGTAGTATCAAATTCCATCTTTTAGGGGTCTGATTGAATTTCCCACGTGGGAAATATATTTGGTAAGACATCCTCATTCAATGGGTAGTGATCAGATTTTTGTATGCTATTAGATGTAATTATGTGGATAGATATGACCTCATTGTAACCAGAAAGAATCGATGCAACTATTCTATTCTCTCTCAAATTCACATGGCATATAAGCCATTCTAACATGATTGGAAGAAAAATGATTGCTTTCAAAATGACAAAATGCGAACTGGCACCGGAAAAGAACTAGTTCCGCCTCCGAAATCACTTCCAACACAGAAAATCAAACCACAAACAATCAGGGTCCTGAAGATAATGTGTGTCATATCATTACTGAACACAATTGACAGAAATATTATTTCCGGTGGTCCCAATCAGTCATGATTTACGTCTGCAGCAAAGAGAAGGATGATTATCTCACTGGAGAGGTGGTTCCACCCAAGCCTAAAGATCCTAAATGCAGGCTGTGGAAGTCAGAGAACAATATGTTAATGTCTTGGTTGGTTAGTGTGAGAAATAAGGGTGTTCTTGTCTTTCTAACCTTTTATTTTTATGCATTAAATAAACGTGTAACATTATGAGGCAAATATGATTGTGATTCTGTTTTTAAGTCGGCTTATTTTGTTTTGATTGAGATCCCTAGAATCAAGGAATTGTAATAGAAGGGGATTCTCTTTTAGGTGCTATTTATATGCAGTCTGCCCTCTCTTGTCATTATTTTAGAAATCAATAAAATATTTTCATTTTCTCCTCCTAAATTCTCACATGGTATCAGAGCTAGGGTTCGTCAAAAAACCCTAGATCAGAATGCATCTTAGAGCCATGACCAGTGACCTCAGTGGTGGCTCATCTAATCAAACCTCTGGCGTCACCGGATCTGGAGGAACTAACACAGGAGTAGAAGGGTGTTGAATATTATGTTATTTATGTTATGTTTAATTATGTTAAATAATAAGAGGGGTAAAAGTGTAATAGTCTGCTTATAATAAGAACAGCCGCACTGCCTAGGGTTTAGAATAATCCTAGGGTTAGAAAGTCGGCTCCTATGTTTTAGGAGTTTGCTTGTGAAAGGGTTCTAGTATTTTCTGTGTATTTAAGTGTGGCAGGACACACAGTTGTAATCATCCTTTTAATATCAATAAAAAGGTTCTCTCTTTTCTTATTTTCTTACATGGTATCGGAGCATGGTTGCATGATTCTGCGGCAATCATGAATTACCGGGCAGCCTTAAACACTGCCACTTCAGGCAATTCTTCCAGCACAACAACTGGATCAACCATGGCAAACGCTGATCAGTCCATCGGAGGAGATAACAACTCAAATTCTTCTGCAGTCCTGCTCACCGTACAAAGGTTGAACGGCAAAAATTATCTAGAATGGTCTCAAACAGTCCAATTGGCCATTGATGGAAGGGGAAAGCTAGGGTACATCACCGGAGAAGCTACAAAGCCAGCCGAGGGTGACCCCAAATCTGCAACTTGGAGATCGGAAAACTCCATGGTAAGGGCCTGGCTCATCAACTCAATGGAGCCAGCGATTGCCAAGCCTCACATGTTCTTACCTACAGCCAAAGACATGTGGCAGGCAGTAAAGGATATGTACTCTGATTTGGATTTGGAAAACACATCTCAGATCTATGAGCTTAAAACCAAATTGTGGTCCTATAAACAGGAAAATCAGGATGTTACCTCTTACTATAACACCATGGTTGGTCTATGGCAGGAGCTAGATATGTCCTACAATATTTCTTGGGAGTGTCCGGGTGATGGCGTCAAGTTCCAAAAAAAGGAAGAGAACGATAGGGTCTATATTTTCTGGCGAGATTGAATCAGAATTGGATGAAGTAAGGGAAGAATTCTAGGAAGAACCCTTTGCCTGCACTTCGGGAAGTCTTCTTCGAGGTGAGAAGGGAGGAGCTAAGGAGGAAAGTGATGAATAAAGGAGTTGCTACTCCTATTACGAAAATTCAGCCCTTGCGAGTTACAAAAGGAGAGGCTGATAAGAATATGGAAAACAGAAAATCTGGTGTGATCTTTGCGCAAAAGCAGGGCACACCGGAGAAACTTCTTTGGGGTATTCATGGGAAGCCCGCAAATTGAAGCCACGGGTGTCTGCTGTAAATTCAGACATGCACGACAAGCAAATCGGTGTCATCGATCAAGGCGCGAACTCTGCGGGAGGGCTGCCACTCACTCAGAACAATTAGAACAGATTAGTAAGCTTGTTCTTGCCCAAACATCCAAACCAGCCCCTCCAACGGTGAGATCTCATGCTCACTAGCGAAGCAGAGTAATTCTCCATCTCTTTCTTTTCAGAGTTCACCAACTTGACCTCTTGGGTCATTGACTCAGGGGCAATGATCATATGTCTAGTTTTTCCCACATTTCTCCTCCTCCTACTTTCCATGTCTTTGGGCATCAAAAGGTAAAATTGTCGATGGTTCCTTTTCTACTATATTTGGAGCGAGAGCAGTGAGTTATTTCCCTAAATTTGGTCCTTAAAAATGTGCTGCATGTTCCAAATTTATCGTGTAATCTTTTATCTGTCAACAAACTTATTTCTGATTCTCAGTATACCGTTGTTTTCTCTGTGGATGGGTGTGTCTTTCAGGATACTCATACGGGGAAGGAGACTGGCAGTGCTAAGTTGAAAGGAGGACTATATCTACTTGAAGAAAAGGAAGACTTCCAGAATAAGGACATCCTTAGGAACAGTTGTTTTCAGTCTACTTATTATGATAGGAATAATGTTCTAAGGTGGCACCTACGATTAGGGCACCCTAGTTTTTTGTATTTGAAAAGGCTTATGCCAGAACTATTTTCTAATAAGAATGTTGAAAGTTTTCAATGTGAGATCTGTGAATTAGCTAAGCACTGCAGATCTACCTTCCCTGCCCAACCTTACAAGCCAACCAAACCCTTCACTATGATTCACAGTGATATTTGGGGGCCTGCAAGGGTGAGTACATTGTCTGGAAAAAAATGGTTCATATCTTTCATCGATGACCACACTAGGTTAACTTGGGTTTATCTCCTTAAACACAAAAGTGATGCCAAACAGATTTTTCAAGACTTTTATAACATGGTTTTAACACAATTTCATTCAAAAGTTGAGATTTTTAGAAGTGATAATGGTACTGTTTTAACTCCATCCTTGGTACTTTTTTTCAAGAAACGGGTATAGTTCACCAGAGTTCTTGCCCAGACACACCTCAACAAAATGGGGTGGCTGAGAGGAAGAAACAGACACACATCATGGAAGTGGTAAGATCCTTGATGATCACTTCCAAAAGCCCTAAATACCTTTGGGGGAAGTCATTTCTAACAATTTGTCTACCTCATAAATAGACTCCCTTTAGAGTCCTCAATTTTGAGTCCTTTGAGTCAACTAAAGGTTTTTCCCACATCTAGAGTCGATCCAGGACATACCCCTTAGAGTGTTTGGGTGTACGGCCTTTATCCACATACACAATGCAGGAAGTTAGATCCTAAGTCAGAAAGTGCGTCTTCCTAGGGTATTCTCCAACTCGGAAGGATACAAGTGCTTTGATCCCTTGAAACAAAAAAAATATATCTCTAGTGATGTCACCTTTTTGAAGACAAAATGTTTTTGAGACTCATATTCAGTGGGGGCATTCCAACGAACATGAGTCCTTGTCCTTCATGCATTCTCCTGCATTTTTTACTTGACATAGAGGTGCCACGAGTCTAGTGTGCTTGACCCTAAGGAACATATACATCATAGTAAGGAAGCTAGTGACCATATCCTTTGAACTACCATCTCCTCGCAAAGGATAATCAAAAGGTAGTTCGAGAGATCACCCTATGACCAGAATACTAAAATTCCCAGGGAAAACTTACTCTAGAAGAGGAACTGCTCTCAAGGATAATGTACTCCACAACAAAGCACTAGCCAGGATCCTGCCTCAAGTGAAGATGCTGAAAGTGACTCGTAAAGCAAGTACCTCCTTGACAACTCTGACAACTCTGAAACGTCTGAGAAAATTGATTCTCATGCCACCTCCGACAAAATAGATCCTAATGACCCTACACTACAAGTCCCCATAGCCCTCAGAAAACCAGTCAGAGAATGCACAAAACATCCCCTATACCCTCTCTCCAAATATGTGTCATATGACAAACTGTCACCCCAGTATCAGGCTTTCATATCCAACCTGTCCAGTGTAAAAATTCCAAAGAATATCCAAGAAGCTCTAACTGAACCTGAGTGGAGGGCAGCTGTCCATGAAGAGATGAAGGCTCTTGAAAAGAATGACACTTGGGATGTTGTTAGTCTGCCAAAAGGAAAAGTCCCAGTTGGGTGCAGATGGGTGTTTACTGTGAAGTACAACTCTGATGGAACTCTGCAAAGGTATAAGGCCAGGCTTGTAGCAAAGGGTTATACCCAAACGTATGGTTTGGATTATTCTGAGACCTTCTCTCCTGTGGCAAAGCTAAATACTGTGAGAATTCTGTTGTCTGTGGCTGTGAACAGAGAATGGCCTCTGGAACAACTGGATGTAAAGAATGCTTTTCTCCATGGTAACCTAAAGGAGGAGGTTTACATGGACATTCCCCCAGGCTTTGCTGATGGTTCGGGCAAAAAAGTGTGTAAATTGAAGAAATCACTCTATGGACTCAAACAAAGTCCTAGAGCATGGTTTGAGAGGTTTATGAAGTTCATGAAGAGTGAAGGGTTCAAGCAAGGGCATTCAGACCACACACTTTTTGTGAAAAAGTCAGGCAGTGGAAAATTGACAGTTCTGGTTGTCTATGTGGATGACATCATCCTAACTGGGGATGACCAAGTGGGAATGGCCCAGATCAAGAACAGATTGGCCAAGGAGTTTGAGATCAAAGAATTAGGCAGTTTGAGGTACTTTCTCGGTATAGAGTTTGCAAGGTCAGATAAGGGACTGGTGGTATCTCAGAGAAAATATATCCTGGACCTATTGGAGGAAACAGGCATGACAGAGTGTAAACCAGCTGCAACTCCTATGGAACCGAACCTGAAGATCTGGGAGAAAATTGAGGGTGTGCCAGTTGATAAGGCGGTGTATCGAGAGGTTGGTGGGCAAGCTAATATATCTAGCCCACACTAGGCCGGACATCTCATTTCTTTGTGGGAGTGGTGAGCCAATTCATGCATGACCCTTGTGAACATCATCTTGAAGCGGTGATGAGGATATTGAGGTATTTGATGAGTACTTTGGGAGAAGGTTTGTGGTTCAAAAAGAGCACTTCCGAGCAATTGAAGTGTATCTTGATCTTGATCAAGGCGAGGCTCCAAAGAGAGAGATCAACCTCTGGATATTGTAGTTATGTTTGGGGCAATTTGGTCACTTGGAGGAGTAAGCAGGAGTAGTGGCAAGAAGCACGCAAGAGAGGCAGAGTTTAGAGCCATGGCTCGGGGTGTGTGTGAAGAGTTATGGATCAAGAGGTCCTGAAGACCTTGAGTTCAACCTAGCCTTCTATGAGGGATAATAAAGTCGCTATTGACATTGCGAATGATCCATCCAACACGACCGAACCAAGCACATTGAGATAGATAGACACTTCATCGGGAGAAGCTTGACAATGGGTCGATCTGCATCCCCTTTTACCTTCGTCTCAACAGGTGGCGATGGGTTGACCAAGCCTCTCAGTGAAGTGGGATTCGATCGGTTTGTAAGCAAGTTGGGCATGATAAATATCCATGCTCAACTTGAGGGGGTGTTGAATATTATGTTATTTATGTTATGTTTAATTATGTAAAATAATAAGAGGGTAAAAGTGTAATAGTCCGCTTATAATAAGAACGACCATGCCTTCGCTAGGGTTTAGAATAATCCTAGGGTTAGAAAGTCAGCTCTATGTTTTAGGAGTTTGCTTGTGAAAGGGTTCTAGTATTTTTCGTGTATTTAAGTGTGGCGGGACACACGGTTGTAATCATCCTTTTAATATCAATAAAAAGGTTCTCTCTTTTCTTATTTTCTTACAAAGAGGAACGCTACTAATCTCTCATCTGCTCCACTTGTGTCACGAAAGCTAAATGGGACTAATGTTTGGCAGGTCTAGACTCATTAGGGGGCCATTATATCTTTGGATCATGAAGCTCTCTCACACAAGGATTCTCTACTGAAGGGATGTTATCTCACAGATTCCTTAGTTAGTGAGAATAATAGTAAAAATAAAGTCATTGTAATGCATAAAAGACTAGGTTATCAAAGGTTTTCCTATATGTAGAAATTATTTCCTGAACTTTTTTTGAATAATAAAGCTGCTTCTTTTCATTGTGATGTTCGTATTCTTGCAAAGAAAATAGGTGTGTACCATACTCAACCATATGTCCCCTCAAACCCCTTCACTCTTGTCCATAGTGATGTATGGGGGGCATCTAGGGTTACCACCCTGAATGGAAAGAGGTGGTTCATCACTCTTATTGATGACCACACCAAACTGACCTGGGTGTACCTAATGAGAGATAAATATGAAGTAAAGCAGTTTTAAAGCGGTTTTATGATATGATAAAGACTCGAGGCCCACACTCAGATTCAAGTTTTGAGAAGTGACAATGGAGCAGTACTTTAACCAATACCTAAAGTGGGTACCTCATTGAGAAAGGAGTTGTTCATAAAAGTTCTTGAGTAAAACCCCACAACAAAATGGGGTAGCAGAACGCAAGAATAGACACATTCTTGAAGTAGCTAGATGTCTGTTAATCTCCTCAAAATGTCCAAAAACATTCTGGGGGGAAGCCACACACTTATCAATAGGGTACCCTCCAAGGTCATTGGGTATAAGACACCCATTAGTGTGCTTCAAGAATGTTTTTCCCAGGAAATAGGTTGGTCAACAATCTGCCTTTAAAGGTGTTTGGGTGTGTTGCATACACACATTTGTATAATCAAAGGAAATTGGAGCCTAGATCAAAGAAGTGTTGTTTCATTGGGTATTCACCAACCCAGAAAGATTACAAGTGTTTTGATTATGAAACTAAGAAGTTCATAGTCACTATGAATGTAGCCTTCCTTGAGCATCATGTTCTTTGATCCTGGTCAATTTCAAGGGGGGTCCTATAATACTTATAATGCAAATGAAAGTGAAAATTTGATTTATGAGTTTTTAGACCTAGAATAAAAAAATAGGGATTCTGACAACAAAGAAATCTGTGATGATAAAGGCCAAGAAGACAGGACCAATGACAAGGATCATGTTCCTTGAGTTCCATGAGAAAACCTATGTGAGAAGGTACCCTCAGAAGGTAACTAAGCAACCTGGTGAATCTGGACCTGAACATGGAGCTAATCCTGAGGTGACTCTTGAACCAACCAACCAGATTAGGATAGATAGCGATCTGATTCAACCTTACGAATCTGAATCATCAAATTCTGAGAGTTCAGAATCTAACTCTCAAGATCTTGAAAGCCCTAAAACCTAAAAATCCAAAAACCTTCTAAAGGACCAAGAACACTTACTCCTTGATGTGCCTATACCTTTCAGAAAGCCAATTAGAGCCTGCACTCAACATCCCATCTCAAAATATCTCTCCTATGACAAATTGTAAGCTTCCTATAAAGACTTACCTCAGCCTTGTCATCTACCACCATACCTAAAGACATACAAGAAGCTCATAGGGTTCTTGAGTGGAGAGAAGCAGTCTTGGAAGAGATGAGGGCATTAAAGAAAAATGGGACTTGGGAGGTAGACTTGCCAAGAGGGAGGAGAACAGTTGGGTGCAAGTGGGTGCTTGTGATCAAATACAATTCTGAAGGGAGTATTCAGAGGCACAAGGCTAGGCTGGTAGCTAAGGGGTTCTCACAAACCTATGGTCTGGCCTACTCAGAAACCTTTTCCCATGTAGCTAAGAAAATGCTATTGGGGTGTTGTTGTCTATGGCAGTTAATCTAGATTGGCCCCTTAGCCAGTTGGATGCTAAGAACGCCTTCCTTCATGGGGAGTTAAAGGAGGAAATTTACACGGAATCTCTGATGGGTTCTCAGGTCAGTATGGAGGGAAAGTGTGCAGACTAAAGAAGTCATTATATGACCTGGAGCAGAGCCCATGGGCCTGGTTTGAGAGGTTTATGAAGTTTGTGAAGAACCGGGGATTCACCCAAGGAAGATCTGATCATACAGTGTTCACCAAGAGGTCTGGTGAAGGGGGAGTAACTGTGCTGACTGTATATGTTGATGACATCATTCTGACTGGAAATGATGTGAAAGAGGCAGCACAAGTGAAGAAGCGACATGCCTCAGAGTTTGAGATCAAAGATCTTGGCCCCTTGAGGCATTTTCTGGGAATGGAGGTTGCTAGGTCCTTTGGTGGACTAGTGTTAACACAAAGGAAATATACCACTTAATGAATTAGGCTTGGAAGGGTGTAGGCCAGCTGGCACTCCAATGGAGTGCAGTCTGAAACTAGGCAGTGCAAAGGGTGACCCAGTTGATCTGGGAATGTATCAAAAGTTGGTAGGGAAGTTAATCTATTTGGCTCATACTAGACCTGATTTGGCCTATGTTGTGAGCTCTGTGAGTCAGATTATGCATTCCCCAAACAAAAGGGCTGCACTTTAAGAAACAAACAAGAGGGATGTGTCAGTTTTCACAGATGCTGATTGAGGGTCCTGTACCAAGGATAGGAGGTCCATGATTGGTTATTGCACTTATGTGTAGGGGAATTTGGTAACTTGGAGAAGCAAAAAACAGGATGTAGTGTCTAGAAACAGTGTTAAAGCTGAGTTTAGAGCTATGGCACAAGGAATTTGTGAAGGGATTTGGATGAAGAAGGTAATGGAAGATATTGGGGCAAGTGTTACTCTTCCTATCAAACTGTATTGTGACAACAAGGCTGCTATCAACATTGCAAATGAGCCTGTGGAGCATGACAGGACAAAGCATGTGGAGATTGATAGGCATTTTATAAAGGAAAAATTAGAGAGTGGCCAGTTCTGCATTCCATTTCTACCCTCTGCTAAGACGATTGCAGATGGTCCGACTAAAGCATTGGGGAAGACTGATTTTGATGGCTTTGTGAGCAAGTTGGGCTTGATCAATATCTTCACTCCAACCAGGGGAATGTTGGAAGATGGGGTTATTTGTCTTTTATGTTTAATTATTATTCTTATTTAAGGGTTGATGTGAGCCGACCTATAAGGCCTTTTATATATGTTAAGTTAGGGTTTTACTAGTAACAATAAAAGGTTTATGCCTAATGTCCTTGGTGGACAAGTTTCCTAGTTTTTAGGTTGATTAGGATTTCCTATATTTTGTATAAATAAGTGGCTGCTACGGTGGATGAATATTAAGAAAACACAGTTTTTCTGTTTACTATTTTACAACAATGTTCTAACTGTATATGTTGACGATATTATTATCACATGAAATGCATTTGAAGAGATGCGGAAACTGAAGATTTTTCTTGCCAAATAGTTTGAAGCTGAAGACCTTGGGAATCTCAAATACTTTCTTGGAATGGAGATAGCAAGAAACAAAGATAGAATATCAGTCTCACAGAGGTAATATATTTTAGATCTTCTCAATGAGACTGGGATGCTAGGATGCAAGCTTGCACTGCCTCCTCTTGACCCTGGTCCAAAATTAAGAGTCACAACAAATGTCGAGCCTATTTATAGAGACAAGTATCAAAGACTTGTAGAAAAATTGATATACATTTCCCACACAAGACCTGACATAAGCTTTGTTGTGTGCTTAGTCAGTCAATTCATGCATCATCCATTTCAAGAACATTGGCTGGCTGTATACAGGATCCAAAGGTATCTCAAGTCAAGTCTTGGACAAGGTTTATTCTTTGGAAAAACTACCAACATATCAGTGGATGTCTATACATATGCAGATTGGGCTAGCAATCTAATTGACAGAAGATCAATTACTAGTTACTGCTCATATGTATGGGGCAACTTGGTTCCATGGAGAAGCAAGAAACAACCTACAAACTCCAGAAGTAGTGCAGAATCAGAGCTTAGAGCTCTTGCCCTAGGTGTTTGTGAAGGTATATGGATCAAAAGAGTGCTATTTGATTTAAGGATCTCTCAGACTGCTCTTATTCGACTTCTATGTGACAATACATCTGCTCTCATGATGACTGAGAATCCAATTCAGCATGATATGACAACATGTTGAAATTGATTGACATTTCATCAAGGAACGCAAAGACAACAAGGATATCTCTCTTGATCACATCTCAATCTCAGATTGCTGACATTCTGACAAAGGCTCTACCTCCTGATCTTTTTACCAACTTATGTTCCAAGCTTGGTTGTATCAATATTTACAACCAAGCTTGAGGGAGGTTGTTGAAACATAATTGTATAATGTCATTAGGTATTTTATTATGTAACATATCTTATGTATCATTTGTTAAAATTACGGGATTTACTTAATCCTAGGTAGTTGGGCAGCTTATTACCACCTGGCAGCTCCCTAGGCAGCCTTTATTACATGTTCCCGCCTCCCTTTAGGTTTGGCTGTTGGGTTTCCACCTTTGTATTTATTCTCTCTTTCACTTTGGCAAATCATAATGAGAATCATCTTTCTTCTCAATATTGTGCTATCTCCTTCGTCTTTTCCTATTTCCACATAATCCTTACATGATGATTGTGGAATTACAGAAATTAAAGAACATCTAGCAGCTAAATTTGAAGTCAAGGATCTCGGTGCCTTGAGATATTTCTTGGGCATAGAAGTTGCCAAAACTAATTAGGACTATCTAAGTATGATATAGATTTACTTAAGGAAACTGATATGGAGGATTATAGGCTTGCTGACACTCCTCTAGAACCAGGTATCAAACTTGATGAAGACAAAAATTGCACTCTAGTTGATAAAGGGAGGTATCAGAGACTTGTTGGAAAGTTAATTTACTTATCTCATACAAAACCTGACATTTGCTTTGTTGTAGGTCGCGTCAGTCAATTCATGAACAGACCAACAGAGTTACATATGCAAGCTGTCCTCAAATTTCTAAGATTCTTGAAGACGTTTCCAGGACAAGGATTATACTTCAAGAAAATCCATCTAAAGAAGTTGAAGTCTTCACTCATGCAAATTATGCTGGCTGTCACTGATAAACAATCACCTCAGGCTATCTCACATTTGTTTGGGGAAATCTTGTCGCATGGAGAAGCAAAAAACAACTGATGGTTTCCCAAAGCAGTGCAGAATCTGAACTTAGAGCTCTTGCTCTTGGTATTTGTGATGGGATATGGGTCAAGAGGGTCCTAAATGATCTAAAGATTCCCTATCCAAAGGCTATCCAGGTTTTTTGCGATAATACCTCAACCTTATGCATTGCTGAAAATACAGTTGAACATGACAAAACTAAACACATTGAAGTTATAGGCACTTCATTCGAGAGAAAATTGACAACAACATTATCTCTCAATCACATTTCATCCAGCCAACAAATCTTAGACTTGCTGACTAAAGTTGTATCAACTAAAGTCTTCCAATACTTGAGTTCCAAGCTTAGTGGCATTCACATCTACAACTACACTTGAGGGGGAGTGTTGGAATTAATATATTAAGTTTCATTTTAATTTGATGTTTGGGCTATGTGCCATGCCGTTGTATTTATTTCTCTGACTGTTTAGTACCCCAGGTGTACTCCAGCTGGAATCCCTTCTCGGACTCCCAACAGTCCGTGAGTTCCCAACGGTCCCCTTGATTAGTGTACCGTTGTCTAGATCTCTCCCTATATATTATACCTTGTAATCCATTCTGAAATAATAAATATTCCCTTCATTTTTTATCATTATTTGTAACAAGAAGAACGCAAGAATGATACTGGAAATATTCACAGATGCAGATTATGTTGGATGTATAGATGACAAAAGATCTACCGCAGGATGCTGTGTCTATCTTGGTGGGAATATGGTCACATGGAGGAGTAAAAATCAGAATGTGGTTGCTGGATCAAGTGTTGAGGCTGAATTCAGAGCCATGGCCATTTGGATCTGTGAACTTATATGGATAAAGATTATTCTTGATAACCTAAAGATTCAGTGGGAGATACCTATGAAGTTGTACCGTGACAACAAATCTACTATCAATATTGCTAATAATCCTGTCTAACATAATAGAACAAAGCATATTGAAGTAGACATTATTAAAGAGAAGTTTGAGAGTGGCCTCATTTGTACTTCATTTGTACCAACTAAGGGACAACTTGTTGATATTCTTACTAAAGGCCTTCCGGGGAAAATGTTCCAAGAACTCAAAGGCAAGCTGGAAATGGCAAATCCATATTCACCAGCTTCAGGGGAAGTGTCAGAAGTAATGATGATATGATGATGTAGTAATACGCTTTAATATATTTTTAGTCTGTTATATTACCAAGTCAAAGTTTGTTCTTTGGCCGTTCTCTCTCCTTTGAGAGCAGAATAGTTTCTAGCCATTAAACTTGGCGGCTAATCTTAATTAAGTCTACTAACCGTTGTAATCTCCTATTTAAACCTTGTAATTCTCCTCAAACATCAATAAGAATTATTCTATTACTCCTAACAAACTTCACGCAACGCAATGAACTTCAACATGGTGACTTAGTGGTGTAATGGCAAGTCAGTGAATAATAAAACATTGTCCACTCATGCAATTGTAGTTTGGAGTATTGCAAGTCTAGTTTCGTTGGTCCCAATACCCAACAGGTAAAAGCAAGCCAAACAAGATAGAGACTACATACCACACTTTCAGAATTATGACGACACCGACCAGCACAGAAATCAAAGACACTTGAATACGTTCCTGCATATAAACAACAGCATAGCTGAATGTTTGCAATAACAGGAAACAAAATTGCATATCCTTTATTCATAAAACAATTTTTGCAAGTAGCCATAGCCAAGCCAGAAACATAAACTTTCAGGATTTCATTGAAAAAATAAGAGAAAGAGCGCAGCTTTTTTCATCTAATGTTAGTAGAAACAGCCTTGTAAACAAATATGAGGCATGGTGCGTATAGTCGGTCGCTTAAATAACAAGGCCCTTCTGAATAGGCAGGATGCTTCATGCACCAGGTAGCCCCTTAATCTTTCTATTGTTCCCGACCCATCTAATGAGAGTAACGCTTGAGTATTCTTGTTGTTATCTTTCCAATGATAACATGGTATGTTACCTGCAGTTATTGGCTTTGCTATCTTCACCTTTAATGCTAGTTCCCTTTTAGTCTGTCAAAGAGATTAATGACAGGAAGTAGTAAATTCCTCAACAAAAAAAAAAAAAACAACTCCTAATAAGCTAATGAAAACAAATATCGTAAATTACTCGCTCTGGATTAAGGCAGCATGAAACACAATACTCATAAGCGTCGCAACACCGAGAATTGAGATTGCATCCCCTACAAGGATTTCATCCAAGAGATAATGAATAAACCAACAGAAAATCTGTAATTACAAAAACAATCAAGACAAATGGAAATTAAAAAACGAAAATGTAGCTGCTAAATTTAGATAGAGAACTCACTGACAAGAAAATCGCTCTCCTTTTAAAGGACAACAGCGAGTTTGCGGGTCAAGTAACAGCGGACCACACACATTACCTGTCATTATACATCAGATTAAAAAAAATAAAAAATAAAAATATGCTAAAGGGACAGAAATGAGAAAGCTGTCCCCAATGTCTATGACATACAGCAAGCAGCAACGGGCTATAGAACAGCTCAAGAAACTAATACAATGAATTGACTGAAAAAACTGAGAAAGCAGATGGAAAGAACCATAGAGATTTTAAGTTGACAAATTATCATCTAATCTGAAAAAGTTCAAGTTGTTGCGGGAACACCAAGTTTTAACATGTGTAAATAATGACGTTTAACAGCAGTGTGTAGACAGGCAGTAGCAGTACAATGGCAGCAATAACACTCTCTATCTCAAAAATGTAAGTCGTTTTGGAAGTTTTCTCACAGATTAAGGGAGTGGATGAATGTCATAAGTTTTACACCATAAAGTATACATTATTCTTTGTCAATCATTGATGCAATAGTTGTAAAGTAATAAAGTGGATGGATGATTAAGGGTAACAAGAGGGAAAATCTTTTTTTTTTTTTTTTTTTGAGAGGATATGAGGGAAAAAGTTAATAAATGTTCTCTTGTAATCTGAAATGATATATAATATGGGGAAAAAGTTATGTCCAGCCAACTTACATTTTGGGACGGAAGGAGTAATAGTTTTTCTTACAAACAACAAACATGGTAACAGTTACTTTTGATATCTGGATTTCTCTTCATGCGATGACGAATTACGATCACACATAAAAGTTTAACTTGTCAGAATTAAGAGTAAATTAAACAAGTAAATTGAGACATTGAATAAGCTTGATCGTATTCCAGATGAGTAGCAAAGCAAATACTTAATAGAAAGGGAAGCCATAGCACCTAGTCAAGACAGACGGGGACAGATAGCCGTTGTACACTAGTCTAATCTAAGTGAATGAGCCTCCTAACAGAAACAGAGAAGAGAGAAAAGACATTACAGTTAATCTAAGGAACAAATAGAATAACAAATAATCAGATATCTTCAATACTCTCCCTCAAACTTGGTTGTAGATGTTAACACACTCAAGCTTGGAACTTAATCCATGGAAAATCTTGATTGAAACAGCTTTGTTACCGATACATGCACTTTGGACTCTTGTTGGGATATGAATAAGGGTTACTTCATTCCTATCAATCTTTTTCCGAATAAAGTATCTATCATTGTCCACATGTTTAAGTTTGTCATGATGAGTGGGGATCTCCGCAATGCAAAAGGTTGAAAAGTAATCACACATTACTTTCATATGATCAGGTGTGAGAACTTGGAGTTCATTTAGGATCCTTCCCAGCCATATTCCTTTAAAGAAGCACCTAGAGCCAACGCCCCTAGTTCTGCTCTGCACTACTTCGAGATACCATGGGTTGCTTCTTGCTTCTACAATTGACAAGGTTGCCTAAAACATAGGTGCAGAATCATGAGGTGGATTTTTCAGACAAAGATCCAGCCCAGTCAGCATTCATATGAAAGTAAAACCCTTATCTTTAGGTAACTCATAATCATGTATGCTGACTTCATATGTTCTTCATATAGTTGATGCATGGATTGGCTTATTAAATTTACAGGAAGAAGATAGTTGATTAAATGAAGGTTAGACAGATAAGTTTGCCCATTAGACAATGATATATTTCCATATCAATAGGTTTAGCATCTTCTTTGGCTCCCAATTTAGGTTTTGGTTCAACATGAGATTTTGTTTGCTTGCACCCCAGCATCTCGGTCTCTTCTAAGAAGTCCTAAATATATTTTCTCAGAGATAGTACTCCGGCTTTTCTTCATTGCTACTTCCATCTTCCGAAAATACCTGATATGATCCAGATCTTTTACATCAAACTTTGAGCTAACTACTTATTAATTTTCAGGATCTCTTCTTGCTCATCACCTGTCAAAATTCATCTACATTGGCGATGAATATAGCCTGCTTTTTAAATAATGAGTATTTTATAAAGTGTGTGATCATTGTGGCGTATGGAAAAACATAACCCGTTTATGGTGTTAGAGAATTTGCTGAACAGACCCTGGTTGACTGTTTTAGGCAATATGAAGACCTCTTAAATCTACAAACCTTATATATGCTAGATGGCAAGCAAGCAACCGTTTATCAGGTCTCGTATAATTCTTAGCTCACCAAAGGTTGACTTCTACTATGTTGGGATTTGATCTTCACAAAATCCGACCTTGACATAACCAGATCTGATCTCAATGCAAATCAATGAAGAACAGTTAACTACCCACTGAGCTCTTGAATAGACATTAGACTCATCCAAAGCAGTTACCGAAAATAAATGTTAAAAGCCGTGGTCAACGGGTGTTACCGCTAACTACAAAATGACTTGTTAATAGTGGGCACGAGCACGGGATCCCCGCAAACTGGCTCGTAACCTTCACACTACGCAAGCATATATAAACCCAACAGAATCAACACTACTAGGTACAATCTCTTTCATTGTTGTCAAGGCACCGCTTAAGCGCTAGGAGACCTCACAGCGCTTCATGGAAGGGCAAGTTGACGATTTAAGCAATTGCTTCTAGCGACTAAGTGCCGCTTTTGCCTAGGTGAGAGGCATCATTTAAGCGAGCTTTCAGTGCAATAGAAAATATAAATGTTTTCATATGTTTACATAATCCCCCTCAATTAAAACCCTCGACAAGCAAGTTGCAGCCCACTCTTCCTTCGTTGGTCAGAGTCTTCAGACTCCAGCAGCAAAAACTCTACCCCTCCAACATTCAAGTTCAACCGATTGATTTAAAACAGGTACGCTCTCCTTTCCTTCTCTCTTCTCTCCTTTTTGTCGTTAGATTAAAATTAGTTAAGATTTGTACAGCTGTATTAGTAGTGTTGTAGCTGTTTATTTCCTATTTAATTCTTACCTTTTATAGGTCATTAATTAGGAGAGCTTCAGTCTCATTTACTACTATAAAATCAGCATGTTGAGGTAAGATTTTGTAAGCACCGGGTGAGTCAAGCCCCTCCCCCTCATCTTTTAGTAACTTCTGGTTAGGATCCATTGGAGTATCTAACGGTCGAGCTCCAAGCATACATGTCCCACTAAGAAGATCAGTAACATATTTCTGTTGCCTCAAAATTATGCCATCGTTCGAACGGGCAACTTCTATATCAAGAAAATAACAAAGCTTCCCGAGATCTTTTGTGCAACTTTTGACCAAGAAAATCCTTTAATTTGGAGACGCCATCCAAATCACTTCTTGCAATCACAATGTCATCTACATACACAATAAGAGATATATCCAGAGCTTGTATGCAAATGAAAACCAGAATAATCAGTTCGACATTGCTTCAAATCAAATATTTATCTATCTCATAAAACTTGCCAAACCATGCTCGTGGCGATTGTTTAAGCCCATACAAAGCTTACAGTTTACATACTGGCTTACTCTCCCTTTGAGAAACATCCCAGGGGTTGCTCCATATAGACCCCCTCATGCAGGTCACCATGCAAAAATGCATTTTTCACGTCCAACCAATACAAAGGCCAGCCATTGCTTGCAACTAGAGTAATCAAAATACGAATAGAGGGCATCTTAGCACCACGAGAGAACATTTCTTCATAATCAACTGCATAGGTTTGAGTGTAACATTTAGCTACCAACCTAGCCTTAAGACGTTCAACCGATCCATCAGGACTCATTTTAACCGCACACACATAGCTACACTCAACTATCATCTTATTTGGCGGAGAAGGAACAAATTCCCAAGTACAATTAGCATGCAAGGCTTCTATTTCATCCTGCATAGCTTATGTCCAGCCAGGATAGGATAAGACCTCCTGCAAGGTCTTAGGAACAAATACAACTGCTAAATTTGTCACAAAACAAGTGTATGTGGAGACAAATTATGTAATGAAACAAAATGACTAAAAGGATGTTGAGTAACACAAGACCTGGTTGGCTTACAAACAGGAATTAGACGATCATCAATAGCTCTCAAGATTTAGAAGAAGTCGATCCCTGGTCATGAAGTGCACGGACGGACTGAGGGTGAGGAGCATATACTGCTGTGTGAGTGGTGGTTGATCAGAAATATGTGGTAAATCTTCCGAAACTGGTAAGGCATGATTACTTGTAAGAGAAGATTCCACAATAGGGTCTAGAAATGCAGTATCTGACAAGGGAGATGAGAATTAGGCTACTTGTTCGTTGAAGGTCACATCTGCAGAGACAAAGTATCGACGAAGAACGAAGAACAGGTCTATAACAACGATAACCTTTCTATAAAGAGAATACCCCAGGAAAATACACTTAGTTGCCCAAGGATCAAACTTATCGAAGCCAGGCCCTACGTTTTGAACATAACACACACACCCAAATATTTTTGGTGGGATCTGGAAAGGTGGCTCTGAAAGAAAAAGGATTGAAAAGAGGGATTCTCCTTCCAGATTCTTTGTAGACAAGCGATTAATAAAAAGACACTAAGTAGGAATTGCATCACTCCAAAAATATTTTGGGACATTCATGTGGATCATCAAAGTACGAGCAACATCAATAAGATGGCGATTTTTTCTTTCCGCCGCATCATTTTGTTGTGGGGTATAAGCACAAGACGATTGATGCACAATACCATGTTCAAATAAAAATTGGGAGAATTGATTTATATGCTCTTTGGCATTATCTGACCAAACAAAGAGAACATTGTGATTAAACTGAGGTTTAATTTCTTGATGAAACAAATTGAACAAGATATCATTTATGTACGAGATTTTGTCAAATAAGGCCAAGTCAAAAGAGAATAGACATCCACAAAAATAACAAAATACCGAAATTTATTAGAAAGGAGTGGAAAGGACCCCGAAGTTGCCCAAATTAAAGGATTTTCTTGACCACTATTTTTCAAGGGTGACCTATGATGTTTATCAAGTTGACAAGACTCATTAGGTCACAACTCTATACTATTAATGCCTTCAATATGCTATTTAAAACTGGTCAAGAAGGGTGGCCTAAACGGCAGTGCCACTCCATTGGAGACAATTTTGTTTGAAGAGCTACTGAAGAAGAGATGGAATCATCGAAGTGATAAAGTCTTGCACTTTCATGACCCATACCAATCTTCATCTTCGTCGCAACACACAAAAATGAGGGAAAAAGGCTATCGAGCAATCGTAATCTTTAGACATTTTATTGACTGGTTGAAGATTAAAGGGAAAATGTGGCATGTGTAAAGTCGATGAAAGATGAATATTATGGTAAAGACAAGCTTTACTAATACCAACAACCGTAGATGATGATCCATTTGCTAAGGTGTTGAATTAGGAAGGTTATTTTTGTCTTATTTATTTATTAGGGCACAAACCGTGTGGCAGCAGGGTTTGTGAAGTTTATTTCTGGTTTACTTGGGGGCTAAGTATGGAAGGCGGCTGCCTAGGGTTTAGAGGCGGCTGGGTGATTATTTTATTATAAAAAGGCAGTAGGCCTGCTGTGTAATATATCTTTTCTAACATGGTATCAGAGAGTAGGTTTGATTAAACCCTACAAAGATGAATTACCGTGCAGCTTTCACAGGGGAGTTGATCAACCCGGCTGTTGGTCAATCTTGAACACCTGGAGCAAACAAATGAGGAAGGAAACTTCAATAATTCCTCCTGCTTTGTTGGTTCCCGGTAAATTAAACGGCAAAACTACCTTGAATGGTCACGAGACCATCAAGCTAGCCATTGATGGACGCAAACAAGCTAGGTATTTTGATTGGAGCAATCAAGGAACCGGCTGCCAATGATCCCAAGCACAAGACTTGGCTTGGCGAGAAAACTCCATGGTCAAGGCATGGCTGATCAACTCAATGGAGCAGACCATAGCTAGACCCATATATGTCTAAAAACTGCCCAAGATATATGGGAAGCAGTCAAAGAGCTGTATTCCGATCTAGAGAACTCCTCACAGATCTACCATCTGAAAACCAGAATGTGGAATTTGAAGCAAGGAGGCAAGGATGTGACTTCTTATTACAATGAGATAGTCACACTTTGGCAAGAATTGGATATGTGTCATGCGGACACATGGGATTGTGCAGGGGACAGCACCAAATTTCAGAAAAGAGAGGAAAATGAAAGGGTTTATTCCTTTCTGGCGGGTCTGAATTATGAATTGGATGAGGTACGGGGTAGGATCCTTGGAAGGAATCCTCTCCCATCATTGAGAGAGGTGTTCGCAGAAGTCGGGCGGAAGAGGCAAGGAGGAAGGTTATGCACTGAGTGGATCGATTCCTTCAAAATCGTAAAAGCTGGGACAAGACCTTGAATCATCTCGCCTTGGTGATCGCTGCTAAGGTGATAATAAAGGCAAAAAACAGAAATTGTGGTGTGACCACTGCAAAAAACAGGGGCATAACAGGGACAATTGTTGGGCAATTCATGGCAAACCAGCCAACTGGAAGCCAAGGGGTCAATCTGGGAATGTTGGTGAGATAAGGAGCAACCAAGTGTCATCAGATCCAAGTCAGACAAGTCCTGGACAGCTTTCTTTGACTAAGGAGCAGATAGAGCTACTGAGTAACCTGCTAGCAAGTCAGACACACATCCAGCCCTCCAAACCACAGTGTACCCTTGCTGAGTCAGGTATGGCATCTGCTTTTACAGCCCTTGAATCCCACACTGGAGCACACTGGATCCTTGATTCAGGTGCAACAGATCACATGACCCCTTGCTCCAAAATGTTCAGTTCCTATTTTCCATGTGGAGGAAATCAGAAAGTGAGGGTGGCAGATGGATCTTTTTCAGCAGTAGCTGGAAAGGGCTCAGTACCAATTACTGCCTCTATTACTCTTCATGATGTCCTCCATGTCCCCAAACTTTCCTGCAATTTAATTTCTGTTCACAAGTTGGCCTCAGCGGCCAACTGTAAATTAATCTTTTCTCCTACTATTTGTGAGTTTCAGGATGTGACTTTGGGGAAGGTGATTGGCAGTGCTAGGATCAAAGGAGGACTCTACATCCTTGAGGAGGGGGATAGTTCAAAAAATAAATTGGCTCCTAAGAATCATTGTTTTAGTACTTCTAGTTTGTCATCTAGTGATGAAATAATGATGTGGCATACTAGATTAGGTCACCCTAGCTTTGGGTATTTGAATAAATTGTTTCCTAAACTTTTTATTAATAAAAAGAGTTCTGATTTTCAATGTGAAATTTGTGTCTTGTCTAAACATAAGAGGAGCACTTATATTCCAAAATCCTACAGACCCACTAAACCATTTACTCTTATTCATAGTGATGTTTGAGGTCCTTCCAGACACCTAACTATGACTGGGAAGAGATGGTTTGTGTCCTTTATAGATGATCACAAAAGAGTTACCTGGATCTATCTGTTAAAGAAGTCTGAGGTTGAGAAAGCTTTTAAGAATTTTTATAACATGGTTAGCACTCAGTTTCATACACAAATTGAAATTTTAAGAACTGATAATGGAACTGAGTACTATAACAATCTTTTGAACAATTTTTTTTTCTGAAAAAGGCATGATCCATCAAAGCTCATGCCCTAATACACCCCAACAGAATGGTGTGGCAGAAAGGAAAAATCAACATGTCCTGGAAGTGGTCAGATCCATCATGTTGTCCTCTAAGTGCCCTAAATTCTTGTAGGGTGAGGCTCTTCTCACTGCGGTTAATTTAATCAATGAGACTTCCTCTAAAATTTTAGACTTTAAAACTCCCTTAAATGAATTAAAAGAAAACTTTCCACACACTAGACTGGTCCAGGATCTTCCTCTCAAAGTGTTTGGGTGTGTAGCATTTGCACACACCTATCACCAAGGGAAGTTGGATCCTAGAGCCACTAAGTGTATGTTTTTGGGGTATTCTACCAATAAGAGGGTGCTGTGGTTTTTGATTTTGGTAAAAGAAGAGTCATAGAAACAATGGATATCACCTTTTTGAGAACACAAGTACTATGACAAGCACCATCTTCGTGGGGGCTTATGACTCAAGAAGATGTGGCTGATTTTGAAGACATTGTGGTTGGGGTGATGAGTCTAGTATGCCAAATCCTATGGAAATCATCGAGAATGAACAAATCTTGGAAGATTTGGGAGAAAACAGAGGTAAGTCACCTCGTGTGAGTGGCCAAACCCCTAAAACTCCCAAGACTACTCAAAGATTCTGGGAAAAACATATTTTAGGACCTATCCTAAATCCAGAGAGCATGTGGAACCTCCACCTGGGATCGCCAAGAACTCGAACCGGCACATCTGGGCAATCAAATGATATGGAGGAATCTGAGTCACCAAACCTTGAGCCTCTAACCCCAGACCTTGATGCACAGCCTGATACAGAACCCTTGGTCCCAGATCTTGATGAACCATCCACTCCTAAGCCTAAAAAACAGTCCAGAAAACAGGCCGTGGTAAATAGTCCAGATCCTTTACTGGATGTCCTTATTGCAGTTAGAAAACCACCAAGGGCCTGCACTAAAACTCCTAGATACACTATACAAAACTACTTAACCTATCAAAATGTGTCACCATCCCACAAAGCCTTCCTTACTAGTGTGTCTGAACATCAAATTCCGAAGAATATTCAGGAAGCTCTATATGTACCTGAGTGGAGGTCATTGCTCGAGGAGGAAATCGGGCTTTGGAGAAGAATGGCACTTGGGAAGTGGTGAATCTGCCATGGGAAAGAAAGGCATGGGGTGTAGATGGGTGTTCACCATTAAGTTCAAGTCTAATGGTGAGGTTGAGAGATATAAAGCTAGGTTAGTAGCCAAGGGCTACAGCCAAACCTATGGAATTGATTACTCTGAGACTTTCTCACCAGTGGCTAAGCTCAATACTGTGAGGGTTGTATTCTCCATAGCTGTGAACCTAGACTGGCCATTGTTTCAACTTGATGTGAAGAATGCATTTCTTCACGGACACTCAAGGAGGAAGTGTATATGGATCCTCCCCAGGACTTCTTTGAAGTCGGTTTGGAGGAAAGGTCTCAGACCAAAGTCTCTGTATGGGTTGAAGCAAAATCCAAGAGCTTGGTTTGACAAAGTTTAGCGGTTTGTCCTAAAGATAGGATTCAAGCAGAGGCACTCAGATCATACCTTATTTGTGAAGAGGTCCAAAGAAGGGAAGATGGTGGTCCTAGTAGTATATGTGGATGATATCATCCTTACGAGGAGATGATGTGGATGGGATTAACTGGTGAAGAGAAATCGGCTAGGGAATTTGAAATCAAAGACCTTGGGGTTTTGAAGTATTTTTGGGAATGGAGGTAGCTCGGTCCAAGGAGGGATGGTGGTGTCCCAAAGGAAGTATGTGTTGGATTTGGTTGTGACGTAAACAGAATGTTGGGGTGTAAACACCGCTAGTACACCTATGGATCAAAATGTGAAATTGGATCAAGTCGATGGTGAGAGATGAGTGAACAGAGAGCAGTATCAAAGGTTAGTTCGCCGACTGATTTATTTGGCTCACACAAGGTCAGACATTTCCTTTGCAGTTGGAGTGGTGAGTCGGTTTATGCATGCCCCAAAACAGTCTCATAATCAAGCAGTGGTGAGGATTTCGAGATATTTAAAGGAACAATGGAGTAGGGTTCTTTGTTCAAAAAGGTGGATAAAAGGTTTGTGGAAGTGTATGCCGATGCCGATTAGGTCGGGCTCTAAAGATATGGGAAGTCTACCACAGTAATCGCTCATTTGTCCTGGGAAATCAGTTACTTGGAGCGAGCAAGAAGCAAGATGTGGTGGCTAAGCTCAGTGAAGCCCGAGTTTAGAGATTGTGGGCACAGGCATATGTGAAGAGTTGTGGGTGAAAAGGGTCTTTGGATGATCTCAGATCGCGCTTTGGCAATGCCTATGGTCGTTTCAGTGACAACAAGGCAGCCATTGCCATTGCAAATGATCCTGTGCAACATGACAGACTAAACATGTGGAAGTAGACAGGCATTTCATCAAAGAGAAGCTAGAGAAGGGCTGATTTGTATTCCTTTCCTATCATCACCTTTGCAAGCGGTGATGGTCTTACTAAGGCATTAATGAAGCTAAAACAATATGATGATTATGTGTCCAAGTTGAACATGATTGATATCTATGCTCAACTTGGAGGGGTGTTGAATTAGGAAGGTTATTTCGTCTTATTTATTTATTAGGCACAAACCGTGGGGGCAGGTTTGTGAAGTTTATTTCAGTTTACTTGGGGGCTAAGTATGGAAGGCGGCCGCCTAGGGTTTAGAGGCGGTGGGTGTTTATTTTATTATAAAAGGCGTGGGCCTCTTTGTGTAATATATCTTTTCTAACATAAGGTAACGATTTTAGGTTTTGACAATTTATTATATTGAGAGAGGCCGGATCTAACCACTCAAATGCTCAAGAAGCCACGGACTCTTCTAAATTATCAAGCATGACAAGTAGGCCTTGCCCATCTGAACTAAATTGGTCATAAATGAGGATATGTCTGCCTTCTGCTCTCCCGTATCTTGTGCATGAAATGACACTGACTTGATTTGTTATTCATCTGGGTTGACCATGTAGATCCCAGCGATTATCAATCACGTGGTTGGTTCGACCACAATGATCACATCTCATAGATATGATCACATCTCAACCGAAAACCAAACGGATCAAATCTAAAAAACCAACCAAACAAAAACCCAAATTATTGGTTTGGTTTTAAACCAAACCGAAGCACGATTGGTTTAGATTGGATTTTTCTTAGTTTCAACCAAAACCAACCCGAACAACATAGAAATATGTAAGAAAAATATAAATCTATATATATGTGTATATATGTACATATACAAACACATGCATATATGTGGTTATTTACACACACGTACATATTTATATGTTCCAACAAATTCCAAAGTAGCTAATATTTTCACTAACAGCCTCCCTTTGGCCAAGCGTCAGTTTTGCACTAGCAAGTTGGGCATGTTCAATCTATACCAACCCTAGCTTCAAAGGAGTGTAGAAAGTAGGCTTGTTATTTTTATTATCTTATGTGTCATTGTACAGTTGTACGGTTGTTTAATTTAGAAAGTTGTTTTTTTTTTTTTCCCCGAACATTAGAAATTTATTGCTGGAATTAAATAAAAATTACAATAGTGGCTTCCTTAAGCCAATGGGAAGAGTCTAACTCCATAAAGGAGGCAAACTCTGGGGAGGGCAAAAACTCCGACAAAGGAGACCAAACACTCCAACAAAGGAGAATCAACCCTTCTAGGGAGAAGATACACTCTACGACGGAAAACAATAACTCCATATAGAAGAGCTAAAGTGCACATAAGGACACTAACATAGACTATAATAACTAGTAAACTACAATTATTCTCCAATTGATCCAAGTCCGAAACCGGCGGAGGATTACGAAAAGGACTCTAACCGCTTGCAACCGTCAGAAACCTGCGTAAACCGGTGATTATCGCCGGTACTTCTCCTGAAAGATCTGCAACTAATCTACCGTTTTATGCGGTCTCTATTTCGCCTTCTGACTGCCGTTACAAGCCAATCAACCGCCTATGGAAATGCTTCTCTGATGTTGAAATACGATATATCTAGTATTTGAATCAAAAAAATTGTGTATGATTTGCCTTCACGAAGATGAAATTAGAAGGCGGCAATATGGCATTGTTAATGGAGGAAGAATGTGGTTATTTCATTTGGTAACTGCAACAGAGTCGAAGGGTTACCAAAAAGAATTGATAGAATTATAAAAATTAGAAAGTTGTAAGATACAGCAAAGCTACTTGTTAAACTAGGTTGTTGTTAGCTTTAGAAAGGTTTTACAGCTGGGATGATTATCCTAACAGAATAGTAACAAAATTATGTATAAAGGACCTTAATCCTCTCAACTAATGATTAGGAAATTTCCTGCAAACCGTATTCTCTTCAACTATTATTACTATTATTGCATTTAGCTTCCTGTTTGGAGGTGGGGTTTATGCTATTTAAGATTTCCCCACACTTTATACTTCATTGCAGATCCCTCTAAGAAATAGCATTAAGATTGAAATGGGAAACGGAATTTCATACTGACCCAAATCAGCCCTTCTCCTAAATTAACTTTAGACTGCCAAGCTTATTAATAAAGGAAAAAAAAGGTAACAGATTCAAAACTTAAACAGGAATTACAATTGCCAGTGCAAGAAATGACAATTTTAAAGAAAACAGAGAAAGAAAGAAAGAAAAGGCCTAAAGTACCAGTATCATCAGAAATCAAGTATCTTCCTTGAACTGTGGTCCTGCAACCACGTTTATCCAGGAGGCTCGCATCTTTCCTATAATAAAACAAAGACAAAATCTAAAACTGAATCCAAAAGAAACAAATTTCAATTAAAAAAACTATAAGACGGTTATATGAATATGAAGGGAAGAATGCTAAGGGGTTGTTCTTTAGAATTATATTTTCCCACCTGATTGCTGAAACACTGAGAGATAAGAGAAGAAAGAAGAAGCAACTGTAGGAGGCTTTGAGGAGCGGCAAAGCCAAAGCTTTTGATGATTCAGACATTTTGCTAACATCAATTTTCAATAATATTTGGAGATTTTATACATATCCATCCATACAGACGTTTTCTTTCCAATTCTCTTTTGTATTTCATATACTCTAAAATATGCCTTGAATTGGTTAATGCGGTTGCCTCCCCACTCTTCTTTGATTCGTAACAGAGTGGCCATAGATTAATGGCCGGCAGCCTCATTTTCATTTCATTTTGGCCCTTATATTTTGGTTATATTTGGATTCACCCAGTACTTTATCCTAAATTATTTTTCCACTTATTATTTTATCAATCTAAATAGGGGGTTCTAAAGGCACCCCAAAATTACTTTCAGCACCCAATTAATGAATATTTTATCGATTTAAAAAAAAGCGTCGGTGTGGCGGTGTTTCTTTATTCTTGCACACCAACGTCGGTGGTGTAACAAGAAATGACATTGGTGTCAATAAAGAAACGCCGGTGGGAAATCGTGGACTAACGTTTTAAGTTTTAACACTTTTACATAAGACATCGACGCGTTGGTCCCACGCGAACACCAATACCACCGACGTTCTTTATGTAAAAATCACCGGATGCCCAAGTAAAAAAAGCAGGTAATAAATAAGGAGTGCCGATAGAATCCCTTTAAATATTTTATTATAATTTCTATCATCAATCACTTATTCATCAACAAATAAAAATATTCAACACTTCATTTTATTCTTCCCACAATTTACTATCGACACCCATATTTACTCTCGCACCACAAAAATTACTTGGACGCCGGTGATTTTTATAAGTGAACGTCGATCACAAATGGTATTCTTGTTAAACACCAACACCAAGTGTCACCGACGTTGGTGTTTTTAAGCGAATACCAGTGCGATCGCTGCTCTCTATATAAAAGTGTTAAAACTTAGAAACGCTATTCCACGATTTTTCACGGTCGGTGTTCCTTACAAGACACATCGACGTTGGTGTGCTACGCGAATACCAAGATGATCGACGTTTTGTCATCTGAAAAAATAATCAAAAAATATGTGCCAAAAGTAAAAAAACGGTGGTGCCTTTAGAACCCGCCTTTATTTAAGTAAAGTATTTTCACACCTAAAAATTGTTAACACATTGGCTCCGTTTGTTTTGGGTTGTAGTTTTTTTTGAAGTTTTTTGGGAGTTTTTTTTAGATAAAGTGATTGAAGTAATGATTAAAAGTTGATGGGTTAAAATAAAGTAGAATAATGATTGGTGGAGATTATGAAATGATTGGTGAAATAAAGTAGAATAATGAATAAAATAATGGTAAAAAGGGTAATAAAGTTGATAAAGTGAAATGATGAGAGATGATTTAATATTTTTTTATTTGTAGTTGAAAATTTTATTGATGTGAGAATTGTAAGAAATGATTGGTGATGTGATAGAAAAAAAAAACCTTCCAAAAAAACTTCTTACAAAACAAACACAAGCTAATTTTTATTTCTAGTTTTATCATTTATTTTTCACTAATTGATTCGGACTCAATTTTAGACAGAATGTTAATTAGTTTACGGACCGAATTTCATTCAGAAAGTATCAACTGTGCTTTCTGACCAATATGGGTTGAGAAAAAATCAACATCCCGACTCATATTCAGTCAGGATAATAATTATTTCATGACTCAAATTCGGTTAGGCGAGAAGTTGATTGGTTTAGTGACCAAATTTTAATTAGGAAGTATCAATTATGTTTTCTAACCAATATCGAGTCTAGAAAAACCAACATCCTGGCTCAAATTCGGTCAGAATAAAAAATATTTATTGACTCAAATTCAATGAGGATAACGTATAGGTGTGAAAAAAAAAACCCACGGTATTTAACATTACTTTACTCACTATAATAATTTATTACACATTCTCTCACCAATCATTTATTCATTAGTTAATTGTCGATAAGAACACTCACATGTTCTCATTCAGATAATAAGGGAATTGGGAAGTCTCGACAACCCCCTTACCACACGAATAACTTATTGCATCTAGGATTTACAATCTTTTTTGAAAAAACCTAATTCATCTTAATACATCTTAAGTTATTAAGGACGAGTGAATTATTTAATACCAAAATTGCCCTTAGGTATTTTCCATGAAATGTTTTTTTCAGCAGTTTCCGTTATTGTGTGTTATTTTCCGTTGATTGAGATCTAATTCTTCATTTTTTTAGTTGATTTTCGAATCTTTGATTGATCCGACACTCTATATTAGTCTTTCATCGAATTACTAATCTAAATACGCTTAACATATTGGCATTAGGGTGTTCACAGTTCGGTTCAAGATGCGGTTAAGGTCAGAATCAAATCGAACCAAAATTCGGTTAATAAATATCCGTTTGCTATAGAAAACCGAATTGAACCGAACCGAAACATATTGTTCGGTACGGTTAACCGAAAACCGAAATAAAATTTAACAATTCTATTTGGTCATAAATTGTTCGGTATTTTCATTCGGTTATAAACGGGGATAACAGTTCGGTTATAAGCAATTTTAAAAAAAAGAATATAATATTTTGGTTATAAAAGCTAATTATACATGTTGCATACAAACGGTTCGGTTACGGTTTTTTGTTTGGTACGGTTTCAGTTCGATTTTTAATTCGGTTCAGTTTTCGGTTTGGTTAATTGTTCAGGTTTTAATTTGGTTCAGTTTTTGGTTCGGTTATGGATAATTTGTAGCGTGAACCGTAACCGAACTGAATTTTTTTGTTTCTCTACATTATTAACCGAACCAGAATCGAGCAATAACCGAACCAAACCGAATGATCTCGGACCGGTTCGATTTTCGGATAAACCGTATCCGTGAAAATCCTTAATTGGTGTTGCGTTTTGTGAATATTTTTGCTTAATTTTGTGTCGTTAATTTTGCGTGATCAGATCAAACGGTTTCTTCAAATTATCAGTTTATCCGAGCAAATGATTTCTCCGATTTAATGAAGAACTTAGAGCTGACTATTCATGGGGTTTTAGTTTTACACTCACAGAATTTCGGTGAAATTGTTTTATGCGTTAGGAATTACATCAGATTTCAATGATTCCTTCTGCGAATTCAATAAGTTGCTACTTCTTTTTCATTAATCAGGCTGCTTGTTTTGTTCTCTGTGTGAGATGTAGATTTCTTAAGGTGATTGATAGAAAGTTGTCAATTTTCAGTTTTTTTGGGTCTGTGTTATGGATTGAATAGTGAACCAATGGATGAAATAGTGAACAATGTCACCTAAGAAAGTTGTTGAATTTAGAATGTTATATGCATATATGAGAATCTAATGTGCATATGTGTTTTGGATGGAAATAGTGATGCAATGGACAAAACTTTGAACAATTAGTGAACAATATGCATTTGTATGTTCTGAAACAGTGAACAATAATATATATTACTACCCCCGTCCAAAATGTAAGTCCATTTGGGGTTTTACACACATAGTAAGAAAGTTTGTTAAATTAGTTATATGTCATTAGTTTTGATGAAAAAGTCTAAAATGACATTTGATTATTATTAATGCATAATAGTGAAAAGTGGGTGGATGAATAATAAATTTGGGGTAAAAGTAGAAAAATGTAATAAATGATTTATTGGTTATTTATATGGACTTACATTAAGAGACAAAACAAAAAAGTTAAACAGACTTATTTTTTTGGGACGGAGGTAGTACAAAGATACATAATAATATTACAAACTTGGGGGATTAGGGAAGGGGTATTCATAGTTTTTACATTATTCATAGTGTAGAAATATAAAAAGTAGTTCTTATGATATTTAATTTAACATTAAAAGTCCATTCTAGTACTATCAGAATGGAGTTATGATGTCTTTGATGTAGTCCCTGGTTACAAACTTTCTCCTTGCCATGGGTGCCTTCTCTCTGGTATGTTCTTTGGGTACAATGGAATCATGTTTGCTCCTGGCCATGGCATGATGTCAAAGTGGATTAGTGCATATGCAGTTTGCACTGCCACCTTGTATACATCATTTCATAGGCGGATCAATTGATTTATTTTGTCATTTGCAATGTTCATGGTGTATCAGATTCTTGCAAACTCTGTTTCTGTTGCTTCTTCATTTTGTTGCAATTGTACTCATAGTATGCCAATTTTGTGGAGGACGTACTGTCTGTTAGCTTCGAATTCTAGCCTGAGACCATGAATTTTCATCCTCAATTCCTCAAATAGTCTTCCTGACAAAAATCCCCTATCATTGCTCCTCTCAATGCCATTGCTCCTCTTCCTGACATTTTTTGTTTGAAGGTTTTTTGAGTATATTTTTGGATGTGAATAATGTGTTTGTGTTTTTGTTTGTTTGTTTGCATTTATAGTGTCTATGTGTCTTTTCATATGAGTAGTTTTTAATTCAGTTGTGTCTCTTCGTATTTTTTGTCAGCTTTGTGTCTTTCATTTTTTTGGATATGCATCTTTAGTTTTTTAACGTGGTTGTAACTAGAATAAGGAGTTATTGTGAGTTTTCAATTTTTTTTTTGTCTGCTGGGTTCTTTTTGGCAGGTTTGTGTCTTTTCATTTTTATAACTTCTTGATAGTTAGTTTTAATTAAAGTAAAGTAGATTTGTAACTGTCGTGATGTAACCGTGTTAAACAGTGAACAACTCATTCGGAACAGTGAACTATCGTAAACAGTGAACTTACATTAATTTGTTAAAAACAGTGAACTGTTGTTCTGTAGCGAATTCATTTTTAATGAATGAGTTAACTTACATATTTATTTGATTCTGTATGAGTGTAGACAGTGAACTGAAATAGAAATTTAAGGTTGATTTGGCTTGATTGTCTATATTATTAACAGTAAACTAAAGTAACAATAGTTTTTGACTAACTTTTAATTTTCCTGTTATTCTTGTAGGTGGTTTCAGGTGACTTTTTTTGCTTTGTTTTCGTATTGTGATTAGGCTTGCATGATTTTTGTAGGCTTTTCATGATACCTTTGAATCTACTGTAAGTCGCATGTGTTGTAGGTGGATTAGTTTGAAGGTAGATATAGTTTCTATGTCATATTCTCTTTCAGAATTTCCTAAGTTTTACTTGTGAGTGATGAGGTTTTGAGAACTATGATTAGGATTTCATGTTCTTTCAATATTTAGCGTTTACAGATTGATGTAGTTGAAGTTGATAAGGATTCTTCTGTTAATTCAAGTTTTTTGGGTATTGATGATGATGAAGGTCTTGATGTAGTTGATGACGAAGTTGATTTGCTTCCAAGTTTTTGTCCTCGTCAAGACAAGGTTTTGTTGACTCTTGGTTGGAATAAGTGTGTTGTTGGTGTTGGTTAGAGGTTGGACGGTGGTGCTCTTGAGTTTAGGGTTGCGTTGCAGAAAATGTCAATTGATAGTGGTTATCCTTTTTTATATATCAAGAATGATTGTAAAAGGGTTACCGTTGGTTGTTTAAAGAGGAATTAGGGTGGTTTCTCTTGGTGGTTCATGCCTCAGAAGATCCTGCTAATAGGTTTTCTTATGTAAGGAAAATGGAAAATTTGCATAGTTGTGGTATTTTCTCTCGTAACTTGGCTGGTTTTCGTGGAAGTTTAAAGTTGGTTGCAGATTTAGTCCCTAATGATCTTCGTTGCATCCTTCTACTAGATCTTATTTAGTTATAAAACAAATGTTAACAAACTATGCTTTGACTATTTTTTATGATAATGCTTGGAAGGGTGTTGATAAAGCAAAGTCTTCACTGTATAGTAGTGTTAAGGATTCTTATAGTGCATTAAGTGCTTATGTGAAGAGTATATTTGATACCAATTTTGGGTCATATGTTTTTTTGGAGGTTCATGAAGGAACAAACCGTTTTAGACGCTTGATTGTTGCATTTGAAGCGTGCATTGAAGGTTTCAACCATATCCATCCAATGTTGTTTTTGGATGGTGCACATTTGAAAAGTTAATTCAAAGATCATATTATGTCAGCAATTGGTAAAGAAGGTGACCAAGGTATGTTTTATATTTTATGTTTTGTACTTTTGCTATTGTTTTTGTTTTACTGAACTATTATCATGTTTTTCGTGACAGATTGTTTTCTTACAACAGGGTTGTTTCCCTTTGTGCTTTGCCTTTGTTGATGCAGATGATGATGACAATTGGTTTTGGTTTTTAACTCATCTCAGAGAGATTCTTGATCCGAGCAGAAGGATAACATTTATTACGGATCAGAAATCGGGTTTAGTAGATGGTATGCATACACTATTTCTTAATTGTTTTCATTCTTTCTGCATATACC
Organism: Gentiana macrophylla; assembly: GCA_026214975.1. Taxonomy (NCBI): domain Eukaryota; kingdom Viridiplantae; phylum Streptophyta; class Magnoliopsida; order Gentianales; family Gentianaceae; genus Gentiana; species Gentiana macrophylla. Next base: position 65,938,535 of record CM047816.1, on the reverse strand, counting down.
ACTTGAAGTTTGATATTCGTGATATGCGTTCTCGTATCAAGAACTTCAAGTTTTTTAAGAAGCGTATGGTTTATTTGTTACGTGCATGTGCTTATGCTCCTACTGTTGAGTTGTTCAATATGAAGATGGCTAAGATTTTCCACAAAGGTGGTGATGTTGCGAAAGAATTTTTTAGTGCACTTCATGTTGAGAATTGGGCTATTGTGCATTTTAAATGATGAGATATGGTGAGATGGCATCTAGTGCAGCGGAGTCTTTTTATAATTGGATTTTGGAGGAGAGACATCTACCAATTTGTCAGATGCCTGATGCTATTTAGATTTAAGTGATGAAGCAAATTTCAGATATTGTAACGTCTCCAGACCCCGGGCCTGGTAGCGCTAAATGAGTAAGAAATGATCCGGTCAACTGCTTAGACCGTCGTCCTCGCTTGGTCTAAAAAGGCTAACCCAAGTTGACAAGACCTTTATGTTTCACATTTATATGAGGGTGAGCATTCTACTACTTTACTGATGTGGGACTTTACATTCTCCCTCTTATAAGAGACTGGCGTCCTCGCCAGGACGGCCATGAATTGTCCCAGTGGACTTATCTCAGTTTCGTCCCTACCAGAGGTAACTAGAGGTCATCCTTACACCGTCTCTAACGGTGCATCGCATAGTTCCATCTAATAGTTTGCTTTGATACCATTCTGTAACACCCCCAGACCCCAGGCCTGGTAGCGCAAAATGAGTAATAAATGATCTTGTCAACTGCTTAGACCATCGTCCTCGCTTGGTCAAAAAGGGCTAATCCGAGTTGACAAGACCTTTATGTCTCACACTTATATGGGGGTGAGTATTCTACTACTTTCTCGATGTGGGACTTTATAGGTATGTTATTTTTCTTATGTTTTTTGTTTATGATGTCGGTTGTTGTTAAAGTGTATTATTGTTTTCATTCTTACAGTGAACTCAGACAATGAACTTAGTGTTTCACCGTTTTGTTACTTTTAGTTATTTTTTTTGTTACTTTTAGTTATTGTGAAGTTAGATAGTTAATTTATTTTTTGTTTTTGTTATTGATAGTATATGAAATATGATTCAATTATTTATCTCCATTACTTTGTTTTATTATGTTTATTTATTTGTAGATAGTAAGAGTAATGCTGCTTTATGGAATCTCAAGTGGATTTGGAGGAATTAAGTTGTTTGTGTACATATGGGCAGCTATCTGGTGTTCCTTGTGATAATAATGTTGAATGTATATTGAGATCCGGGTAGAAATTGCATGGCTTTGTTGACCTAGGTTATTTGTCAAAGAGTTATGTTGCTAAATATGATGTTGGATTGTATCCAATTGCTATTATATATCTGTTTGGGAGCACTAGTAGCACTTCCAATAGTTCATGTGTTCTTCCTCCATTGTCAAAGAGGCCTTCAGGTCGTCCAAAGAAGATTAGGATTGCTTCTAGAGGTGGATTTAAGATACGCATGAAATGTGGGCGTTGTCATGTGTTTGGTACTCACAATAAGAAGACTTGCAAAACACCAGTTTTATTTGATTAGAGTATTGTTATTGGATAATATTTTGAGAGAACTTGTATTGTATTTTTAAACTGTTTCTTTCAAGTTCTATTTCTCTGTAATAAATGAATTGTTATAGTTCATGTGTTGAACAACAGTTGTAATTGTGCTTACCAGTACATGTTTTGTACTAGATAAGCAGTGAATTGGAGACTGTGAACTTGAGACAGTGAATTTTTTGGCTCAAAGTACATTGTAGATAAATAGTGAACTTCAATTTTTCAAATGAATTTTGTTTAATATATTGTTTGAGTTTGATTCATTTTGGTAGTGAAATGAGTTACAGTTTTTAGTTAAGTGGTTTTACTTTCATAAAAGTGTTTTGACCGGAGCATGTGTTAGTGTTCCATGAAACAATGAACTTGAGACAGTGAACTTTAATTTTTCAAATGAATTTTGTTTTATATGTTGTTTGATTTTGATTCATCTTGGTAATGAAATGAGTTATAATTTGTTGTTAAAGTAGTTAAATGGTTTTAGTTACATAAAAGTGTTTTGCTTGCTGCATGCGTTAGTGTTTTATGAAACATTGAACTATAGGAAGTGAAGTTGAGAAATGAAACTTTAATTTTTCAAATGAATTTTGGTATGTTGTTGAAGTAGTTAAATGGTTTTACTTCCATAAAGTGTTTCGACTAGTGCATGTGTTAGTGTTTCATTAAACAATGAACTTTGTGTCTAAAAGTATACTGCAGATTAATAGTGAACTTCAATGTGTCAAATGAATTTTGTTTTAAACGCGCGTTTGAGTTTGGTTCACTTTGGTAATGAAATGAGTTAATAGTGAACTTTCATAGTGAACTTTACCGTATTTTCTTTTGAAAGCTTATGTCTCTCTGTTGTTTTAATCCAGGAATTGTACATTTTCCAATCTCCTTCAATTTCTGATTCAAGCATAACAAGATCCAATGATATGGTTCATTTTTGAATCCTTTGTAGCATAGCGGAATTTAAACATAATCACAGTTTTGGAAAGTATGCTTCACTCTCCTTTCCAAATGATTTTCAATTTTCCTTCTTTCTCATATCTATCACAATATTGCTGCATATGAATGTTTTTAGCTTTTATTAATGTGAAAAGATTAGCAATGGTACACAGTTACAAGCCTACACATACATGGAACTGACTATGATGGTTATGCATGTAACAATGAACAATGAGACTACTATATTGCCCAATAACAGTGAACTACTATAACAATGAGTCTAAGAAAATAAAGATTCAACTCAAAAATTGAATAAGAAGATTCAAACAACTACATTGAGAGAGTTTAATCTTCAAAGAAGGACTGAACCGGTTCATTCGATCATGTCAATTGCCCAATAACAGTGAACTATTAGATTTCACAATGAGACTAAGCAAAGATATGTGAACTACTACATTTTACCAAATTACTAACTCAAAAAGTAAATCAAAAGAGTCAGACAACTAATTTGAAACAGTTTGATCATCCAAGAAGATTGAACCAGTGCATTCAATCATGTCAATTACCCAATAATAGTGAACTACTACATTTAAACATGGGACTCAGTGAAGAAAAGTAAACTACTGAATTTTACCAGGTGAATAACTCAAAAAATGAACTAGAAGAATCAGAATACTACTTTGAAAGAGTTTAATCTTCGAAGAAGACTGAACCAGTGCATTCAATCATGTCAACTGAATGAATTTTTTTAAGCGTCAAAATGAAGCAGGACAATGAATTATTGTATTGAACCAAGATATGTTACTTGAGTAGTTGTTGGGAAAATGGGAAAGTTTTTTTCCCTTTTCTTCATTCGCTATGAGGAGCATGCTAAAAGCATGTATCACCTGTCATTTTTATAATTTATTACCAAGTTCATAATTTGAAAACGTTATGTTTTCAATGTGTTTTTTTCATTTATTTTTGCACTTACATTATTTGATATAAAGTTGGCCTTAACAACGTTGACTACATCATTGACACTGACTTCATCATTGTCTTTTTCCCAAATCGTTCCCTTGCACAAAATTTTCATTATGTTTTATTAAAACATTTCAATAATTTGAAGAAATTTATAGTTTTTGACTTATGAATCTCCATGGTTCTTGAACAATGTTGTTATAAGTGTGAATGATTGGTTGAGCAAGTATCTTCCACGTTCATAACTCTCTTTTTTGCTCTTTAGCTTCAACGTTCTTTTAGGCGCCTTTATTTTTCTTTCCATTTCTTCCCCTCCTTCTTTCGTGCCAGTTAGTATAGCCTTCCTCAAGTTTGTTTCCTTGTAAACATAATCTTCAAGTTGCACTTTGTTACGGTCCTTTTCTTTGATTCTTTTTATACACAAAAGCACATCATCTGCCTTTTGTCTCATGTTTGCTTGTTTGTCCTTGTTCCTTGACAGATTGCATTTCAGCTTTAATGATATTTTCCTTTCCTTCTTTCAATTTTTGTTCCAATTTGAAGATCATACTTTGATGTGATGTATTCATTATATCATTAGAGCTTTTCATATCCTTAAGCTCTACAACTATGTCTTTCAGCTCTTGATTTGAATTCTTGAGGTCGGACACAATTGTTTCAGCTTTCCATTATTCTTGTTCTAGCTTGTTCAGCCTTTCTTGCTGGTCTATGACTTTTGCTTCTTTTGAGTCTGCAAATTTTGCAAGTACCCTATTTTAAACTTTAAGCACTGCTATTTATTTCCTCACCGAGGGATGTAATTTCGGCTTCAAAATTTGTTCTTTCCTGGTCGTTATTTCTCACCCTCTGTTCCCTTTATTCTTGAATTTGTTCCCCAATTTCTTCCGCTTATTTCAATTTTTCTTTCAATGTCTCCATCTCTTCTTGCTTTTTCTGCATTATCTTTTCAAGTTTTGCATTCACAGTCTTCAATGAAACACAAATCCATTTTGTTGTTTGAAAATATTTTCTATGTCTTTCAACCAATTTATTGCTTTCTTTCTCTCTATGTTCACATTCCTCCATCTTCTGCATTAATTGGTTCTTTTCTGAATCCAACGATTAAATAGGTGCTTTCAGTATTTGAATTTCAATCTCTTTTCTATGTATTTCTTCTTTTCTTGGAACCAATTCTTCTGTTTGTGTTGATTGGTCCACCTGTATTCATGAGGTTGACAAGTATTTCAATATATTTAGTTCTGAAATTCAAGTTGTAATGAAATGTTAAGTAATGCTTTCCGTTGCTATTTTTACCTTCAAGATTTTTTCAGTGTTCTCTGTCAAATTACCAACCATGTCTTCTTTTAAACTAAAGACCTATGCCTTTTTGATGTGACTTTCTTCAAAAATTTCCACAATCTCAAATGTTTGTTCCATTTCAAAAGGAAGATCTTCTTTTGAAAATTATTGGGTATATGTTTTTATCAATAAAGTTGAATTTATTTTTATTGTTATTAGATTTGAAAAGTCACTTTCTTGTTTTTTTTACCCTGACAATCTCTTTGAGTGCTTCCGGGGTGTCCATGACAACCTCATTGTTGTATTCCTCTGGATCTACCCATTGATCCTTTTATTTTCATGTAACACATCTTGTTAATCATTTGGTTTGAAGTGGATTAGTATTGTAAAGTAGGTTCTCAAGTATAATTAAGTGAACTAGTTGTTTTCAATTGACTATGTATAGTTTGTTGTACTATAGTGAATTAATTAAATAAATCTTAAAGATTGATTCATGATCAAACTTTTCCAGATGTCCAATCTCACCGGTAGCGTACCGGGTCAATTGTAGTCTAGTCTAGTGGTCAAGGTCGTATCCCTCAAGGATTTGTGAGGTCAAACACCAACAAGCTACTATTATCTTGATCTAAGTCGCAACAGTGCTAGAAAATAAACGTATCTTAGAACTTACTATTACAAAGGGTGATAAAATGATAAAAGACCTAACCAAGATAATGCATAGTTCAAGCAAATCTCTATTAGCATCATGGGAATGATTTCCTACCATCCTACCAACGGTGTTCAACGTGTGAATCGGTGCATTCCTAAGCAAGCAGTTCCCCCTCATACGAGTGTATGAAACTACTCTATGTCTCCTCTTTAGCCTAAGTGTCCTAGACCTAATGATTCAACATGATAAGAACTTGAATGCAATGCATAAGCAACAACCCCCGGATAAGAAATCGAGTTCCACTTAAGGTCGGTTTTACCTTTCGGTTCTCCTACCCTTTTCCCACACCTAACATCTCCTTTTAGTCTCCATTAAGTGTGTGTGTGTGTGTGTGAGCATTGGTTAATTACTCCTACACAAACAAACCATACAATGCAAGTAGGAAAAGATACACAACAAATGAAACTAAGCAACATGAACAATTATTCCCAATCAATATAAGAGATTATACTATCTCTACAACATTATCTTGGCTAGAACTAGCCACTCATGAATATGAACACCAACATGTCAAAGCTAGTATTCATATTTATAAAAACAATTAAATCAAAGTAAAAGCTAAGAATTTACCAGTCACAAGCTACAAACTTGAAAAGGGAAACTTTCATTCAACTTTAAAAGACTTCAATGGAGTTTGGTACACAAAAGTGATAATCTTGCTCCAACAAAAGTGATCAAGAAATCAAACTAAGAATTCTTAATGTTTACAATTGGAATTAAAAGCTAAATATAGATGGAATTTGGCTAGGAGAGCCTTGGAGGTTGGGGTGCCTTCAAGATGAGTGAGAGTGGAGTAGTTGAGATATGTTTTGTGAAAGAGTAAACGAGCTCTTTAATTATTGAATCTGCAGTTTCGGCACGTGCCGGTGGTGATTGGCGTACGCCATCTCTTCCTTGCGTGTGAAAGGCGTGCGCCGGACCTGACATGGTAGTTGGCAACTGCCATTATGCATTTAATGCTCCGTCATAGATGATTCAAATCTGCCGGCGTGCGCTGTGGCTAACTGGGGTGCGCCATTTACACTAAAAAACTCTCTGTTTGTATCAATTGGCCTTTCGGTGTGCGCCAACTACATCAGCGTGGGCCATTTACACTACAAAAGTGTGATTCTTGCCATTGATGTACCAAATTGCTCCTAAATAACTCCTCAAACTTCAAAACTCCAAGATTAAGCTCCAAGCCTTGGTATCTGTGCTGCAAAACAAAGACACAAAGATACCGCACGTAAATCCGATAACAAAATTAGAAAATTGTCTAATAAGCCTTAATATGTGCCAAAACAGTTGATTTTCATAATATTTACTATATACAAAAGATGGTCCAAATCATCACATATTTGCTCAATTTGATACGAAAACATCACTAAACGCATAAGAAATGGGAGTAAAAAATGCATCATCCGGTTGACTTACGTCAACCACTCCCCACTTAGCTTTTGATCGTCCTCGAGCAAATAAAGCGACAAACAACTAAAGCCACAAATTAAAGTAGTGAAACGTAAAGAGTTAAGAGCTCAACTAGGTGATACAACCCATTGGAATTATAACCACATGTTACCAGCATTCTAAAAGAGTAGTGGAGTGTGTGTGTGTGTGAATACCCCTCAAACTTGTTATCAAGCAACGAATTATGAAATCATACGTGCTTCACTCAAGAAATGCAACCATAAGCTTAAGAATGATACAAATCTCCACTATCGAGGTACTCGGAGTCAAAAAGATAGGTCGGGTAGGACTTGCAAGCTTGTAATGTTAGGCCCGGGTAGTTGGCTAATCGAAGAGATAAAATGATAAATCAAAGAGAATGAGCCATATAACAAGAATCTACACCTTCTTCTCATCGATTAAGAGCCGCTTCAATTGTGTCATCACCCCAAACTTACATTACTTGGACTTGTTGAACTTGTCCTACAAAATTTGCTTTCATATGCTCACCGTTTATTGAACTTTATTTACCACTTGACATGAGTTTCCCTTTGTTTAATTTTGTAATTTGGAAGCTTTTATTGAATTTTTTAAACTTTTTGGATTAAAATATGTGTGTGTATATATATATATATATATATATATATATATATATATATATATATATATATATATATATATTCAAATGCTCCGAACTTCATTGGATACCACCTCAACTTTGTTCCAAAACATGGTTATCCAACTCTTGCCCAACTTCAAATGTCGTCACCACACAATATACAGAAACTTTCTAACTTGCGGGACATCAAAGGAATGTTGACCAAAATTAGGCTAAGGGTCGGATTATAATGAGGCTAATAACGAACGGCTAGTTTCGAGTGGGGTCTGGCCACTCTACAAAGGATGAGATTGGGACAGGTGGAAATTATGTTCGGGAAGGCCATTTGGCTATGGTCGAGTCAAAGAAATGCCATGACCGTCATCCCTAACTTTGATTCCAAGCACCTTTCTATTTCACCTCGAAAGAATATCAAGCTTAAGTTCTTAATGCAAATGAGAGTGTGCTTTCACAATTACATGAAAGATTGCATGTTAACAAAATATTGGAATATACGTACTCAAAGATTCACACTACTCAAAGACGTGCGTTTAAAATGCACCTACAACTTGCCAAGGTTACTCAGTTCGTTGAGGTACTTTACTCTATCAATCACAAAACTATAAATTATGTCAAAAGATGGTTTGTCATGCTTTAACATGAGCGAAAGTAATCAAAATTAAATGTTTCTCAAGTATTTAGTTCCATTACCCATTGTTAGACTAACTACGTCTCCACTCCCCACTTATGAACTGCATTGTCCTCAACGTGAACTGAGTAGTGAAAAAGTAGTTAGGGAAACAAAAGAGAATCAAGACGAGCAAAAATAGTGATGAAAGAGTGCAAAAAAGTTGATGGCGTGCGTCAAAGGTGGCGGCGCACACCATTTGTGCATGTGTGTGAGGGAGAGTGATATCATGAGTAAACGGCGCGTGCCAGAGGATCAAGGCGCACGCCAATAGGGTATTGTAGTAATACCGAGACTTTGGTTGGGTAAATGGCGCAAGCCGGATTAGGGTGGCGCACGCCAATTTCCCTAGAGAATGAAACTGGCGCAAGCCAACCAGAGCCGGCATAAGCCATTTAAGCATTAGCAAAGAATGACGAGGGGAATTGAATGCACGGGGTCAAACTGGAAACAAGCATCATAAAAGAAGGAGCGTAGCACAAATGCAAGATAGTGAAAATCAGCTGGAACAACCAAAAGAAAGCAATCACTACGGGGCTACAGCAATTCAAGTGCAATAGACATTGTTTGCAACTAATTATTATTATAGACCACACACTAGCAAAGAGAAGCAAAGGACAACACAACCCAAAGGAAAGCCTAATCCTCATCATACTCATCCGACTGGGAGGCGGAAGAACCACCGGGGAAGTCATAAGGAAGCAGAGCATTGTGAACAACCTGACTTGGAAAGACCTCATCAGACGGGAGAGAAGGAACATCAGCCACATGAGCGCAGAGATAAGAGATCAACCAAGAAAAAGGAAGAGGCTTGCGAAAGTTGCGTCTGAACTTGGCAAAATGGACTGCCTCACGATGGATGAGAATACCCCAATCAATGTTTGCACTAGCCCGGGGGGCATACAATAGTAGCATCTCATCATCAGTGATCTCTGCAAAGTTCTCAGTAGGGAAAACACAGGAGTTGATGAAGTGCTTCCAAGCCTTAGCGTCTCGAGAAAAGTCATACGCCGAAAGATCACGATCGAATCTCCTCTCTCTGGGAAAAAGGACATGTGTAGCCTCAGTAAGCTTAAGAACTGAACTGCTCCCACTATCAAGGTTCCACAGATCCACATAATAGATATGAGGTGGTGCCGTGTTTTGTGGAAGAGATAAATCAGCATTGATGGCAGCGGGGTGGAATGGAACATCAACCTGACGGTTAGAAATAGAACGGGTGGCCTCCACAGACGGGGTCTCAGATAAAACAACATAAAACTCACAGACTAGGGTGACATTGTGTGGTCATGAGGGGTTGCCACGAATCGGCGCCAACCGCCCCACTCTATATGATACTCATCATAGTCCTCAATCTTGCGGACATTCAAGCCTTTCTTATCTTGAATTGGGGAATGATTGTAGTTCTCGAGATAACGTGTCTATGTAATTTGAAAGCCATAATCGATAATACATGAGGGGACGGGTGGAAGGTTGGATTCAGGAGAGGGAGAGTAATTGGACTATGAGGAAGGAGGCGAAAGAGAGGGGGATGAAAAAGTGGTTGATGAGAAAAGGAGAGGAGGAGCATAAAGAAAATTGAAATATGTGGGGTGGAGTATGATTAAAAAAGTGGGTATAAAAATAATGGGGAGAAAAAGAGGAGAAAAATCTCCTCCGAATCCAAAAACCGACCTGTCGGCACGTGCCAATAGGTTGCGCTTTGCGCCGACACTGTAAAAGCTGAAACCCTAGGTACCCATGACGTCAGAGGTGCATGCGTGCATGACAGATATTCCGGTGCACGCCGAGATGTATACGGCGCACGCCATTTGTGCTGGTAAAGGTGTAAGCGTGTCTGTGCTAAGCCGGCACACGCCATTTACGTAGGAAATTGCAACAATAGCTATGAATTGCTTGTCAAGCCCAATCAAGAAAATACCACTAAGCAAGGAGCAAAGCACAGGTAATGCAATAACAACAATGGGGACAATGACAAGTAATGCAAAGAAACCGGCTACTAGAATCAAACAAGGATAGCAACAAGTACTAGCGTGTCTCAAACAACAAGCAAACAAGTCTCTTAAATGAGTATCAAACACATCACAAGCAAGTAGCACACCGCACAAAAGTTTACAACACATCATGAGATAATGTAAAAGTCTAGGCCACAGGCGACAGTCAAAACAAATAAAGTAGAGTTTTAGGGAATAACATGGACTAAAATCAAACATCAGGGTTAGAAGCAGACACAGTGTGAAAGCCAGATGAACTGCCAGTAGGTAACACACCATGCTCCTTAGCATCAACAAAAACAACATCTCTAGTGCTAACCATGCTCATAGGGGTAAAACTTATAGGGCTCAGAAAACCTGCCCCTTGAAACTTTGCAGTATAAGGATTGCTCAGCATCTGAATGGGATCTTTGGTCAAAGCAATGGAAACTAGATTCTCAAGACCAGAACGAGCGCCAACTGTAGATGTGATCACCGATCCCTCTAAACCCATACTGCTCAAACCCGCACTGATAGATGCAACTGAGAACGACACACTCAACCCACCTAGAAAAACTGTCCCTGAACCAGTACCTCTATAAACAACACTAGACATACCACCAGAGGATCCGGTACGACGGGAGGAGCGGGAAAATGTCGGATGAAGAGTATGAATGGGTACGGATGGAGTCCAAGCAGGAAGGGTATATGGGTTTTCCTGACAAGAATCATAGTCGTCAAGCTCAATCCTAGCATTAGGGGCAAGAGCTACGGTAAGAGCACGCTGACCTCACGTACCTGTTGAAATAGTGTCCTAAACCCAATTGGTTTGGACCGAATTCGACCGGGTCGGATCATTTCTACTATTTCCTTATGCTTATACATATGATAAACAACTTTCTATTATTATATATATTTGTTCGTTTAACGGACCAATTGCGATATTGTATATATGATAACGTCCCTTGTGTCAAACTGTGAAAGAGAAATCATAATGGTGATTATGGTTGATGAGATCTGGACTCACTTTAAAAGGTTTGATACTTTAATATCTCTAGTCGCATGTACTATTAAAAGGGACATTAATAATACGATTAAACTAGCACGTATTAGATGCCTTCTATCTTATGAATACATGGATAGATCTTGTCTATCAAAGTGTAGAGACACTTGGACTGTACGTGGATGTGTATTAGAGAATGTGTACGTTAGACGGACCCACTTACTTTATTAAGTGTCGCACTATATGGCGGTTGTGTAATTATCCTAAGACCGGAGTCTTTATGGCATCACGATGTGCATTGTCATACTTCGACACTATTGAGGTTTCCCTTAGCCATGTGGCGATCATGCGGTAGTGATTGGGTGTGATATTGAAGCATGCGTAGGATTCATGTTGTTCGTCCGGAAATCGCGCATCCTATGAATATGAGTAAATATCCGAAAAGGCCTTCTTATAAGGAATATCTTACTCTCTTGAATCTTTTCAAAGTGGGAGTAAATGAGTTACTTCGAGAGAGCATGATATCCAGATTATAAGATACGGTTGTTAATGTATTGACACTCGCGATACGACCGTATGGATATTATTACAGCGATAGGATTGTATTTACACGGTAACTGTTTCACATGAAAGGTTGTAGTCATAGCACTTGACTCTTTCCGATGATTGAGGGTCGTGATGTGTTGCTAGACGCTATCCATGATCGTTAGGTATGAAGGGTATTTTAGTAAATGCACTTTATGCCAACGGCTAACATATTCGGAAACCTATCGGGTCACACACATATGAATAACTAGCTGGAATATAATTTGTGGTTATAGCGATAACCTGATGAGGATTTGTTTATATGCCTACTATAAAGTGTTATAGTGATAAATTAGTATTGTGGTATTTAATTATTATAAATAAATCAAATACAAGATATTAATTATGTTGATTAATTAAATATACATATTTGATGTATGGGGTGAAATTGTGTATATTGATACACAGTAATTTTGCAAATTAATTAATCATAGTATTATATTATTATGTATTAATATTGATATTATATATGTGTGTGTGTATATATATATATATATATATATATATATATATATATATATATATATATATATATATGCGTGTGTGTGTGTGTGTGTTATATGTATATATGATAGACATGTGCACATGTGTAATAGATATATAAATATATATAGACTAATGCATATATAGTATATATATGTAATATATACATGTGTAAATTGATTTATGGTAATATAATAAAGATATATTCAGATATTGACAATATATATTGGAAAGTATTTAATATAAGATATTAAATATATAACATATATGGTTTTAAGGAAAATCCTTACTAAGATTAAGGTAAGTACTTAATGAGATAATTAATCAATTATCTAGTTGATTTATTAAATCATTATCCTATTGGGAATATAGTTTTTTGTTCCCTACAACACTCCAAGCAATGTGGCGCCATCTCTTCTTATAAAAGGGGAGTTTGGCCAAGCTCTTTTTGGTATCACAATATTCTAGCAATATTTTACTGAAAGAAAGAGAGTTTTTGAGAGAGTTTTTGTGGGAAGAAGAAAAAGATGACCTAACAGTTGACTTTTTCCGTAGCAGTCATTTGAGGATTCCGGTGGTTGTTCGTGTGGATTACCGTTAGAGGCCGGACACTTGGACGCCTCGGTGCTTGGACCATCAACCGTAGACAAAGCGTCGATCCAATTAGAACAACCAAGATATTCTCTCGTCTACTTATTTTATGCTTCTTGCTTAAACGAAGTAGAACTTGGTAAAAAGGAAATTAAATTTTAAATTCCGCAGCGTTCCCGTGTGGATTTCCTAACTGTTGTATTAGAGCGGTCTTCGAGCTTAAGCAATAAGCATTAGAAATTTGCGTAGTTAATTTCATCGTTTAAATTAAGTGATTAAAAGATGCATGATATTGATTCACGAAACAATATGATTGAACGAAACAAAAAAAGAGGAGGATCACGATCCACCGGCCGCCGCCGGTGATTGATTGGCGGCGTGTCAGAAGGCACTGCCGCCGCTTCGTTGGATGGTCAAAGGTGGTGGATCTTCCAAATTTTTGTTTTGTGTATTTTGTGATTCAATATGGTTCATAATATTGATCGGTAATATCTCTTTTGTTTAAGTTGATGACATGTGACCAACCAATGGTTCAAATAGTTTGGACTATTGGGAAGCCAAATGGCATGAAAGTACTATCTCTCAATTTGTTGAGTAAAAGGGTTGGACCTATGGTCCACAATTGTTGACCTAAGGTTAACCTAGGACTTTCCAAATTTTGTTTGGAATATGCCTAGGCTCTTTTAAAAATTTTGATTTTGGAAAGGGCCTAGGTTAGTGCTTTTTGGTTTTGGAAACTAAAGACATCCCTTTTGATTAGGAATCAAAATGAAGGAAACAAAAGAGACATAATTTTAATTTTGATTTATTTTGAATGGTTCTAATTAATTAAAATTGAAATTTAAATCGATTTTAAAATTAATCATTAATTTTATTGCGATTAAAATCATTTAATTAATTAAATGTTAATTAGTTAATTGATTAGGTAAAATATTTAATTGATTAAACGTTAATCGATTAATTAAGACGCAAGTTGGTAATTTTAGATTTTATCTTTTTCATAAGATATTATTGTATGGATTAGATACTGTGTAGATATAATATGATGATATGGACCCCGATTGATCATGGATTCGACTAATAGGATATATCAGAATGATTTATTTTTCTGTTGGTTTAAAAATTATCCTAGGTCCTTATGAAGAACATGACCTAGTTTATTTTCTGCATTTATCTCAATCCCGTTAGCTGCTCCCCCATGTGCGGCGGGTGTATTTATTTATTGGATAGAATTTTATGTAACAAGATGGAGCAGAAGATGAAGGCCAAAGAAAGAAGACATCGAGATCCTATTAGCGGTTGCAGCTACCCTTAGATTGTGACCCGCAGTTTCGTCAGTTTGTATTAGAAACCGCACTTAGGAAAAATCTATGATCATACCGGTTACTTTACGCATTTATTTATTTTGTGCATGTATTTTTTTTATGTGATACGATAGATGAATGACTAGGCACGATCTAGATGAATGTGTAGGATGTATGTCTATAGAGATAATATGTTATGATGAGACCGTAATTAAACAAAATTAATTAAATGAATTAATTTAAAATACTCCCACAACAAAAAAAATTTAAGTCAGAATATTGTCTCCCAATATTATAATGACGGTGAAGAGCCCTTGTTCGGATCCAACAGATCGGCCCACGTCGGGAGTTGACCTACCTCGGGTATATCGTTATTATTGAGATATGATCGTATGAGATCTCACAAATATTGGGTTATGACTTAACTAAAGTTTTACGGTGATTGACCCACGTCAGGACTGTCTAATTTTAGAGACAAGGGGTTGGCTGTCACATAGTGATGTGAAGTGTCAAAGAGTTGACTAGTCAACCACCAAGAGTCACACAGAGATGTGATTGGTAAAGCGTTACCTACTTGTCGAATTATCTTGGTTTATCGGCCCACGTCGGGAATCCGGGTAACTAGATGAGATCTTGGCCACTAAATAATTTTGAAAAATTCTTGAAAGTCAATTGGAGTAGTTGACTAGTGGGACCAAAATCATAAACCAAAAGACCATTTTTTATTTTGCATGTATAGACAACAACACTCTTTTTATCCTTATTTTAATATTGTAGTTTTTTTGCAAACTTTTATTTCTACGTTTTATTTCTCGATGTATAAAACCAAATTAATGGTTGTTACCTTTTGAGAAACGTTTTCAAATAAGGTTAAGTAATTTTAATCATTTTAAAATAAGCAATGACACGAGCAATTACGTTATAGTAGTTAAAGATAAGGAGGCTACATATTTGATGGAGCACTCTAAGAATTTAATTATGAACTAAAACGGAAGCTCAGGATATGATTGAATCACTTGAAATGAGTTTCAACGAATTAATCATATATTGGATACGACGATGTCCAATGGGTCATTCTGTCATACGATGACAATTAATTCAAACATTAGATGTGTTGAATGTGAATGACCACAACGAATTTTGTAAAGGTTGTTCTCAAAATTGTAAGATTTAAGTAACGACTTAATTCATTAATCATTGCTTTAAGGTTAATTAAAATGGTTCATGTTTTGAATATGATTCAAAAGGTTAATAAACCATTTAATAAACTTCGGATTTTCTTTATGAAAGAAGATTAAAGACATAGCTCTTGTGATTTTTCTTGAAATCTGATGAAGACTGAACTAAGAAATATTTAAAAGTGTTTAAAGGATTAAGAAGGAAAGGTAGGGCATGTGCTTAAATAGGAGAACTTATCGAAGTCTCCATTCTAAGCAAGTAAGTTGGGGTGAATCTATCTAAGCTCAAGTCAACTCTGAGATATATGATATCTTAAGAGTATGATTGAATTAGAAAGATTAAATACATAATATTCTAAGATACGAAAAATGAAGCAAACGTTGCAACATTTGTCATATTGTATTTTGAATCTAGTAAACTGGTTAAGGAACTAAATAAATGTTATTGTGTTCCGGTTCTTATGAAGAACACGATTTTAGTTAAACGTTAGGATTTAATGGACAAACTCAATTGTAAGGAATAAACGTTATTCCGATAAAGTTGAATAGTCATTGAATCTAACATACTAGATTGGTGTCACTATATAGTTGATATAGGTGATAAAATCTCAACCAAATATTTGTATGGTTGTTATCCTTGATATTTGTGGTTGTTCTAGACATAGTCTCTGTGGAAGAGAAACGTGTGGTCAAATGTCATTCTGATGATGTCTGAACCATGTGATTCTGAATCATGTGGGTAATACGTATCTTATCTAAAGATGAATAAAATACCCTTTTATGAAAAAGGTTATAAAATCTAGAAAATTGCCTAAAGCCTAAACATACTGATGTTTGTTGGCTTATGATAATTAATGCCACGAATAATGTTATTGTTTATTACTCTCTTTGACTGTTTTAGAAATAGTCGAACGTACTTAGTAAAGTAAGAATTTAGGAAAGTCTGAAATGTTCAGACTAGTAAGAATATGACATTGGTAAACAATTTAGGAATTAATCTTCAATTGGATTGAAGTAACTAATCCCTGAAGGGTGTTTCGGAACTTGTCTGAAAAGGAATCAGATTCTCCTTTAAGGGATACCATTTTGGGATACGCACTTAGATTGTGTTTCCAAAATAGAGATAGCACTTTATACGATAAACATGCGAGATAAGCCATGCAAAGTATCCCTTACATGTTTCGGGATAGTGCTCTTATACGAAACATATACTTAACCAAGTTCCGAAAATAAGGTTGAATGAATTCCATATCAGATATGGATGAAGATGACACCAAATCCATCTTAACCGATGATTTAGGGTTGTCATGCTTTTAGCAAGCAGGCAATGTATGAAAGGCTTGGAGCCCAGTATGACATATGCAACTTTGTGGAATATCATAGCAAATACGCAAGATATTATTTACTTACCCACGGAACAAAGGTGTTTGTCTCCAAACATGCTGTCTTCTAGAGGAAGTGTTTCTTCCAAAAGAAATAGTGGGAGTAAATTGAGATCTCAAAAGAGTTTGAGAACTACAAAGAGATATTCAACCATTGGAACATGAGCATGAGCCGTATAGTGATGAGGTGCAGGACACTGCTCAGTGCACACAAGTGTTCTGTGAGTATGCAGATAACCACAAGCCTGAAAAGGCTACTGGTATGTTCATATTGAAGAATGAAGATCTCGCGACTTATGCAAGAATGCTTGAAAGGCAAGAATAAGAGATATGGCTTGGAGCCATAAATTTTGAAACAGATTCCATGTGTGACAAACGGGTTATGAACCCAGTCTGACTTACCTGAAGAGAATGTCTCTGAAAGGTGTGGTAGGTCTTTATGAAAAACTAACATAGAAGGTAATAAGATTACTAGTTAAGCTAAGTTGATGGCTAAAGGGCTACGAGGCCAAAACCTTGTAATTACCTTTATGCTACCAGCTATGCTTAAATCTATTCAGATAGTGCTTGGTGTAGCTATGTATCATGTCTATATGATAGTGTTGAAAACTATAAGCCAATTACTTGATGTTCATAGATGATAACATGATGAGTAAGCTTATAAGATCCATTTATGGACTCAAACAAGTTCCTATGTATAAGTTCTTTGCTTTGATAGATCAAAAGAGTTTGATTCCATCAAGAAGAAAGATATGCCTAATGTGCAAAAGGGTTAGTGAGAGTGTTATAGTTTTTGAGTAAGGTGTTGCATGTCCTTCTCGAGGGTTGTTACCTCATGTTACAGTCAATTAATGTTGGTAGTTCAAGGTCTTTATGAAAGATCTAGGAATGGCAGTTCTTATTTTTGGAATAAGAATCTATAGTGATAGATTTAGATACTGCTTGATCATCATAGTTCATCCTAGTAGATGGGATGCTAAAAGAGTTTAGCATAGATCATAACAAGAGATACTGCTAGCCAGTATTCTCGGGATCTATCCATGACAAGACATCAGTCCTGAAGATAAAGTGAAATATGACCTTTATGAAAGGTTCCATTTGCTGCTGCAGTAGGATCCATAACATAAAAGTTGTACCATGTGTTCATACTGCATGAGGAGTCATGAATAAGTATGAAAGGGATTCTAGTAAATGTCGAGAATATCCTTAAAGGTGTTAAGGATGGCTTCCTAGTTTATTGAAACTTGGAATCGAATAAACATAAATATACAGATATATACCCTAAATCTTATAAAGATAGTGGGAGCTGCAATCTGGGTTTGTAATCACTTTAAGTAAGTGATACAGTGAGCTGGAAATGTTCTCAGCAATGGATCACTGTAAATTCTGCAACTGGGCCAAAATATAGTATTGCCTTAAAGGCGCAGCGTGAGAAATACTTTGATCTAAGATATTCATCCTTGAACCTTGTTTGGTTCTTCTACCTTTTCTATATAGTTGATATAGTAAGTGGATTCATTGCTTGAAGCAAGGACCATGGTCTCGTCAGAGATTCATGTGCGTGTTTAGGCGGTTCCATTTGACTTGGTCAATTGGAGCATGATATAAGGATAGTCTGAGTCCCCACGGATTGTGATCCGTTCATGCTTAGGGTTGGTTGTGAGTATTGCATGAGATTTTTGTGTTCAACTTGGTCTTGTGTGTACGAGTGATTGGCTTTACACCAAGTGGGAGATTTTTGAATTAATGTCCTAAACCCAATTGGGTTGGACCGAAACCGACCGGGTCGGCTCATTTCTACTATTTCTTTATGCTTATACATATGATAAATGACATTTTGTTTTTATATATATTTGTTCGCTTAACGGACCAATTGCGATATTGTATATATGATAATGTCCCTGGTGTCAAACTATGAAAGAGAAATCCTAATGGTGATTATGATTGATGGGATCTAGACTCACTTTCAAAGGTTTGATACTTAAATGTCTCTAGTATCATGTACTATTAAAAGGGACATTAATAGTACAATTAGACTAGCACATATTAGATGTCTTATATCTTATGAAGATAGGGATAGATCTCGTTTATCAAAGTGTAGAGACACTTGGACTGTATGTGGACGTGTATTAAAGAATGCGTACGTTAGACTGACCCACTTACTTTATTAAGTGTTGCACTATGTGGCGGTTGAGTAATTATCCTAAAACCGGAGTCTTCATGGCATCACGGTGTGGATTGTCATAGTTTGACTCTATTGAGGTTTCCCTTAGCCATGGGGCGACATGCTGTAGTGATTGGGGTGTGATATTAAAGCATGCGTAGGATTCATGTTATTCGTCCGGAAATCACGTATCCTATGAATAGGAGTAAATATCCGAAAGGGCCTTCTTATAAGGAATATCTTACTCTTGTGAATCTTTGCAAAGTGGGAGTAAATGAGTTACTTCGAGAGAGCATGATATTCAGATTATAAGATACGGTTGATAATGTATTAACACACGAGATACGACCGTATTGATATTATTAAAGCGATAGTATTATATTTACACGGTAACCATTTCACATGAAAGGTTGTAGTACACTTGACTTTTTCCGATGATTGGGGGTCGTGGACGTGTTGCTAGACGCTATCCATGATCATTAGGTATGAGGGGTATTTTAGTAAATGCACTTTGTGCCTACGACCAATATATTCAAAAACCTATCGGGTCACACACATATGAATAACTAGCCGAAATTAATTTTTGGTTATAGCGATAACCGAATAAGGATTTGTTTATGCCTACTATAAAGTGTTATAGTGATAAATTAATATGGTGGTAATTATTTATTATGAATAAATTAATTATGTTGATTATTAGTATGGTGGTAAATTATTTATTATTAATTATGTTGATTAATTAAATATACGTATTTGATGTATGGGGCGAAATTGTGTATATTGATACACATGGATTTTGCAAATTAATTAATCATAGTATTATATTATTATGCATATTTGGATATTAATATGTGTGTATATATATATATATATGTGTGTTATATGTATATATGATATACATGTGCACATGTGTAATAGATATATAAATATATGTAGACTTATGCATATAGTATATATATATATATATATATATATATATATATATATATATATATATATATATATATATATATATATATATATATATATATATATATATATATGTGTGTGTGTGTGTGATATATAATTGTGTAAATTGATTTATGGTAATATAATAAAGATATATTGAATATTAGATATTGACAATATATATCTTGGAAAGTATTTAATATAAGATATTAAATATGTGGCATATATGGTTTTAAGGAAAATCCTTAATATGATTAAGGTAGGTACTTATTGAGATAATCAATCAATTATCTAGTTGATTCATTAAATCCTTATTCTATTGGGAAAATAGTTTCTTGTTCCCTACAACACTCCAAGCAATGTGGCACCATCTCTTCTTATAAAAGGGGAGTTGTGCCAAGCTCTTTTTGGTATCACAATATTCTAGTGAATGAAAGAGAGAGTTCTTAAGAGAGTTTGTTGGAAGTAGTGCCAGAAAGACAATTTATGTTCTTGTTTTTATAATTAATAAATGACAGATTTATTCACATCTTATTATTTGGTTTGTGCTCATAAGTAATACACTACTGAAAACCCCAAGTTGTATCATATGTAGCCATATACCTTAGTGAAGAGAGTTTGAGAATGTGATAAACACAAGAGTAAACTTCAACTTAGTTTATTCATTGATTGAACAAGAGTATAAATAGATACAACTTTAATAAAGTAAACTAGCTATGCTATGGATAGCAATTATGGCGGCCAACTTGAGTATCTATATGGGCGGCTAGAACTTAGAACCCAATAAAGTAGAAAAGTTATGACAAGTGACATGTTAATTATTTATATAATATAATTAATATGTCATGTGTACAAAGAATAAATAATGTGCACAAGTGTTATACAAAGAGTGCTAGAATTGCTAATATTTCAACACCCCCCCTCAAACTAGGTTGTATATGTTGAGACAGCCAAGTTTGTGACTTAGTCTGCTGAACATAAGATGTGGAATAGCCTTGGTGAGAATGTCAGCATTCTGGTCTGCTGAGGGAACATACTGGAGTTGAATGATCTTTGCATCAATCTTCTCCTTCAGGAAGTGTCTGTCAATGTCCACATGTTTGGTTTTGTCATGATGAACAGGATCCTCTCGCCATGCATAATGTGAATTATTATCACAAGAGAGTGTGATGAGTTCTTGTCGAGTAGAAGTCACTTGAAGTTCGATGAAGAGCTCTTTTTTGAGCCAAAGAGCTTCACAAATGCCCAACACAAGTGCCCTGAGTTCAGCCTTCAAGATCGCTTACAGAGGCAGATGGGTTGTTTCTTGCTCCTCCGGGTGACAAGATTGCCCTATACATAAGAACAAGAGCTGTGGGTGACCTTCCGTCTATATGACAACCACCCAATCAAGATCGGTGTAAACCTTGATAGATCTCTCAACAGACTTGATGAAGTGCAAGCCTTGGCCAGAGTGGATTTCAAGTATCTCAAGATTGCTCACAAAGATCCCAATGTTGCTCAAGAGGGCAATGCATGAATTGGCTCACTGTGATCGACTCCATATGCAATATCGGGTCTTGTATGGGAAAGATAAATGAGTTTCCTACAAGTCTCTCGATATTGATCCTTCCTCGACAAAGAATGTCACCATGCAAATGGGTATTACTTGGGGTCTACTCTGGGGATACAAAGAGGTTTGCATCCCAAAGATGCCGATTTCTTCAAAGCAGATCCAAGACATACTTCCTTTGAGAGATCGAAATGCCTTTATTGCTTTAGCTATTTCCATACCAAGAAAGTATTTTGTGGAGCCCAGATCTTTCACTTGGAATACCTTTGCCAAGTAGAGTCTTCAAATGTTGGATCTCGGTAGAGTCATCTCCGAAGGATGATATCATCCACATATACAATAAGAATAGACCTTCTCCGGTTGGTCGTCTTGATAAACATAGTGTGATCGAGTTGCATTGATGATATCCAGCAGCCTTTAACCACGTGAGTGAGTTTTCCAAACCAGGCTCGGGGCGATTGCTTCAGCCATATAGAGATTTTCCGAGTTTGCATACCTTGCCTCTGAGAGTGGGGATTGACAAAACCAGGAGGTACATTCATGTAGACTTCCTCAAGATAAGGTCACCATTGAGAAAAGCGTTTTTATATCCAATTGGTAAAGAGGCCAATCAAGTTGGACAATTAGAGAAATCGATGACTGACAAGCGGTGTTAAGCTTTGCTCTTGGTGCAAAAGTTTCAGTATAGTCAATGCCATAAGTTTGAGTGAACCTACAGCCACCAACTGGCTTTATACTTGTCAATAGTACCATCATCACATTGTATTTTATGGTGAATAACCATCTACAAATTGACTGTCTTCTTGCCTTCGGGAGAGTTGTGAGGTCCCAAGTATGATTATCCAGAGTGCATCATCTCTGTTTTAACAAAGAAACCTTCCACTTATCATTTTGAAGGGCCTCCTGAATATTTTTAGGAATAGAGTGAGAGTCCAGTCCTGTGTAAACATAGCAAATTCAGAGAAAATCGGGCATAAGATAAATAAGTATGAATAGAATGATCGGTGCATGATCTTTTCCCTTTCCTTAGAGCAATAGTCTCGTCATCAATGTCGGCAGAAGTGCCGAGGTTCAGTGATCTTCGAGTCGATGAGGGTGTTGAGGCTCAAGAGGCTCAGTTCAAGCAGGCTCTGGGTCAAGAGGGTAATCGAGGTCCAAGCAGCTCTGGGTCGAGAGGTGCCGAGGTCCAAAGCAGCCTCGGGTCGCAGGTCTTTGAGGTTCATCTCTTTGAGTCTCGATGAGTTGCCGAGGTTAAGAGTTTGTTGAGGAACGGATTTAGATCAAGTTCAATAAGATTTCC
This sequence comes from Gentiana macrophylla, assembly GCA_026214975.1. NCBI lineage: Eukaryota > Viridiplantae > Streptophyta > Magnoliopsida > Gentianales > Gentianaceae > Gentiana > Gentiana macrophylla. Next base: position 65,915,923 of record CM047816.1, on the reverse strand, counting down.
ATCGCTGATCGCTTGATGAGACTTGTCTGTGTAGTAGGAGTCCTTTCAAAGAATTTTACATCCATAGAGTTGTAAAATTTCTTTTCGAAGAGTGAATAGCATTTGTAACCTTTCTCGCCCTTAGCATACCCTAGGAAAATACACTTGTGAGCTTTGGGATCAAGTTTGCTTCGTGTTGGGCATGGATATAAACAAACACAAGACAACCAAAGATTTTTGGAGGCAATTGGGCAATAAGATGAGGCAGAGTGTGTGGTCACAGGTTTGGATAGGAGTCTTGAAACCTAACACTACTGGGAAGCCTGTTGATTAAGTATGTGGCGAGTCAATATAGCTTCACCCCACATATATTTTGGAACATTTGTAGTGAACATGATTGATCGGCCATTTCCAAAGTGCCTATTCTTTCTCTCAAGAACTCCATTTTCTTCGAGGTGTCTCAACACAACCATTGGTATGGACAATTCCCTTATTCATCAAGAAATTAATGAGATTAGACTCATAATATTCAAGAGCATTGTCGATCTTCAAAATTTTAATCTTAATGTCAAACTGAGTAGAGACCATGTTGTAAAACTCTTGAAAGATGGATCCAACTTCAGATTTATCCTTCATTAAAAATAACCAAGTGGTTCTGGTGTGGTCATCTATGAAGGTTACAAACCACCTCTTGCCGATTATACTTTTCACTCTTGAGGTCCCCATACATCTTTGTGAATTAAGGTGAAAGGTGTGGATGGGAAGGGGTAATTTAGTATACACAGATTTGGTGAGTTTGGCAAATTGACAAATATCACATTGAAGATCATTAAGATTACATCCTTTAAACAATTCTCGAATTAAAGACTTTAAATAACCAAAACTTGGATGTCCTAGTCTATAATGCCATAACATGATATTGTCTAAGTTTTGAGTGCAGTCATTGAGGCGATTCGAGTCTTCGATCTTGTCTTCACAGGTTGATCACAAACTTGATCCTGAAAGGTGGTTTAGCTTGACCAATCACTTCTGTGAAGAAAGATCTGGAATGTGCACCGATCCTTATCAAAAACAACAATCCAATTCAGATCTTTAGTGAGTTTCTTGATGATATAAGGTTACAATCTAACTTTGGAACAAATAAGACCCTTGTAGATATATCTCGATTAGTAAGTTTAACCTTCCCAACACCTTTTGCATAAGAAGCAGAGATCATCATAGTTTTAATTTCGTGAATTTGGGTGCATGGCATATAGTGGGTAATGAGGTTTTTATTACAGTCATGTGGGAAGAAGCCCTAATCAACAATCCAAGTCTCATTATTAAGAGGTGAGCGGAATATACTGTTTTAGCATGAGAGGCCATTTCAGTAGAGGAGCTACCTTCACGATCTTTGAGCAATAAAGGCTTTGAAGCGACAAAGCGAGCATTCGAGATGTTTGTCATTCTCTCGTCACCGACAAGTCTCGCTTTGATTTTCCTGGTCACGAGAACAACCTTCCGCTTTCTCAAGAAGCTTCAGTAAGTCCCGGTAACCAAGCAGCCTTCCCGACATTCAAGAGGCGGTACACTTTAGTAGGGTTATCAAGCAGGGGGTGTTCAAAGAACATGACTTTCCTCCTGCTTTCTTCATGTTTGACCTCAGCAAACATGGATTTGAGATTTGGGAGAGGTTTTGTGGCAAGAATTCTCTCTCTAACATCATCAAGAGTAGGGTTCAGTCCAGTGAGGAACTTGAAGACTCTTTTCTTTTCTATGATGTCCTTATAGAGGGCGGCATCCTTAACATCATTCCAGGGGTGAGTTTCCAGCATATCTAAGTGTTGCCATGCCTTAGATAGTTGGTTGAAGTATTGAGTTCTGCATATATCCCCTTGTCTCTGCAGTTTTGAATTTGAGCTTCAAGTTCGTACACTTTTGATGTATTGTCTTTCTTGGAGTAAAGATCTCCGGCATTGTCCTGCATTTCTTTTGCAAAGATCATACATCATAAAGTTCTCACCGATCTCTTTTGTCATTGATCTTGTGAGAATGGTCATGACTTGATTATTAGCAGCGTGTCCATGCTTCAAATCTGGGTCATCTTCAGGCAGGGCAGTTTAGAGCCGACAGTATCCCATCTTACCTTGTCTGAGATGTACATTTTCATGGATCTTGACCACGAGCAAGTAGTTGTTGCCATCAAGTCTATGATTTGTATAAGAAGAAGATTCGATGACCTCACCACTTAAGCATAATTGGGAGTCAATCAGTGAAGATGAACCTGTCGATTCTGATAGACATTTTGAAAACAAACACTGAGTTGCAGCGGATTTTAGAACTCAGTAACCTTGGGGCTCCGATACCATGAAGAGAGTTTGAGAATGTGATAAACACAAGAGTAAACTTCAACTTAGTTTATTCATTGATTGAACAAGAGTATAAATAGATACAACTTTAATAAAGTAAACTAGCTATGCTATGGATAGCAATTATGGCGCCAACTTGAGTATCTATACGGCGGCTAGAACTTAGAACCCAATAAAGTAGAAAAGTTATGACAAGTGACATATTAATTATTTATATAATATAATTAATATGTCATGTGTACAAAGAATAAATAATGTGCACAAGTGTTACACAAAGAGTGCTAGAATTGCTAATATTTCAACACTTAGTGTGTGTCACACGTGAGGATTAAGTTTATGGTGATACACTTGAACTGTTAGTCCGTTGTGAACTTAATCAAAGTATGGGGTCTATTGATTAAACCACCATTAATGCGCCTAGAACACTTTACGGAGTGACCGTCTTATCCGGACCGTCGATATTGGTTATCTAAGTGGGGCATTTATATATGATGTAGTCATATAGAACTGGACCGATTTAATCTGCATTTCACATATAATTCTGTGATTGAGAAATATTATTAAATCACAAGATGATCATATATGGATTAACCTGAAGTGATTGCAGACTCCTTCTTGTTTCAAGATAGGGTTAGATGTGTTCGTTAAGGATTGCTAAGAGGCGCGGTCCGAATCACTTTCACGTTAGCACTATTCGGGAATGAGTAGCGAGTATGTGTTTCACAGATACGGAATCCATTCCTTCCCGAGGGAAGTAGAAAGATTCTCTTATTTGTTAATCCTAGAAACTGATCGATCCCGGGATTTCATATTGGTTATGAACTAATTGATCACTAGTGGGTTAATGGTAAATAAGGACAAGATGTAATGATGTAGGTTTATGAAAATATTCTCGCTTTATTATGGATATTATATGGAGGGTTAGTCTAAATGTAATGATTATATCAATGGACACTTATTGACTCGACACTTTGAGAATAAGTTATATCTATTGTTAGAAAAAATGTGATAAAACAAACAAAATTGAATGATCTCCAAGGCACGTATAAAACATTTCTTTTAAAGAGATGTTTTAAGATCTCTCTCAGGATTCAATGGAGTACTATTTTAGAGACACAATATGTTTGTACTGATGATGCTTCTAACACCGAATGGTGATGTCTCTCTATATATAGACAACGAAAAGATATTGTACCTCTTCACGAAAGAACAAACCAGTTCGTCTTCAAAGGATGTGTCCCAATGAACATGCACCACCGAAATGGTGTGTCCCAATGAAAAATCCCTTCTACGAAATGGTGTGTCATTCACATAGGTTCATTTAGGTGATTGGTAAATCCCCACGGGGGGCGCTGCCCCCTCGACCCACCGCGACCTGACCGGGCAGGTCAAACCCCATTTCTTTTTGGCGACACCTGTCGCACTCAGTGTGCAACAACACATTCAATACAAAAAAAAAGACTTTGTGAATAAAATATCTAACATCTATAATCGATAGAGTTCACTTTCGGATTTATGGTGTCGTAATTCCGGAATTAATAAGTTGAATATAAATGTTCTATTCGATAAATGTTTTATTCAATTTATTGTAGCTACTTGTCATAGGTTCATGATCCCCGGGTTGGCTCCTAACGCGTGAGTGAATTCTCGTATTCTGGAACCTCGAGATAAAATTAAATAGTTGGTCTATTTAATAAATATGCGAAATATTATTTATTCGGTAAATAATATGTAAGATAAAAAGACATTTCTATTATTCCATGGCACATAAAATGGCGTGAAATGTGTAGAAATTTGGGAAAAGAAATTTTCCGGAATTATATCACATGTGTAATTAATTATTTATTTGTTAAATAATTAATGGATAAAATAAGAGATTGATTTCTAATGATTATCTCATTTATGGTGATTATCTATTATTTATGGAAAATGACGTTTTCTTTGGGAAAAAGATAATTGTCTTGTGAAAAGGGATAACTCTCAGTTGCTCGGTTATCTTGCTTTATAAAGAGAGTTCCTCCAACACATTTGACAATGAATTCTTGCGACTATTTTAGATATAAAGGAGAGAAAAATTAATTTCTTGTCCTAGCCATCGAAAGAAGAAAAACTGGAGTTTTTCTTGGAGCATATTCGAGGAGGTTTGAATTCGGGGTCGACGTCCACCAGTCGTCTCTTGGAGATTCAACTCGGAAGATCACGGCATCTCTTTGGTTGGGCAAATCTTCACACCTTCTTGTAGATTATATTAATTAAATATGTGTTTCATATCGTTGTAAAATAGTTAACGGATTTAATTTGTTGCTTCCGTTGTGAATGATCGAATGTCTCGATCGGTGCTGTGAATCAGATCTGATGATCTGATGAAAAGGGGAAAATTGCTCCAGCAATTGCAAGGACTCTCCCCGCAATTGCTAGCTCCGGGAATTTTTTCTGGATCCGGTTTTTCCCGCATTTCGGATCCTGATTGGGGTTTCTTCATATCCATCATGTGGTAACAGAGAGAGGTTAAAGCGATTTTACGATATTGATTACATAATTAATTAATAAGGAGTGGAATTGCATTAGGATTAAAGTTGCATCTTTTATTTATTCATCATATATATATATGTGTGTGGTTGACAAAATGGATTGGGGTTGGTATTGTTTACCCGTTAGATCTGTTGTAAACCTGTTTTTCCGGGTATAGGAAATTATGTAATTTGTTGTTGATTTAATTTCTTAAAAAATTAGTTATTTTTTTTTCGTTGCTGCTGGTTTTATAATTGTTCGTCAGGCAATCTACAATGAAGATCTCCGTGCCGGGATGGTACAGGATGCGGATGCAGATCGTGATGTCTAGGGTTGAAAAACCCTAGACGCGTTTTTATTCAAAATTTTCTAGAAAAGTGCGGATACCTTCTTAATGTAAAAAGGTTAAGGAAATTTGAAGCAGCCAGGATTCAAACTCGCACAATGCGAGTACAAGGAGAAGCTACCAACCAGTAGAGCTACGAAGAATTTTGTTAAATATTCAGATCGGCTAATTTATATTGACACTGCTTTGGACTTCTTTCGATTAAAAATTAGTAAACCCATTATTTTGGGTTTATGTTCTTTTCTAGTTAATAGATTAGATATGAGGGTACTAACGGTCCATCTTAGTGGTTTACTCTTTCGCATTTATTTTCTTACGTGATTATTTATGTGATATAACTATGTCATGCATCATGTTAATGAATTCCACTCCTATCAGATGCATACATGTAGATAATTAATTATGGCATTAATTAGGCATGTATGAACACGTAATTAATTTAGATTAATTTAGGTAATTAATTAAATTAATTGAGCAAACATAATTTTATCTGGATATAAAATTCACATTATAAAAATAAATTTACTGGGTAAATTTGGTTTTAGGATCTTAAATCCTTTGGGGATTTAATTATGTAGTGGATACATAAAAGGAATTTTAATGATCGAAAATTTAGAAAATCGTGAAAAGATAGGGCACTAACTAGACGGTATTTTGAACCGATAAGTTGATGATTTCTTTTCATAATTTATTGTTTTCGCATTATTGGAAAATTTTGAGATCCTAATTTTTTTATCATGACAAAATTAGGACTATAAAATTCTTTGGTGAATTTTAATTGTGTAGTGTGTATACAAGATATTTCTAAATATTCGAAAAATTGGAAAATCATGAATGAGGTGACCCTAGTTAGACGTTATTTGGAACCGATAAACTAGTGGGATTTTAAATTTTGCGATTTATTGTTTTCAAATTATTGAGAAATTCATAAGTCCTAATGTATTAGGATTGTAAAATTCTTGGTGAATTTTAATCGTGTAGCGTCTACACAAAAAAGTTATAAAAACCGAGAAATTGGGAAGTCGTGAATAAGAGACACTAGTTAGACGGTATTTGGAATCGATGAACTAGTGAGAGAATAAATTTAAATGTTCATGATTTATTGTTTTTCGGATTGTAAAGAAATTCTGAAAATCCTAATGAGACTTCCTATTTTTCAAAATAACGAGTGGGAGCGGGGAAGGTGACAACCGACCACACGGCCTCTACCGTTGACACAAGCATGTGAGAGAATGCTGACGCCTCATGCCGCTTTGATATTGGCCCCATACGGATGGCCTTCTCCGCTATCAACATTCAAGGCTTGGTCTCCGAAATGATAGGATTTTTAGTACACGTCGGGTCACTGACCTACCCTACCGCGGCATACTCGGGGCGTACTTAAAAATTTGAAACAGTTGGTCACACACACAATGATATTTTTGGAAATATCTTGGCTGAAAAAGGAAGGTAATCAACAATTAAATAGGATATGTTTGATTCTCAATGATTTAATTGTTGAGAGAAATTGTCTCAATTTAATCATCACCTCTTTGACCTACCATACGGCGGCACTGCAAGTGTGAGAATAAATCCTTGGAATGGTAGGATAAACTGCATGAATGACATCACGTTTATAATTCCTAAATTTATTATTTGTTGTGTATTATTTGATTTATATTTCTATCAATTTTTTTTTACAACTCCCTATCATCTCAAGGTGACTAGACTGCTTAAATGATTAAAATTGACTGATGATGACTTCGTGAAAGTGGAAAAGTAACGAGAACGTTGAACTCATTAATCGAGGATGCAATTAATTTTCGGTAGAGGATTCTCCTTTTAATCCTTCAAACTTAAGTGACATTTATGAGTATGTCACTGCTGTCACTCGTGTTGAATGGGAGGCAAACTAAATTAGTTCAAAGATGACGGGAATGATTTGGTATCAATCTCATTAGACTTCCCACAGTTCACGAGTAGTGTCTACCCAAATGAACATCTAGTTCATGGCCATTTCTTTAAAGAAAGCCAAGAATGGGAAGGTAAATGTCTACAAGTATAAGTGATCTAAAACTAAACAAGTTAAAGGCTAAACCGAAATATTAATAAAAGAAAGCAAATGATAATGAAAGTTATTTCGGATTACTAACCTATGAATCCTTAGAGACTTTTTAAACCGGGTAATTTGACCCGGAAGCTAAGTTCTTTTTGTAAGAACGAGGTAGCTAGGCATTCATGATTAAAGAGTAGACAACAGGCAGTCATTCAGCTGATATAGTGGGAGTAATATAAGGAAAGAAATTTCGGATTTTAATCCTTGAATATCGCAGAAGTTTATTTTTTGTTTTCAGATTCATTGTAACAAATGGATTCACTTTCACATCGATAATATAGTTGCATTAAAGAAAGTGAATATGACATTTGTATACGATCTAAGACTCAGACTTTTGTCTGATAAATTTAGAACCACTAAGTAATGATGAAAAGGTATATGTAACACATCATAAACTATTAAGGCAAATGTTTTCCATATTTAGATAAACGATTCTTTGACATCTATTCATTAGTGCATATATCCTATGTTGAGTATTTTGTGTTGATGTATTTCAAAATATATTTATTTTGGGATATATCTTACATATACTCTACGATTAATCATGTGGGAGTAACATGCAGTTATTTCAACTGATATAGTGGGAGTAATATAAGGAAAGAAATTTCGGATTTTAATCCTTGAATATCGCAGAAGTTTATTTTTTGTTTTCAGATTCATTGCAAAAAATGGATTCACTTTCACATCGATAATATAGTTGCATTAAAGAAAGTGAATATGACATTTGTATACGATCTAAGACTCAGATTTTTGTCTGATAAATTTAGAACCACTAAGTAATGATAAAAAGATATATGTAACACATAATAAACTATTAAGGCAAATGTTTTCCATATTTAGATAAACGATTCTTTGACATCTATTCATTAGTACATATATCCTATGTTGAGTATTTTGTGTTGATGTATTTCAAAATATATTTATTTTGGGATATATCTTACATATACTCTACGATTAATCATGTCACTAAATGTTTTATATTTCTAACTGACATGTGTTTGAAAATAATCAAGTCACATCAAGTTTAATTTCTATATTTTATATGTGCCTAAAATATCTTATGATGGTATCATTATTTGATCAATATTTTGAGTGTGTCATATTGTTCTTACTTCTATCAACTTTTATATGTGACACAAATTGCTTTATAAGTATTTTATCTAAGTCTATGTGTATGTCATATTTAGTGCTTAATTTAATAAGTGTGTCAAATGATCTTGGTCATGACATCACTTAAATAGTTATATGATAGATGACATTAATCTAATCTTACTATATATGTCACATTATTTTATCCTTATAAACTCTTATGTTTGTGACATAATTTTATTACATTGTCAAATACTTAATATTTTTGAGGCCCTCTCTTCTAAACATCCGGCCCTTTTCTTTTTCCTCTCACCCGAAAAAAAACCCTTTTCTTTTTAATGTTCTAGCCCATCCTCCTTATGTTTTATGTTGGCCCTTTAGCCCATAAATTTACCCTAATATATTATTTATATCCAAAACCCTACTATGTTACATCTGCTGCCCCCCACCTAGATTATTCTAGGAAATCCTCCACTTAATCAAACCGCCCTTATCCTCTCCACCTCCTCATTTCTATTACCCACTACCACATAACCGTCCTTTTCATTTCCTGCGTTTACCTGCTTGCTTTCCTCTTTCTTGAGAAGCCATTTCTGGTTTCAATGAAAGTCTTCTTCTTTCATCCTCGAAATAGCTCTCTGAAAAGCTTATCTCTGCAACCCCTGGACTCATTGTCAGTCAATTTTGTCAGCTTGTTTGAGTAATTTGCCCGTTCTGAAGCCTAGGTGGTCCGTGAAGGTAGATAAGCTCCTATGATGAACCTGACACCATAGCTGAGGCCGATGAAGGACAAATCTGAGGCCAATGATGTTCTATCAACATCAATCGTATTTCAGCCCGTGAATTTGCTAAATCAAGGAAGTTTCTTGTCAACCTTTTCTTTCGAAGTCTCTCCCTACTCCATCTCGGTAATGTTTTTAGATCCTATTAAAAGCCTAATCGAAATTAGCATCTCAAGAAATCTGTATGAGTTAATCTTAGTCTTATCTCCGTTGAATCTGAGTTGTTAAAGATTTGATATTTCTAGTGATTAAAATGCTCAATCCGTAAAGGCATGTAATAATCTAAGTGTATAGCATACAAAGGTCTGAACTTTGAAATGATTTACTGCTCTTTGGTCAAACCGAAATATGCATGTTTTATTTGACCTAAGATCTATATAGTGATTTAAGTTTGTCTTGCCTTAATCTCGTTTCTGTGCTAAAACTGTACTAATCGGAATCTGTCTTTTACAATGCATGTCTTAGTTGTATCGACTGTTTGACTGTTATAAAATCATGGATAAATGTTTTGTTTAATCTCTCGGTCAAACTCAAAAAATAGAGTTACTAGTATATATGCGCATGTATACACATATTTATTTGTTAATATGAATATTATATTAATTATCTCATGTGCATCATTTTTTATATATGCAAAATATCTGTGAATGTTTGTTTTTGGACTATGTGAAATATTCTGATTATATGTAGTATTTTGTTTTTATGAGAAAGTCACCTTGTGTGACGTCCCTGTCCAGGATACCGAGTCTCTATCCGGAAAAGAACGTCCGGCATGCATATAATTAAATTTTAATCTAATTATACACGTAAGCCTTACGTAAGCAGACAGCAGAGAACAAGCGGAAGGTAAAACGACTGACTCGGATACTTAAAACAACTACTAAAACGATCGAAAGTAACACAGGATGCAACTATTACATCACCAAGACTATCTTTAACCATAAAATACAATATGTCCATTACAACTTGATAATCATAAATTCAATTCATCAGTTGCTATCAATACAACGATGAGAGGATCTATACCCAGATTGAAATACTGAAAGTAAATAACAGTAGACGTCATTGGCATCTTCTCCGGGTCACTCCTCAGTGGCCTCGAAAACGACCTACGAAAACACCACCTTCTTAGGGTGGGGACAAGAGAGAAGAGGGGTAAGTACTTACGTACTTAGTAAGGGGTAGAAGAAACGGTACAATAAATAGCAATAAAGGCATATACATACAGATATATAACATGAAAATGTTCTACAATCACTACCACATAGGTTGTAACAGTAAAGCTCACTCACCCTCTACTAGCTCTGTAGTACATCATTGCACAAGTAAGGTTTGTTACATCAATATCAAAAGATGCATGGTGAGAAATGCACCACAACATGGGCGGCACCACTCATGAGGGCATGGACTCATGATCCATGTAGGAGTTACACGTAGTCCCGTAGGAGCGGTAAGGGTCCCATGCTTCGATGTCAAAAATGTGCCTCACCAATGATGTTGATGTTTTAGCTTTTAGACAACCACATATGTATTTACGAGTTAAGTTCTAACCATTTGATTCATTCACGTATAAGGCTTCCTAAGGACTTCTGGACCTAGACCACTAATTATGCTACCTATCACATAGTAAACGGATCAATGACTACTAAGTCAATGTCCTTCAAGGCCTAAACAATGCCTTCCAGTGCTCCCACCTTCTCCCCCCAGAGGGTCTTAGTTGTGGTGCTTAGCCAAGGCTACTAGAAGCCGAAGTTAGACATTGCCATTTAACAAATAATGCCCTCAAAGGCATGCATACCAAACGATAACAAGTTGTACACGAGTATACCCAATATATCGTTCATCCATTCGAAACTCTTACACCTTATATCAATTTTAGATATATACATATACTACCCTTACGTTTTTTTTTTCTTTTTTCCTTTTTTCCTTTTTTTTTTTTCCTTCCTTCTCTTTCACCTCCTTTTCTTCTTACTGCTCCTAGCTTATTTTATTTATTTATCATTCAAACACCTGTTCCCTTCTTTTTTTCCAATAAACATTCGAATCATCTGCATGCTAATTGATGGATGCATGAAATCTCAAAAGAAAACAAAGAATATAAGCCTAAGGGATATATGTTACTGCCACGTGGACCAATGGATTATTGCCACGTCTCCAAGTCACTTAGAGGACTAGTTTGCCTACATTCCTCTGCAAGATCTAAGTAGTAAAGAAGTTGAGAAAAACTATTTAGACTTTTGTCTTATATGCCTACATACTATTACCTTTTACTATTGTACAACAAGAAAAAGTTTTGTTCTCTGGGTCCCGCGCAGGTGGGGGGGGCGGTGAAGTATACCCAGTAAACATCCCCCTAAACCCCCCTAAAACCCTGAAGGATTAATGTTAAGTTATTCCTTAACCCATGACCATTAATGTTAATATAGTTATTAACCCATGACCATTAATGTTAAGTTAGTCATTAACCCATGACCATTAATATTAAGTTAGTCATTAACCCATGACATGTGGGGATGATGGGGATGATCAAAGTGTTCTAGTGGGTCATATATTAATTAATTGTCTTAATCATTATTCCCTGAAAATGATGATCTGGGCCACAGGCTGCAGTTAAAGATTGAATAATAAAAGCCCCCCGCTTTAATTTTAATTGCAGGTGGGAGAGACTATTCATTGCAGGTGGAGAAGATGATGAATAGTGCATTCCCTGTGAAGAAAATAATCATGGAAATTGAAAAAGGACAAATTAAGTGCTTTTCTCAGAAAATTTGAATTGGAATTAACTTTTACTGTTGTACAATAGTGATTGAAACAGTGAGAAATTTGTCTGTTGATGACACACTGTTCATGGAAATTGAAATTCGATTTTCTCTCAAACTAACCGTTGGATCAGGGTGATTTCAAGTTCCTCTGCACGTAAGACCTAAGCCACGTTAGTGCAAGCGACTAAGGTCTTGCAATTACCACCCATTTGGAGCGAAAGAACCGGACGGATCTTCGATCGGAGGTCGGAATCAAAATGTTGACTTGGTCAACGGATGAATAGTGAGAAATTTACATAGGGAGAAGAACGGTAAATAATTTTTATAAATTAATTTACGACGAATTAGCCTTAACTTTCAACTACAAAAGTTCTTAGAACTCTACACTGAACAACATATAAAAAGTTTTTTTTTTAAAAATAAAATATTTGAATTTAAATTGGGTCTATACAGTGAAGAAGAGGAAGAAGAGGGGTCATGAGCGGCTACGTCACGCCTACGGCCTACCCCCTTCGCCTCATGACACGTGGCGGGCAAAACCTGTAATATTATAACGGTTTTGCCACATGGACCAATGGATTATTGCCACGTCTCCAAGTCACTTAGAGGACTAGTTTGCCTACAATCCTCTGCAAAACCTAAGTAGTAAAGAAGTTGAGAAAAACTATTCATACTTTTGTCTTATATGCCTACATACTATTACCTTTTACTATTGTACAACAGTAAAAAGTTTTGTTCTCTAGGTCCTGCAGTTGGGGGAGAAGCCTGCAGGTGGGGGGCCAGCTGAAGTATACCCAGTAAACACCCCCCTAAAACCCTGAAGGATTAATGTTAAGTTATTCCTTAACCCATGACCATTAATGTTAAGTTAGTCATTAACCCATGACTATTAATGTTAAGTTAGTCATTAACCCATGACACGTGGGGATGATGGGGATGATCAAAGTGTTCTAGTGGGTCATATATTAATTAATTGTCTTAATCATTATTCCACGAAAATGATGATCTCGGGCCACAGTGTGCAGCTTAAAGATTGAATAATAAAGCCCCCGCTTTAATTTTAATTGCAGTGGGGAGACTATTCATTGCGCAGTGGAGAAGATGATGAATAGTGCATTCCCTGTGAAGAAAATAAAAATAAAAATAATATATATATACATATATATATATATATATATATATATATATATATATATATATCAACGAACAGGAAGCAAATAATAATTAAAACCAACAATAACATAATTAAAGTACGGTTGAACATACAAAATCCGTCTAAGAACACCCATTTCCGTTAATTCGGTAAGAAAGCAATCCAAAGTGATTCAACAAGGTGTAAATTCAAATCCTTGACTTCTACGAACAATCTATGAATTCGGAAATGTAAAAATACGATTATTATTCTATTCTAACAATTAGAACATCCAAAGCGTAAATATTTCTCAATAAACTGAGATTCCCGAAAGGTTAAAACCAAAAACTTACGAAATCACGAATTGTTGGTGTGGAAACGTTCGTCTTCTCACGGTGATCAACTTTGCCTACTACGGTCTACACGAACGATCAACTGATTAGCCGCGGGATTGAAGATTATGTTCTCTCCTTCTCATTGTTATTGCCGTCGTCGCTCTCTTCGCTTAACTTTCAGAAAAAGTACCATGAATGAATTATGGGGATTTAGGGAATTATTTTTCTCTTATACCCATTAATTAATTCCATTAAATCAATAATTAATCCTTTCTTTAATATTTCTTTTAGGTTAATATAAAATAGGAATGTAAATAAATAAATTTCCGTATTACATTTCTACCCTTCTTGAATTTTCGGGATATTACATTCCTCCCCCCTTAAGAAAAGTTTCATCCTCGAAACTGAACATAACTGGGAGCCACTTGAACTCTAGAATTTTGCAAAGTGTCTCGGCTTCTAACTCTCATGTCGTCTCTGCCGGTGTGTGACTGTTTCAATGACCCAAGGCTAGCTGTACGTGTTCCTTCTTAGCTTTATTTGTCTTCCGCTCTAGAGTGCACTTGATTCTTTCACGTAGGTCAAAGTCTCATCAACCGTTTCAAGGTCAAAGCTTGACTCACGTCAACATAGGCTAACCATTTCCTTATCATTGACACATGAAGAGGGTCATACACCCATGAAGGGATTTTGGTAACTCCAAACGGATAAGCTAAAGGTCCTAATTTAGCCACTATCACGTATGAGCCTTCATATCCAGGGCTTATCTTGCATGTCTACCCAAGCCATCTTGCTTCTCTCGTTGAGGACGTCTTCAGATGCGTTCTATCTCCAACTTCAAACACTAATAGTCTTCTTATTCCATCTTCCAAACTCTTCCGCATGTCTCGGGCCATCTCGAGGTTGCGACGGTCCACTTCAGCATTCTGTAGGCTTGCTGTATCCACTATGATCCTATAATCTGTCACTGTTCCACTTCATCCATAAAACTAGCGTTCTACACTTTCTTCCATGCTGAGCTTCAAACGGTGACATTTGGATACTGGTGTGGTGACAATCGTTGTAGGAAATTGTGATGTCTCTATCTTCATGAAAGGTCATCAGTAGCACTGCTTTCATTCTTTACACATCCTGGTTGCCTCGAGATGAACTGCAACCGCTATCTTTTGGGATTCATTCACCATTCTACCTCAAATCTTCCATATTCGGAACACAAAGCCGATTATGATGCTGAAGGTTCCCATCTTCATCTAACTCGTAACCTCTGACTAGTTTGGTTCTGGCCACTCGCTTGTAATCAACCACAACTGGATCAGTGCCATGTTCCTTCACTATCTCATCAATTGTCTCGAATCTTGCAACCAACGGAACGACATGCTTAACTTGCTTCTGCTGGCCTGTACCCGGAAATGTGAAAGTTCTCAACAGATCCACAACTTTTGACACAGTTGACTCTATTTGATCTCGGCTTTCATTACTGCGGCACAAGCTTGCTGTAGAACGGCAAGTATCCTAGATAAAGGATTTCTGAGACTTTTCAGGGGTGGAGAACATGCATTTTCCATGCTTCCTCTTTGACGGTCTGATCCAATTCTTATGCCAAAGGGTTTAGCTTGGAGAACAAATAAAGTTGAAAGTGACAAATTGGGTACCATGGTGGTATGTCAACTTGGTAAGCCGATGAAGAGGCAATAAGTTTTCAAAACAAGAGAGGTTGCATAGGTTACAACCGAAACAAGATGATTCCAGGTTGATGTAAGTAACATATTCGTTCAAGGTTGAAGGATGAGAGTTGTATCATAGTATAAAAGCTAACCACCAAAAGAAAAGCAAAAGGATTATCTTGTAGATGCAATTATTTTAAGAAAGTCGAGTTCTACAAGATACGGTGGTCTGCAAAGGAACTCGGACCGTTTAAAAGGGAGATAGAAAGCTTTTACATAGGCCCTTAAAAGTTGGGTCGTTAAGAGAAACATCACATGATGGTCTTGGGAACATTTAATGCAAAAGAAAGAGAATACTGGATTTGAGAACATTAGGCAGGTGACCTTGATTATTAATGATTGGGTTAACAAAATGGATGTTGGCGAACTAGGAGAATCCTCAGTTCGCATGAATGTCGTAGATGAATCATCATACAACAGAGAAGCGAATTAAAGGTGTAAGGTCAAGCACCCGAAAGAGTAAACAATTTAGAAATCAAGAAAAGAGCAAGATTCTTAACATAAGGAGCTATGAAGACAAAATGAGTACACCAAAAGGTCTCAAAATGAAATAAAAACATGTCAAGAAGTGTCCAAGTTTGTATTAGTCAAGGACAGGTCATTTTAAGATATAGAGGGGATAAAGATTCCTCAAGGAAATGTGAAGGAGAATCAAAAGTTTTGAAAAGGAGTCTGTGATAGACAAGCTTTTGAGTGAAGGATGAAAGATACTTAAGAAATTACACATAAAGTTTTATTTCATAGAATTAATTCAAACTTCCAAAAGAGGTGTAAAAGATCATTGACGGTCCAATTCAAGGGTTCAAGGTTTCACTACTCGAGAGGAATAGTACAATGCCAAAGAATAAGTGCTCAAGGTTATTCTTTATGAAGGAATGAAAGATTAAAACAAAATAGACATTTCAACTGGTGTAACAAAATTGTTATAGAAACACCAAGACAGAAGAGAGAATGTGAAAAGGTGTGTCCAATGGTTCATGGATCTAAATGGCCTGAAAGAGGTTTAAAGCTGGAAAAGCACCAGATGCATTAACCTGTATTGAAATTAATAAAATTTTGGAGTTCAAATGTTGACCGGCAAAAAAGGTTCGTAAGACCCCTTTGTAAGCGACTACCTTCTGCCTGAAATTGGGTTAGCATAATTTTCCAAAAAGTTAAAGACAAATAATTGAACATGGATGTCATGGTAGTCATAAATATCTGACTGGTAAAAGATGGGGTGCAAACCTTGAAATAACATGCATCATTATGAGAAAAGGTTACGACATCGGCACTATCTTTAAGAAGGAAGTTGAGAACGAACACAAGTAAGGAGAATGTTTTGACATTAGAATGTTTAATCAAATTGGACTCATGGGAAATGATGGGAGTGCAACGATACAAAATTAGAGGGGACTTGCTTATTTGATTAGAAATATAAAGGTATGAACTTGTTCAAAAGAAAGGCTTATAGAGATATGTTTTTAAGGTGATGCATTACAAGTGGAAAAGATTTGTTGAGCTTAAAGATCTAAAGTGAGGAATCAAATGAGAAAGAATTCACCAGAAAGGCATAACTAAAGAAAGGCATACAAGGTTTGAACTTCAAGCGTGGCATTCTGGGAGGTAGCGTCTTGGTGCTTGTTTATAACTGCAAAAGGAACAACAATGTTAACTCTACGAACATCCTACTAAAAGACTTAACCCAGAAAAAGGTCAAACTTCGGGGGAACTTCTAGAACATAGAAATCATAACTTACTACTCTCTTAGCCCAAACCCTAAGTCAAGAGGTGAGGATTCCTTTTAGGCGGTTGGAGTTGATATTTACTCCAGATCTGTTGTTATCGACTTGTGCAGCCCAAAAGAAAAGAAATTTGAGCACTATCAAAAGAGAAAATATTTAGGTACTGGAGTTTCCAGGTTATATCAAAAGGTTAGAATTTTTGAATGTCAAAAAGTCGTCCAGAAATAATTATTGTTGCCGAGTGCAGAAGCTGTCAGAATTTCAAGATTTGTCAACGCTGATGTGAATTGCAGATTGAGATCAAACGAAAAGGAATTTGGACCTAATTCCAAAACGGAAGTTATAGATAAAAGCGTTTTCTGAAACATATAAAAAATTCAGGTCAATTGAAGATATTTAACCTGTTCAAAACAGAAGAAGAAGTGAAAGTGCTGCTGCAGATTTTCTGGACAGTGTGTCTGGTATCAACATGGATTTTCTGAATCATCCACAATGATTAGCGAGTTGATCTAAAAAGAGAAATTGTAGCTAAAAAAGTGATCTAATGCTATGAAAATTTTCAGAATTTTTGGAGCAATGGAAACTGTTTTACATGAAAGGAAAACACAGGAACAAAAGCATTCGCCCGTGTTGGATAAAGTTAACTCCAAGGACAATGAAAACCATGTATTAAAGCAAAAAACCTTTAACACTGGTGGTTGAATTGAATAAGAAGCACTTGGAAAAGATAGAATTGTATATGGAGTTTGTGTGGAACCCATATCGAGCAAAGCAGGGTCAAAGAATTTTGATAAGTAACAAAGCAAGTAAAAGTGGAAGGAGAAATTGCAGGATTTGTAGAGTCGAATCAGATATCGTACTCTACAAAGGTTGGCCAAGTCAAAAGTAGACTTTGATATTGATGTGTAAATGTAATTAGAAAGATCACGATAGGGAGTGTAAGGAAAATTCAACCAAGAGAACCTCAACTTGAAGGTGTAGGCATAAGACTCCGATCCCAAGGTTTTACTTAAAAGGTTTTGCTTAGTCCTAGGTGACATGGTTTGGTTTAGAGACTTCAACCTTATAGAGTTTAGTGCTTAGCGGGCTAACTTAAGTGGGTCTACACCTAAAAGATCTAAATCCAAGATTCCTATCTTACGTTTCAAAACACAACTAGACCACTTCTCAAGAGTTTAAGTCCTATGCAGCGGTGTTACTTGCCTCTCTGATACCAACTGTGATGCCTCTGTCCCCGATACCGAGTCCCTATCCGGAAAAGAATGTCCGGCACGCATATAATTAAATTTTAATCTAATTATACACATAAGCCTTACGTAAGCAGACATCAGAGAACAAGGGGAAGGTAAAACGACTGACTCGGATACTTGAAACAACTACTAAAACGATCGAAAGTAACACAGGCTGCAACTATTACATCACCAAGACTATCTTTAACCATAAAATACAATATGTCCATCACAACTTGATAACCATAAACTCAATTCATCAGTTTCTATCAATACAATGATGAGAGGATCTATACCCAGATTGAAATACTGAAAGTAAATAACAGTAGACATCATTGGCATCATCTCTGGGTCACTCCTCAGTGGCCTCGAAAATGACCTACAAAAACACCACCTTCTCGGGGTGGGGACAAGAGAGAAGAGGGGTAAGTACTTACGTACTTAGTAAGGGGTAAAGAAACGGTACAATAAACAGCAATAAGGCATATACATACAGATATATAACATGAAAATGTTCTACAATCACTACCACATAGGTTGTAACAGTAGAGCTCACTCACCCTCTACTAGCTCCGTAGTACATCCTTGCACAAGTAAGGTTTGTTACATCAATATCAAAAGACACTACGCATGGTGAGAAATGCACCACAACATGGGTGGCACCACTCATGGGGGCATGGACTCATGATCCATGTGGGAGTTACACGTACTCCTGTATTAGCGGTAAGAGTCCCATTCTTCGATGTCAAAAATGTGCCTCACCAATGATTTTGACGTTTTAGCTTTTAGACAACCACATATGTATTTACGAGTTAAGTTCTAACCACCTGATTCATTCACATATAAGGCTTCCTAAGGACTTCTAGACCTAGACCACTAAATATGCTACCTATCACATAGTAAAAGGATCAATGACTACTAAGTCAATGTTCTACGAGGCCTAAACAACGCCTTCCGGTGCTCCCACCTTCTCCCAGCAAAGGGTCTCAGTTGTGGTGCTGAGTCAAGGCTACTAGAAGCCGAAGTTTGACATGGCCATTTAACATATAATGCCCTCAAAGGCATGCATACCAATCGATAACAAGTTGTACACGAGTATACCCATTATATCGTTCATCCATTCGAAACGCTTACACCTTATATCAATTTTAGATATATACATATACTACCCTTACGTTTTTTTTTTTTTCTATTTTCCTTTTTTTTCTTCCTTCTCTTTCACCTCTTTTTCTTCTTACTGCTGCTAGCTTATTTTATTTGTTTATCATTCAAATACCTGTTCCCTTTTTTTTTCTCCAATAAACATTCGAAGCATCTGCATGCTAATTGATGGATGCATGAAATCTCAAAAGAAAACAAAGAATATAAGACTAAAGGATATATGTTACTGCAACTGGACCTCTTTTTTTTTTCATAACCTTCGACCCGCACCATATATAAACACTTTTTGACCTTTTAACCTTCGACCCGCACCAGTTAACTTAAGTTCCTTTATTTAATCGAAACTAGATCTTCCGCCTAGGTTCGTTAACTGAACTAAGTTAAGAATATACTCTGATTTTGTCTGTTAAACCACTGAATTATTTTTAACTGCATAAGTATCCTTGAAAGTGGTTAAAGATTTTTTTAAAGTCCATAATACTCTATTCACTCCCATCTAGAGTATTGTTTGCGCGTTCTTGATCCAACAATATGTATCAGAGCTAGGACTGCCCAAGCTTCAACCCGATATCAAACCAACAATTGGTATCGGAGCTTGGTTTTGACCTTGCTGATATCCGTTTTACATTCTGTATTAGAACAGGTCAGTAGTTGATCAGTTTCTATATCAGTTTGTTTAGTGATCGTGTTTATTGCATTTTTGTGATAAGTGCTGAAATTTGTTTCATTTGTGCGAAGTTTGATACTCCTGCAGTACTTGCTGAATTTATGCTTAATCTGATCTTTGTAGTATATCTGCAAGTTTGTGTGAAGTGCTATGGCTGCTAAGTGCTGAATCTTTGTTTTATCAAGTGTGTTGAATTTGATCTATATGTTATATCTGCAAGTTTTGTTGAGCTGATTGTTATCACTTGATCTTGTGTTTGCTGAATCTCTGTTTTATCAGTGTTTGAGCTTAATTTTATCTTTATATTACACTGTGATAATTACACTTGTCTTGTGAGCTTGGTAGTTTGCAGGGCTACCCAATCAATACGCCTGCTCTATTTTTAGGTTCAGATTTGTGTTCTGCAAAAGCCCAAAATCGTGTGCAACTCTTTGCATAATCCCGAACTTTCTAATTTTTTTTCATAGCCAGCTGTTTTCAAAGATAATAAAACTTAAGTCTTAATATCTTAAAGTTTTAACTTATAGGTTGTTTCACATCTTTGCCCAACAGTCCAATTTTTCTGAAATTCACTATCATTTTTATCTTGGTTGGACTCATACAGCATCCTGCATAGTGCATTGTATCATTACATTCATCTTAAACACAATTTTCTTTTCTTCAATCTTCTTTTATGGCTTCTACATTGTATACCTATGATCTTGCAAAAGAAGAAGTGCTTGGTCAAAGACCACCTTTCTTCGATGGAACAAGGTATGCTGTTTGGAAGAGTAAAATGAAGACTTTTCTAGAATGCTTAGACCTGCATCTATGGTTCATTGTAGAAGATGGTCTTTGCATTTCTAATCCTTCACCTGGAACTGAGGTTGATAAAGATGGAAAAGTTTTGAAAGAAGATGAGCTTATAGCTTATCAAAATTCTAGAGCTATGGCCATCCTTGTTAACTCTCTTAGTCCATCTGAAAGGCGGTCTGGTTATTCATGTACAACTGCAAAAAAAAGTATGGGATACATTGCGAATGAGACATGATAGATCAAGCCCGTCCCAAAGAATAAATGAACTCATGCATTCATATAATTCTTTCCAAATGAGTCTTAATGAGTCTGTTAATGACATGTTTTCCAGATTGAAATTGATTGCTGGCAGCTTGAAATCTTTTGAAAAATATTTTTCAGAAATACAAATTCTTAAATATATTTTAAGAAGTCTTAGTCCTGAATGGACTTCTTTTGTCTCCTTCATTAAAGAAGAAAAAGATCCAAACTGTTTTCGTATAAAAGAACATATGGAATTAGCATATGTTCATGAGATGACTATGTTGTCTAATAAACAGTTTAACCATGAGTCTTATTGTCCTTCAAAAGCTGTCCTTCAATGCCATGAACCTGACTCTCACAATGCTGAATCAAATTCTTCAAGTTATGAATCTAATTCTGGTCTCTCGGTTAACAATAGTAGTAAGGATGATCCTGATGAACGAGCTTTCTACAAGCTATACAGATGTTTCAAGCATTCACTATACATGAAAGAAATGTCTGTTGTATCTTCCTCTCAGTCAGATGAACAGCCTGTATCCGTTGTTGTTGCTGAATCCTCATCGAAACCAGAATCGTAGCAAAACAGCCCTGTTGCTGAATATATGATGTTGCCTAAAACAATTCCGAATATGAGCAAAACAGGTCTTTTTGTTGAACATATTGTTGAACCTACCGCTGGTTCTGAGTCCTTTCAACCTGAATCTCAGCAATCCAGCCCTCTTTCCGGAAATGTTGCTGAATCTGTGAGTATGCCACAAACCGATTCCGAATCTGAGGTAAAAGAAGCTAACTCTGCATTTTTTGCTTTAACTAGAGAAAATTTTATATTAAAATGTGAAGTTATGCATCATAAAAAGGAACTAAGTGATTAAGATAATCTAATGTATTCCTTAATTAATTCTTCTAACGAGCATGAACTTAAATTTTCAACCCAAGAAGCTCAATTAAAACAGATGATTTTAAAGTTAGAGGCTGATATTGAAGCCTTAAGCCTTGAGAGAGATGTGTTCAAAAAGATCATCAAGAATCTGAAAATACCTCTAATGAGTTGAACACTTCTCTATCATCTCTTAAGGAATCTGAAATTCAAACTGTTCTAAGTCCTGAATCTTATAATAATGATGTAAAGGGCAAAGAACCAGTCCCTGAAATTCAGCCCTCTATTCCCTTTAAGTCCAGATCATTTTTTCTATCAAAAGCATCATCATGTACACCATTTCATAAACCTCACACCACTGCATCACAGCCTAAGGCTGAATCATCCACTTCACGTCATCATAGTAGAATTCATGCTCCTAGGAATCACCATGCTTTTCAATATGATAAAAGAGGATATAGGAACCTTACTCCTAAACACCACTTTTATCAAAATGAAAATGCTGCACGTACATATCATAATAATATGAGTCACTCATTATTTTCTAGACAACATGTTCATAATCCATCTACTTCTCATGCTTCTAGGAACATACATTATGCCCCTAGGTCTCATACACCTTCTTATAGTCATTTTCATCATGCTCATTCTCCATATTTTTAGCATTTCCCTCACTGTTCCTCTTTTGGTTCTCATGGACAACACTTTAGGACCCATGGTTCTAATAATTTTGTTCATAGACCTAAAGTTAGGAAAGTTTCGGTACCCAAGTCTTCTCTTGGTAATATACAAGGACCCAAAGTTAATAAAATTTGGGTACCTAAATCATTGTTGACTAATTTTCAAGGACCTGAAGAATAAAAGGGCACCAAGTCTCTTATTTGTTTTGCAGGATTTAATGTGAAACATTTTTGGCATCTACTTTGTCCTTGGCATCAACTCCTATCCTTATTTGTACCTCTTTTGGTATCATTCTTGATATCATATTCTTTCCAATTTCCAAACCTTATATCTTAATCCTTCCTTTTAACCCTTCTAAGGCCTTAATAGTCAAATATTTTGTGGTAATTATGTATCTTATGCAAGTATAATTTTTTTTTATCTCTCCTATCTTTTAAGCCCTTGATTAATTTTCAAACCAAGGGGGAGAGATATATGATAAAAATTATTTTGATAAGTTAGAAATATTTTATTATGGGGGAACTTATCACTTAATGAAAGCTCATTTGTAAGGGGAGCTTACCCCAAAATAAAGTTTTAGAATGATATTTTGAAAATAATCAAAGGGGGAGAATTGTTGAGTATTTTGTGTTGATCTATTTCAAAATATATTTATTTTGGGATATATCTTACATATACTCTACAATTAATCATGTCACTAAATGTTTTATATTTCTAACTGACATGTGTTTGAAAATAATCAAGTCACATCATGTTTAATATTTTTTTTTTATGTGTGACTAAATTATCTTATGATGGTATCATTATTTGATCAATATTTTGAGTGTGTCACATTGTTCTTACTTCTATCAACTTTTATATGTGACACAAATTGCTTTATAAGTATTTTATCTAAGTCTATGTGTATGTCATATTTAGTGCGTAATTTAATAAGTGTGTCAAATGATCTTGGTCATGACATCACTTAACTAGTTATGTGATATATGACATTAATCTAATCTTACTATACATGTCACATTATTTTATCCTTATAAACTCTCATCTTTGTGACATAATTTTATTACATTTTCAAATACTTAATATTCCCCTCTCTTCTAAACATCCGGCCCTTTTCTTTTTCCTCTCACCCGAAAAAAAACCCCTTTTCTTTTTAATGTTCTAGCCCATCCTCCTGATATTTTATGTTGGCCCTTTATCCCATAAATTTACCATAATATATTATTTAGATCCAAAACCCTACTATGCTACATCTGCTGCCCCCCCACCTAGATTGTTCTAGGAAATCCTCCACTTAATCAAACCGCCCTTATCCTCTCCTCCTCCTCGTTTCTATTACCCACTACCACATAACCGTCCTTTTCATTTCCTACGTTTACCTGCTTTCTTTCCTCTTTCTTGAGAAGCCATTTCTGGTTTCAATGAAAGTCTTCTTCTTTCATCAAAATAGCTCTCTGAAAAGCTTATCTCTGCAACCCTTGGACTCCTAGTGAGTCAGTTTTGTCGGCTTGTTTGAGTAATTTGCCCGTTCTGAAGCCAAGGTGGTCCGTGAAGGTAGAGAAGCTCCTATGAACCTGACACCATAGCTGAGGCCGATGAAGGACGAATCCGAAGCCAATGATGTTCTATCAACATCAATCGTATTTCAGCCCATGAATCTTCTAAATCAGGGAAGTTTCCCGTCAACCTTTTCTTTCGAAGTCTCTCTCTACTCCATCTCGGTAAAGTGTTTAGATCCGATTAAAAGCCTAATCAAAATTAGCATCTCAAGAAATCTGTATGCGTTAATCTTAGTCTTATCTCCGTTGAATCTAAGTTGTTAAAGATTTGATACTTCTAGTGATTAAAATGCTCAATCCGTAAATGCATGTGATAATCTAAGTGTATAGCATACAAAGGTCTAAACTTTGAAATGATTTACTGCTCTTTGGTCAAACCGAAATATGCATGTTTTATTTGACCTGAGATCTAGATAGTGACTTAAGTTTGTCTTGCCTTAATCTCGTTTCTGTGCTAAAACTGTACTAATCAGAATCTGTCTTTTACAATGCATGCCTTAGTTGTATCGACTGTTTGACTGTTATAAAATCATGGATAAATGTTTTGTTTAATCTCTCGGGCAAACTCATAAAATAGAGTTACTGGTATATATGCGCATGTATACACTTATTGTTATTAAATAATAGAAAACAAACAACAACTATAAGAACAAAAATATGGACAAAAGCAAGAATGAGCTTCTTATTACTTCATCTCTTCTCATCACATCTTACAAAGGTGATCAATATATAGGTACAACAAAAAGAAGTTTGTAACTAATGCAATGAATACTAATGAATGATTATGGATTTTGGAATCCATAACTTGTTGAATGAATGATATTATTTTAACTAAGGATATATGTTAAGTCTTGGAATGAACATCCACTACACATCATTTCATTACACTCCCCCTTGGATGTTCATTACGCAAAACAAATGAATTTACCTCGTTAAAACCCGGTGGGAGAAAATATCCTATTGACAGAAAAATAGTATATATTCATTTGTGTTTACATTACTCTCCCCCGATGAAAATATTCCCTGATTTCTTTGATATTAATGTTGGTATCGCCTTTGGCTGTAAATCGTCCGCAAACACATATTCACTTGTGTTTGTATTACTCCCCTCTTGTGTCTTTTGAAAATATCATTCGAATACCATGTACTGCAACAGTTCTTCATCATTGGAGTGTAAATGAATCTGCCGGATCAACATTTTGGCTTGATTCATCACATATCGATTTCACTTCTCTTATGAAGATCATACGCTCTCCACTTATATAAATATTACTGAATTTGAGATGAACGATCTTTTTAGAAATTGTAATAGTAGACAAAGCTCATTGAATACAGAGCTGATTTGAATGCTCTATCTACGTTTCATAACGTATATGTCATGTACTATTAACTTTGCTAGAAAAAACCCAGTGGGACAAAAGCTAGACAAGGAAAATAGTTCATGACATATGTGTTTTTATGTGTTGCATTGACTGCCTCGTTAATAACCTTTAACTAAGAAAACCCTGTGGGAAAAAAACTTACTTAAAGGGAAAAAGAGTACAATCATTGTTCTTTAGGACCAAAGCATCAAGATTGTCTTGAAGTTGTCGCTCCCCCTGACGACAACAGCCTTTCAAATGTACGCATTCCAGTGCTATAAACATGTTTCTCCAAAATAGATGTTGGAATGAACTTAGTGAACAAATCTGTCAGATTGTCACTATAGCGTACTTTTTATCAGTCATGTCTCTTTTAAGGTTCAATTTGAATGTTGGGGCTAAATATTGACATACCTATACTTATTTGTGCAACACTTGCAACACAATCAACATTGTCTTCATAAAAAAATGGGGATGTAATGTCGAACGATTCATGTCGTTATTCATGAGCTACTTCAAGAGAAATTTACTCAATGATTTAATTGTATATTCAACATGAATGTTTTAGGTCATGTAACGACATTTGCAACTGAAAATACACACGTTGCAATTTTATGTCGAAAATATATGATAGATTTTCATATAACTATTCACGTCTAATGACCAATAAGTATACGGTCACGGCGTCATATAAAACTTGATAGTTGCTGTCAGAGTCGTTAAATAGCGGAACATGATGTTATCCGTAATGGGTGATTGTAATTGATCAAAATAAATATTTGGTTATTACAAAACCAAATTCAAGTCAAAATTGGCCTTCATTACTTATTTAATTTTATTACCCAGTCTATGTGCTTCTAGCACTCTATTATTGACTTGGGTTCTGGATCCAAATTATGATAACAAATTATGAGGCAAATATGTCGTCGACGAATGAGATAATATATTATAAATTTCTCCCATAAAGTACTTTGCTTATTCGATATTAGCATAAACCGAATCCTTATCAATGCATGGATCCGGTTGTTCCGCAACCCCAATATTTTATCATTTGATGCACGTGCGAATTCATTCGGGGTTTTCGCCTTCAAGACGAATCTCTTCGAGAGATTTCATGAGTGACTTAATATCAATATCGAATTCATTTTCTGCGGATTTTTATGTTTTACACCGATCGGTTTTCTGCGCTTCTCGTGTAGATAATATTATCAATAATATTGATTTGGTGCATTTATAAATATTCACTCTTTATATTCAATAAAAGCATCTGGCAGTTCCTTGCTAAATACTGCAAGTTAAACTATTTACGCAATTTAGTTAGAATAAGGCGTAGAAGATCTTTATAAAATTTCTCGGCATTCTTATATTTTAAAATGGGGTTCTCTTATCTTCCCCTAATGCCGGGAAATGATCTTCATTAAGAATGTAGTAATTGCACCGAGCTGTAACTTGATGCTCTATCATTCGCTTCAAACGATTTACACATTTCAAAACACAATAGTTTTTGTTGTATCAACCTCATGGTCAAGTGCTATTTGACATTTGTTTCCAATGATTATAAAATTTATTTAACTATCTCATATTATGAGATATATATATTTTGGAAACAAACAATTTATACGTTTCATGAGTTTAGAATAAATATCAACATATATAGCACTATGTCATTTCAGATTCTCCAATAATCATTCACATTATTTTTGACATTCTTCTGGGGGTTTTGATATATAATACAATTAACTTAATGTTCATCTTCTCTCCTACATGAGATTGACAATGCTTATCGTGTCTTATATATTGATATGCTATATAGCTATTTAATGACATGTCTTTCGTGATTTTTATATTACCATAACATTCATAATTGATGACACTGTTAGAGTTCTTAATCCATCTGGTAAATTTTGTCAACACTATGTGTGTACTACGTGATTCAATCACGACTATTCGTATATGAACTTCATGTTCATTTATATAATAATGTTTGTCACGAGAATAGATTTATTTGTATTATTTTTCCTCCCGCAAATCTCGGACAATACTTTTATCACAATCAATATCCAAAATATTGGCAATAACCCGTGACGGATTCTACATGTTTATGTGATATCCTCTTATGCGGGTATCAACAAACTTCATGAATATATTTCAAGCGTAGGAATAATCTCTTCTAGAGTTTGACATTTCAATATGGTTTCATCCGTTGTCTCATTTTGGTATGACCACGGTAATTCATATATCTCCAAAAGAATAATGTATTTCCACGTTCATTTCATTAAATGGAATGATACATCTTAAAATTTTATTTGATGACATTCACTTGATAGAATGTACTTGTATAGAATGATGCATCATATATAATTATATTTGATCGTATTCATTTTACGAAATGAAATTGTATAACATGATGCATCTTATGTAATATAGTACATATATCATTGCATTACTCATGCATATTATATTGGCCACATTCTATTCTAGGAATGGACATATGTCATCATTTTCAAACAAATTGTTCAAATCATCGAGAAAATATTATTTAGCATGATTAAATCCTCATTTTTTGTATGTGTCGACATGATACAATTTTTATGCATATCTAAATAAAATTCAATAAAAAAAATTGAGACTTGGGAGAGCATAGAGCTTTATTTCGAACAATTTTCTTTCAATCGGCTAATCCATTTTGTGTGTGAACATGAGCCACAAGATGTTCCACACCTATTCCAATTGACATGAAATAATCATCAAACTTATGTGATGAATATTCACCGGAATTATCCAAACGCATTTTCTTAATTGGATAGTTTGGAAATTGTGCTCGTAACTTAATTATTTGAGCCAACAATCTAGCAATTGCATGGTTCCGAGTAGATAATAAACATACGGTGATCATCTTGTCGATGCATCAATTAGAACCATAAAATATTTAAAAAGTCCACACGGTGCATCTATAGGTCCATATATATCACCCTTAATTCGTTCTAGAAATGTAGGTGATTCAGTATCAACTTTAACCGGTGAATGTTTAATGATTAATTTGCCCTCTGAGCAGGCAACACATGAGAATTCACTAGAATTAAACACTTTTTGACCTTTTAATGAATGGCCATGTGAAATCTCCATTATATGTCTCATCATTGTTGAACTGGGATGCCCAAGGCGATCATTCCATACCATGAAATCATTGGAATCATTAGACTTCTCGTCTACTACGTGATGAATTTCCGCTGCTGTTATTTTTCTGTATAATATAAGTTGAAGACAGAGCTTGCAGCTTTTTTTTAATAAACATTTATGTCCGGAAATTGTTTTTGTAATCAATAAATATTCATCACTGAACAATTTTATTTCAATGGCTCTTTTGAAGCCTTATAGAAAAATAGCTCTTGCATACATTATCATTTACTTCTCCCATTTTTTCTAATTGGGATTTTTTTCACGGTATAACATGCATTTTCGCACTCTCGATGATTCAAATGTTGTCATCATTTTTAATCAATCTCAAGTTTCATCTCCATTTATGTGAATTTTATATTCACTTTATGCCATTCAAAGGCTATTCTTGGATTTCATATCCATATATATACACTTTCAAAATATTGATCATCTTTATATGATCATATCATTTTTCGATTGATATCATCATCATTTTATTGATATCAATATCACTAGTATCAAAATACTTATAGTATAATCATACAAAAAAATTAATTTGAATTGAAACAGATAATTTTTTTTTTACCTCAATACTTACCACAAGCAATATGAAATTTTCGAGACTGCCAAAATTGTATTATTATCTTGGTTGTGTCCCATGATTTTGCAATATCCCAATAGAGCACTTGTGGTATTCAACCATCAAGTGGACACCAACATCCACTTATTTCAACACAGATAATTTTTTTTTACCTCAATACTTACCGCCCCTGGTATCAAACGTTAGTAGGAGTGTGTGGCTTCACTCAAGACTAACACTAATTTGGTTATCCGGTTAGTAACACTTTAACAATAAAAGTGTTGTATCTTTTATTGTTTTGTATTTTGTATAAAGACTCAAGCGACATCCAGTGAAACCTTTCTGTGTGGCTGTGATCTCTTGTAGATGCCTTAGGTAGTATATTACTTGTTGACACACCTTAGAATTGCATGCTTAGGCTTAAAGAACTTAAAAACTGAATCTGCAATTATGTGATTTTTGTTGAACACTTAGAAGTTGCATGTCAAAGGCTAATAACACTTAAAATCTTAATCTGCAAGTTTGCTTTTCTGATTTTTAGTAAGTGTTCAACCTGTTTCATGATTTGGTATAAGTTTCAGTTTTTGCATATCAAGGAAACTACCTTTACAAACTGAACTTGACTTAGAAACATATCAACTGAAGTTAACTTAGGTTCCTTTAGTTAATCGAAACTAGATCTTCCGCCTAGGTTTGTTAACTGAACTAAGTTAAGAAAATACTCTGATTTTGTCTGTTAAACCACTGAATTGTTTTTAACTGCATAAGTATGCTTGAAAGTGGTTAAAGAATTTTTAAAAGTCCATAATACTCTATTCACCCCCTCTAGAGTATTGTTTGCGTGTTCTCGATCCAAAAATTGGTATCAGATCTAGGACTGCCCCAGCTTCAACCCGATTCCAATCCAACAATTGGTATCGGAGCTTGGTTTTGACCTTGTTGATATCTGTTTTACATTCTGTATCAGAACATGTCACCAGTTGATCAGTTTCTGTATCAGTTTGTTTAGTGATAGTGTTTATTTCAATTTTTTGATAAGTGCTGAAATTTGTTTCATCTGTGCTAAGTTTGATACTTCTGCAATACTTGCTGAATTTATGCTTAATCTGATCTTTGTAGTATATCTGCAAGTTTGTGTGAAGTGCTATAGCTGCTAAGTGATGAATCTTTGTTTTATCAAGTGTGCTAAATTAGATCTATCTGCTATAGCTACAAGTTTTGTTGAGCTGATTGTTATTGCTTGATCTTGTGTTTGCTGAATCTCTGTGTGTTATCAGTGTTTGAGCTTAATTTTATCTTTGCATTACACTGTGATAATTACACTTGTCTTGTGAGCTTGGTAGTTTACAGGGCTACCCAATCAATATGCCGGCTCTGTTTTTAGGTTCAGATTTGTGTTCTGCCAAAGCCCAAAATCGTGTGCAACTCTTTGCATAATCCCGAACTTTCTAATTGTTTTTAATAGCCTGTTGTTTTCAAAGATAATAAAACTGAAGTCTTAACATTTTAAAGTTTTAACTTATAGGTTGTTATACACTTCCCATCTTTGCCCAACAACATTTTGATCTTGGTTGGACTCATTCAGCATCCTGCATAGTGCATTGTATCACTACATTCACCTTAAACACAATTTTCTTTTATTAAATCTTCATTTTTGGCTTCTACATTGTATACCTATGATCCTACAAAAGAAGAAGTGTTTGGTCAAAGACCACCTTTCTTCGATGGAACAAGGTATGTTGTTTGGAAGAGTAAAATGAAGGCTTTTCTAGAATGCTTAGACCTGCATCTATGGTTCATTATAGGTAGGGGTCAATCAGGCTTCGCACATTCCCTTCCCCATGGTTTAATCAGAGTAAGCACGTAAGACATATTCTTTTGGCAAAGCGAGCTCACTACCTTAATTTAGGATAGAAGATGGTCTTTGCATTTCTAATCCTTCACTAGGAACTGAGGTTGATAAAGATGGAAAAGCTTTGAAACAAGATGAGCTTATAGCTTATCAAAATTCTAGAGCTATGGCCATCATTGTTAACTCTCTTTGTCCATCTGAAAGATGGTCTGTTTATTCATGTACAACTGCAAAAGAAGTATGGTATACATTGCGAATGAGACATGGTAAATCAGACCCATCCCAAAGAATAAACGAACTCGATCATGCATTCATATAATTCTTTCCAAATGAGTCCTAATGAGTCTGTTAATGACATGTTTTCCAGATCGAAATTGATTGTTCACAGCTTGATATCTTTTGAAAATATTTTTCGGAAATACAAATTCATAAAAAGATTTTGTTGGACTTATTCCTCAGTTTTGATGATGAGTGCCATACTAGCTGTTATAGTGCAAAGGCAAAAAGATGTCTAGATTAAAATGTATAGGTTTATTAAAGTTTGATTCATAAATAGGTTTGATCAAACACAAATCGTAAAAGCCTCTTTGGTTGATATCGCAGATCTGGCTCCAGTCGATAGGGTAGATAGGTCGATGAGACTAGTGGGAACCTCGCCAAGATCAAGATCAAGGCCGAGGTTCAAACTCGATAAATGAAGGTGAGGTTCAAACTCGATAAATGAAGGCTAAGGGATCAAACTTAGTATTTAAAGTCAAGGATATGGAATCGAATTTAGGCAAGTCTCGTGATGACCTAAAGCGATTACATATTACCTTATGTAGGAAGGTCTAAGTTCCATAAGTTGGATGATGTTTGGAACTTAGTTATAATTAAAATGATGTAATCTAACTACACAAATAAAAGTTAGATAGTAATCAATTTGACCTTGTATTTTATATCTGATTATATGATGATCACAGATCGACAGTATCTCGTGAGACTCATGAACTTTGTTGATGTATTACCTCGATTAATTCAAGATTATCTTGGAAGATTACATGGATAAGGGATGATTAACTACTCCTCGACTTATCAAGAAAATCAAAGGCTGAGATTAAAAAGACGTTGGGATGATTCAGGACTTTATCCAATGGACACAAGTCAAAGGGTGGACAGACTGCACTGTCAAAAAGGAATTCTGACAGTGTCAGTCCTATGAATAGTGACAGAATGCAAATCAGATGGGACAAAAACAAGGAACGGTCACATTTGAAATTCAAATACAAGTCACATGCATTCTTGCCTATAAATAGAAGACTTTCAACTCAAGAAAACATGATGAAAATTTGAGAAAAACTTTAAGTGATAACACTGAGCTGAAAAACACCCTGCTGAACGTACTGAGCTTAAACCTACTGATCCAGTAAATTTCTTCAAGTGTATTCTGTATTCAAGCTGCATCAAGACTACACACTTGAAGATCGCAAGTCGCCGATTACATCATCCTAATCAAGTCGCTTTGAATCGAATCATTTATTTGATTCAATCTTTATTTTATAAAGAACCTCAAGACAGTGAAGCATCTGTTGGGTGTGAAAGACTGTTGTTTGTGGTGGAGCTGGTGAAGAGGCAATCCTACCCTTCAAGGACCAGTGGAAGACTAAGGAGCAGCAATCCTACCTGTTCCCAGTTTTCAGTTTGTGAAGCCATAGTTATTGGTGAAGGACAAGCAACTTAGGAATCTTTGTAAAAGCTACATCAAAGATCTCTAGTGAATTTCCTCCAACATCACAGGAGAAGAGTGGACTGACAGGATTACATCACCTGGAACCACTATAAAAATCTGCCTACTTACTTTCAGCATTTACTTTCTGCACTCAGTTTATTACACACATCAACTCATGAATCTAGCAAATCGAAATCACACACTTGCACTAATGAGTATCTAATACTTAGTATCATATTTAACAACAAGTAATAAGGCTTAATTTTGATATTATTCATTTGCACAAATTCAAAGAATCGAGCTGTCGAGAGACTCATCGTCTCATCAAGAGTTATCGAGGTCTCGCCAGAGACCATCAAGTATCGCCAGATTGAAGTTGCAGAATTTGTTAACTCCAAAGTTTTAAGTGTTAAGTTTATTCACCCCCTCTAAACTTAACCAAAGCCTTTTCAAGGGACCAACAATTGGTATCGGAGCAGTTGCTTTCATTTCTGAAGTAATCCTACTTGTTGTGCTTGTGAAAATTCTTTGAAACTTTCTTTCAAGTTACTGATTTTCAAAGACTTGCATCATGGATAACACTTCGGTATGCTAGAACTATCTTTGATGTGCTCTTTAGATAGATTTGATGAGTATAAACGTCGAATGCGCAGACATATCTTTGTCGCTACTCATGATGAGATGATGGATGTATTAACCGATGGACCACCTGGAGATTACAAAGGCGAAGAGTGGGGGGGGACAGAATCGAGTACATTCCTAAGCCAAAAAGAGAATGGAATGCAGAAGATAGGAAAAGGGCAAACCTCAACAACATTGCTATTGATATCATCTACAGAACCTTGGATAGCAATATGTACATGAAGGTCAAAGATTGCAAGACTGCAAAGGAACTTTGGGACAAGATTCACTTGATCTGTGAAGGCACTAATGCAATAAAGAAGAATAAAATCAGTGTGGCCAGAAAGAGGTTCCAAAAGTTCAAGATGCTGCCAAATGAAACCATTGAGCAAATGGAATCAAAATTCAATGCAATCTGGATGAACTCACCTGCTTGAGTGTAAGTTATTCAAAAGAGGAAGTAAACATGAAAATCTTGGAAGCTCTACTGCAAAAGATGTTTGGAAAATGAAGGTGGATCGCAATTGAAGAAATGAGGAAATTGCATGAAGAAGATACCTTCAAGTTGTTCTCTCGATCTTAAGGCATATGAATTTAGCAAGAAGTCGGTGCTGAATCGAGAAGGAAGAGCCAAAGACCATCAGATTGGTCGCTTCACATCATGAAGAAACATCAGGAGGACAAGATGATATCTTTGGATGAGATGCAAGAACAAATTGCCCTACCGAGCAAGAAAATCGGGATGATGAAGACTGGAAAGGCATCTCGCAAGAAATTTTACAAAGAGGCCTACCAAAGAAAGAAGGAAGAAGAATCAAGAAAAGATAATGATTATCATGGCTTTCATTGCAAGAAACAGGACACTTTAGACTGATCGTCCCGAATTAAAACAAGGCAAGGAACTGATTATCTCGCTTCAACCGCAAGAAGCCTGGACACTTTAGACTGATTGTCCGGACTATATGAAGACTCAAGAGTCAACAAAGAAGACATGGCAAGAAGGCCATGGTTCTTTGAAGATGAATCAGGATATGATGTGGAATCGAAAAGAAATGAATCGGATGATACAAAGACCTTTCAGTTCTCGATATGGAGGACTATGCTTTGATGGCCAATATGGATGAAATTGAGGAGGTATACAACATCGTATCTATCAATACTCCTCTTTGAAAGTGATTGTGAATCAACTTGTGGTTCAAATCCTAGAAATTCGACAACAATGAGACTTTGGATGCCATCCTTAATCAATTGAGGACAATACAATGCTGGTTATGAGGTTGTGAAGGTGAAAAGAAGCTCTTGAATTGAAGTTGGAAGATTGAAAAGTGAATTAAGGGTTCTCAAAGGTAAAGAAAAGATGTTGGACGAGAATCAAGATAAGTCTGCTTGAACATCCCAGACCTCTCACGAATCTCTTTGAACCGTCTTGTTCCACTCATGCATACAAATCGGGAAAGCCTTATGGAGATAGAAGCAGGGCTTGGATTTGGAACTCAACAATCTAACAAGAGTGGATCCGAAGAAGGTCATGAACCTAGCACCGAGGTGGTCCTAAGTTTGTACTGCGACTAGATCCAACTCCGATAAAGGTTCTTTGGCGATAAAACCCATCGAGAATGCTTCAGGAAGCAAAATCGAGAAGTCAAAGAAGTCAACGACTCTAATAAAAAGAATAATTCTAAAAATAGATCGCCTTTGTGCCTTAAGCTCGCGATAGCAGACACTGCTACCAAGTCTATTTGGACCACGTGAATGGTAAGAAAGCAGAAATATTCCAAGGATAAGAATTCTAAACCCAAAAATGTTAATCATTCAAGGGATATTTATCTCGGGGAAAGGTAGATTCTTCCTCGTGATGATGATTGGAATATTCTCGCATCTAATGCTGTAAAGCAAGAAGTATAACCATACTTGCTAGGGTAAAACCTATGCAATGGAATCAGCAAAGGGCTCAACAGAGGACTTTACAAGACCTCACAGAGACCTCAATGCAGACTCCTTATTTTAGGGTACATTCTAATGCAGAAGACACACTATGGTTATGCAAATATTTCTAACAACAAAAATCACTTCAAACAAAGATTACAAACCTAAAGGCCGAGAAAACATATGTGAATTCTACACAACCCTTTGTCGAACTTATGGATGTGTGGAATACATGTATGAACCAAAGTATGAACCAAAGTATGATACATTCGAAGAAGACCTTATGGAAACATACCAAGGGTCATGCTTGCCATCGATCACTATGGACCCAAACAGGTTTGGGTACCTAAAATGCATTAACTTTGTTTTGTAGGTGTATGCGGTACTTTGACGGTGGATGTTCAGGACATATGACAAAGAATAAGCCTTTATTTGTCAAACTTTGTGGCAAAAGATGGTCCAAGGTGAATTTTGGCAACAAGAATACACTGGATATACAAGAGGATATGGCACACTTGTGAGGAATGGACTTACAATCAAGAATGTTGCATATGTGGAAGGATCTGGACTACAACTTTGCCGAGCCTTTGGACAATTCGTGATAAGGGATACAAGGTCACTTTTGACAAAAACAATCAGATTGTCATGAGTGAAAGAGGTGATCAAGTTGTACTTGCTAGTAGAAGACAACGAGAATATGTATGTTGTGGATTGGTCTCTCGCAGCCTCAGAACCCGCTGCTGATTGTGCATACCAAATCGTAACTCAATTGGTTATGGCACAAGAAGTTGAATCACTTGAACTTCGATGACATCAATCGGTTGGTGAAGAAAGCGGTGGTTGGTTTACCTGAGATCACATTCAAGAAGGATGCCATATGTGATGCTTATCAACAAGGTAAACAGATAAAGTCAAGCTTCAAATCAAAGACTAAACAATCAACTAATAGAGTGTTGGAGCTAATGCATATGGATCTTTTGGACCAATAAACTCCAAAGCAAGTGTAACAGAAAGAAGTACACTTTAGTGGTTGTGGATGATTATTCAAGGTACACTTGGGTGATTTTTATGAACAAGAAAAGTGAAACACTCCAAAGCATGCCTAATCTTTTGAAAAGATTACAAAATGAGAAAAGCTTAACATGATAATAAAGATAAGATCGGATCGAGTCTTGAATTTCTCAACAAAGTTATAAGAGAATATTGTGAGCAGAGAATGGTACTACATCAACTTGTCAGCTCTTTGGTACACCTCAAAAATGGGGTTCTTGAGAGAAGAAAGCAGAACTTTAAGGAAGCGGGAAGAACAATGATTTGTGAAGCATTGTTACTGAAAGATATTGGGTCAAGCAAAGAAATACTGAGATGCTATCCACAAAAGCAGAACTTGAGAAACAAGAAGGCTGCTTGAAGACACCTTATGAGGTTTGGAATGGAAGGAAACCCAACATATCCTATTTCCATCCATTTGGAAGCAAATGTTTTATTCTAAATCATAAGGTACATTTGAAAACATTCCAACCAAAATCGAGATGAAGGAATTTTCTTGGGATATTCTTTGATCACAGAGCATTGAGTGGTTTGAATAAAAGATCAACTGAAACATGAAGAAGCAATTTATGTTGTGTTTGATGAACCTAAGTTCATGGTATGGGAGATGAAGATTGTGAACTCATCGAAAATCAAAAAGTCACTGATCCAGATTGTATTGAAGTTCTGGAAAGATTCAATGACTTAAAAGTTTCGATCATCGCCTCTTTGAACACCTCCTTGGTAATGTTATCGATGCAACAATCGAAGTAGATTCAAGGATCTCATGAAACCCCTGTAGAAGAAGCTACAAAGCAGACCTATCAAGATGATGTTCCTGATAATCAAAATAACCAAAATGCACAATGGTTAAGGAATCACCCTGCTGAACAAGTTATTGGCAATATACAGCAAGGTGTAAGGACTAGAAGACAACTGGAACCCATGTTTACTTGTTTTCTATCTCAAATGGAACCAAAAGTAGTTGAAGAAGCAATTTCAGATCCAGATTGGATAACTGCTATGCAAGAGGAATTGAATGAATTTGAAAGAAATCAAGTTTGGACACTAGTTGATAGGCCAAATCATGCAAATATCATTGGTACTAAGTGGGTATACAGAAATAAACTTGATGAATCTGGTACCATTGTGAGGAATAAGGCCAGACTAGTTGCAAAAGGCTATTCTCAAGCTGAAGGAATAGATTTTGATGAAACTTATGCACCTGTTGCAAGATTGGAAGCTATCAGATTATTCTTGGCACATGCTGCATATAAGAACTTCAAAGTATATCAAATGGATGTCAAAAGTGCATTTTTGAATGGCATTACAGAGGAGGAAGTGTATGTTCAAAGAACCTCCTGGATTTGAAGTTAAAGATCAAGAAGATAAAGTGTATAGACTCAACAAAGCACTTTATGGATGAAACAAGCACCAAGAGCATGGTATGAGACTCTATCTCAATTCTTGGTGGACAATGGTTTTACAAAAGGACCATTGACAAGACACTTTTCGAGAACCAGTGAAGGAGACAAAGACTCTCTTTGGTACAAATTTATGTGGATGACATAATTTTTGGTTCTGAAAATGATCTACTTTGTGAAAAGTTTGCAAATCTAATGAAGAGTAAATTCCAAATGAGTATGATGGGAGAAATGAACTACTTTTTGGGATTGCAAGTTAAACAGATGAAAGATGGAATCTTCATTCATCAAACCAAATATACCAGGAGTTCTGTGAAGAAGTTTGGTATGGAAAACAAAGACTAAGAGTTCAACTCCCATGAGTACAAATATTAGGTTGGATGAAGATAAAGAAGGCAAAGATGTTGATCGGACCTTATACTGAAGGATGATAGGCGATCTCATTGACTCTCAACGCCAAACAGACTGATATATCCTTTGGTTGTAGTGTTTGTGCAAGATTTCAATCCAAACCCAAGGAAAGTCACTTAGAGTGTGCGATCAAGAGAGTTCTCAAGTACATTAAAGACACTTTAGGAGTAGGGATATGGTATTCTAAGGAAGGAAGCTTCAAAGTAATATCCTACTGTATTCGATTATCTTTGGATGCAAGATTGACAAAAAAGCACCTCAGAACACCGTCGGTTAATGGGAAATAGATTTGGTTTCTGGTTTAGCAAGAAAGCAATTCTATATCAACTTCACTGCTGTTCGAATACATTGTCTTTGGAAGTTGTTTGTGCACAAATACTATGGCTAAGACAACAATTAAGGGATTATGGAATTGAAGAAAAGGAAATTCCAATTATGTGTGACAACACAAGTGCAATTGCAATCACGAGAAAATCTGCTTTTGCACTCTGTAACCAAGCACATTGATGTGAGACATCATTTTATAAGAGATCATGTTGAAAAGAAAGATGTGGTGGTTCTATACATCCTCATCAAGATCAACTTGTCGATATTTTCACTAAACCACTTGACGGTGAAAGATTTGCCAAATTAAGGATCGAGCTTGGTATTATAAAGGTTGGTGATATTCAAAGAATGTATCTTGGAATTCACCAAGGGATTAGTCTTTGCTATGTTGGATGAGCTCACTTAGCAGATTAGTCATTGGTATCAACAATTCCATGTACTTATGTTTGGACAATTGAGCAAATGAGGTTGCAGGGATTGGTCTTTGTCATGTTGGGTGAGCTCACTTGACAGATCAGTCATTGGTATTAAACTTCATCTTGTATTATCAATTGAACAAAACATGAAGAAAACAAGGATCAAGCAGAGTACTTCACAAGTGAAGTGTGAAGTCTATTTATCGCCAGATCACGAGCCCACCCCTGCCGAGGATTACCTGCTTTGGATGGAACGTTACTCAGCCAAAGTTATTAAAGTCAAAAAGCATATTGGCGGGATATTTATCCTATCTTTTATTATCATAGTTAAACCATCCAACGGTTACAAACGTTATGGAGGAGTAATGGGCCACGTGTCAAGACAGATTTTACTCAAGATAATCGTGGTTACCTCAATGTACGTGCAATGACAGTTTCAACTACCCACTGTCTATATAATCAGACTGTTACACAGCAGGACTCTCTACTTGCAATTTCTGCTTTATCTCTCAGAATCCTACTTGTGTGAACACAGATTTGAGAGCAATTCTTCTTCATCTTTTCTTATTTCAATGGCGGAAAGAGTTGAAGTTCAAATCGAATCAAGCCAAAGTGTTAGAGGATATGTTGTTGATGCAAATCAAACAGAGTTGGCAATTAATATAGGTCGAAGAATAAGGAGGTTTGCAGGCTTGGAAAACAAACTCAATATCAGATTAGAAACAATTTCATATACCAATGTCATTGATTTACGAAAGAATATGGTTGTGGAAGAAGGAATCAAGCATTCAAGACAAGCTGTGAATGCCGAGGAACTTGTAATCTCCTCAAGTCTCACCGAGGGAAGTGTTTGGGTTTGAAGAAGTGGTAGATGGTTCAGATCAATCCTCAAGCAATGGGATTGGACAAATTGGCATTTGTTGATCAGATTAAAAGCAGATGCAAACACCAAAACCGCACTGTGCATCAAGCGCAAACATATTGGAAATGAGTACGATCTGTTGAGCAAACTCATTGCAAAGAACATACTTGGACCTGGTTGGCGTTATGGATACTCTATCGGGACCAAGATAGAGCCGATGATAATCATCTGCAGGAGCATGAAGTTTGATTGGGTTTGGTTACTTTATTCATTATATGAAGAAAGTTGCCAAGGAGGAGAAACTAAGGAAAAGGAAATCAAAGGCCTTACCTTAGGATTGATGATTGAGACCTCTTTGAATCACTTGGAAGTTCCCGATCTTGAATCGAGAATATTAATCGCCTAGTATACAAGAAGGAAATTAATTATGCTATTCCTGGTCTAGATGATGATGAAGAGGTTTTCAAGAGGCCTTAGTGATGATAATGATGGAGATGATGGTGATCTGGTGGTGAGTGAGCGGGTTCAAAGCAAACTAAGAAGATTTCTATCAAACCTCTTTGCACAAAAAGGCTGCTAAGAAAAGAAAGACTGGAGCCACAAGGAAGATAATCAAGTGTTAAAGCCTTCAAAGAAAACAAGAAAGGAAACAAAGACAGATCGAGAGTTGAGGGTCAAGTGGAGGTTATTGACCTCTCGCAGAGCTACAAATAAAGCTCATTCTTTGAAATTTTTAGAGAACAACAGTAGGAAGCTAGTAGAAAAAGAAAATTGACTAGAAAGATGATGATGATGAACCCTCTCCAAGAGGATGAAGGAAGTTGCCAAAAAGAAGAAATATGGCAAGGGAAAGAGTTGAAAAACTTGGAAGCTCAAAGAATCCAAGAGGAAGCACCGCAGAAGAAGAAGAAGAAGAGGCTATTGAGGTGAGCCCTTAACTATCATTCCACCTGTAGAATCGGTGACTCCTCAAATGAAGAAGTGATCAAGTCTATCGATCTTTGGACAAAGTTGTTGTTGAGCAACTTTGTAGAGGATATCTGTGCAGCTTCATCGACCACGAGCCTGCTTGTAGTATCCATGAAGAAACTGACAAAGAAACCACCGAACTTGAACTCGCTTTGTGGTAGTTGAAGAAGTAGTTGAAGACTTAGTTGAAGACCCTGCAAGTGTGGCAAGAACTCAGGGGGAAGAAGCCATCTGTTAACCCCCTTGATGAGCATGTAAGTCGGGGGAATCAAGTGTTGTGCTGAGATGGAAGTAGTATGCACAAATTTACAATCACAAAGAACTCTACCGACTTCCGGACATCCGTTGAAGAAATCAATCAACTTGTTGGAACCTTTGGAGGTCAACAAGGTAGTGGAGTTGCTCCCAGGAGATCCTTCATGCCATTTGAAAGGCATGTGAAGCAAAAGAAGAAAACAGAGGAGTTTGTAGATCCCAAACTTCAGCAAATTGCTGACTAATTTCAGTGGAAGTTTGGTTTTTACAAAAGACAAAAGCCATTTCTTTGTACTAATGATGATTTTGAAGAATGGGCTTTTGACAAGTTGGGAGTGGAAAACTTGCTGGATCTGATTGATACAACCTTGCTGCAATCAAGACTGATGGATTTGTTTGATGAGCAACAGAAGGAGGAAGGTATCAAGTTTAGAGATCCAAGAGATGGAGATGATGATTCTTCCTCATCATCGACAGATAGAGGAGATTTTCCTCCTGGACCAGGAGAATCAAGTGGGGGTGCACTAACAAATGAACCC
Organism: Gentiana macrophylla; assembly: GCA_026214975.1. NCBI lineage: Eukaryota > Viridiplantae > Streptophyta > Magnoliopsida > Gentianales > Gentianaceae > Gentiana > Gentiana macrophylla. Next base: position 65,874,445 of record CM047816.1, on the reverse strand, counting down.
ACCAGTAAAAGCAGTCCATCGATCTTTGGTAAGTCTACTAAGGGCCAAAGAGATTAGAGATGGATGAGGATCTACAGGATCTCACCATGGATGATCTGGAAGCATTAATCACCGAGGAATTACATTGAGTCTTTGGTAGGTCGATTGATGAATCTGCTACATTTTTTGTCAGAGCCTCTTGCAACAACATGAGGTTGAGCAGTGAGGATTTTGATGGAGAGAAAATTATTGATCACAATGAACCAAGTGCCAGCTCAGAAGAATCCATTGAATATCAGGATGGATTTGACTTTGAGGGCACTCTTACTAAAACTGCCATCATCCTGCACAAGATTGGTAATCTTTGAAGGATTCCAAGTGGATAATGAGGCTATATTCAATCCACAGGAAGTTGAAGAGGAGTGCAAGTTCTTTGGGGTACAAACAAAGACTGGACAAAGGTTGGAACAGGAGAGTGCACAGCCGAGTCTCAAACAAAGACTGGACAAAGGTTGGAACCAGATTTGGGTTTGGAGAAACCCCTGTTGTAGAAGAGAGGCTGCTTTGTAGTGGAGCTCACGGAGCCAAGGCCATCAGAGGAAGGATAGTCGCAGTCGATGTTGTTGATCAAGAAGAGCAATTCTTTGGACTATGACTACTGATGATGAAGAATTTCAAATTTTTGGAGAAGAAGAAGTTCGTTTGAATAACTTTGCACAAGATCCTATCATGGAAGATATTCTTGGTGCTATGGTTGAGGAAGGACCTCCCTCTGGGGGAGAGATTTGAGTAAAGCAATGGTCATCGATGAGACAACAAGCACAATATAGAGTTGAGGAGCTGCTTTGATGGATCCACCGATAGTAGAATGGGAGTGGAGTGCAGTTGAGGTGTTCAATGAGTTGAGGATCAGTAAGGCATGATATGCACCGATTAAGGACACAATCGATGACAGAAGCAGAGATTTGAAGAATCGATGAAGATGGTGAATGAAAATGCAGACAACTGTTGATACTGCTTGCTTCAAATTTTACGTCCACTCAAAATGCTGTCACTGATATGATGCTAGATGTAAGAGGCATCAAGGTTGGAAACACTGCAAAAGACAAACTTCTGAAAGAACAACTTATTTCTATTCATCAGAAACTTGACAACCTTGCTGCAACATCTGAACCTACTGAGCCTGCTGCTGCACAACAACCTGCTGTGCCTGATCCCAAACTCACTGAAAGGATCAACAGACTGGAGGAGACATTGCAATCCAGGATTACTGCTCTTGATACTAGAACTGGAACTATGGAAGGTCAATTGCATAGAGTGATAGTATCTGCGAGGCTATTCATGGCCTTATATCCCGCTTTTGTTGATGATGTCACTAGCGAGGAAGAGGGCCAATCATTTGCAAAGAAAGGAGGGTGCAAGACTCTTTGCACGTAAGAGATGGACGAGATGATACAAATGCTTTTAGGCAACTCCGCACTGGCAGAGTCCAACTCTTGATGATCTGTTTAGACAAGACAAGAAAGAGTATTACAACAGGAGGAAACCTTATCATGACATGGGGTTTCATGAAGGTCTTAACTCTTTCTTGGGTTTGAAATTTTGGGAAGCAAGAGTCGAGCCTTAAGGGCAAGCAAAGTAAGAAGAAGTAGCAAAGGTGATAAGGTGCTACCTATTACAAAAGCAAAGGACTCACCTGGATGAATTCAAGGAGTCAGATATGAAGTTTGGATTCAGAGTGAATGAAATTAATCTTATCCTCCTGAAGCTTTGAACTGGTGGAAGCAAGTCAATCCCTACATTGATTTTACACCGATTGAAAATGAATGGATGAGGATATGATAGAAGCAGATCGAGCCTATCAAGAAATGTTTGAGAAGGCTAGAAGAGATAGAGAGAAGAGACAATAGATCAAAGATACTTATTATTCTTTATCTTTGTCGCATCTAGTTTCTAATAATCGAACAATGATTATAATGAGAATTGACTGAATTTGTTCTGTTTTTGTGTTTTATCTTTTGCTTTCTTTGATTAGGTGAGGGTAGTGGCATCATCACCAAAAAAGGGAATTGTTGGACTTATTCCTCGGTTTGATGATAAGTGCCATACTAGTCGTTATAGTGCAAAGGCAAAAAGATGTCTAGATTAAAATGTATAGGTTTATTAGAGTTTGATTCATAAATAGGTTTGATCAAACAAGCATCGTGAAGGCTCTTTGGTTGATATCAAAGCAGACCGGTCCAGTCGAGAGGGTAGATAGGTCGATGAGACTAGTCAGGAACTCCTGGCCAAGATCAAGATCAAGGTCGTGAGGGTTCAAACTCAGTAAATGAAGGCTGAGGGTTCAAACTCAGTAAATGAAGGCTAAGGGATCAAACTTAGTATTTAAAGTCAAGGATATGGAATCAGAATTTAGGCAAGTCTGTGATGACCTAAACTGATTACATATTACCTTGTGTAGAAGGTCTAAGTTCCATAAGTTGGATGATGTTTGGAACTTAGTTATAATTAAAATGATGTAATCTAACTACACAAATAAAAGTTAGATAGAAGTAATAATCACCGTGATTGTATTTTATATACTGATTATATGATGATCAATGAGACCGACAGTATCTCAAACAGACTCATGAACTGTTGATGTATTACCTCGATTAATTCAAGATTATCTTGGAAGATTACATGGATAAGGACACCACTACCTCGACTTATCAAGAAAATCAAAGTGAGATTAAAAAGACGTTGGGATGATTCAGGACTTTATCCAATGGACACAAGTCAAAGGGTGGGACATGATCTTTGTCACAAAAAGGATTTCAGCGATGTCGAGTCTTATGAATAAGTGATGAGAATGCAAATCGGATGGGACAAAAACAAGGAACGGTCACATTTGAAATTCAAATACAAGCCACATGCATTCTTGCCTATAAATAGAAGACTTTCAACTCAAGAAAACATGATGAAAATTTGAGAAAACTTTAAGTGATAACACCTGAAATAAAAACACCCCGCCGAACGATCGAGCTTAAACCTCACCGATCCAAAGAAATTTCTTCAAGTGTATTACGTATTCAAGCCGCATCAAGACTACACACTTGAAGACCGCAAGTCTGGCGATTACATTATCCTAATCAAGTGCCGCAATTGAATCATTTATTTGATTCAATCTTTATTTTATAAAGAACTCGCTTGAAGACCTAAGTGAAGCATCCGTTGGGTGTGAAAGATCTGTTGTTTGTGGTGGAGTCAGTGGTGAAGAGGCAATCCTACCCTTCAAAGACCAAAGGAAGACTAAGGAGCAAAGAATCCTACTGCTCCTGGCCAGTTTGTGAAGCCATAGTTATTGGTGAAGGACAAGCAACTTAGGAATCTTTGTAAAAGCTACATCAAAGATCTCTAGTGAATTTCCTCCAACATCACAGGAGAAGAGTGGATCGACGAGGATTACATCACCTGAACCACTATAAAAATCTGCTACTTACTTTATGCATTTACTTTCGCACTCGGTTTATTACACACATCAACTCATCGAATCTAGCAGCAATCGAAATTACACACTTGCACTAATGAGTATCTAATACTTAGTATCATATTTAACAACAAGTAATAAGGCTTAATTTTGATATTATTTCACGCACAAATTCAAAGAATCGAATCGTCAAGTAGACTACGCTCATCAACAAAGCTATCGAGGTCTCAAAGAGACTCATCAAGTATCGCAGATTGAAGTTGCGAGAATTTGTTAACTCCAAAGTTTTAAGTGTTAAGTTTATTCACCCCTCTAAACTTAACCAAAGCCTTTTCAAGGACCAACAATTGGTATCGGAGCAAAGGCTTCGCTCAAGTAATCCTACTTGTTGTGCTTGTGAAAATTCTTTGAAACTTTCTTTCAAGTTACTGATTTTCAAAGACTTGCATCATGGATAACACTCAGTATGCTAGAACTATGCTGATGTGCTCTTTAGATAGATTTGATGAGTATAAACGTCGAATGCAGGCATATCTTGCTGCTACTCATGATGAGATGATGAATGTATTAACTGATGGACCACTGCTACTCATGATGAGATGATGGATGTATTAACTGATGTATTAACTGATGGATGTATTACTGGAGATTCTGACATGAATCACATCATATGTGTATATATTCTAGGTGGGTGTTGTTAATGCCATCAGAATCGATCAACGGTGACACCACGCTGCGAGATACCGCTCAAGTTCATTTGTAATAAGGAATTAGATCCCGAAAAGGCCTGAACAAACAAGTGTGATAATCAATTATTCCAGGTGCAATATGATGTATATAGTCTACAAAGTAAACCAAATAAAGTTAGTGAGGTTTATTTGAAGATTAGAGGCGTCGGTATTGGAAAAACCGCGGCGATGTGAGTGAATAGAGTGTGTTCGTGTTTCGGTTTACTATTTGCTGCTTGGATCATGTTGAATATTGTGTTTATGAAGATGCGCTTAATTGCGGCGGTGGTACTACTATATTATCCAGATGAAGATGGTGATTCGAGCAGCAAAACTCGATGTATCTATTATCTGAATAATAGTTTCGGGGACTGTAAATAATAGTTTTAGGCATGTCGGGGACTGTAGATAATAGTTTTTGTGCTCTGAACTGGTTGATAACCTATCTCTCAGTAATTGAATAGGCTGATGCAGTGTTTGCTGCTAAATTAATCGACTTGTTTGGATAATTGTGTGTTTTGGTTTGCTTAGAAGGGTGTTCTATAGCATTGTTGGGCATGCTACTGAACTATTTCCCTATTGTACAATCCTAATAGATTATAGATGTGTACATCCTATGTTCTCTTGCCTTTCATTTCCTGCTTCATTTAAATCTTGGAACCATTGAATTAAGCCTAAATTGAGTATGATACTGTTTACTGATACTGTGTGCCTTATATGATACTGTTAGTGATATTGTGTGCCTTGTATGAGCCAAATATGATATTGTGTCCCTTGAATTAAGCCTTAAATGAGCCTTATATGAGCCAGATATGTGTGCCTTGAAGTAGTCACTTGAATTAAGCCTTAATGTTTATATGTGTTTGTCTGTTTGGTTTTCTTTTTCCTCCATGTTTTTTCCAGGTATTGTGAAATTGAATCCTTTTTGTTCAACAGCCATGATAAACTAGTTCATCACTGGAAAATGGTTGATTAATTTGAGCTATTTTTTCCTTGCTGTTGAAGGGGAAGATGAATTAAGCCTTATATGAGCCAGATATGTGTGCCTTGAAGTAGTCACTTGAATTAAGCCTTAAATGAGACTGATAGTGATACTGATACTGTGTTAGTGTAAATGCTATGATTAAATTTGGCTTTCAAATACTACGTCGAAAATGTATCAAATAAGGTCTCAAAATGAAGATAACAAAAATATCTGGATTGATCAAGAAAAACCCACTTGAGCCATGCTTTTATTCTCTTCAGTTCAATGTTAGCTTCATGAAATGATGTTTGTAATGGAAGTGATGATGATTTTTTCTTTACTAATAGCACCTCAGCTTCATCATCTTCTTCTTCTTCTTCTTCCATGATTTGAGATATAAAGATAGGATGTAATTTAAAGTTTGTTGACAGCTTATATGTATATATACATATACATATTATGGTTCTACAACTTGTTTAAGCACAAGTGGTCGGATATTTGTGTTATTACATAATTTTTTAATTTCAAAACTCAACATACACGACTCTTGTACAGTGTTAAATGAGTTTTTACTATAACAAAAAGGTACAGATTAGATAAGTGGAGGAGGGATGCAATAGGTGTATGAATATAGTTTAAAGAATCACAGGGAGCTTGGGAATCTCATGACTTGTGCCAAAGTTTTTCTTTCCTTTTTTCTAATTTGAAGAATGACATGAGCCTTATATGAGCCGATATGTGTGTGTCTTCAAGTAGTCTACTTGAATTAAGCCTTAAATGAGATCGACATCGACATCTTGTGTGTTAGTGTAAATGCTGCGATTAAATCCGGCTTTCAAATACTACGTCGAAAAGGTATCAAACGCGGTCTCAAAATGAAGATAAAAAAACATGAACTTTGGTGAAACAATTTTGATGATCGGTGTTCTAAATCAAAAGTTACGGTCGTTTATAAGAAAAAGCGCTCCGGTTAATACAAATATTTTTTCGTCTTTCAAAATATATGTCGGAAGTGTATCGTATTTGAGCTCAAATTAAAAGCAAAAAAAATGAATTTTAGTGAAAAAATTCCGATGATCGGAGTTATAAATCAAAAGTTACGGATGTTTGAAAAAAAAACAAAAAAAAAACAAACCTGAAGCAAATGTTTGTTCATTTTGTAACCTGAAGCAAATGTTTATACGCGCGCGTCCCTTTTAAAGGGTTAGTTTTGTCCGTCTGAAAATGTTTGTCCTTTTTGCAACTAAAAAAAGAAGTGTGTTTTATTTATTCATTTTATAATTAAAAAGGACTTTTCGCTCCATCTCTCTTGTTTTTAAGGGAGGAAAAAAAAAACACTCCCTCGAACTAGGCCTGAGCATGGTTCGGTTTGGGTGGTTTCGGTTCGGATTTTACATATAGTTATTCGGTTTGGTTGACATATTTTACCACCCAAACCAAACCAAAACGATGTCGAACCCAATGGTTTGGTTTAGGTTGGTTTCGGTTTGGATCCGGTTTGGTTTCGGTTTCACAAAGTCTAAACTACACATTATTATAACTTCCAATTTTCAAGTAACTAATATAAAGTAAAAATATATTAAAGGTACATCAGGGCTAATTACTTAATAAAATCAGTGCACACAAGACATTCAAAAGTTACGTAATAACATATAGAAAATGGCTAATTACTAGTTAGTTGTTATTACATATTACAACAACAAATGTACACCATCAGTTCATTGTTGGCCCTAATGCATATAACAAAAATGTACAAAAGTGGCAACTCATGTGCCTAATTAGTACAACATCTAATGTGCTACTACTAGTCTGCTACATCAGCAAATTATAATGAACTTACTAAAATTCAAAGAAAACATCATTAAAACTTACTAAAATTCAAAGGAACTATAGAATTTTCGTACCCTGGATGTTTAATTAGGGTTAGTAATAATGGGTCTTTATATAGGGTAGGTAATTCGGTTCGGTTTCGGTTTGGGTGGTTTTTAATTATGGTTATCCGAACTAGCCCATTTAAATTCGGTTCCAATCCAAACTGATTTGATCGGTTTTTTCTTGGTTTGGTTTATTTCGGTTCGGTTTGGATTGATTTACGGTTCAGATTGATTTTTCGGTTGTTTTTTTCTCAGGCCTACCTCGAACGCTTCTTCTCTTACTGTGCTTTCGCCGCCATTGCAGCCTTTGTTTTCTTTTTTTCTTGGGTGCTCACCATTTCTAAAACGTTCTAAAATTCATTATTATTAAGATATGGGGCACAGTTCAAAGAAAAAGAAGAAGCGCGGCAGTGGCGGGCGTAAAAGTTCTTTGAAGGACGACGGTTCTTTCAGCGCTGAAAACTCGGAACTCATAAATGACGAGCTCACTGCACTGTAAGTGCATTCGTTCATCCCTTCTCAATGCGTTTCTGATTAATTTTGTTCATATAGCATTCCAATTTCGATTTATGTTATATCCTTTTCGTAAAGGTACAAACTTATCTTCATTTAGTATAATCAAGCTTTCACTTTCATATATATTACCTCTTCTTTGATAGGCTGTCTTTATGAGTTACAACAAAACGGAGTTGTGATTTGATATTGTTTCAATATATCTCTTTAACCCGCTTGACATTTTGTCACCTGAATTGCACGTCCAGTGGCTTTTATATTGGAAGGTAGAGTGATGTTGCCTATTCCATTGTCAAGAGTTTTCTATTGATCAAACTTGGAATGAAGCAGGCGATGTCTACTTTACAGAATTTTAGGAAATATATGACTTTCGTTAGGTTGGAGATCGAAAACGAATAATAAAGTGGGCGGCATGAGAATTTCGGGGTTCTCTCTGAATGTTTAATTACCCTAAAATCCAGAAGTAGAGGACTTACATTTCAACATTGTGAATCTAATAACTGGAATAGCCAGTGTTGATATGGTTTATAAGGAAATCTTTTCATTTAGTATGCTTGTTAAGGAGATGAATGTGAATTTTGTCTTTTGTGTGCAAAACCTTTCCAAAGTTACTGCATCTTGCCAATCTTAAAATCACGCAATTATCGCTTATGTTATGTTATTCACGAAAACCATGTTCTCTCTTTGTTTGTATATACTATGTTTATCCATCACCCGCAATAATATTATGAGTTTAAAGTTGATACCTTTATTATGTTTATCGTGATTGAATTTCCAAAGTTTCTTTTAGATTTTTTTTGAAAATCTTTCACTAATTGTGATATTTCTTTTCAACATTTTCCCTCACCTGAATTTGACCTTTTCTTTTGAAGGCAGAGTGATGTTGTCTGCTATAGTATCCTTTTGATTGGTTGCCTCAGGTGGAGTGATGTTGTCTTTTGCTAAATGCTAATGTGTTGGTCACGTAGTCTTGCACATTGCAACTTAAATATGTCACCAACATGAGATATGACTTTCATTAGGTTGGAGATTGAAAAAGATAATGGAGTGGGAACATGAGAAATGTATGTTTCTCAAGGAAAGGCATGTGCATTTGGTCTAATGGTGCAGAACTTTTTAAAATTATTGCTGCTTGTCAATAGTAAAGTTAAGCAATGATCTCTTCCTTATGTAGCTAACCCAAACCATGCTATCACTTTTTGAATGTGCATACTATCTTTGTCCATCAGTTGAGTTCCCTTGAGTTAACTTATGAAGATTGCTCAGTTGCCATTGAAGGATTCTTTTATAGAGAAAATGGATCCTTAAAGTTCTCATACCATGTAGAATTTAGAGAACAAGAGGGTAGAACTAGGAGAAGAAAATAAATTCTTACTATAATAGCTTATCAGGTAGGATAAGAGAGGTATACATTATATAAGAGGCCACCAACGGCTATAAGACCAAGTTGCAAGAGTGCAACAGCTAGTGAACATTAAAATAGATTCACAGCTGAATCCTTAGAGACAAGATTAATTAGGACTAAACCCTTTATTAGGACAAGTAAAGAATCAGAATCACAAGATAATTCAACACTATAGCATAAACATTAAAAGAGATTCTGATATTTCCTTATTTTTGGGTTGGCGCCCCAAACTTATGGTACTTACATTATTTTTCTTTTCATGGAACTTAATGACTTGTAGAATCTCTATTTGGACTCCTAAATTCACTCCAACTACTTGGGCTCTTATTTTAACCCTTATAAGACTCTAATAATACTCATTACACTCTAAACAAATTAGGGGGGTTCTATTGGCGCCCCTTTTACTTCCCGCACCACATTTTGAGTATTTTTTTTTATGAAATCGCAACATTACTTCCGACATCACACATGTCACTGACGTTCCTATGAACGTCACTACCACCGACGTTCCTTTTGTACAAGGAACATCAGTGCCATTGACGTTACTCACCATTGTCCCTAGTTCGTAAAAAAAAACGTCACTGCCACTGACATTTTGTAGAGGAAGTAACGTCAATAGCAATGACATTCTTTTTCACGAAAAATAATCGTGGTTTTCAAAGTAATTTTTTGGGTGTGCTAAAGCACCTGTGTGGCTGGAAGTAAAACTAGGTGCCAATCGAACCCCTGAAATTAAACAGAAAGACCATAGGCCCATCAAGAATCAAACCTCATGCCATTTCTAGTATGTACCCCAAATTGCTTGAAATTGATGAATTGAGGACTCTAATTGCTTCGCCTTGACCCACTTGATAATTTGAAGCCCGATGTACTTAATTTTTGCGCCTTGGATGAGATTGCCATTCCATGGAACGAATGGAGCTTGTATATATATATGTATGTATGTATGTATGTATGTATGTGTGTGTGTGTGTGTATATATATATTAATATTTTTTATTTCTTTCTTTCTTGAGCTTGACTTGATGCTATCTGTCTGAAAAGGTGTGCCATTTTTCAAGAAGACTGTAAAGTTGTTTCCGAATCACCTCCTCAAGTTTCTATCAAACTCAGGTTGTTTTTGTTATGGTCTCTCAAATCTTGAATTTCCATTTGTTCCTGTTATATCTTAAATGGTTTCATGTATGAAATTCTAGGCCATACTCAAAGGATACAGGCTATGAAAATTCAGATATTTCTGCCTTCCTTTCAATTAGGTTTGTGATCCCATCAGAAGTGATGTCATCTTGTGTTGATTGCGTTTTTATTTAGAAATTAATGAAGTTTGATGCTTCCCATCTTAAAACTGGTTTTTTCAGGTTCTTGCCAGGATACCCAAGCAAATGCCCAAAAATGCAGATACTACCGGAAAAGGGTTTGTCTGAAGTTGATGCTGATAAACTCCTATCTTTGCTTCTTGATCAGGTGTCCATTAGCTGCTATATTAACTGAGTTCTAAGTTTGTTTCTGTAATTTGTATTATCACTGAGTTTTTTAGCTAGCAGGGCTGCACTTATTTCTTTGGTCGGGAGCTGTCTGCACTTGTTATCCGATAGTTTATTTGCGAATAAATGTGGGTTAGTTTGTGTAGAATTATATGAGTTATGAGGAATGTGTTTAGGCCTCTTAATCTTCTCTATTACGGCTTGTAATTAGTCCTTTAAGTCTGTTTTCTTAAGAGGATTAGTTGTGCTCTAATCCTAGCTGTTTTTACTGTTCATAGCCGTTGCTAACGTGCAACGTGGCAATTTTAGCCGTTGTAAGTGTTTAGGACTCTTATCTCACTCGATAAGGTATTTGAATAAAACTTCTTATTTTGTAGCTCTAAATCTCTCTTCTTCATCATGGTATCAGAGCTTTAAGCTCCTCTCAAGTTTTATTCAAAATCTTACAGATAAATAGCAATGTAAGAAGAGTTTATTGCTAGTAAACTTCTACACTTATTACACCTATTTATAGAAAGACACCAAGCCATTCTAAGATTAAACTCCAATGGCTATAAACGGCTATATATTTAAAATAATATAAAGCCATAAACTAAAAAGATAAAGCAGAAAAACAGTTTAATACACTAGGATTAAAGATGATCCTAGGATTAGTTACAAAGAACGACTTAGGAGAATAATAAAGATGAACAGTACAATGAATAGTAAATCCTGTACAGTGTCATCTTTCCATACTCCCCTTCAAGCTTGGTTGGAAGTCATCAATGAGACCAAGCTTGCTGATACAGAACTGGAAAGAAAGCCATGGGTAGACCTTTGGTGAAGACATTAACCACTTGTTTTTTGGTTGGGACATAGATAAGGCATATACTTCCATCATCCAGCTTCTCTCTAATAAAATGCTCGTCTATCTCAATGTTGGAAACAGCTGTCCTACTCAGTATTTGGCATTTTAGTATTTTGTTTATTTAATGCGTGTAACACCTAAGAATAAATTGTTAGGTGTTTGTTATTTATTTAAATAAGATTAGAAGAATAAATGTTTGTTAGGAGTTTGAATTATGATGGAGTTAAGATAAGATAAAAGTTGTGTTCTTATCTAACTCTAGTGCCTAAGTGTATATCATATCAATAAAATAAAAAGTATTTCCTTATGAAATCCTATATGGGTTCATAGCCATGATCCTCGAATTTAGTCGATCATGAATTAGAGAACAGTAGCCATGGCTGGAGAAAGGTCATCTACCTCCTCCGGTGCCATATCCGGTGGTTCCGGCATAGGAGTAACTGGGAATGATGACAACCAATTACTACTCATCATCCATGCTACTCACCTCCCGTAAGCATAATGGAAAAAACTATTTAGAATGGTCCCAAGCCATTCAATTGGAAGTTGATGGAAGAGGTAAATTTGGTTACCTAACTGGGGAAACCAAGGCACCAGATGAGACAGATCCTAAACGAAGGCAGTGGAAGTCTGAGAATTCTTTGGTCAAGGCATGGCTGATAAATGCCGTGGAACCAAGTATAGCCAGACCCCACATGTTTTTACCTGTAGCAAAAGACATGCGGGATGCCATCAAGGAAATGTATTATGATGTGGTGAACTCATCCCAGATTTATGAACTCAAAACCAGATTCTGGAAAATCAAGTAGGACGGCAGGGATGTGACTTGCTTCTACAATGAAGTGGTCTCCTTATGGCAAGAGCTGGACCTGTGCTATAGTGAAACATGGGAGTGCCCAGCTGATAGTTCCAAGTTCCAGAAAGCGAGGAAAGAAAGCCGGGTTCTGGGAAGAAAGCCTCTCCCATCTCTTAAAGAGACACTCAGAAGTTAGGAGGGAAGAAGGTAGAATAAAGGTGATGGGCAAGCATACCGCAACTGATGGGGAAGGCTCAACTTTGGCAGTAAACATAAATGAAGGGAAAAATCCCAGCAAGACTAAGCCAAAATGTGAACATTGTAAGAAATTGGTCCATAGCAAGGACACCTGCTGGGATATCCATGAGAAACCAGCATGGAGAAACAAGGGAGCAGCAGGTCAGAAAGGAGAAGGGGGAAGGCACACTAGGTCTCATCTGAAGCTGGGACATCACCTTTTACGCAGGAGCATCTAGAGCACCTGCACAAAATCCAAAAGATCCAACCATCCACACCAAGCCCTACATCAAACAGCCCTTTTGTAGACTCAGGTAATGCAGCTCTCCTTAGCTCTAAACAAGTGGTTTCCTGGGTCATAGACTCAGGAGCCACAGATCATATGACTAGCATCACTGAAATTTTCTCCACCTACATACCTCTCTCTGGAAATCAGAAGATCAGGTTAGCAGATGGATCCTTAACTCCTATTGTAGGAAAGGGATCCATCCCCCATTACCTCACATACAACACTCAAAAATGTTTTTCATGTACCTAAACTTGCCTATAACTTGTTATCTGTTAAAAGACTAACATTGGACAGGGACTGCACTATTGTTTTTTCTGAAGATAAATGCTTGTTTCAGGACAAGGAATCCAAGATGATGATTGGCAAATCTAGGAGTGTGGAAGACCTCTATGTTTTGGACCAAGAACTCTGCCTAGATAGTTTTCATGTTTTAAAAGTTCAATGTAATTCTGTTTCAAGTGTGCATCATAATAAGATCCTTCTTTGGCATGCCAGATTAGGACACCCTAGTTTGTCCTATGAAACATTTGTGTCCGCAGTTGTTTATCAATAAATGTGTTGATTCTTTAAATTGTGAAGTCTGTGAATTTACAAAATTTACTAGAAAACCATACCCCATTCGACCCTATAAACCATCAGCACCATTTTGTATAATACACAATGACATATGGGGCCCTCTAGGACAAAAACCCTAACTAATAAAAGATGGTTTATCTCCTTTATTGATGATCACACTAGGATCACCTGGGTCTACTTGTTAAAAGAAAAATCAGAAGCAGAAAAAGTATTTAAAAACTTTTATCTCTTTACACAAAACCAGTTCCAAACACACATCCCAAAGAAAACACACTTTGGATCTGCTGGAGGAAACTGATATGATAGATGCAAAGCCTGCCCGCACACCAATGGAGTTCAATCTAAAGCTAGGGGAAGATAATGGAGAAGCTCCTGTTAACAGAGAAAGGTTTCAGAGGCTGGTGGGGAGACTAATATATCTATCCCACACTAGACTAGACATTGCATATTCCGTCAGCTCCATCACTCACTATATGCACTCTCCAACCCAGAAACATCTTGATGCAGCCCACATAATACTTATGTTTCTAAAAGATGCCCTAGGGAAGGGATTGCACTTTCAAAAAAACAGATAAAAGAGGGATAGAAGCCTACCCAGATGCTGACGGGGGAAGCTGTGTGAAGAACATAAGGTCTGTGACAGGGTACTGCACCTTTGTTTGGGGCAATATGGTTACCTGGAGGAGCAAAATTACCGAATGTGGTTTCGAGAACTCAGAGCCATGGCTCAAGGCATATGTGAAGAAATGTGACTTAAAAGAGTGTTGCAAGACCTAAAAGTTCAGTGTAGTCTACTTATGAAGTTGTACTGTGATAACAAGGGAGCAATTGACATAGTCAATGACCCTATCCAGCATGCCAGGACAAAGCATGTGGACATTGACAGGCACTTTGTGAAAGAAAAGATGGAAGAGGAATTCTCTGCATCCCATTTCTGCCTTCTCCAAGACAGATAACTGATGGCCTAACTAAGGCACTGGTGAAAGCAGACTTCCAGAAGTTTGTCAACAAGTTGGGGATGAAGGACATTCATGCACCAACTTGAGGGGGGTGTTGGAAAGTGACAGCTGTCCTACTCAATATTTGGCATTTTAGTATTATATTATTTAGTTTATTTAATGTGTGTAACACCTAAGAATAAATTGTTAGGTGTTTGTTATTTATTTAAATAAGATTAGAAGAATAAATGTTTGTCAGGAGTTTGAATTATGATGGAGTTCAGATAAGATAAGAGTTCTGTTCTTATCTAACTCTAGTGCCTGAGTGTATATAAAGGAATCCTACACTCAATGTCTAGTCCTGTCATGCTGGACAGGATTATTAGCTATGTCAATAGCTGATTTGCTGTCACTATAGAGTTTCATAGGTTGATTGATACTTTGCTTCAGCTCTAAGAGAACTCTTCTGATCCATAGAAGCTCACAAATGACAAGGGCCACATCTATGAATTCTGATTCTGCACTGCTTGCTTCTTACTTCTCCATGACATAAGATTTTCACCAATAAAGATGCACCATCCTGATGTAGACCTTCTGTCAACTTTTGATCCTGCCCAGTCAACATCCACATACCCTTCAATGGTCACTCTTGAGTCTGATTTGAATAGGATACTCTTCCCAGGACTTTCTTTTAGGAACTGCAAAATCCTTATGGTATTAGAGCCAGAGTAAACACAAATCAAAACCCTAATAGTTCAAAACCTTAATTCACAATGACGTCTTCTGCCTCTAGCCTATACAATCCAATTCAGTCACGAAATACTGCTGTGACTAAGGCCTCGTTTGAAACTCATAATCGTACATTGTAAATCACTACCATCAAACTAAATGGTAGAATTTTCTGCATTGGTCCCAATCAGTGAAATTGTTCATCACTGGAGGAGACAAATTAGGGTATTAACATTTACGTTTAAGTCCCCAACCTCTATGGAACATGATGCTTATCAGACTTGGATTAATGAAATTGCAATGATTATGGGATGTCTAATCAATTTGATGGACTCTGAAATAGGTCAGATCTAGATCTACCTATTTCTTCCAACAACTAAAAAAGTCTGGCTTGTACTGGTTGCTACTGATTCTAACAGGGGTAACACTGCACATGATTTTGCTTTGAAGACAACTCTCAGGATGTAGCACAGTACTTCAATAGGCTTAAAACCTTATGGCAAGAGTTGGACCAATTGACCTCACACAGTGGGAGTGTCCTAATGATGCTGTTCACTACAAACTGGTAGAAAAGGATAGGATCTATGAGTTCCTTGGAGACCTATCCGGTACCTTCGAGGCAGCTGGTGAAAGAATTGTAGGTATTGACCCTCTGCCTTCACTATTGGATATCTTCTCTAACATACGAAGAGAAGAGAGTAGGCAGGGGCCGTGATTCTCACTCAGGGTGTTGTCACAAGAAAAAGGCTACTCTCTGGTGTGACTATTGTAATGAACCTCGGCATACAAGGGACACTTGTTGGTCCCTACATGGCAAGCCTGGCCATCTCCAAGGGAAGAGTGCGCCACCAAAATATTAAGCCAATATCAAGGCAGCAGGATCCGCAGAGGGTGCAATCGGTTTCTATTTTCTATTCAGGGGGAGATCAACAATCAGGAAGCATGTTGTTCTGCAAGGAACAACTGGAACAACTTCAGCAAGTGTTCAAACTGAATGCCACACATTCTGGTACATCTACAACTTTAACTCCGTCAACTGAAGGTAACATCCCTTGGATCATTGAAAGCGACCAAAGTGACTGATTATGCGAGAAGCCACATACGGAATTAAGATACCCCTACTTTAGGGGAAGAGTGAGTACAGCGATAAAATGATATCTTTAGGAAAATGCAAAACGCGCTGAAGAGCAAAGGCGGACGAAAGGTTCGAATGTTTAGTTTCTCGAGAATTCATTAATTTTGTATTGGACCTTCCTCAATTTTTTTTTTTTTTTTGTATTGGACCAGTGTTACATTTTATCTTTGTCATTTGATAAGGGTAAAGAAGATAAACTTAACTTATTTAGCTTCTCACAGATAATGAGCTATGCTTGAGGATGACTAGAACACCAGCTCTTGCTGAAACTTGATGGAATCCAACGCCGCACTCTCTCCTAAGACAATTCCATATTCTGCACTAGCAAAATCTTCAAAAGATTTATTTTCCCACATTTTCAGGAACAATACTGTTGGAAAGTAAATTGTATTGTGTATATAATTAGTAGTTAGTTTTTATTTATTTATTATGTAATACTGCCGCGTATATTAAAAAATATATGTAGGGGTATTCTTGGGTATCCTAGTTAGTAAGAGGGTTAATGGGTAAATGCCTAAAACCCTAAGTCGGCTAGGATTACTTGGAGAAGGGGTTTCATTGTGTTATAAATTGCCAGCATGTGATGAGGAATAATACACAGAAGTTTTTCCCTAAATTCTAACATGGTATCAGAGCCCTAGATTCGGGAAAAATCCTAAATTCCAGCCGATCAAGCAGCCCACAGCTGCCTCTGAAAAAGATCAGCAGAACAGCGGAGCAGCTTCTAAAAATCTGCGGAGCAGCCTCTGAAAAATCTACGGATCAGCCACCAACTAGTGCTGCCATGTCGACGCAAAGCACAGCCACCAGCGGCGGCGATACACCAACCCCAGGTGATGCCGAAACACAGCAGAGCAGCGGAACCATTATTCTACCGGCAACCAGGCGGTTGAACGGGAAGAATTATCTGGAATGGGCGCAAACTGTGAAATTGGTGATCAATGGGAGGGGAAAATTAGGCTATATAACTGGTAAAGGTGCTGTTCCGTCGCCGGAAGATCCTAAATATGAGACCTGGAATACCGAAAACTCCCTTGTCATGGTGTGGCTCATAAACGCGATGGAGCCAAAAGTGGCCAGGCCCAACATATTCCTTCCAACGGCTAAAGACATATGGGAGGCAGTTAAGGAGATGTATTCAGATCTTGAAAATTTGTCTCAAATCTATGAGTTAAAGACGAAGTTATGGAACCTCAAGCAAGAGTCAAAGGATGTCACATCCTACTACAACGAAATCGTGGCTCTATGGCAGGAATTGGATATGTGCCATGTTGATAAGTGGACGTGTTCTAATGACTCGGTGAAATTCCAGAAAAGAGAAGAGAATGAACGGGTGTATTCCTTCTTGGCGGGCCTTTCACAAACCCTTGATGAGGTCAAGGGGAGAATTCTTGGAAGAAAGCCCCTACCATCATTAAGAGAAGTTTTTTTTGAAGTTCGTAGAGAAGAAGGAAGGAAGAGGGTGATGCATAAAGAGTACCAACATGAGCCAGAGGGGTCGGCCCTAGCAGTTATCAAGGGAGAAGCCTTGAAAAAAACAGTAAGCCAAAGATCAAGTGTGAACACCGCAAAAAAAAAGGGCATGCCAAAGACATGCTGGGAAATCTTTCGCAAACCGGAATGGAAGGTTAAACAACTGGAAGCAACCAAGGGTGAGTCTAGGCACGTCAATCAGGTTAGTTCCGATCAAGGGTCATCATCTCAGACAAGACTGCAGGGCTTCACCAAGGAACAATTATTGCAGTTGAGTAAATTCCTAAACTCACAACTTGCGTCTAACAAAAATACCACTTGCTCCTATGTCGACTCAGGTAAACACTCATATCTTTCTCATCTTGAAACCAGTGAGTAAATATGTTGGGTTGTTGATTCTGGGGCAACAGATCATATGACCGGACTCTTGCTCCTTGTGAAACAGAAAGATGGAACCTGGAGATGTTGTGTGGGTTACTCAAGTTTGAATGACTTGATTGTGAAGGATTTCTACCATGTTCCCCTAATTGATGAATTGTTGGATGAGTTAAGGAGT
Source organism: Gentiana macrophylla (assembly GCA_026214975.1). Taxonomy (NCBI): domain Eukaryota; kingdom Viridiplantae; phylum Streptophyta; class Magnoliopsida; order Gentianales; family Gentianaceae; genus Gentiana; species Gentiana macrophylla. The sequence continues at coordinate 65,856,454 of CM047816.1, read as the reverse complement.
TATAGGGTATTTTGTAAAATAGACTTGTCTGGATTCCAGCAGATTCTGATGAATGAAGATGATGTCTAGAAGACTGTCAAGTCTGTCATCATGACCAATTTGAATTCAAAGTGATGCCATAGAAGTATGAAAGAGATGTTGAGACCTTACTCGAGGAAGTTTGTGCTGGTATTTTTTGACAATGTCTTAATCTTCAACCCTGACATGGATTTCCACATACAACATCTCAAAATGGTTCTAGAAGTTTTGATGAAGAACCAATACTATGCTAAATTGTCCAAATGCTCTTTCGGACAAACAAAGTTGGAATACTTGGTTCATATCATACATGAGGGTGAAGAGCATGCTGACCCAAGCAAGATTCAATCTGTCAAATTGGCCCAACCCTATAATCTGACTGAGCCGAGAGGGTTTTCGGGCTTAACATGTTTCTTCATGAGATTTGTGCCTCATTATAGTATTATTGCTATACTCTTGAATGACCTACTCAAGAAATTTTGGATTTTGAGGGTCACGGAAACATTCTAGAAACTAAAGGAGGCCATGTGCAAATCATCATTACTTGCCTTAATAGATTTTGGAATTCCATTTTGCATTGATACATATGCATGTGGCAAAGGCTTAGGGGTTATTTTACAGCAAAACAAGAAACATGTGCTTATCTAAGCAAGTCCTTCAACTCTAAGAAGATGGGATTGTTCATCAACGAGAAGGAACTCCTAGCAGTCCTCAAGGCAGTAACCAAATGAAAGCCATATATTGAAGGTAGGCCATTTGTCAACTGGTCAACAAAGACAAATCTTCATTATATACCACCAATAAAATACATGATTTTATGACTAAAATATAGATATAATATTAAAATGTATTTTAAAAATAATACACTAACTGAACACGTGCGAAGCACGTGCATTTTGCTAGTATTAAAAAATATATGTAGGGGTATTTTCGGGTTTCCTAGTTAGCAAGAGGGTTAATGGGTAAATGCCTAAAACCCTAAGTCGGCTAGGATTACTTGGAGAAGGGGTTTCAATGTGTTATAAATTGCCAGTAAGTGTTGAGGAATAACTAGTAGTTATAATTACTTGGAATAACTAGGGGTATTGTGTATATAATTAGTAGTTAGTTTTTATTTATTTATTATGTAATACTGCCGCATATATTAAAAAATATATGTAGGGGTATTTTTGGGTATCCTAGTTAGTAAGAGGGAGGGTTAATGGGTAAATGCCTAAAACCCTAAGTCGGCTAGGATTACTTGGAGAATGGGTTTCAATGTGTTATAAATTGCCAGCATGTGCTGAGGAATAATACACAGAAGTTTTTCCCTAAATTCTAACAAATACTATTTTAATAGTCAGAAAATTTTATCGATAGAAATGTGACAATACAATGGGGACAGCTAAGTAACAGATATTTATGAGATTTTCTGGAATTGTGGCATGGCAAGTAGTCAGTGTACTTATATCCCACTCATACTATCAAAAGTAATTATCCTTTGATAGCATGCCAATCCCAAAGCTATAGCATAATCACTCTCCAGAATAACACTTTCAGGATCTGTATCTATCTGACTTCTAGAGGTTGTGTTTGATTGGGACCATTTGGTGTTCCGAGGCGGATCTGACTAATTTGCGTTTAATGCATCCACCCCCCAAAGAGATCCAGCAATTAGAATTCAATGGCCTGATTTAGTTTATTGATAGATAGATAGATATGGAAACCATTTGTCATCACTCCATCTTTTGCCAGTTTTACCAACAAAGATCAGCCTTATCTTTGTTTCCCCCCCCTCAACTAAGAGGATGTACTCTTATTCTATGTTAATTACATACATATACTGTTGCAGTACGTTTCATCACACCCTATTAAAACATATTCAAAGATGTCATCAGAAAATGTCATGTAGAAATTAAGAGAGAGAGAGAGGAAAAATTTTATTCTCTTAGAAACACTTATCGGGTAATGATAAGTGTGATTTACACTTTATAGAAAGAGCCATAACGGCTAGAAAAGCAAGTTGCAACAGCAACGGCTATGAACAGTGGAAACTGTTCAGAAACAACAATAACTAGTAATAAACTAGGACAGAGATTAACTAATGCTAAAAAATGGAAAAAACATTAATTAAATATTAACAACACCATAATTCAACACTCCCCCTCAAGGTTGGTTGTAGATATCAATGCAGCCAAGCTTGTGATGAAGGTGTTGAAACACTTGATTGGAAACAGCTTTTGTAAGTAGATCAGCAGTTTGATCTTTGGAGGCCACATGAACAAGAGAGATTTCCCCATTATCCACCTTTTCTCTTATAAAATGCCTGTCAATCTCAACATGCTTTGTTTTGTCATGTTGAGTGGGATTTTCCGCAATACAGAGAGTGGATATGTTATCACAGAGGAGTTGTATAGGACTGGAATTAGGTAACCTTAGGTCAGCCATAAGTCTTCTAATCCATATCCCTTCACAAATTCCCAAAGCAAGTGCTCTGAGCTCAGATTCAGCACTGCTTCTGGATACAACATGTTGTTTCTTGCTCCTCCATGTCACAAGATTCCCCCACACATAGGTGCAATAGCCAGAAGTTGACCTCATGTCAGAGGTGGATCCACCATAGTCAGCATCAGTGAAAATTTGAACATCTCTGGAAGGATTCTTCTTGATATGGATGCCTTGCCCAGGGCTCTTCTTCAGGAATCTCAAGATCCTTTCCACAGCCTGCATATGCTTCTCAGTGGGATTGTGCATAAAATGGCTCACCAATCCTACAGCAAAACATATATCAGGTCGAGTATGAGTGATGAGATATATGAGCTTTCCAACAAGTCTCTGATATCTCCCTTTGTCAACAAGGGGACTATCAGTTTCTTTCCCAAGTTTTAAACTTGGTTCAACAGGGGTATTTGCTGGCTTACAGCCAAGCATACCTGTTTCTTTTAAGAGATCTAAAGTGTATTTCCTTTGGGAGACAGAAATACCCTCGCAATTCTCGTAATTTCCATCCCTAAGAAGTACCTTAGATCCCCTAAATCTTTGATTTCAAATTCTTTTGCAAGAGATTCCTTTATTCCTTTTATTTCATCAAGATCATTCCCAGTTAGAATAATGTCATCCACATAAACTACTAGGATGGTCAAATTCCCAGGTTTAGTGGTCTTTGTGAATAGAGTATGATCAGCATGACTTTGATTGAAGCCCTGATTGGTGATAAACTTAGAAAATCTCCCAAACCAAGCCCTTGGGGATTGTTTGAGGCCATAGAGAGATTTTTTTAGTTTACACACATCACCCTTGTTTCCTAGGTTCTCAAACCTGTGAGGATGTGCATATAAACATCCTCTTCAAGATCCCCATTAAGAAAGGCATTCTTAATGTCAAGTTGAGTTAGATTCCAGTCCATATTAACTGCAATACTCAATGTAACTCTAATAGTATTCAGCTTTTGCCCTTTGGAGCAAAGGTTTCATGATAATCAATTCCATAGGATTGAGTGAAACCTTTGCTACCAAATTTTGCCTTGTATCTGCTCAGTGGAACCATCAAGATTACACTTTATGGTGAATATCCACTTACACCCCAATCTGAGTATTTCCAATGGGAGTTGAGTGATATCCCAAGTATTATTTTTGTGCAAGGCACTCATTTCTTCTTCCAGAGTCGCCTCCATTTAGGACTAGTAATGGCTTCATGAACATTTTTGGAATCGGATTGCATCCAAATTTCCTATAAAACCATCTCTTTGGAAGTAAGGTTGTGATAGGATAGAAAGTTGTAAATAGGATGGGAGGTACTGCCTCACCCCTTTCTCACAAAGAATGGGTTGATCATTGTCATCACTTATTTGTTTAGAGCTTTTGTAAGATGTCGATTCTTGATTCTCATTTGTCATTGGTACTATCAAGACTTTGATATTCACCCTATTTTCATAGTCATCGAGTCCCGACTTTCGTAACTATAACTTGGTCTCAAATATCACAATTGGGTTTTGTGATGTGGCTTTTCTTTTCTTGAATACACAATGATAGGAGGTGATTCATGAGGGTCACCAGATACATCATGTATACTCCTCGATCGATTCTCGAGTGGTCTCAAGAGTTTTTGTGTTGTTCACAGATCACCGAGATTTTCAAGTGTCCCATGATTGATAAAAGTTATGAAAGTTCTCCCCGAACATCTTGACCAAAGTAGGAGTTTCTTCCATAAAAGTCACATCTTTGGTGTTGAAGAATTTTCTCGGTGGTTGGATGTAAGCATTTGTATCCTTGTTGGGAGGTGAATACCCAACAAAGACACATTTGATTGCCCTAGATCAAGTTTCCCTCTGTTATGGGAATGAATGTGAACAAAGCGGTGTGCTCTCAAACACCTTGAAGGAATAGAACTCATAAGATGAGTGTTAGGATAAGAATCCTTTAGGACTTGAATAGTGTCCCAAATTCTTAACTCTGAAGGCATTCTATTTATGAGGTAAGTGGGTGTGAGGACAACCTCTCCCATAAGTACTTAGGTACTTTCATAGTGAACATTATGCTCCCGGCCACATCTGTAAGATGTCTATTTTTCCTTTCACCACCCCATTTTGTTGGGGTGTATCCACACAGTACTAAGATGAATAATCCCTTTTCGTAAAAGAATGAGGTGAGACTCTTTTCAAAATATTCCTTACCATTATCGATTTTGAGAACTTTAATTTCAAATCCCAAACCGATTTTTGATCATGGTGAAGAAATTTTCGAAAATGGATCCAACTTCGACTTTTCCTTTAAAAGGAATAGCCAAGTTACCTCGCTATGGTCATCAATAAAACCGACAAACCATCTTTTTCGTTGATGGTTTTTTTCTTTGAAGGTCCTCAAATGTCACCTTTGTGAAACAAAGGCAAATGGTCGAGATGGTTTATGAGAAATTTTTGGAAACACAGATCTCACATGTTTAGATAATTCACAAGTGTCACAATGAAGAGAATCAACATTTATTCCTTTAAAAACATCAGGATACAACTTCTTTAAGTACAAGAAATTAGGATGACCTAATCTATAATGAAGAAGCATAATATTATTATTACTACAGAACATGTTAGGTCTACAAATACTAGACAGACCCTTGGAAATGTCTTCAAAGAATATGCTACATTGATTCGTCTTGAAAACAAACAAGCCTGAAATGCCTTCAGCACTGCCAATCTCCTCCATAGAGTTCAAACCCTGAAATTTGCACCCATTAGCATGAAAGATCACAGAGCAATTAGAGTCTTTAATGAACCTACTCACAGACAGTAAGTTGCAGTGAAGATTAGGCACATAAAGAACATCCCTCAGGGTGATATTATCATTCAAGGGAATTGTACCAATTCCAGAGACTTGAGATATAGTACCATCAGCAATTTTTACATTATGTGGTTGTTTGCATTCAGTTAGATTGGTGAAGAGGCTGGGGTTTCCAGTCATATGATTGGAAGCCCCAGAATCAACAATCCAGACCTTTTCCAGGATGTGATTACCAGAGTAGGCATTAAAACACAGACCTGTATTAGCAATGGAAGTGGAGCCTTGAGGAGCATTTGTCTGTGGATTTTGAGCAGACAGAAGTCTCTTTAAGGCTTCAATCTGCTCTGTGCTAAAAATCCCTTCAGACTTTTTGTCCTCAATAGTGGCTAACCTCCCAAAGCTTTCAGGTGTCTGGTTGTGCCTAGCAGGTTTCCAGTTGGCAGGCTTGCCATGGATCTTCCAACAGGTTTCTTTTGTGTGCCCAGTTCTTTTGCAATGCTCACAGAAAGGCCTGTTACCCTTCTGTTTTTGAGCAGCATTAGGAACTGCCTTGGTGAAAAGAGCACTACTTTCAGTAGTGGAAGAGCTAGTAGTGTTCTCATTCATCATGAGCCTTTTTCTACTTTCCTCATGTTTAATATCAGCAAAGACCATTTTTATGGATGGAAGAGGTTTTGAGCTCAAGACTCTGCCTCTAACATCATCAAGGTTGGAATTTAGACCCATAAGGAACTTAAAGATCCTTCTCTGATCTTTCAAGGACTTGTAGGTTTTAGCATCATTAGCATTGTGCCACTTTATGCTCTCACAATTGTCAATCTGCTGCCAAGATCTAGACAGGAGATTATAGTATTCAGTAACACTTAAATCTCCCTGTTTCATATCTTGCAGTTTTGCCTCAATTTCATACATCTCAGAAGTATTATCCTTCTTTGAGTATAAATCGAGGCTTGCACCAAATTTCCTCAAAGATAAGGAGGATGAAGTTTTCAGCAGTAGCTGTGGTCATAGACCCTAGCAGAATAGACATCACAAGGCTGTTTTCCACCCTCCACTTTTTGTAGGTGGCATCTCCAGCATCTGGTGCCTTGCTTTCCCCAGTTAGGTACTCCTCCTTTCCTCTTCCAGTTATAAGAAGATGAATGGATTTGGACCACTGTAGGTAATTATCACCATTGAGCTTGTGAGTAGGAAGTGGCATAAGTGAGGGTTCAGAAGTCCAGGAAGAGGTATTTGAATTTCCTTCTTCCCTTGAGTTTACTTCCGAAGAGTGCTCAGCAGCCATTTAAAGAAGAGAATATAATTTTTTCAGAAGATCGAGCCTGGCTCCGATACCATGTAGAAATTAAGAGAGAGAGAGAGGAAAAATTTTATTCTCTTAGAAACACTTATCGGGTAATGATAAGTGTGATTTACACTTTATAGAAAGAGCCATAACGGCTAGAAAAGCAAGTTGCAACAGCAACGGCTATGAACAGTGGAAACTGTTCAGAAACAACAATAACTAGTAATAAACTAGGACAGAGATTAACTAATGCTAAAAAATGGAAAAAACATTAATTAAATATTAACAACACCATAATTCAACATGTCATGTCATGTTAATTTTATGGTTTGTATATACATATTTTTACCAAGCTGTATGCACCTTTATCTTTTTATTCCTCTCTAGGAAATGGTATTATGTATTATGTATCATTTCCTCTCATTCCTGTTTCATTAAGGAAATACACACTCCTGCTGTAACAGAAAGAAAATGATATGATTGATACATGTTATTTATTAGTATTTGTTAGAGACAAGATCGTCTAACAGATTCCATCTCCTAGATTTGCAGTGGAATTGTCTAACAGATTCCATCTCTTCTGCCGAAAATCAGGAGTATGATAAATAAACCATGGAATACATGCACCTCTTGTTCTTTTTCTTGACCATTTCTGATCAATTATTATAATGCATTATTTTCTCAACTAAAGCTTAAGGACCATAATCACCTGTATAATTTGAAGGTATTTAGTTTTTCATGAAGGATTATATTTTTGTTTTCTTAAAGTACAAATTTTTGGTTCAGTATTTGTATGGTAAATATTGCTTTCCTCTTCTATTCACTTCTCATTTGTGCATTCACTTACTGCTACTTTCAGGCAAATTATAACTCTCGTGAAGGGCGAGTGATGATTTATAACTTGGTGGAGGCTGCACAGGAATTCCTGTCTGAAATTGTTCCATTGGTAGAGCATCCTAAATTGTACTGGGAGGACTTTCTTCATTCATCCAGCTTCTTGTTGTATCTTTCCCATTTCCATTTTATTCTCTTTTTGAAGCTTTATGCTAATGATTTAAGCAATCAGAATATCCAGTTTTGGTTATTGATTTTACAACATTTTTTGTGAATCAGTTTCATCTAGAACATATGGCGAATTTGTATTACAGTTTGTGTGGGATGTCACTGTGTAATTGTTGCTATGACCTCTACATGTGAAGCTTTCAATTGGAGTATTTTGACCATTTCTTTTGTTAATAAATCATATTTGATTGTGATACAAGGCAATGTCTATGAGTTACTATGAGTAACTTCTTCATGATTTGGTTTAACTGTAGATACCATATGAGGTAAATGGCCAGACATCCCAGCTGCCCCTTCAAGACGAGGCTGTTTCATGTGCCTTTATGAACTCATCCAGAGGACCATTTGTTAATGTTCATGTAGATCTTTTTAGTGCCTCGGGGGAATCGTGGCATTGGAACCTTGGGATGGAGCAGAACACTGATTCGAGCTCTTCACTTTACTCTAATGCAAAAGTGGAATCCGAGCTGATTCACCAACATATGCTTAACAAAACTGAGCAGAAAAAGAGATCAATACCTACCATTGATGGTAAGCTAGATTTTCAACGTAAGTCTGCGTTGAATCTAATCAGCGTAGAAGAGGGAAGTGAGGATGAGTGCAAAAGTAATGCTGATTCAAGCAGGACATTGTCAACTGCATCAGTGGGAAGTTTTCCCGTTTCTGGCACGAAGGTATTGGTTAACGCATCTTTTTATTTATTTGAAATGCAATAAATTATGGACAAATATGTCTTTATCCTTAACCATCCATTTGGGACCGTTTAGATGTTATAGTGCTTTTGCTTACTTGTTGTAATGTGAAATTGTGTATTATTTTTCTGGCTTGGGTTGTTTGAAAAGATTGATTTTTTTCGTCTTATCCTTTCTGGCGTTGCACACATATGTAAGATCATTTCATTAGTATGTAGAACAAAATACTGTACAAGTTTGAGGGTGATATAATCACACCTTCTATACCAAATTCAGCTTAATAAGACTTCCTCGCTTTACAAAATATTCTGAGATCAATAGGGAAATTGAGGGCAATATCCCAATTAGTTTTTGTTGAAAGAAAATAACCTTATAATTTGGTTTCTTATTTTATTCAATATTGACACACACATACTTATACAACCCAAAAACCCTAAAACTCCTATAATTTAGAAAACTTGTCCACCTGCTAAACCGTGTAAACCATAATAAAACATAAACCACAACCTCATAAGTCTGCCTACCTTAAATAAATAACATAAAATAGGAAAATAACTATTTATTCCAACACTCCCCCTTAAGTTAGGGAATAGATATCTATGAGGCCCAACTTGCTCACAAAGGAGTCAAACTGTCCTGTTTCCTTGGTCAAATCATCTGCAATTTGTTGAGTAAAATGCAGAAATGTTCCACAGAACTGTCCACATTCCAACTTCTCCTTGATGAAGTGCCGATCAATCTCCACATGCTTTGTGCTGTCATGTTGCACAAGTTCAATAGCAATGTCTATTGCTACCTTGTTGTCACAATACAGTTTCATGGGGCAAGACACCTCAGCTCCAATATCTTCCATTGCTCTTTTGATTACCCTCACAGATGCCCTGTGCCATGGCCCTGAACTCAGCTTCAACAATAAGTCTGGGAATACCACTTGGCCACTAACCTGACGTTATGTCTCTAAATACCGCCATCAGGGTTATATTTCACCACAAATGTCCACTTGCACCCCATTATCTTCTTTCCTTCAGGTAATGACACAACCTCCTAGGTCCCATTCTTCATTAGTGCCCGCATCTCTTCAAGAATTGCTTTTCTCCACTCAGGACATAGTCAGGCTTCTGGCCACAACACTCTGCCTTGAGTGCTTCATGGACATCTGAGGTAAAGGCTTTCTAAGAAGGGGATAAACTGGCATATGTAATGTATTTGGATATAGATTTTTGGGTACAACTTCTAGGTGGTTTTCTGATGGCTATAGGTACATCAAGGAGTAATTTTTCTTTTTTGTTCTGGGAGAGTCAGGTTTTTTGTGGAGGAGTTTCAGAATCCTGAGAATCAGACTCCGAGTCACATCCTGATTCAGATGTTGTGTGTTCTGGATTCTCAGTTTGATTCTCTGTTTCAAGCATAATTTCAGGATTAGATTGCTGTCCAGATTCATCCAGGTGTTTAGATACCTTCTTAGGATATTTTTTCACATAGGTTTTCCCGTAGAATGGTCTTTCTTGGAGAGGGTTTTGGAGGTTCAGTATTACAGATCTCCTTCTGTTGACAATTATCACCACAATTGTCCATTCGATTTTCTGAGTCAGATTGTAGTTCTATACCTTCACACCTAAGTTGTAGGTCTAAAAAACTATATTCATGTTCTTCAAACACACTTATAGTATTCTTACTAGACTCTCCCTGAAATTGAACCTTGTCAAAAAACATACTTTCTTCAAAAAAGGTGACATCCATAGTGACTACGAATTTCCCTGTTGAGTTATCAAAACTGTCGGTTATATGTTTTACATTTATTTATTATATGAAAAACATGTGTAAAATGTGTGATTCCGTTTTTAAGGCTGATTATTTTGTTTTAATTGAGATCCCTGAAATCAAGGAGTTGTAATAGGAAGGGATTCTCTTTGAAATACTATATATTCTGCCTCCCTTGTAATGATATGTGAAATAAGTCAATTTTATTCTATTCCAATATAAACAAGATGGTATCAAAGCACTTGTACCCTTTCTTTGTAGGGGAATACCCAACAAACACACACCTCTTTGCCCTCGGTTCCAACTTCCCTTGATCATATAATTTTGCAAAAACAGTACAACCAAAAATTTTAGGAGGTAAGTTACTGATCAGTCTAGACTTAGGTTAACAGGTGTTGAAACAACACACAGTTGTTTGAAATTTTAAAATCCTTGAGGGCATCTGATTAATCAAGTATGCACTAGTTAAAAGGGCCTCCCCCACAAGTACTTGGGACACTGAGAGGTAAACATCAATGCTCTTGTAACCTCCAGAAGGTGCCGATTTTTCCGCTCAGCCACACCATTCTGCTGAGGGGTTTTTACACATGAGCTTTGATGTATAATCCCCTTCTCATCAAAGAACTTCCCGAGGAGTTGATTAAAGTACTCTGTACCGTTATCACTCCTGAAAATTTGAATTTTGACATTGAACTGAGTGTTTACCATTTCGTAGAAAGTTTTAAAAATATGTGCAACTTCAGATTTTTCTCTTAGTAAATACACCCAACTAATTCTAGTGTGATCATCGATAAACGTGACAAACCACCTCTTCTCCCAACGTCCGAACCCTTTCAGGGCCCCAAACATCGCTATGAATCATAGTGAAGGGTTTTGAGGGCTTGTAAGGTTGGGAAGGATAACTTTTCCTACTCTGTTTAGCAAGTTGACACAACTCACATTGAAGAACAGAAATATTATTATTTTAAAATAATTCTAGGAACATTTTTTTCATATATTCAAGACTAGAATGACCTAGTCGTTGATGCCATAACATTGTGTTATTATGATAAAAAAAGGAAACTGAACAACAATCTGCTTTATTAGGATCCTTATCAGCATGAGGATCTTGTTCCGGAATGTATAGGCCCCCAATTGCATTGGACCTGCCAATCGTCATCTTCGAAAGAGGGTCCTTAAATACACAACCATTAGAGGTAAAGTTAGCAATACAACCTCTATCTGAGGTTAATTTTTGGACGGAGATCAAGTTACAAGCTAACTTGGGGACATGTAGAACATTTTCAAGTGTCACATTAAAGGAAATTGGAATGGAACCTTTCCCAGCTATAGAGGCAAAAGTCCCATCTGCAAGTTTTACTTTCTGGTTACCGGCACAGGACTTGTATGATGAAAACGTTCTGACAAACTAGTCATATTGTCTGTTGCACCTGAGTCAATAACCCAATTGGCCTTATGACCCAAGGCAGTAAAAGAGGCAGATATACCTGATTCCACATACGTACATGTGGATGAGGAATTTTCTAGTTTTTGAGGATTTAAGAGTCTGCTCAATTGCTCTAGTTGTTCCTTGGTGAAGAGAGACGCCCCTGGTTCCATGACAGCCTGATTGGCCGACTTTCCTTAGCTCCTGTTCTTCCAAGCGGATTTCCCGTGAATATCCCAGCAAGTATCCCGAGTATGGCCCACTTTCTTACAATGATCACATCTCGGCTTGGATTTATTTGTCTTTTGGGAGCCCTCTGTTCTTCCAATAGCTAGGGCCGAATTCTCCACCTCCGATTCCTCCACTTTGCCGGTAAGGTATCCCAGTTACCTCTCCCATCAGCTGCTAGCTTCACCGATTGAGCCCATTCAAGGTAATTGTGGCTGGTGAGCTTTTTGGTGGTAAGGAAATTGAAGAGGAGGTCCCGGTGAATAAAGAAAGATATCATAAACTTGTTGGAAAATTAATTTATCTCTCACATACCAGGCTAGACATAGCACATGCGGTTAGTGCAGTCAGTCAGTACGTGCAGAACCCCATGAAAAAACATGAAGAAGCCGTGCATATGGTGTTGAGATTTCTAAAAGGAACACCTGGGAAAGGGCTCCATTTCAAAAAAAGTGACGATCGGAATGTGGAGGTATTCACTGATGCAGACTGGGGAACCTGTGTTTAAGATGGGAGATCAGTCTCCGGGTATTGCAGTTTTGTTTGGGGTAACCTGGTGACTTGGCGTAGCAAGAAACAGCATGTAGTGGCAAGGAGCAGTGCGGGGGCAGAGCTCCGGGCCATGGCTCAAGGAATTTGTGAGGAGCTATGGCTTAAACAGGTTCTAGAAGATCTGGGACAAAAATTGAACCTTCCTATGAAGTTATTTTGTGATAACTGGAAACGAGTCAGATTTGCATTCCATTTCTACCGTCAAGTAGTCAGACTGCTGATGGGCATACGAAGGCGCTTCCGGGGAACAAGTTTGTGAAGTTTGTGAGCAAGTTGGGAATGCTTGATATACATATGCCAACTTGAGGGGGAGTGTCGGCTATTTGTTTTATATTTATTTTTTATGACAAACATAGGTAACATGTCTAAAATGTGTGATTCTGTTTTTAAGGCTGATTATTTTGTTTTAATTGAGATCCCTGAAATCAAGGACTTGTAATAGGAAGGGATTCTCTTTTAAGTACTATATATTCTGCCTCCCTTGTAATGATATGTGAAATAAGTCGATTTTATTCTATTCCAATATAAACAAGAAAAACATTTGTACCCTTTTTTGTGGGAGAATACCCAATAAAACATCTTTTTGACCTAGGTTCTGATTTCCCTTGATTATAAGTGTGTACATATGCAATGCATCCAACAGTTTTTAAAGGCAATTCCCCAGAAGTGTACTGTCTGGAAAACTCTTTTGAAAGAGACTAATGGGTGTTTTAAACCCAATACTCAAGATAGGACTCTATTGATTAGGTATGCAGCAGTTAAAACACTTTCTCCCCATAATGTTCTTGGACATTTTGAGGTGATTAGAAGTGTTCTAGCCACCTCCAACAAATGCATGTTCTTTCTTTCTGCAACTCCATTCCTAGGTATTGGTTAAAATGCTCAGTTCCATTGTCACTTCTCAGAATTCGAATCTAAGTATGGAACTAAGTCTTTACTATTTCATAAAATTGTTTAAAAATGACTTCCACTTCAGACTTGTCTATCGTTAAGTAAACTCAAGTTAACCGAGTATGGTCATCTATACGTGTGATGAACCACCTCTTGCCATTTAATGTGCTAACCCTAGAGGGACCCCACACATCACTATGAGTCATAGTGAATGGTTTAGAAGGAACATAGGGTTGAGCAAGGTAGGTTTTTCTGGTTCGCTTTGCAAGGACACACTTAACAATGAAAAGAAACATCTTTATCATTATAAAGCAATTCAAAAAACGTTCTTTGTATGTAAGAAAAACTAGGGTGCCCTAATCTCCTACGCCAAACTAAAATTTGATTCTCAACATTTTCAGACTTTGTGTGATAACTTCCTCTCATCAGGGTTTCCTTTTGTGAGTCCAATCCTTGTTCTCCAATGAGTCTAGACTTGCCTATCATCATCCCCAAAGTTTTATCCTGAAGCAAACAACCATCTTTAGAAAACATAACATCATAGTTCTGATCTGAAGTTAATTTACAAATGGATATTAAGTAACTAGCCAATTTGGGAACATGAAGAACTTCTTTTAGGGTTATATAAGGTGAGACATCACACACATAATGATAATAATAACACTTTAATATTCTAATAATAATAGTACGACATCTAACAACTTTATATAAAGAACATATTACATAAGACTCAACCCTAATGGGCCTTTAACTTACTCGAGCCCCAAGTTACATAATAAGTCGGCTACATGACTTTGGACAACACACAATTAACTTAATAACAATAAACGACACTTTAAGTACAACTCTATTATTCGAACAACAGTAATATCTGTAATATTTCTACGTTGTCTTCAATTAATTTAGGGGGATTCTATTTGGACCCCCCTATTTACTACTTGCACCCACTTACTACTTGTACCACAAAAAATTACTACTTGCACCACATGATTTTTTATATAGGGAACATCAGTCACACTGGTGTTCCTTGTGGAACACCAACGTCAGTCACAGTGACGTTGGTGTCCCACAAGGAACACCAGTGTCACTGACGTTCCCTATATAAAAAAGTGTTAAATCTTAGAACGTCAGTCCATGACTTTTCACTGGTGTTCCTAGTGGCATACCAACGTCAGTGACACTGACGTTGGTGTGCCACAACGAACACCAGTGTGAGTGACGTTTTTTTCACCCGAAAAAATATTCATTAATGTGGTGCAAGTAGTAAATAGGGGGGTCCAAATAGAATCCCCTTAATTTATTTGCATATATTATATTACATCTCAGGAGAGGAACATAAAGTACATCCTTATGGATTATTTCCTAGAGAGCGATTTTTCCTTTTCCTTCTGCCTTAGAAACTGAATGCATTCAAAAATTGACTCATTTATTCATTATTGACTCAACTCACCAGACAGTGTAAATTTTAATTTTATTTTATAGGATAATTTTATAGAACCATTGTATTTTTTACTTTAAGGTCTTTATTGCAAGGTTTATAGTAATGAAAGAATGAGAAATTACATGTCATACAATGATCCTGGAGTCAGAACACGTGGAACCAACAGCAAAACCTTTGACTCATTATCTGATTGAGCCAAGGTGCTGGTACCATGGCTGTTGTGATCAGTGAAGTGCTGGTTTTGAAGTATCTTCAGTGCCTCCATTTGTTCCTTAGTGAATGGACCATATTTATATGTTTCTTGGTTATTATTATTATTATTATTATTTGTATTTGTTGTACGGTTGTACCTTTTAAGGTGTGGTAGGAAGTAAGTGACTTTTAATCTAAACAATGCAGCTGCCTGCATTTATTCCAACTAGCCTTTTGTGCTAGTTCCTTACCTATTTAAACTGTTACCCTTTCTAGATTTGAATAAAAGAAAATTATTTTTCCTCTACTTCTGAATCTCCTTTTTAAGTGAAGTGAAGATTTACGAAAATAATGAGAGCTCAGAGCAGAACACTCTTGGGCTACTTTTTGATAGAAAGTTATAACATATGTTTTGTGTGAAAACTGGCCAGCCTGTCCTCTCTCCGTCTAATTTCTGTTTTCCTGATTTCTTCATTGTACTCTTTTCATTGGGCTACTTCTTCATGTTTTTGAGGATTTATTCATAAATAGAATGGTTGCTGTCTTGCTGTGACAGGATATCTTTGCAGCGGGGAATCTAACAGAAAGTAGTGATAATGGTAGTGTTCCTTCAGAATCTGATTCTTCTGACTTTGTTGGTCACAATGGGTCATCTCAAACTATGAAAACAGATTTGATTATGGTAATGCTTTCTTTCTTAATCTTTCAACTGTTCTTTCTCTGCAACAGCTGGTGAGGTCTGTCTGTTTTTTGTCTAGGCTCACCTGCTTCGTTTAGCTTGTGCATCCAAAGGGCCGCTAGCCGATGCTTTGCCACAAATCACATCTGAGCTTTACGACCTTGGGGTATGTTTCTTCCGTGCTGCTAAAGTTTATCATCCTTTTCATTTTTACTACTGGTCCATTCCGATTTCTTGGTTTATACTCATCGCCTTGATTTCTCGGCTTACCTTTGAGAGAGGACAATAACTGAAAAGTGTTGCAGATTGTGGGCGAGCGCGTACGAGAACTTGCCCTGAAACCTTCCTCACTCTTTGACAGGATGTTCGGTTCAATCTTTGGCCAGGAAATGGTTAGTATACCTGTTGGAAAACATAAGCTTTTACATATTTTCGTTTATGGGCTGTTATGGGCTGTTTATTGTAAATTTTATTTCTTTCGGTGGTTTTAAAATTGAGAATTAGGTTAGTCTAAATAAGGTCAGTAATTAGTTTTACTTGGCTGCTAAGTTTACTAGTTGTCTTAACCTAGAAGTCTGTTTTCCTATTTAAATGAGTTCATAGCGTTATCGTGGAATAAGGTAAATTATTTCTTTTCCTCCTCTGTTTTTACAATACCACACAAGTTACTTCAACTGTATTTTGTAAAACAGTGTGGAAATATTTTGGGAAGCATCTTGTGATCTATACTCTAAATGGGATAATACCTCTGAAATCTATGATCTCAAGTCCCAGCTGAAAGACTTGAGACAAAGTTACCAGCGGGATGTTTTGTAACATATGTAGGAGATCCTTTTCTTAGAGCAATATGAAGACTTACATCATTGTGCGAGTACTCTTATGGGCGGAATTTCCAACTTTTTGTCCTTGTCGTTGCTTGACATAACAGACAGTTGTGTACTGTATTAGGTTTAAGCAGAAAAGAAAGGGAAACGTCGGTTGATAATGACTCGTTTTTGATACCATGTTAATGAACTGCATTGTAAACCAAGGCTTGGCATTGTAATCTACTGATCCTTTCTTCTCCTTTAATTCCTTTATATAAAAAATCAAGCACCTTGGATTGACTCAATATATGAACATCTAACACTCCTACTAGAAACACTCTTTAAGCTAAACAATATCTTTGCGCTAAACCTTTCTGTTAAGATCGAAACCCTTCAATTATATCTCAACGATACTATATTCTCTTCTACCAAAAATATAAGAAGATCATATCGTTTGCTTATATTTTAAATTTTGGATATTTCTGTGACCTAATGTGGTTGATCAGGCAGAGAATTAAGTATATTTAGATGAAAAATGCTGCCGCTTGTATTAATAAACTAGGCGTTAGTGTACTGACTACTTAACCTTATCTATTTCTAGCCCATTGTACTACGAATGAAAGATAAGAAGATAGTTCTCTTTCTCAAACCAAACCTTAACCTTTCTTCAAAGATTTTATCCAATATCGTGATTAATTATATACAATTTATGACTCTATTTTCAATTGCTTTGTAGGTCTCATCGACGTCTTCTTTTTGGAAAACTTATGCTGACTTTGGAGGCCAACATTCTTCATCAGTGTCAAGTTCTCGTTTCCTCAGCGACTTTGAGGAACTTCAGCCCCTTGGTGTGTTTTATTTTTTCTTATTGTCCTGTATCTCAGCAAGACTTTGATCACTGAAAGAGATGCTGAGTTTATTTGTATTTTCATCAATTTATTACTACTGTTGGTAATTTAGATTAATTGTCCTATCTACTTCATTCTGAAATTCACTTCCTTGTAGGAAATTTGGAGGTATCTGTTTGATTATAGGTTTTCTTAGTTTGGGAATGATCTATTTTCAGAGGGGTTTTTATGTATCACCTAATGTGGAAGGCTGTATGTTATAGAATTACATAAAACTGTTCAATCGCTAGATGCCGTTTGATTGTTACATCATTGCGTTGCCTTATCCATTAATTCATAAAATGTAAATGTTAAAGTGTGTAGTACTTATTGTCATTTCATATGTTATGTAAAACATTGATTGCTATGTTTTATCATTTGCCTATCATCCCATACTTTGATAAATTTGTTTTCAAGTTGGGTGTGATTAACATCTATGCCAATTTGAGGGGAAGAGTTGAATAATGTAAAATGAATAACACGTGTTAAATTAATTACGCATTATTTAATGTTTGTTTCTTTTATGTTTAAATTTGTGTCTATCCTAGTAGTTGGCAATTCAAATAAGAGTCCAGATATAGGAGTCATTGTTTGACTTATTTTAAATTACGATAAGCAGTTTCTTTTCTCTAGATAGGTGTTATCGATTCTATTTATATCTTCTTGTACGGATCTATCAAATAATAAGTAAGCAATCTTGTTTCTACTTTTCTTATCTCTTAACATATGCCTCTCATGGCAGGACAGGGTGGATTTGGTCATGTTGTTCTTTGTAAGAATAAGCTAGACGGGAGACAGTATGCAATGAAGAAAATTCGTTTGAAGGATAAGAGTCTACCCTTAGACGACCGCATATTGAGGTCAGCATATGCTGTACTTTATTTATATTTCTGGTGCCAGTTTATGAACTGTAGCATAATATCTCCATTTGTGGAAAGTCAAACTTGCCAATTTGTTTGATGTCAGATCCCTAAAATCAATGAGCAGTTTATCAGCTTTTATTTTATCAAATGTTCTTTCATTTAGTGTGTGATATTAGGTGTATCTTTTATATTTTTGGTAGGATTCTTTTATTCATTTAAGAGAGCTGATTAGGGGCTGTTAGGAGCTGATTAGGGGCCTGCTTTGGAAGGTGCTGCTTATTATTTTTGTATATCTACCGCAGTTACGGCAATGAAACAAATAAGAAACTCTCATTTTTCTTTCAAATAACTACATGGTATCAAAGCTCTAGGCTTTGTACGAAGTTTCCTTTCACACCTCTTGTGAAATCAGCCTCCTGCATCTCCATTCCAGCCCCATAAAAATTCCATTAGATCAAGATATATCTCTCTTCGTGGAAGCGGTCGGTCCTTCAAAAACAATCAAGCCGTGTCCTCTTACAACACATTGACATGGCTGTATCATACCACACTTCTCAACTGTTTTCAAACAGTCAAAAAGTCACAAAATCGGTTGTGCACTCTCTTCCATTGGCTGCAATAGAATGCCGTCTTCCTCCAGCATTTCTAAGAATTCAAGCATGGTAGGCAGACAACATCCTAGTCATCAATTCATGGACATATGAAATAGATGAACCTAGCAGGAACCAAGACACCAAAGGTAATCCAACAATGGTGGACATACAAGGTAATCCTGCACCTCAGTGGATTGCGGATTCGGGTGCTTCCAACCACAAATCATTGTTCTCAACATTCACACCCTGCTATAATCACCGAACTGTGCGAATCGCAAATGGAACACAGACAAAAGTGGTGGGAACATGAACAATTTTTCTCACAAAAAGTCACTTTATATTCAGTTTATTTTGTTCCTGATTTGGACTGCAGTTTGATTTCAGTTAGCAAACTGAATAAAGATCTTAAGTGTGAAACTAAATTTATGGAAGATTCATGTGTTTTTCAGGACTTGATTTTGGGGGAATTGATTGGCAAAGCTAAACTATTCTCCGGCCTGTATCATCTCCACACACCTTCCATATCTTCAAACTGTCAAGTTGCTCAAGTTGAGCCACAACACTCAAACTACTGCCTCTTATCCCGATAAAAACAGTGAAATCATGTTATGGCATTACCATTAGGGTCATCCAAATTTAATGTACATGAAACAGGTACTCCCATTTTTATTCAAAAATAAAAATATCACTTCTTTGTTTTGTGAGGCGTATTTGCAAAACACAATAGAAACACCTTCTCTCCTAGACTCTATAAACCAAGCTCATCATTCACCCTTATCCACGGTGATATATGGTGTCCCAGGTTGATTCCCAATATTACCGGAACACGCTGGTTTCTTTTACTAGTTGATGATCACACTCGTCTCTCATGGACTTATTGATGAAAGAAAAATCACAAACAAAATACATTTGCCAGCATTGTCATAACATGATCCAAACACAATCTGAGACAAATAATAAAATCCTTAAAACGGACAATGCAACGGTTTTATTTATTAACTCCATCCTCACTCCTTATCTTCGGTCCAATGGCATTGTCCATCATATTCCATGTTTAGACCAGCTAAAAAGGCATAGATTCTGTCCTTTTCAAATACCCTTTTCAGAATATTAGCATCCTCACTGTTATGCATCTTTATGCATTGGTAGTGATCCAATTCTTGCCACATACCTTGCATTAGACCAGAGTACTCAGTGTTGGATCTACTACCCTGTTTTGAGTTTGAAATATTTGTCTTGATCTCATAGATTTGAGCAGCATCATTAACCTTTGAGTAGGTCTCCTTGACGTGATCCCAGATTTCTTGTGCACTGGCTAGGAACATGCATGTACCACTGATTCAGGGATCATGGAGTTCCATAGCTAAGACATCACCATGGAGTCTTGTTCATCCCATGCTGCAAACTTAGGATCTTCTTGATTAGGTCCAGTGCCATTGAGATGGCTAAGCTTCCTCTTTCCTTTCAGAAAAGTCCGGACAAACTGGGACCATTTCAAGTAATTTTTTCCATTGAGTTTGTAGGCTGTTTGGATGTTGTGAAGATCACCATTGTTGGTGGAAGAGAGATCAGAAATAGGAGTTGCTGCAGTAGGAATACTTGTAGCAGTAGATTCTGTCATAATGGATCAAGAAAAATTCCCAGAATTTTGAATTTTTGAGCCTAAAGCTCCGATACCATGTATGAGCGGAAGTCACGAAAAGGGTTAGAAATATCTTTGTATTTCAATAATAGAAAGCTTAAATTATTACAAGAGAGACTAGTTGTTTATATAGTACAACCAAAGACTTTGAGAAAACATAAAAGGGAAACTAGCCGTTTATCGTCAAGTCCCAACGGCTAGTTGGACTTTCAGCCAATTGCTTGAACCCGATAGAAGACAAACAAATCCCTATAGGATTAACTAATTAAAAGATTAATAACCCTTAATAGAATTTAGGAAAGTATTAGAGCTAATCATGATGATTAATTCTAACACTATCCTCTCAGCAGCCTTTTGGTGGCACTTCCTTGGATCATGCATATATCTGCTGAAAATGTTGACTGTAAAGGCAATATCTGGCCTTGTATGAGACAGATAAATCAGCCTTCCTACCAACCTTTGATATGCTTGGTTGTCAATAGCTTCATCTTCTGGGGCAAGACTTATGCCATGATTGAGTTCAATGGGAGTATCCATAGGTTTGCAACCAGTCTTCCCACAATCCTTTAGCATATCCAAAATGTACTTTTGTTGAGATATAAAGATCCCCTGTTTTGAGTACATAACTTAAATACCAAGAAAGTACTTCAACTTGCCAAGTTCCTTAATGTCGAATTCCTTGCATAAGAAATTTTTTGAGTACATATTTCCCCCAATGTCATCACCAATAATGATAATATCATCAACATATACTAGTAGGACATATATTTTTCCAGATTGGTTAAGTTTTATGAACAGAGTATGGTCACCTTGGCTTTGTTTATAGCCAAGAGACACCATAGCATTAGTGAACCTTCCAAACCAAGCCCTAGGTGACTGTTTTTGGCCATATAAGGCCTTTTTTAGACTTTTAGTCTGCAGACCTTTCCTTTCTCCACTTGGAATCCTGGAGGGATATCCATAAATATGGTCTCCTCCAGATCCCCTTGAAGAAAGGTATTCTTTACATCATATTGATAAAGATTCCAGTCAAGATGTGCTGCTAAAGATAGTAGAATCATGACAATATTCATCTTGTGTCGAAAAAGTCAATCCCATAGGTTTGGGTATAACCTTTAGCAACAAGCCTTGCCCTTATACGTTTCCACAGTTCCATCAGATTTGTATTTGATGGTAAAAACCCATCTACACCTACTGTCTTTGCCCCTTTAGGAAGATTGACAAGGTCCCATGTCTTGTTCCTTTCTAGGGCTTCCATTTCATCTTTCATTGCTTTTACCTATCTTTTGTCTAAAAGAGCTTCAGATAACCATTTCGGTACAGGGTCATTTAGAAGATTTCTCATAATTTCTCTGTTTCTGAGAAACCTTGTTATTGTTTATGTAGTATTTCATTGGGTAAAGAGGGTGTAGAGTACAAGCTCTTACACTCTTTCTTTTTGCAAAAGGCAACTCTTGTGATACAGGGGGGGTCAGTTCCCAGATTTTCAGCGGGGAGGACTAGGTGAATGTTCTTGATCGAGGTAGGATTCAGGAATCCTCACTTTCGATGTGAGTATCCTCTGCAGAGTGGGGAACAATATCCCCTAATCTTACCTCTTTTTTTTCGGTGTAAATGATGGGAGATGGTCCTTGGACTTGTCATTATCGACATATCCTCATATCCCCGTTAGTAAGGGTATCCATCCGTGAAATCTTCACCTTTATCCAGATTTTCAGTTGGTAAATCTAAGCAAAACATATCTCTTTCAGTATTAGAGGATGGAAACTCCCCCTGACTTGTAACTTTCCCAGAAAAACAAGGATTTCATTCATAGAAGGTTACATCTTTTGAGATGATAATCTTCTGATGTGATCCGAGATCGAATCAGATCTGAAAGTGCCCGAGGACTTGACTGATGGCACCAATACGACGAGCACCGCAACCCTTAGCTAACTCGTAACTAAGAACCTTGGTATGACCTCAACCCTTAGATAACCCGTATCTAAGAACCTTGGTATATGAGCATACAAGGTGCGCCTCGGAACCTTGATAAGTTCCGTTTGGAATCTCCCAAACAACGGCGTTGGAATCCACCAAACATCAACGTGAGAAAACTCACCAAAGCTTAAAGCTTAAATAAAATATATCAAAATTTGTCTTTCTCTCTGATGATTACAATGACTCTTAATGCCTTTATATAGGCTACAGACTCTATGACAAATTGCTAATTTAGCAATGTGGGACAAAATAACTATAAATAAAAACAATAACAAAAATAAAATATTATCTAACCAATGTGGGATAACAAAAGATAACTAAAAATAAATAAAAGACTCCAAATAAATTTGACAAGTTTCTTCTCGATGGGAATCACATCATTCCTCCCGGTTCCAAAAGGATTCGTCCTCGAATCAAAAGGATGTCGTAAAATGCACCATCAAGGACAAAGCAGTCGAACCAACAACGAATATCAATGATATGCCCGGATCAAATACAAAGCGGACATGCCACTTCCAATCGATATATCTTGAGATGTTGATGCATACATCACCAAAGAAACCAATGAGTAGTAATCTTGCAGTGCTCAATGCAAATAATGCTCTCCGGAGCAAACAACATAGGCATAGGGATTAGAAGCGGAATAAGCGCACAATACACCGCAAAAGGATCAATGAAAGTGTGCTTCGGTTTTCCATCAATGTCAATTGGGACAAGAACATCCATAGGCAATATATTGGTTGGATTGGGTATATCGATGGCCCGATTAGCTCTCAGCGGATGATCTTCACGTGCACAGCAAAGAAGACGAAATAGAACTCGAACAAGTGGTCGGTGAAGTAGGACCAACGATCCCATCGCCTCGATTTTCTCCACCACTTTTTCGGGTCTCCTCGGTGATTGCCGCTTCCACAATCGACTCTTGGACTACATCCACTAATTTTGCTTCAACAACCTCTTCCAAATTCTCCATAAAATTCGGATTATTATCCTCTACCATTCTCTCATAATCATCGCTTCCAACTCATCTTCTTGAGTATTAGCAATCTCAACGGTGGTCTCTATAATCTTCTCGGAATATTAACATTCACCTGGTCATCCTTAGGTGATGTCCCCGTAAACTACCTATTTTTACGCCATAGATTGGGGCAATCATAATAGTGATGATCACCATGATAAGCAGAAAACAACTCTGTAGAAGTGTGCTTAACCACATTAGTACCACCCCGGTTACCTCTACCACCACGATTATCTCTACCACAGCGGGTATCTCTACCACCACGGTAAGATTGCTCAGTTACTCCCTTTAACATATTCCTCATCTTATCCATCATATCATCAAAACGTCGTTCTATTTCTAAGTGTCGATCCATCACATCATTCAAATTCCGAAAATAGGCATCCATAGGACTCTCCATTACTCAAGATCGAAAATCGCCAATAGGTAGCACACGACAAGTATCCAGAATGTCCAAACAAAAATATTCGACAGTGATTTTTTTTTGAGAGGTGTACTAGAATCACGGGTGTGATTAAAATCACACCTAGGTGTTAAGCCCACGTAAATTTGGCAGCTAATTTTTTTTTTTTTTTTTTTTTTTGTTTTTTTTTTTTTAAGCTTAACCAATAAAAAAAATTCGGTTAACAAAAAACAAACAATCACTTGGCCTTAGGCGGCGGCTCTTTGCAAGGAAGAAGAAGGGGGTGTCTTGGTCAGTAGAAAAATTTGGGGAGGGGGAGATGAAAATTGCAATTTGGTCAAATTGGGGTAGGAATTGCGGTGATGATGATGATGCAAAAGGATCAAGTTTTTTTTTTTTTTTTTTTTTGTGTTATGTGTATATGCAGAACTCATGCAGGAAGCAAATGAAGAAAGATTTTTTTTTTTTTTTTTTTTTAATTGAACAAGTTCTTTGGGAATCAAAGAAAACAAATTAGGTCAAAAAAGGTCTTTGGAATTGCGGCTGATGCAAAAGATCAACTTTTTTTTTTTTTTTTTTTGAATAATAAGAACAGGAAAAAAAAAAGAAGGGCGCAGGAAATAAGAAAAAAAAAATAATAATAAAAGGGATATTTGGATACCGTCAGTGACTGGCTCTGCTACCAATTGATGTGTAAAATAAGTTGTTACCTTGACTACTTCGTCTTTCTTTTAACATGTTATGATAATTCTTGCACTTTCAGATCTGATTCGATCACGGATCACATCATCTTCTTTGTTGGAGGGTGATAGCATTTATACCCCTTTTGGGTGTTAGAATACCCAATAAACACACATGTGATAGCTCTTGGGTCTAATTTACCCCTGTTAGGTTGATAAATATGAGCAAAAGCCGCACAATTAAACACTTTAGGGGGTAATCCTTCAGATATTAAGAAGGAAGGAATGAAGTTTGTTAGTGTTTCCATAGGACTTCTCTTTTCCAGAACCCTTGTAGGAAGCCTATTGATGAGATGAGCAACAGTAAGAACTGCCTCTCCCCAATAGCTTTTAGGTAGGTTCATCTGAAAAAAGAGAGCCCTAGCAGTATCAAGAAGGTGTTTGTTTTTCCTTTCTGCCACCCCATAGGTATAAAGAGATTCATGAATAATCCCCCTTTCATCCATAAAAGAATTAAGGACTTTATTAAAATAATCCCTTGCATTGTCAGTTCTAAACCTTTTGATTTTAACCTCAAACTGAGTTAGAATCATGTTGTAGAACAAGGGGAGAATATGAGCAAGATTAGACTTATGCTTCATGAGATATATCCAAGTAGTTCTGGTACAGTCATCTATAAAAGATACAAACCAGTGAGCACCATTGACATTAAGGATAGTAGAGGGGCCCCAAATATCACTATGAACAAGATTAAAAGGAATCACAGATTTATTAGAATGAGAAGGATAAGAAACTCTTTTGTGTGTAGAAAATTCACATTCATTGCATTTATAATTTTCAACATTTGAACCCTTACATAATACATGAAACAAATATTTCAAAATTTGAAATGAGGGGTGTCCCAACCTCCTATGATACAAAAGAATTCTTTCACTACTTTCATTCTTAGTCAAAAAAGAGGAATTTTGACAGTTTAAATTTTCCTTGTCAATCCCTTTAATCTTCAAAAAATAGAGCCCTTCCCTAGCCCTAGCAAGACCAATTTTCTTCATTGTTGTTAGATCCTGGATAACAGAGAAATTAGTGGAGAAAATAACATAACAGTTACAATCCCTAGTTAATTTTCTGATAGAGACTAGATTTGCAGATAGACCAGGAACATGTAAGACTTCTTTACGATTCAAACAATCATTTATAACAATATCCCCAATCCTTGCAACCTTAATAGAGGAGCGCTATTAGCAACTGTAATGCTCTTATTGGTTAGGCAAGGGACATAGGAAGAGAAAAGGTTTAAGTTATGTGACATGTGGTCCCAGAATCAACAATCCAATCTTTGGTAACTTTCTGGTTAAGAAGATTAAGTAAAGCCATACCTGAAAACACCATGGAAGTAGAGTGGTTTTCTAAGGTCTAGAAACTTCCTTAACTTCTCAATCTCATAAAGCCCCGAGATTGGATTTGGTTCAAAGAAGTTTGACTGGCCACTTGAACACCAGCTTTGTTTGAACTTGCAGCATGTGCAAGGGTCTCATTTTTACCCTTGCCTGGCCTACCATGCAATTTCCTGTAGAATTCTTTGGTATGTCTGCTTGTCTTGCAATGAGTGCAAAAGAGATCATCTCTGTCGGTGTTTTTAGCAGATGTTTTTTGAGCAGGAGGTTTCTTTTCTGGGTATCCCTTAGACTCATTGGTCTTTGGGTACCAAGAGTTGTTGTCACCAGTGGCTAGGGCTGAGCCATCAGCAGAAATAGTGTCTAGCATGACACCTCTTCTGCCTTCCTCAACCCTAACAATCGAGATAGTTTCATTTAAAGTAAGAAGATCATCCTTCCCTAGAATTTGGACTCTGACTGAGTCAAAGTCCTGGTTTAAACCAGTCAAGAAGACATAAATCCTTTCCTTTTCCATCATTCTTCGAAGGGTGGCAACATCATCACTATCGTTCATCTTGATGCATTGTGATGCAGATGGATCCACTTCCAAAGTTCGAGGAATAGGATCCATCATTTTCTCCAAGGATCTGATCCTTGATCAGGTGCTGTATGTCCCAAATCTGTCTTGTAATCTCTTATCAGTTAATAAACTGGTTAAGAGACAGAACTTATCTGTGATGTTTAATGAGAATAAATGTGTCCTACAGGAGACCAACTCTGGGAAGATGATTGGCAATGCTAGTGCTACTTCAGGCCTCTACATGCTGCACCGCTATGCTTGGTTCTTCTGAATGAACGAACAACGCCTTTGTCACCGGGTTACATTAGTTGTAATAATAGTGACCCTATTGTTTTGTGGCACTATAGATTGGGTCACCCCAACTTCTTGTATCTAAAAAGGCTCATGCCTCAGTTGTTTATCAATAAAAATGTGTCAGATTTTCAGTGTGAAGTCTGTTGTATGGCAAAACAAAATAGGATTGTGTTTCATACTAAGTCTTATGCTCCTTCCAAGCCTTTCCATCTAATACATAGTGATATTTGGGGACCTTCAAAGGCCAAGAATATCACTGGTACAAGATGGTTCATCACCTTCATTGATGATCACACCAGACTTTGTTGGGTGTTCTTAATGAAGGAAAATGCTGAAGCAGGAGCTATCTTCATGAATTTTTTTTCTAATGATTAAGAATCAATTTGATACTGATATCAAGATACTCAAATCAGATAATGGATCTGAGTATCTTGAAAAACAACTGGGAACTTTCTTCAAGGAAAAGGGTATCATCCACCTAACTTCCTGTGTTGACACTCCCCAACAAAATGGGGTTGCAGAAAGAAAAAACAGGCACCTCTTAGACACAACTAGGGCCCTCATGTTTGCCATGAAGGTGCCCAAGCACTTCTGGGGAGAGGCAGTCTTGACTGCCACTTATCTCATAAATAGAATGCCATCTAGGGTGTTGAAATTTAAAACCCCTGTGGCTGTTCTGTCTAAAAGCATAGCATCCAAACACTTGATACAAAACCTCCCTTCTAAAGTTTTGGATGTACTGTGTATGTCCACAATCACCACAGGACCAAGCTTGAACCTAAGGCATTCAAGTGTGTCTTTATTGGCTATTCTCCACGACAAAGAGGGTACAAATGCTACTGCCTTCAAACCATAAAGTTCTTTAACACCATAGATGTCACCTTCTTTGAAGAAAAACCCTTCTTTGACCAAGAAGGAATCAAACAGGACTTTATTTCCTCCTCTCAAGGATGGGATATGAGTCCTAGTACCCTGAATTCTTTGGATGAAGGAAGTATAAATCAAGAGGAAGTCATTACCTCTGATAGTACAAAACCTTCATCTAGTCCGAGTCTTGAAAAAGGATCCTTGTGCCCAAGACCTCCTGTTCAACTGGTGTTTACCAGGAGAAACAGGAATAATCTTGAGGTCCAAGAAGATCAAAACCAATCAGACAATAATGATCTTGAAGTTCAAGAAGATCACACCCAATCAGAGGATGTTACTACCTCTGATTCCCCAGAAAGAACTGTGAGCACAATGGACTATGGTGATAAACCTATAGTTGTGAGGAAAGGAACTAGAACCTGTACCCAATATCCTTTGTACAACCTATTGGCAATAGAGAATGTTTTTGGTTCTTACCAAGTTTTTGTACAAAACTTGGACAAGCATCACATTCCCATCTCTATCCAGGAAGCCCTTGGGATTCCTGAATGGAAAAAGGCAGTTCATGAGGAATTACAGAGTCTCAATGATAATCATACTTGGACCCTGACTTCTCTTCCTAAGGGCAAGTAAACAGTAGGGTGCAAATGAATCTTCTCCCTGAAATATAACTCTGATGGCACCATAAGCAGGCATAAAGCTAGGTTGGTTGCTAGGGGATACACCCAGACTCATGGAATAGATTATCAGGAGACTTTTGCACCTGTGGCAAAGTTAAACACCATAAGGGTGCTCCTATCTATTGCAGTGAATCTGGACTGGCCCCTGCATCAACTAGATGTGAAAAATGCTTTCCTAAATGGTGATCTAAAGGAGGAAGTGTATTTAAAGCTGCCTCCTGGAATTGACTATCCAGGGGCATAAAACAAGGTGTGTAAATTACACAAAGCTCTTTATGGACTGAAACAGTCCCCTAGAGCTTGGTTTGGTATATTTACCAAAGTTGTTAAGAACTTTGGGTTCAAACAAGGTCAATCTGATCATACAATGTTCACTAAGTTATCACCTACTGGAAAAAGGGTCATCCTCATTGTTTACGTGGATGATATTATCATCACTGGTGATGATGCCCCTGAGATTATATCTTTAAAGAATTCTCTTGCAAAAGAATTTGAGGTTAAAGACCTTGGACAAATGAAATATTTCCTTGGAATGGAAGTGGCTAGGTCTCAGGAGGGGATATTCATATCCCAAATAAAGTATATTCTGGATCTTCTTACACAAATTGGGATGCTTGACTGCAAACCTGCTTCCACCCCTATTGATCCTGGGGTGAAATTGGAAAATGAGAGCAAATCACTTTGTGGATGTAGGAAGATACCAAAGACTGGTGGGAAAACTTATACTTGGCTCATACTAGACCTGACATCTGTTATGCTGTGAGTCTGGTCAGCCAGCTTTTGCATCATCCTTGCCAAGAACATCTTGATATTGTGCACAGGATGCTGAGGTATCTCAAAGGGACTGCTGGCCAAGGTCTAATTTTCAAGAAGACTGCAGATAGAAAGATCCAAGTCTTCACAGATGCAGATTGGGCAGGATCTTTGATTGATAGAAGGTCTACTACTGGCTATTGCTCCTATTTTTTGGGAAATCTCACAACCTGGAGAAGCAAGAAGCAACCAGTTGTTTCTAGAAGCACTGCAGAGGCTGAATTAAGGCCCTAGGTATTTGTGAAGGCATGTGGCTCCAAAAGATGGTTGATCTACGTATCAAGAAAGATCACCCTATCCTCCTATCTTGTGATAATGTGTCTGCTATCAACATGTCTGAAAATCCTATTCACCATGACAAATCCAAACATATAGACATTGATAGACACTTTATCAAGGAAATGGTTGAAGATCAAGACATCACCATTGAGTTCATACCCTCCCAGGATCAGGTGGCTGATATTTTCACTAATGGATCTGCTCTACCTATATTCATCAAAATGAGAAGCAAGCTAGGTTGTTACTCTATCCACAACCAAGCTTGAGGAGGGGTGTTAAAATATAGGTTAATACTATAGTTTAATATCTTTGATCTCTTTTCCTAAGTGTCCTAATGATATAATTAGGATACTTTTCCCTGTTTTTGGCCCAGAAAACACTGTACATAGCCGTTGGCACTGTTCATAGCCGTTGGAACAGTGTTTTCTAGCTGTTGGAGGTTTTTCTTTATATATTTTAACCTTCCCTTATGTTCTCCATAAGGTTCTATCAATAAAATGTAAGTTTCCTCCTATCTTTTTCTACAAGGAGTAACTAAGAGATTTATAATAAGGCCATAAAATCTAACATTTTCTTCTCTAACTAGGTGTGTATTGTAATCCTTTTCTATATACTGCTTGGAGGAATACGTTAGCATAATTGCGTTTAAATAATTGAAAATGCCACATTGTTTCATGTTTGGATTTCAGATATTGCTGTAGTTGGTAATTGATGTATACTATTTTTGCACTTGCCATTTGATTTTTTTAGGGAAGTCGCCACACTCTCCCGGTTGCAGCACCAGCATGTTGTCCGTTACTATCAGGTGCACTAACTTGGAAATTTGATTTTACTTTCTAATATCCACTCATTGAAATTCTGCTACCCTTGTATACGTTTTCGGGCATAATTATATACTGAAATGTTGTAGTTGGAATATGAACATATATGCTTCATCTGCATGCTTCACCATGTAAATTGTTAGACTAATCCTGCAGTGTGGTTAAATTAGTAATGTAAAATTGATGACAAAATTTCAGGCATGGTTTGAGACGGGAATTTCTGTTTCTCATGGCGATGCTGCCTGGGGTTCTAGAACTGCTGAAAGCTCTACTTTCAGCTTCAAGGATGGAAGTTCATATGGCAATTTCGGGCCAGACAACAAGTTTGATTCCACTTATCTGTATATCCAAATGGAATACTGCCCAAGGTCATAATTTTCTGCTTTATATGTCATTCCTATCCTACCTTACTGGCCTCCTGCCCCAAGAGAAAACATAAAATGAGTTGGGAGGAACATACATCCAATCACAAGTTGTCACATGCTGACATAATGCGCAATATCATTTGTTACTCCATTTCTGTGTTTCCGCATCTGATTCGTGCACTTTACAGAGATGTAGAAATGTGCTAATTCTTTGAAATGAGACTATTCTTAGTTTTAAACTTAAGATTCATAATTTGGGATATGTTTACTGAATGTGTAAAATATGCATTTCGTTTGGAAGTGTCTGAATTATAGCCGATTGTGTTTGGATATTTCCCAGTTTTTTATTTATTTATTTTATTTTTCTGTTTTGTTTTCTATTAGATATCTTTTAGCCTTCTTTTTCTCTACTAAGAAACCCAAGAGTCTGTAGCCGTGAACAAGGGCAACTTTAGTTATTTATATTCTTTTAGCCGTTCAGTGTATCAAAATTCTATAAACAGCTTGCCAATGTTCTTTAGTTGGGTGGTGCATGAATTGACTGACTAGGCTGACTGCAAAGCTAATGTCTGGTATTGCATGAGGTAGATAAATCAACCTGCTAACTAGTCTCTCTCTGATATCTATCTCTATCAATAGGTGTTGATTCTGGCATGACCTTTAGTTTGACACATACCATATTTCGATGGATTGGCGTAATTTTTCTACCACGTGTACATTTCCACAATGGTGGTGTTTTTCTAAAATCAAACTTTGTTGTTCAAAGATCTTGAACTAGCCATCTCTTCGAGGGTATTGTTAAAAGATCATCAATTCCTAATGAAATGGATGTAGCGGTAGCTTGTTGAAACCCAAGTGTTTTTACTTGATCGAGTATGTGGGATGTATATCCCATTCAAGTGATCTATTAATCGACTAATAAGTCGTTTCATGGCAGTTCCGTCTATCGATTTATTGTGAAAGACCAGATTGGCCCGTTGTACCATAAGTACCTCCATATTATGTTGAGTAGGATTCGACAATAGATTTTGGTCGGTGATTGGAAAACTTCCCTTTCTTGATCTTGATTCGCATAGAATTTTCGAACTATAATCCTAACTGAACCAGAGAGGCCTGAATTCGCACCGGTATTACACAATTACCTTTGTTAGTTAGGTAGTACCATAGAAACAGGCATGAGAAAACCCCCCCTGGATCAGTAAATGAGGAGACAGGCTTGCAACCAAGCATGCCAGTCTCTGTAAGGACATCAAGGGTATATTTCCTTTGAGAGACTGAGATTTCAGTTGTCCTAGAAATCTCCATTCCCAGAAAATATCTTAAAGAACCAAGGTCTTTTACTTCAAACTCCTTAGCAAGATACTCCTTTAGGTTCTTCATTTCCACATGATTGTCTCCTGTTGTTATGATGTCATCAACATATACAAAAAAATATGGTTAATTTCCAAGATGTAGACTTAATAAACATAGTGTGATCGAAATTACATTGAGAGTAACCATAATTGTTAACAGAGCTAGCTAATCTACCAAACCAGGCCCTTGGAGATTTTTTTAAGCCTTATAGAGCTTTTCTAAGCTTACATACCTTATTTCTATATTCAACGTTTTCAAAACCTTGAGGAATACACATGTACACATCTTCATTAAGGTCCCCATTTAAGAAATCATTTTTTATGTCAAGTTGAAACAAGGGCCAATCAGGATTTGCTGCAAGGGAGAATAGAATTATGATGGTATTAAGCTTGGCTGTAGGGGTAAATGTCTCATGACATTGCTTATGATCCGGTACAACATGATAGGACCAAACACATTGAGATAGACATGCATTTCATTAAAGAGAAGTTTGACAATGGATTAATCTGCATTCCTTTCTTACCTTCTGCTCAGCAGGTGGCTGATGGGTTGACCAAGCCTCTAGTGGAGATGGGATTTGATAATTTTGTAAGCAAGTTGGGCATGTTGAATATCCATGCTCAACTTGAGGGGGTGTAGGATATTGTGTGTGTTTAAGTTATTTTATTTATTTTAAATTATGTTTAAATTAAGGGCAGAAGGGTAATATTCTGCTTCTAATTAGAGCAGACAGTTGACATAGGGTTTGAAAGGATCCTAGGGTTAGAATGGCGTCCCCTATAATTTAGGAGTTTACTTGTGGAAGAGTTCTAGTTCTTTGGTGTATTTAAGTATGGGAGTATTCACTGCTGTACTCAACTTTTTCATCATATTAATTAAAATTCCTTCTTTCCTATTTTCTTTTTCTACACCCATTCCTTGTCTTGACCAACTTTTTTTGCCTTAGCCATATCCATCTGTTCCCATGTAGGTCAATTCAATCTCAACAACCACATTAACTCCCAAATTTAGTCTTGCGATGATCGATTTGTTATCATGTGAAAAAGACGCATTTTACAGAGAATTCTGGAGTGATTCATACAAATTATCATCCATTGTTGCATTTTATATACCTCATAGAACTCTGTGAATAGTGAACTGGGAGAATAAAGAACTGGAGCCAGAGTGTACTAATTATGTTAATGCCCTTGTTGCAGGACACTTCGGCAAATGTTTGAATCATATAATCATTTTGACAAAGAACTTGCATGGCATTTGTTTCGCCAAATTGTGGAAGGTTTAGCACACATACATGCTCAAGGAATCATCCATCGTGACTTAACTCCCAATAACATTTTCTTTGATGCCCGCAATGACATTAAAATTGGGGATTTTGGTCTTGGTAAGATATGACTTCTGTAATTTTCACATATGAAACTTGTACCTGTTGCAATGTCACATGTTGGCTCCTGGAAAATTTTGAGCATTATGAAAGATGGATTTTCTTACTTAGATATCGATGCCTTTGTTGGTATTTGCCATTATTAGAGTTGATAAAGCTGTAACAGCTACATCAACCTTAGTCCAATTGACTGCTTGGGTACCTCTTCTATATGTTAATGCGTATTTGTTAAGGCCTTTTTTGTTTGACAAAAATCAGCCAAGTTTTTGAAGTTGGAACAAATGGAGCAGGATGTTGATGCTGCTGATGCAGTAGGTGTTTCACTTGATGGTACTGGCCAAGTTGGTACTTACTTCTACACTGCACCTGAAATAGAGCAGGGTTGGCCAAAGATTAATGAGAAGGTGAGTCTCCGGTGTTTAATTAGTTTAATCTGCTTGCAATTCTGATTTTGTTTACGCTTAATCCACACTTATTATAGCAAATGGTTTACAGGCCGATATGTATAGCTTAGGTGTAGTTTTTCTAGAGTTGTGGCATCCATTTGACACATCAATGGAAAGACATGTTGTTCTATCTGAGCTGAAACAAAAGGGAGGTCTTCCTTCTACTTGGGCTAATGAGTTCCCAGAACAAGCGGCCTTGTTGAAGAGATTGATGTCCCCAAGTCCTTCAGACCGTCCATCTGCTACCGAACTTCTTCAGCATGCTTTTCCTCCACGAATGGAGTTTGAGCTTTTAGATAGTAAGTTGACGTCTTAATTTTTTTCAGCCTTTTTACTATATAAACGTGATCTAGTTTTTGATTGAATTAACTTTTTTATTTATTTATATTTTTCCAACTTAGCAGGCAAAAATTCAAATATTTTCCCCACTATCACCCTTGTCCTTTTTTACTTGTTGAAACTACTAGCCTCATTGGTTTCAAGTAATTTAACTTTCTACAGGCTCAAAGTTACAGTTCCCACTTTCTGTATATGATAGTAATGTTCCACTTGCGACTTGAAATTAGATATAATCGACTTACGCGTCTCTAAAACAGAGATTGCGTATACAAGGGTATATTTTTTTAGTTTTAGGAAGTGTTGGATTTGGTATATGTTATATGCTATAGCCAGATGAAGACAAATTCTCTCTATAACCGACCCCACGTCGTGAATTGTAACATGGTAAATAAGCCTTTACCATTCAAAACTACTATATACACTACAACATCCGATGTACATAGATATAAATTACAAAACTCTATTATATGCATTGCCATGATCCTTAATGAAGATTGCTCTAACAAGTCCCTTTTTTTTCTTTGTTTTTTTCTGAACGCAGATATTTTACGTACAATTCATACCTCTGAGGATACCAGCCTTTACGATAAAATTGTGAATGCTGTTTTTGATGAAGAGTCCCTAAGAACAAAAGATCATCCTGAGGGCGTTGGCGGATTGAAACTGGTAGGGAGTGATACTTCATCCTTCCTGTTACCAGATACTAACACTGCTAATCGTGACCATGTTGTTGAAGTAGCCACCAAAGTATTTAGGCAGCACTGTGCAAAGCACCTGGAGATCATACCATTGCATTTGTTGGGGGATGATCCGCAATACACTAGGTTGCTGCACCATGCTCACAGCTCTTTTCTTTTGCTTTTTTTCTTTTCTTTCCCTCCTACTATATTGCTTTGATTCCTTTCACAATCACTTCTCTGTTGTTAGAACTATCTACATGTTTTGTGGCTATTGACTATTTTTAGGACTTGCGTGAAACTTTTGACTCAAGGAGGAGACATGGTTGAACTTTGTCATGAGCTACGTTCGCCATTTGTCAAGTGGGTTATTGAAAATCAGGTAGAATTGATGCATCACCTTTCAACTCAGTACTTTATTATTGTTCTCATTTCTCATGTAAGCAGCTCCCAGATGTTGCTTTACAATTTTAATGCTAGGAATCTGTTCAGCCAATGATATCCTGCCCCACTTAACTATCATTGATCAAATGTCAAGTCCACTAATAATTTCCTGCACCTGTGAAAGTAGACTAACTGCTGTCATCTGTAGTGTTCACTGGTAAAGTGGGTTGTGATGGAAAAAAACCTTCCGAGATGACTACCTGTTTCTGCTAGCCTTGTTTTGTTGTGTTCCATGCATTGTTGATTGTTGGGTTTTTCCTATCGTACATGGTGCATTTTGATAGGTGTTTCTGTAGAAGTATAAGTAATTCTCTTGGAATTGTTTTATTAATTCTGTTTGTTAGATAAAACAGCAGACTTCTTTTTTGTATTTATTGGTAGGTGGTTGTTATCAGTATAGACATTAGGGACTTTAATTGTGTCTAGCCGTTGGTTAGGTTATTTCAGGCGCCTAAGATTTACTCTCTGCATTTTTGGCTTCCTTTGTAACTCTATTTAGATCCATTTAGAGGATTAATAAAATCAGAAGAGCTACCATCTTGTTTTCATCTTACTCTTCATGGTATCAGAGCAAACTCATTCCCAAATCATGTTCTCTAAAAATACTCAATATTTTTTTAGATTAAATGCCGGTCATCTCTTCTTCAAAAAATGATGAATGCTCATCTGAAAGTACCCATCTCCCGTCATCTGGACCCTATGAACATATTTCGACTGCCATTTCAATCCACAAAATGAATGGTAGAAATTTTCTCTGGTGGTCAAGGTCCGTTAAAATGTTCATAACCGGATAAGGAAAAATGAAGTACTTAAGAGGGGCTGCTACTCAACCAGAGCTTAATGATCCAAAGTTCAAGCTCTGGAATACTGAAATAACTTGGTCATGCCATGGCTCATTCAATCCATGACTCCTGACATTAGTGAGAACTTCATTCTCTAAGATACATCACATGAAATTTGGAAATTACATGGACAACTTGACAATTGGAAGGCTGCAAGGTCAGGAAATGAGAATGCAAGACCTGGAGGCTCAAAAAAAAGCCAAGCCAAGATTGCTAACATTATTGTCTATTCAAAGAAAAAGATAGGCCATCCCTCAAAATCCTGAATTTGATTCTTTAGTAAGAGGAGAACCACACCGATACTCAAAGTTTCGATGAGCAAACATCGAGGATCAAAGTTCTCGATGATCGAGAATAGTTCGATTATCAAAACTCGATACTTCAAGAGACCAAGAAAATGGCACCCTAAAGGGGGATCTGCCTATTTCTCAAAGAAAGGGGAGAAGGAGTTGTACTCCTCATCCCCTGTACAACTTCTTATCCTATGATCATCTAGCTCCTCAATTTCATGGATTTACAAGCAGTCTGGACATTATTCAAATACCCAAAAATGTCCATGATGCTATGTCTCCAGAATGGGAGTCTGCTCTGAATGAATTTCTTATAAAGAGTGAGACATGGAACATTTCTCCTCCCCTTAGAAGAAAACATCATGTAAGGTGTAGATGGATCTTTACAGTAAAATACAATGCTAATGGATCTCTTAATAGGTATAAGGCTAGGCTTGTGGCCAAAGGTTTCACTCAGTCATATGGAATTGACTATCATGAAAAACCTTTGCCTCAGTTGCAAAGCTCAATACCATTAGGATTCTCACGAGCATTTCTGTTAATCTGGATTGGTCCTTGACACAGCTTGACATTAAGAATGCCTTTCTCTATGGGGAATTGAATGAGGATGTTTACATGCATCTTCCCCCTGAGTTTGAATATCTAGGAAAAAAAGGTGATGTATGCATACTCTAGAAGTCTCTTTATGGCCTCTAGCAATCTCCTAGGGCATGGTTTGGGAGATGCACTAATTTTATGAGAAAGCATGGCTTTCACCAATGCCATACTGACCATACTTTGTTTACAAACTCTCCCTTGGAAAGACTACCGTCCTAGAGTATATGTGGATGATATCATCCTAATAGTGGATGATAATACTGAAATCAAAAGAATAAAAGGCATCCTTGCCTCTGAGTGTGAGATAAAAGATCTGGGGAACCCAAAATACTTTCTTGGTATGGAGATTGCTAGAAATGCAACATGAATCTCCATATCTCATAGAAATTATGCCCTAGATCTTTTAAAGGAAACTGGGATGATAGGGTGCAAAATTGCTAATACCCCTGTTGAACCTGGATTAAAACTAGGAAAAGTGGATGATAACCCCCTTGTTGATAAGGGGAGATACCAAAGATTGGTAGGAAAACTTATCTACACCTCTCATACCAGGCCTGACATATTCTTTGCTGTAGGTTTGATTAGCCAATTCATGCATCAACCGACTGAAAAGCACATGCAAGCTGCTGAGAGAGTGTTGCGATTTCTCAAAAAGGATCCTGGCCAAGGTTTTCTGTTTAAGAAGAATCCATCAAGGGAGGTTCAAATCTACACAGATGCTGACTATGCAGGGGGTGTTTCAGATATGAGATCTACCTCTGGATACTGCACTTATATTTGGGAAATCCTGCAACTTGGAGAAGCAAGAAGCAACATGTAGTTTCCAAAAGCAGTGCTGAATCTGAACTCAGAGCAGTGGCTCTTGGGGTGTGTGAAGGAAGGGCTCAAAGGATGCTGGAAGAATTATGGTTAGCCAAGTCAAGACCTATCCAGATCATGTGTGATAACAATTTTGTCCTATGCATTGCTGAAAATCCTACTCATCATGATAAAACTAAGCATGTTGAGGTAGACAGACACTTCTTGAGGGAAAAGGTGGATAATGGAGACACATCCCTATTCCATGTAAAGACCAAAGATCAAGTTGTTGATTTACTAACCAAGGCTGTTACAAATCAAGTGTTCAATCATCTGCGCTCCAAGCTTGGCTGCATCAACATATACAACCAAGCTTCAGGGGAGTGTTGAATCATGCAGTGTTTTTAGTCTTAATTAGTTAATTACCTTGTCTTTTGGGTCCTAAGTACCCCTGTAGTAGCCTAATCATGCTAAGTATATTAAATCTGCTTTTACTGTTCACTAGCCGTTTTATGTGGGGCTGTTTTAAGTTTCTAGCCGTTGGGGGCTTTTCTATAAGTGTAATCTCACACCTAAGCAATATACAAGAGTTTTTCTCCTCAAATCTGTCTTTCTACCTCCTTTTTCTACAAATTTGAAAGATTATAAGAGTAGATAATTGAGAGAATAGAAGGTTTTTCTCTTGTTCCTTCATTCAGGGAGGCCACAGGGTATTTATACATAGCAAATGCAAACGGTAACAGGCTGGAATTAAGAAAATGGGCAGCAAATTAATCTTCCGGCAATAAATAACGGCTATAAGATTTTCACCTTCTATGCTAATAATTGAACACTTTTAACGGCACTCTTATGGTACAAAAAACACAACTTATAACCTCTGAATATCAACATTCATGTATTCTAGATAGCTATCTATCCTTGGTGGATCCAATTTAACATTTCATGCTCACCTGTTGAGTTATCCAAATATATGATCCTGTTCATGTATCCTTGGTGGAGCCTTTTTGACAACTCATTAAGAAAAGATTACCTTGAGTCACCCAAAACAAGGATTGACGAATTACCACATCTTTTTGCAATTTCCTGGGGTTCTCATGTTGGTTGGTATCTTTAAAACTTCATGCCATGCTAGTGTCAACTGTCAAAAGGGGTACATTGTTGATTTTCTTTTTCTTTTCTATTACTCCCTCCGTACCAAATTATACGGTCTTTTATAGTTTTCACACAATTTAAGGTGGAAAAATATCATAAATTTCGACAACAGTTTAATATACCTCTTGACTATCATTAATGCCATGGCTGTAAAGTAACAAAATATTGTTGAATTGAGAATAAATTATGGGTAAGAGGAAAAAGAATGTATCAAATGTGCCATTGGTATTTTAACGGGACTTGTATTACTGGACAAAACCAAAACATCAAAAGGACTTATATTTTGGGACTGAAGGAGTACAATTTTGAGAAATGATTTACCAATGTTTTCCTTTATTTTTATTTGTATTATCCCTTTTTTGTATGCAGAAATTGTTCTTTAAACGATACGAAATTACAAATGTATATCGAAGGGGTATCGGGCATTCACCACCCAGCCGATATCTTCAGGTTTTGCTTCCTACTATTCTTTAGTTGTGCTAGGATCTCATAATTGGGCATTGTTCTCATCAGTTTAGCAGGTGCCAAAGCTAACCATATAACCTATGTTACTGACAGGGTGATTTTGATATCATTGGGGGTGCGACTGCATTGACAGAGGCGGAAGCCATCAAGGTAACATCAATTGCCCTGTAGTCATAGGATATATATTCCGTCCTTATCCAAGTTGTTGCCTGCACTGGTTGTTAATCGAACTTCTTATCAGTGGATCAGGAGGCTATGTTGGAAAAAAAAGTTATCCTACAACCCTAACTGAACAATTAACAGCTAATCCCCAACTAACTGAGGTTTAATACAGCAGACGGAGATTAATAGTATTCTTATTTGTATACTAAAATGATAAACAACTTAATATTTCTGCACTTTGAGAGTCTCAAATCTGCCTAAAACCTCTACAAGTTTTTTCGGCAAGTTTGTTGGCTGTAAATAGGTTTGCAATTTTAAATGCACATACTTGATAGTTCGGTGAGGAAGATTCTAAATTAACGGGGAGGAAGGCTGATTTAAAAAAGTAAAAAAAAACTAAAAAAAATATCAGGTGACCAACTGGCTGATCATATTTATTATCTGAATTTGAAGAAAATGATGTTGGCGTAGCATAACTACTTCACATTCAAGAGAGATCCCATCAGTGGAAAGTTTTAACCGGTCAAGTATGGAAGAAATTGACGCGAACCTATATTCTATATGAATTTGAAGATGATATTTTCTTTGAATGAGATGAACTTTATGTATAGAGGATCAAATATACCACCACTCAGTTTAAAGAAAACCAGATCTTACACTGGAATCCCGAAATCTGGCTTATAAAATATTGAGGTCTATTGAAAACTGGATTACAATATTCCATCTAACTTTAGATTTAATTACACCCTCCAACTAGAGACATGTAATTTAATCGATGATGACATTTGATTAATGAGGTAGAAAGTGTTAACATTCGTAGCATCCGGATATTTATTGTCATCTTTTACCTGCAGGCAACTATTGAGATCATTGGCCATTTTTTTCATTTGGGCTCTTGTGATATTCACCTTAATCATGGACATTTACTAGAAGCACTTTTGAATTGGGCAGGAATAAGGCCGGAACATTGGCAGAAAGTGGCAGAGGTATTTAATAACTGCTGCTTGTGTGATCGAATTCCATATTTTCTCTGGATTTGTACATGTGATTACTTATGTGTTTTCTTTTGCTTTCGGGGATGTAGCTGCTTTCTCTGTTGACTTCTCTGCATCCTCAATCACCTGAGAGAAAGTCAAAATGGGTTGTAGTAAGACGACAACTCCGACAGGTAAAAGTACTAAGAATGCTTACAGTATGTGTTAATTATTATCTCATGTTGGTGCTTGGTCATTCTATTGTTTATTGAATATCGGAGTAATTAATATTGTAATCTGATTTGGATATTGTAGTAGTTAATAATTGGTTTATGTAGAAAGATCAGTAATTGATTGGGGATTTATGGTATTAATTGTAGAGATTTGCAACATGTAGACAGTTACCTTATTAGCCTAGTTATTACTGCTTGATTAAGGGATCCTGATTGACCCTTTACCAATTGTATATATATGTGTACTCTGTAAAGTAAGCCATTTCAAGCTTTACTAATATTTCAGATAGTATGAGAGCCATAAAACGATCCCAATCCTCGTGTATTGTGTTTCTGGCCTTCATCGCCACAAATTCTGCTTCAATCAGTCTTTATTGCTGATTCACTTCCTACATCCAAAATGGCTCAAAACTGTGTCCTCTGCCACTACTGAATTATATCCTCAATTTCCTGATGGAGAATCTCAGGTGAAAGGCCAAGGTGAATTCCTGCTAATCCAAGCAGCCTGTAGGCTGAATGGAAAAAGTTATCTCAAATGGTTACAACTTGTTCGAACTTTGCTACAAGAGAAAGGGAAACTTGGACATCTGACAGGAAATGGTCTAAAGCCAGGGGAAAAAGGCTTTGAGACATGGGAGGAGGCTGACTCCATGATTATGTCATGGGTATGGAACTCCATGCATCCTGAAATCAGTGATACATGTATGTTCTTGACCAATGCAAAAAGATATTTGGGATATGTTTTATCAAACATATTCCAAGGTGAATGATGCAGCCCTTATTTTTGAAATGAAAACAAGGACTGCATCAATCTAACAGGGAAGTCGATCAGTCACTGAATATGCCAATTTTATGCAAAATTAGTGGCAAGAATTGGACTATTATAGGGCACTCAACCTGAAACGCTTTGAGTGTGCAGTTGAAGTGAAAAAGCTTGTGGATCGTGACAGGGTTTATGACTTCTTAGGTGGTCTAAATTCTGAGTTTTGATCAAGTTAGGGTGTAGATCCTAGGAAAATTTAAAGTTACATCTCTCAATGCAACAATTTCCATAGTGCGGGTTGAAGAAATTCGAAGGGGAGTAATGCTAGATGGGATCCAGAGGCATTCCCCTATGATCCTCTATTGTGATAACCAGTCAGCAATTGATATATCCCACAACCCTGTCCAACATGATAGAACCAAACATGTGGAGGTTGATAGGCACTTTAACATTGTGCATTGTGTTTGTCAACTCCCAGAATTAAGTGGTTTACAATAAGAAGAGTTTTCAGTACCTTCTTGCAAGCTGGGAATGATTGACCTCACCTCACCAACCTAAGAAGGGGGGAGGAGGGGTAGAATCTGTATAAGATTAGCTGTCTTTTATGTTGTTTATTATCCCTAATTATCCTTAATTAATACTCCCTCCGTCCCATAATATAAGGCCTTTTGGCCATTTCACACAGTTTAAGAAAATATAATAAATGAGTTACTTTTTAATATTTCAATACGAAATATTGTATTATTTTTTGGGACTGACTAATAATATTACATTGTTTAGTGTGAAACTAAAAACAATGCATTTAATATTGTATTGTTTTGTGAGAAAGACTTATATTTTGGGACACCACTAAAAAGCCAAAAAGACTTATATTACGGGACGGAGGGAGTAGTTAATTAGTGGCTAATTAGTTTAGGCTAATCTTTCTCTTTTTTTAGTGGTTTTCTCCACATGTAAACTGTCCAACTAGCTGTCAGAACAGTATTTTCTGTCTACATCCAACTAGCCGTTGGATGTCTCCTCTCTATATAAAGAAGATTAGTTGTAATACAAAGGTAGAGCTTTTATCTACATTATTTTTTGAATACAAAGAAATCTTTCTCTCAATCCCACACTTCTTACAGAAAGTAAGATGCAGTCAAGTTTAGGTACATATATAGAACATTGGACAAAGTAAGATCTTTAGAGATAGAGATAGACCTTGTTCTCAAAACCTTTGATGCAGTCCCATCTGTATTCTTGACAGTCCTGAGTTCATGACAATGTTTGTAACTGTGGAACAGCTTAAAGTTCCCAGTCATGTGATCTGAAACACGTGAATCAATGTCCAGTGGTGCTTTAGACTGTCAGATGCAGAATAGGCAGCAAGTTCCATGCCTGAGTGAGCTATAGAAGTTGTTTCATGTTGGTTATGAATAGAAGATTGTGAGGATATAAGCTTTCTGATAGCCTCAATTTGTCCTTGTGATGAATGAGCAATTGATTCTTCACTTTCCCTTGTTTCACTGGAGGCATGCCTCCCTTGATATTCCCTCTTGGTTCCTTTGGCTTCCCATGTACCTTCGAGCAGGTGTCCTTGGTGTGTCCCACCATTTTGCAAAAATCACATGAAGGCCAGGGACGACAATTTTTCCAG
Source organism: Gentiana macrophylla (assembly GCA_026214975.1). Lineage (NCBI taxonomy): Eukaryota > Viridiplantae > Streptophyta > Magnoliopsida > Gentianales > Gentianaceae > Gentiana > Gentiana macrophylla. The sequence continues at coordinate 65,813,476 of CM047816.1, read as the reverse complement.
ATAGATGTTAACAGATCGTGACCTTTGAAGATAGTTGTTTCTATTTAGCCCATGGCTTGTAATGGACATGATTCGAGTATCAGGTCCTCCGGAGTATCCTCCATAAATCGCATTAGTGCTTGCGATGATATCAGTGGAGAAGGTGGATGTGACCTTTGACATTCTGGATATTTGAATTCTTTTATTTACGAAATGAGAGAGCTGCGCTCTGATAACATGTAGAAGAAAAGAGAGATTGGAGATAAAGAGAGAATCAATAGACTAATTACATGTGTATAAATAAGAAGAGAGAAAATCTCTCCAGCCGCCAAGACTAAATGCCTAACGGCTAATAAGGGAACATGCCAACTAACAACTTCACAAACTACAACCAGCCTTATTAAGAGGGGATTAAGACAGTAAATTACAGTAAACCCTTAAATAATAAATAATAACTTGTACATAATAAAATAACACTATCTTTCTACAAGATGTATATGTTGCAAGGTCTGCTGGTATTTTGTTTGAATTTGTTGAATCTATGTATTTTCTCGAAAACTTTTCACATTTATTTATGGAGCTTTTTCTTTAAAAGGACATTTCCAATAACTTCTTTCGTTTCAGGAACTTAATCTGCCTGAAGTTGCTGTAAATAGGCTGCAAACTGTTGGGTTAAGGTTTTGTGGAGCTATCGATCAGACCCTTCCTAGATTAAGAGGTGCCCTTCCGGAGGGTATGTTATTGACCTATATTGTATGTTGAAGCATTTGTTAGATAATACTTTGTTTTTATTATTTATTTTCGAATGCCCTTCTGTATGGGATTATGGAAGGTGTTCTAGCTGTTTTAGTTATTACTTATTAACGTTAAAAGTAGATAGGTCCAGCTTAGTTCTTTTATGAAAGCCGCCTTATTCATGGCCAGCTGTGATTTTCTCTTGTAGATTCTTCTTTTGTATTCCCTCCTTGTACTCAGTCTGAATAATAAAAATCACTTATTATTTCTCCCATATTCTCACATGGTGTCAGAGCCTTGAGCTCCTCTTCCCGACTTGAAATATTTTGTTGTTCCTATGGCTTCTGAATCTTCTACCTCCTTTGATATTCTTGTGCATTGTCAGTGCGTACCATCTGAATTGAATGATTAAATTGAGTTTTGATTTCTTGTTGGAATAGGTGAAAGCATGAAATTAGTTCAATTCTGCTTTTCATGAAGAACAACCAAGTCATACGAGAATGATCGTCTATGAAAGTAACAAAATATCTGAATTTATTAGTTGCAATATGAAAAGGACCCCTTACATCAGAATGTATTAATTCAAATGGAGATTGTTTCTGTTTATGACTACTACTTGGAAAAGAAGACCTACGATGTTTACTAATGTGACAAGTTTCACACTGACTCTAAAGAGGGAATACCCTCAACTTGTTTCTTCAGAATGGGAAGAGGGGGATGGCCCAATCTGCAATGCCAATCCCTTAGGTAATGAATGTGTGTGAGAGACTGAATGAGGAATGGTTAAGTGATAGAGGCTCCAGAGTTCATGACCCATACCAATTGTCTTCCCCGTCTGGATATCCTGCAATATACATGAATCAGGAAGAAATGTGATTGAACAATGTAAGTCTTTGGTTAAACGATTAACGGACTTTAAATTAAAGGGAAAATCCGGAACGTGTAATACATTTAGAAGATGCGCATTATTATTTAACACCAGATGACCCATACCAACCACTTTTGCAGTAGATCTGTTTGCTAAAGTCACTTAGGATTATGCGAAGGTTGGTAATCTGTTTATATAGAGTACAAACCAGTTATATGTTCCGTCGCCCCGGAATTGAGAACCCATTGTGGTGTTTTAGAAGACACGAGACAGGATGGTTGACCTTTAGTTGATTGGGTGAGATTGGGCACAGATAAAATATTTTCTGGTCGGACTGGGGCTGCCTTTTCACCCATCAATTTATCATACTCTGCTTTTGTAATAGTGACCTGTTCTCCAACTTCTGAGTAAGTATTAGCTTGATATGCAGTGTTGTTGGGCCTTCCATCGAGGTCACAACAATTGTCCATGTGTGATTGAGTCGCCCACAATGATCACACTTAACGGATCCTCGCCCAGTCCGTCCTCCACGTCCACACGAGAATTTCGACCACCACGCCCCCCTCGACTATGCCTGCCAGTAAATAACATCGCCGATCCATCTTCGGTGTGACCGGAGACAATCTGGTTTGCTTTCGGATTAATCACAGATCTTCGTAAACAGCCTAATAAATGCACAGCTGTAGTTAACTAGCAGCCTTATTTCAAGCACAGCTATTTACTTAAACACAACAGCTATAAAGAGCCCGCCAAGACATAAATGACTGATAAAAGTTATCATGCTGATAATAAATTAAATTAATTATTGTAACACATAAAATAAACTTAGTACTTCTACACCACCCCTCAAGTTTGATTGTAGATGTTAATACAACCATGCTTGCTGCATAAGGTTGGAAACAGAGTAGGAGCCATAGCCTTTGTGAGTAGTTTTGCAATTTGGAAGTTGGAACTGAGTAGGGATGCGTATGAGAGAGATGTCCTTTGATTCAACCCTTTCTTTTAGGAAAAATCTGTCAACGTTAATGTGTTTTGATTTATCATGATGGATCAAGTCATGGCCATGCATATGGCTGATGTGTTGTCACAATAAACCTTAGTGGGAGATTCAACTATGAGCTGTAGGTCTTTCAGAAGTCAGTTGATCCAAATTTCTTCATATACTCCAGGTCAATGGCTGTGGGAATATGTGAACTTCTGTGGATCAAGATTATCCTTGATGATCTTAGAATTTTTGGACACTACCCTATGAGACTATGCTGTGATAACAAGTCTGCCATTAGCATAGCCCACAACCCTGTTCAGCACAATCGGCCAAAACACATTTAGGTTGATCGGCATTTCATCAAAGAAAAAATAGATAGTGGTCTGTTTTGCACACTCTGTCTCCACCCAGAACTAGTTGGCTGATATTCTTACTATGGGGCTTCCTAGCAAAGTGTTTCAGGACATCATTTGCAAGCTGGGATTGACAGATCTTCACTCACCAGCTTGAGGGGGAGTGTCAGAATATACTAAATAAATATTTGTATCTATTTAGTTTTGTTATTTTATTATGTATCTTTTCCTTTTTACAGCCTGGTATCTAGCCCGTTGGACATTATATTATTCCAGCTGTTGTTTAGGAAGACAAGTGTCACTAGCCGTTGGGCTTAAACTCTTATGCCTCGCTGGCTTTTCCTGTTTAAACTATCTTGTATCTCTGTTCCAAAGAATTAGAAATATATTTCCCCTTCTTACTTTTTCACATTATCCAACAGCTAGTTGCTAACAAATACTCCTAAACACCAACTAAGATACATACAGCATTTAAATGTAAAATTGTGTAAATAGAAGATAATCTTCTACAGTATTTAATTTCTTAGAACAAGATTGTTGCAGATAACTCTACACGCAGAGCACTTGATGAGCTGTCTGAGCTTTTCAACTACTTGAGGGTTTGGAGGATCAACAGCTGTGTTTTTGTCGACGCTCTTATGCCACCAACTGAATACTACCATAGAAATATATTTTTTCAGGTATCTATAGAAATGTGGCTTTTGCATTTTTCTTTCGATAGAATACCTGTTTCATTGAAGTACTCCCTCCGTTCTAAAATATATGGGTTTTAGAGCTTTCACACAATTTAAGAAAGTGGTTTAGTGTCATAAATTTTGAAGACAAAAGTCTAACATACCCTTTGACTACCATTAATACAGTAGTTGTAAAGTAATGAAAAGTTAATGAAATGATAATCAATTAGGAGTAAAAGGATGAAAAATGTAATAAGTGTTCCATTGGTTTTCTAAAAGGCCTTACATTGTGGGGCAAAACAAAAAATCCAGAAGGCCTTATGTTTTGGGACAAAGGGAGTACTAACTTAGAGAGGGAGAGGCGGAGGGAGGGTAGCTCCTATCATTTGTTCCATATGTAGTAGACAGGTCAAAGGAAATCTGAGTGTGCTCATGCACCATGTTGCAAGTAATAACCTGTGAAGATACATTGACAACATCACACTTGTATAACACTGGAATCCAGGCAATCCCAATATTAGCTTCAAAAGTACTGTTGTGATCATAAAGGAATAACCAACCTTCTAAACTTTATGATGATGGACATGCTCGATATGATGATTTGGACGGACACGAACCTAGCCATCTCCTGCCAGACTTTATTGCTGGCCCTTGTCAGCGTTCTATTTCCTGTAGAACTTCTTTGAAGCTGCATGCGCCTCCATTTCGGAAGCATTTTAAGATCAGGCAACCGTAGAACCAATTTTTGTGGTCATCAAAGATACCTTACGTAAATATCTGTTTGATCATCTCGGAAAAACCCTTCATTGTAGAACAAATTCTGGTAATTCGGCAATCTGACAGAGAGTCAGACCCCGCCATTAGTTTCAGTGATCAACCATACACGCTCACTTGCTGATAACTGCCAGGAGAAAGGTGGTAACAGCTTAGTAACTATGTTTCTCATCAAAAGTTGGAGAGTTGAATCTTTTGATTGCATAATAGTGTTTTACAAAGATCAAATGTTGTTGTATCGTGACATATGATTGTGTTATGTTCAAATATTTTTGCAATGTGACAAAGGAAACAAGAAAAAATAATTGTCCCCTACTCTAGTTTTACTTTCTTATGGCTTCTTAAAAGGAAGGTATTCTTGAGAACTTCATTGGGATATTAGATTCAAAATTGAATATAATGTACTCGGCACGGATACATTCAAAACTTTGATGGGATGGTAGGTTAATGATTGAATTTAATCTTCATTGTTCAGGTCTATTTAAGAAAGATTCCAGGTACACTATCAGAAGGAACCTTACTTGCTATCGGTGGACGTTATGACTTTTTGCTTCAGAGTATGGGAGATTCTCATGTATGTGGCTTTAGTGTCTCTTCTCTTTTTTTGCTTATGCCTCCACTAACCAACCTAATGGAACAATCAACAAGTATAAGGCTAGATTAGTGGCTAGAGGTTTCACCCAAACCTGTTGATTCAAATGTTTTTCTTATTCCAAATGAATGAAGAAATAGGCTATTTAAATTGTACAATGATGCCTAATGACTAGGGGTCAAATGAGATGATCCAGTTGCGCAGGAATGATTAAGGATAAATTATCCTAACTAACCCAACGGTAACAAAGATAAAAACAGGTAAACTAAAGCCCTAAAAAAATAAAATATACGAATATATTTTCAGAAGGGAGTTTTTGACCTACTCTCCTTTATCATTATTTCATGAACTTGTAAATTCTGATTTTTAGCTTGCATGGTGTTAGGAATTAGATATTTCTAAGTGTAGAATAATTGTGTGGGTCCATTACCTCCTTGAGCCAAGAGGTATATAAGGGAAGTGTGCGTTGTATCATTGCTCACGTTGAATATTAATAAAACTATCTTCCCGCCTTGTTCTTCTCTCTGTTCTCCCCTCCTTCGTCTCCAATTCTACTTCCGAAACCCTAGTTAGGATCCCAATCCTAACATCTGGTATCAGAGAAGTCCTTCCTACGCCTGTAATCAGTGATCATGGCCGCCAAATCGATTGATGAGCTCAGAGCGTCACATCAGAAGATGAATGAGGAGTTCAATGTGAAATTCGAAGAACTGGATCATAAGATCGTAGCTCAGGGCGATTCACTTCGTCAAACGATGAAGGAACTCTTCGCTATGGTAGAACAGAAGCTCGAATCCTCATTACCGCCACCAGTTACCGCAGCGACGATTGGTGCAGCAGCGTTAGGAGATGGATTGTTACCTACTCCACGACGAGAAGAGCAAGTTCAGGTTGATTCGGCTGAGACTACTTCGAAAAGTGAGATCAGAACATGCATGTAAGATTCCTAAGCTCGATTTTCCTATTTTTTCTGGTGAAGCTCCTATGGAGTGGATTAGGAGGAGCGAACGTTTCTTCTAGATTCACAATACTCCAGAGAATCACAAAGTAGGATTTGCTGAAATGCATTTGAGAGGAGCGGTTGATGTTTGGTTTGGAGGATTGATTTCCGGTTCATCGTACTTGTCGTGGTCCAAACTTAGAGAAGTGTTGAAGCGATTTGGTTGTAAATCGATGGAAATGGCGGTGGACGAGTTCCACCAGTTGAAACAGACAGGATTTGTGGACGAATACTTAGCGGAGTTTGAAGAATTGAAGTGTATGGTTCAAATGCAGTGCCCTAGGCTTACAGAGTATCACTATGTTTCATGCTTTATTCGTGGCCTTAAAAATGAGATCAAGTCTATGGTCCGGATGCTGCAACCTACAACCATAAATCACAGGCCTCTACCTAGGGTCTCATACAATGGAGGACAGATTAGGCAGACACAGTTGACATCCAAGGTGTTTGATAGAATGCCTCAGACAGAACACATACCAGTATTACAGCGGGCAATCACACCAAAAGAAATGCACGACAAGAGGTCACAAGGCCTCTGTTTCAGATGTGATGAGAAATTTACACCTGGACATAAATGCAAACAGAAACACTTGCACTTTATTGTAGCAGAGGATGAGGATTTTGTTGAGGAGGAGGACTATACTAAGGAAGATCCGACTGAAAAATCCTCACAACTATCAGTTTATACAATGTCTGGGCAGGTGACCACAAATACATTTAAGATCCATGGGATGCTCAAAAGGAAGCCTATTGTGATCCTAATTGATAGTGGAGCTTCCTATTCTTTTCTGGATCTAAAGGTTGCTAAGGAGGCTGGTTGTAAAATGGTGCCCAGCCAACCCATGTTTATCACTGTTGCTGATGGGAATACTCTTAAGAGTGAGTTTAAATGTTCGAATCTCAGCTGGAGCATGCAGGGGATCACTTTTAGCCATGATATCAGGATGATTCAGCTCAGGGGCTGTGATATGGTCCTTGGGATTGACTGGTTGGGGAAACATAGCCCAGTAACATTCAATTTTCACACTATGTGTCTGATCATTCACATGGTTGGGCAACCATTTGTCTTGAAGGACACACCAACTGAAGGTCAACTGAAGATGATCAGTGGTAAGAAATTGGTGAGTAGTTTGAGGAAGGGCACCTATGGTCTCATGGGATGCCTCAGCCAAATTCAGGGAGAGTCCCCACTGACACTCCACAAGATTTGTTGCCTCTGTTGAATGAGTACCAGGATGTGTTCACTGCCCCCACTGGCCTGCCTCCCAAGAGAGGTTATGAGCATGCCATTTTATTGAAGGAAGGAACTGATCCTATCAAGTTAAGGCCATACAGATATGCACATAATCAGTAAGATGATATTGAGACACTAGTGGATGATTTGCTGAAACAGGGGATAGTCAGGCACAGCAACAGCCCCTTTGCATCTCCAATGTTGTTAGTTAAAAAGAAGGATGGCACTTGGAGGGGATGCATTGATTACAGGAGGCTGAATGACATGACTATTAAGGATAGATACCCTATCCCAATAATAGATGACTTGTGGATGAGCTAGGAAGAGCAAGAGTTTTCAGCAAAATTGATTTGAGGTCAGGGTTTCATCAAATTTTGATGCAAGAGGGGGACATACAAAAGACTTCATTTGTCACCCACCATGGGCACTTTGAATTTTTGGTCATGCCCTTTGGCTTGACCAATGCCCCAGCTACATTTCAGAGGAATATGAATGAACTTCTAAGACCATTTCGAGGAAGTCAGTGCTTGTGTTTTTTGACGATATTTTGGTGTATAGTGCTACTATGGATGAACATAAGCTGCACTTAAGGGCTGTCCTGGAAGTGTTGAGAGTCAACAAATTCTATGCCAAGATGACTAAGTGTTCTTTTGGACAGGATAAGGTGGAATATCTGGGGCATGTTATCCATCAAGGCCAAGTCTATGCTGATCCATCAAAGATAGAGGCTATGGTCAACTCCTCAGAATGTTACAGAATTAAGGGGGTTCCTAGGCCTTACAGGCTTCTACAGAAGATTTGTGCCCTCCTACGGGGTTATATCCAGACCACTCATTGACCTCTTGAAGAGAGAGGGTTTCACTTGGAACCCCATAGCCCAGGAAGGTTTTGGACAATTGAAACAGGCAATGAGTACAGATCCTGTTCAAACATTACCAAACTTTAACACTCCCTTTTGTATTGAAACGGATGCGTGTGGGAAGGATTGTGGGGCACGTCTACAACAAAATAAGCGACCAAATGGCCTATTTGAGCAGGGCCTTTAATTCAAGAGAAATGGGGATGTCCATCTATGAGAAAGAGCTACTAGCAGTCCTCATGGCTGTCACTAAATGGAAGCAATACATTCAAAACAGACCCTTTGTGATTAAAACATATCAACAGAGCCTCAAATTCTTGTTGGATCAAAGGGCTGTCGCCACATTACAACAGAAGGGGGTCACCAAACTCATGGGGCTTGATTTTACTATTGAGTATAAAAAGGGGTGTGAGAATATTGTTGCTGATGCCCTTTCTAGACAGAACCATGTGCAGAGTCATCAAGAGCTTGGGCAGCTGTGTGCTATTAGCTCAGTGTCCCTTCTTGGGTTGGAGAAGTATTTTCCAGCTACAAAAATGATGTAGCTGTTGAGGAAAAACTAAGGAGCCTGATGGTTGCACCAGCTCCTGGCCCTCAGTACACCCTACACCAGGGCCTGCTGAAGTACAAGGGGAGGATCTATGTTGGGGTCACTGGTCCACTAAGACAGAAACTTTTGGAGCAACTACACTCTAGCCCTATGGGGGATCACTCATGGGTCAAAGCATGCTACAGCAGAATTAAAAGGCTGTTCTACTGGCCTAACCTACAGAAAGATGTAAAGGAGATGATTCAGAGGTGTGTCATTTGCCAACAATGCAAGAGTTTACATGACAAACCACAGGGGTTGTTACAACCACTACCCATCCCTGAAAAAGCTTGGTCACAGCTCAGTCTGGACTTCATTGATGGTTTGCCAAAATCTGAGGGAAAGAAAGTGATTATGGAGATAGTGGACAGGTTCACCAAGTTTGCACACTTTGTAGCCATGGACAAGAGTTACACAGCTGAGTCAGTAGCTTGTTGTTTCTTTATGGAGATCTACAGGCTGCATGGGCTCCCAGAAAGCATTGTAAGTGACCGGGACAAGGTGTTTACTACAGAATTTTGGAGCCATCTCATGAAACTAGCTGGAGCAAAACTATCATACAGTTCTGCTTATCATCCACAAACTGATGGGCAAACAAAAAGGGTAAACCAGTGTATTCAGATGTACCTCAGGTGCATGACATTTCAAAGGCCTAGAAAATGGAAGAAGTGGCTTTCTTTAACAGAGTATTGGTACAATACCAACTTCCATACTGCTATTAATATCACCCCTTTTGAAGCTTTGTATGGGTATGTTCCCCAATCCCTACCCTTGGGCAGTTTTGCACAAGATCATTTTACTGGGGTGGAGGATTTTATGAGGCAGAAACAACATATTATCAAAGAACTTAAGGGCCATCTGGAGGAAGCTCAAAGCAGGATGAAGTTCTATGCAGATTTGCATAGAAAGAGAAAGAGTTTCAGGTTGGGGAAATGGTGTTTTCAAGCTCCAACCATATAGGCAAAACTCGGTGGCATTGAGGAAGAATCTCAAACTTTCTGCCAAGTACTTTGGACCTTTCAAGATTGTGGCCAGGGTTAATGAAGTTGCTTATAAGTTGCAGCTTCCTGCTGAATCCAAGATACACCCAGTGTTCCATGTGTCTATGCTCAAAAGGTGTATCAGTGCTGATGTCCAACCCTCTGTTTCATTGCCCACTACTAATCAGCAGGGTGAGATAGTGGTCTACCCAGAAAAGGTGCTCCAGATCAGATCTGTTACGAGGTATAATAAGGCAGTTGTACAGTGGAAAATCAAATGGTTGAATCTCGATGAGGACCAGGCTTCTTGGGAGGATGCAATCTTCATCTTAGCTCAGTTTCCAGAATTTTCCCTTCCTTGTGGACAAGCAAGGTCTCAGGGGGCGGGTGATGTTAGGAATTAGATATTTCCAAGTGTAGAATAAGTGTGTGGGTACCTTACCTCCTTGAGGCAAGAGGTATATAAGGGAAGTGTGCGTTGTATCATTGCTCACGTTGAATATTAATAAAACTATCTTCCCGCCTTACTTCTTCTTCTCTCTGTTCTCCCCTCCTTCTTCCCCAATTCTACTTCCGAAACCCTAGTTAGGATCCCAATCCTAACACATGGAACTCCTCAATCCATATTAAAATGATAGTGCAATGGATACAATTGATCCATATAGCCGACTCCACTTAGTGGAATGATACTTAAGTGTTGTTTCTCCCTAACTTCTTGATTGAACATTGGCAGAAAGCAAATCTTCCTGGTGGCGTAGGAACCAGTCTTGCATTAGAGACAATATTGTCGCAACATATACCCTTAGATGGTAAACATCACAGGTTTGTTTTGTTTGGGTTTGCACTAATAGGAATATAGGTGCCTAGTCAATTTGTTTCTTTTTATTTTCTGTTTGCACTTATCAATGTGAATTTCTCGAATGCTGCAGGACTGATCCTCCTGTTGATATTCTAGTTTGCTCAAGAGGGGGTGGTGGCTTGCTTAACGAGCGCATGGAACTAGTTGCTGAGCTGTGGGAGGAAAACATCAAAGTAATTATTTAATTATATGGTGATTTAATCTTATCTGATTTAGTGTTACAATATTCTGTATCTAACACCCTTCAATTAGGCTCAGTTTGTCCCTGTTTGTGATCCAAGCCTCACAGAGCAGTATGAATATGCGAATGAGCACAATATCAAATGTCTCGTCATCATAACTGGTGCATCACAGACAGATTCAGTTAAGGTAGTGTATGAATATGACACTGGGCATTTTCATTTCATTTCATTTTTAATTTTTTTTTGAGTGGATTTCTGTTCAAAATCACATTGCTGCACTTTTCTTAATAGCCATCGTTATGTTCTTCTGATCTCAATGTTTTTATTTTCATCAACACAGAATCCCAATGCTGAAAAGATGGTCTACTGAGATATGCTCAGTATGACTAGAGAGGATATGATGTATCCCCAAAAACCCTTTTTTTTGTTAAATCAAGAACTCTTGGGTTCGTAAGTAATCCACTTGATAAAGATCAAGAAATAACTTGCAAAAGTAGGACAAGTTTCGGCTAAGGCGCTGAAACTTGGAGCTTGAAGATTTAAGGCAAGATTTGGAAGCAAATGAAGAAAACCATACCTAGAGAATTTAATCCCCTTGATTGTATACTCATAACACCAAAAATTATAACGCCAGTAGCTTTAGCTCAATCATGCTTGATAAGTTCATAAAGAGAGGAGAAAGCTCCGTCTGGCTTTTCATTCATTACCTCCGTCCCATAATACAAGCACATAGATTAAGAAAGCTCGTAAATAATTTATTTTTAAGCATTTTAGTACATAAATGCCTTTTTATGTTTACATTGCATTTAATAGGGTAAGATGTGTAAATAGGGGTTAAAATAGAAAAATTGCATAAAAGAATGCATTGACTTGTGAGAATGCCTTATAATATAAGGACAAAACCAAAAAGCTAAAATGACTTGTATAATGGGACGATGGAGGTAGTGTACCTGACAAAGTAGTCCTCATAGATCGTATGTCACTGTGGATACTGATAAAAAAATGTTGTTATTTCTGGCAAGGTTCGTCATATTGAGTTAAAGAAGGAGAAAGGAATCGAGAGAGAAAGCCTTGTCAAGTTTCTCTCAGCTGCAATGGCTACTCAATTTAGAAATCCAGCTTTATGGAACTAGTACAGCTGCACAGGTATGGTATCATCATCATCATCGTCATCGTCAAACCTTCACAAATTAAGAAAAAGGAGAAACTAAATGATGACGGCTTGGCTTTTAAAGTTACTCTTTTCTATGTTGATTCCTTTTTTTTCTTAATTATTTTAGGTACAGTTGCCCTTTTTTGCGTGAGCCAATGCAGCTGCCAGCACACTTTTATATTTGTAGAATATGGGCAAAATTATTATAGTATATATAATGAATAGTTCTGCTTCCATCCAATCAAAACACGATCTATCGCATCAAGCACACTACAAATAAGCTTATCTTATCTGTAATGTGTTTCATGCCACAGGTTGTCTTGATTGGATACAAGTAAAACTCCTGATTGAAGACTGCCCCGTACCCGTAGTAGAATATCTCGGATTCTTCATTCTCGCGCATCTCTTGGATGTACGAACGAGGATTAAGAAAATCAACATCGTCCAAGAGTACCTACCTACCTAATTACTGGAGCAGAAGGAGGAGTTGAAGATTTTGAGGCTGGCTGTTTGTGTAGTAGTAGTAGTAAGAGATGGACAAGTGGTATTAAAGAGTAGAGGTTGAGTTGGGACTATATTTGTGGCAGCCCAGTTTATATAGTTTAGATATGATGAATTTTGTTATTTCTTCAATAGTTTTTACCCCTAAAAAAAACAAAAAACAAAAAAAATATATATATAGTTTTTAGCATTTTCAATGTATTTTTTTAGTCTGTAAAACTCTTTGGAGGTTTATATTTCAATAATATTCACACCAATGTCATCTTTTTCTTGCTCTTTTCTGCTCTCCTGGAGGAGCCTAAACTCCTAATAACAATCTCTCCTATCGATATATGTATTGTTACTAAATATAAACTCCTCCAAAAATCTAAATCTGAGCTCTTTCAGATAATCGGTTCTCTCAGGGTGTGTGTATATATATATATATATATATATATATATATATATATATATATATATATATATTAAGTATGACAATTGTTGAATATTTCGACATAACATCAACAACTTATGAGCTGCAAGAAAAATATGTAGTCCATATACTCCACAACAATGATACAGTGCTTAGGGCCTACCCGGTGCTAAATGAGGCCTAAGGCCAATTGGGCGGACGGGTTATTTGTGACATTTCGTATCTTTTACACTTTCTACATGTTTTCTCTTTTTCAATTCAGTAACGCAGGTTCTACCGTGACTATGAAGTTGATAGTGTCGTGACATTCTGACATTATGGACTTGATTTTTTTTAATATACGAGCCGAGAATTTATTCGTGTTTGTATTGGTATTATTATTATTTTCCCTAACAAATATGTATTGATTGTATTTCGGAAAAAGGATATCATCGTTGGATATTGACATAAACTATAAGAGTATATAACGAGGTTTGAAGTTTTAAGCGAAAATTGGTCTATAACAGACATAGATAACATAATTCAGAATGAAATACAGTCAGTGTACAATCTTTCTACTATGTGAACGATAACAGACATAAAAAAATCACTTTTGTTTTACCTTTCTCCACAATATCTGAAAAGCTGCTCTCTGTTCCTCCAGATGCATGCTTAAACTAGGCCAGGCACTCGCCTAGAAATACTGGGAGCTTTTGGTTACTACACTTCGGCTCAAGCATGCCTCAGTGAACTGGGACCTTACTGTTGCAAACTTTTAACCTCGGGCACAGGCCTAGAGCTTTTTTAATGCATTAGAGTGCTTGTCTGATTCAACATTTGAAAGTCTGGTAAAGAACATTGGGATGCGGCGTTTGAAAGATCTTAATTGATATTTGGTTCAAGAGAGTAAATCAAACAAAGATATATATGTAATCTTTTTCCTTAATTAAACATCTTTTCCATTCAGTTTTTTTTTTTTTTTTTTTTTTTTTTTTTTTTTTTTTCCTAACGGGATTGAACGGTTTGCAGATGCAGATTATAATCTTTCACCACACTGAGAATCGATGCACCTTGTGCCTTCGTAATGTTTTAATGGGGCATATTATATTTGTTGTGTTTTTTTTCAATAGACGTCCAAGGAGGAGTATTATGTAATAATATATTTGATGTTTTGTCTATTGATGTCGATTGATAGTGAATGATTTTGTGCAATATAACGACTCCAGTGACTTATTGTGTTCACACCACAAACTATACTATAAATACCTCATACCTCTCAATGATAAAATACAAGCGTGTTTCCTTATTCTCAATACTTTGCACTTCATCTTGTTCTTTCTCCATCATTTACTTAGTTTTACAACAAAGTTCATGTTTTTGTAATGGTGTTTTAGTAAGCCGAGTAATCGTTTTAGCTTCCGTGCAAATATCGTAGAATAAGACTTTGTGATTCGAGATGAAAAAAAAAAAGAAATACGATATCTCGGGTAATGGCCGAACGGGTAGATCCTAAATTGCTTGGGTTTCAGGTTGGGTCGTTACACTAATCCAATGTGATTTTAATACTCGTTAGAGGAAGACTTCACTCGATTGTGGGTACATCGCACTTGATTGACGACTTGTTTGACCAGTTACAGGGAGTCATAGTGTTTACGAAGATAGATCTGAGATCATGATATCACAAGTTGAAGATCAAGAAGGAGGATATCCCAAAGAGCGCTTTTAGCACAATGTACGGTCATTATGAGTTTCTAGTCATGCCTTTCAGTTTGACAAATGCGCCAGCAGCTTTTATAGGGATAATGAATGACGTGTTCAATGAAAACTTTGTTGTTTTTCTTTCTTTGTTAGTAAGTATAGATTAGATACGGGGTACCAACAAATCTATCTGTTTGGTTTACTTTTTCGCATATATTTTGTTTGGTGATTATTATGTGTTATAACCATGTCATGCATCATATTATGTATTCTACTCCTATTCAGACATACATGTAGATAATTAATTTTGGCAAAATTAGAACTATACCGCTATCTAATACTCGAATCTAGATACGACTAATATTGACTTTAATAATCTGACATTATCTATCCAAAGAGAATCTATCTCATTTTCTCTATATTTGTAATTGCTAAAAATCATTTCATGATGGGTGGTAGGAAGCCCTTAGCTGAATGCCTGAATCTTGCATTTGAAAATGCATTATCATCTTAACTAATAAGTCTTTAAGGCAACTATGTTATTGATGTGAAAATGAATCCATTGGTTCCAATGAATCGGAAAAAGAAATTATATTTTATTGGTATTCAAGGATTATAATCTGATCTCGTATCAGAAATTTGTTTCCTTATATATTCCCATTATCTTTGCTGAAATAACTGTCCATCGTGTACTCATTAATCATGAATGCCTAGCTCTCTTGTTCTACCAAAAGAACTTAGCTTCCGAGTCAAATACCCGGCTAAGAAAGCCTCAAATGATTCATTGGTTAGCAATCCAAAATTACTTTCCTTATCCTACACATTCTTATATTAATATTTCCGTTTAGCCTTTAACTTATTTAGTTTGAGATGACTTATATATTGAGACATTTACCGTCCCATTCTTGGCTTTCCTTTAAAAATAAATGGCTTTAAATTAGCAATTCACTTGAGTGGAAACTACTCGTGAACTGCGTGATGTCTAGTGATACTAATACCAAATCAATCTCATCATCTTTGAACTAATTTCATTTGTCGTCAGCAGTGACATGTTTATCAATGTCACTTAAGATTGAAGGCTTAAAAAGAGCATCATCTACCAAAAAACTAATTTGCATTCTCAGTTAATATGTTCAACGTTCTTGTTACTTTCCACTTTTACGACGTCGCTTTCATCCAATTTTATTGTTACGCAGTTTAGTCATTTTGAGATGAAATGTTGCCATAAAATATCACGACATAAATCTGAATTAAATCCTACACCACAACAAACAATGATTTTAAGAATTATAAACATGATGTCATGCATGCAGTTTATCCTACCATGTTGGGACAGATTGCCCACACTCTTAATGTATAAGAAATATAGTAGCACATTTACTAACACCAATTGGTGAAAGTAAATGTGCTACTTTATTTCATTATCTTTAACACGCCCTCTCAAGCGTGGCCTCATATAAAGGCTTTACCAACTAGGCACACAACAAGCCTGAGCCAACTAGGCTCACAAAGACCAACTAGGCCAACCCAACACTTGACAATATAAATGGAGGAAAATATTGTTCATACCAGGGTTCGATTCATGACATTTGGCTTTGATAGAATTTCAGGATTAAGCGTTTACCATTCTACTACAACCAATTGGTGTTAATAAATGTGCTACTTTATTTCCTTATCATTTAAGAGTGTGGGCAACTTGTCCCAACACCCCCTCTCAAGTGTTGGCAATCTGTCCAACACTTGCACAAAATTTTCTTTTCAAGAGTGTGGACAATATCTCCCAACACCCCTCTCAAGTGTGGGCAATCTCTCCCAACACTTGCACAATATTTTCAAGACCAATTGGTTTTAGTACAACGGTAAGCGCTTGATCTTAACATGGTATCAGAGCCAGAGGTCATGAGATCGAACCCTGGTTGAAACATTATTTTAATAAAAAAGTGTTGGGACATATTGCCCACACTCTTGAATTGTGCAAGTGTTGGACAGATTGCCAACACTTGAGGGGGGTGTTGGGACAGATTGCCCACACTCTTAATGTATAAGAAATATAGTAGCACATTTACTAACACCAATTGGTTTTAGTAGAACGGTAAGCGCTTGATCTTAACATACCATTCCATGGATTTAATCTCACGCATATTGTCGCCTCAGGGTCGGTGTCAATACAATGACGGTTAAATTGGGACAATTTCTCTCCACAATTAAACCATTAAAAATCTAACATCTCCATTTAATTGTTGACTACCTTCTATTTCAGCTAAGATATTTCTAATGCAATTCCACTTCTAATTAATTATGCAATCAAAATAGCAAAATCGCTTTAACTTGGTCTTGATACCCAATGCTGGAAATACATTCAACCCGAACTGGATCCAAAATGCGAAAACCCGACCCGGAAATTTCCAAGGTCACGCCGCAGCGTGGGTCGCCTTAGTTGCGTCCTGGGCTCTTTTGCTTTTTCCGTGCTGGCTGTGAATCATGATTACAACACCGATCGAGACACGTGATCATGCACAGCGGAAACTACGAATTACTAATTCGTTTTCGATTTTACCACGATTTGAAACACATTATTAATTAACCTAAACTAAAAGAAGGTTTAGAGATTACCCAACCAAAATGAGATGTTGTGATCTTTCGGATTGTATCTCCAAGCGACGACGTGGACATCGGTCCCGTATTTAAACTTCTCGAATATGCCCCAAGAAAAAACCTAATTTTTTTTCTTTCTAATGGCTAAGACAAGAAAACTTAATTTCTCTCATTTGTCTCACTAAAAGTGGCGCCTATAATAGTGTGTCAATGTGTTGAGAGAAATTTACTTTATATAGGATAATAACCAAGGGTTTGAGAGTTTATCCTACACACAAGATAATTATCTTTTTCTTTAAGGAAAATATAACATCTATCCAATAAGAAAACAAATTTCTTATTTATCCAATAATTATATTTTTCACATTATAATTAGGGGGGTTCTATTTGGACCCCCCTATTTACTACTTGCACCCACTTACTACTTGTACCACAAAATTTTACTTTTGGCACCACAAGATTATTTTGATTATTTTTATACTTCTCACACTACACAATTAATAAAAAAATTACTACCTACACCACATATTTTTTAAATTATAAACAAGTCCTCCTAAAACCTAAATAAACAATTTTATCCTTCTATTCAATTAACACCTTAAACATAAAACATTTCATCATCTTCATCACTTCATCACTTCTTCACTTCTTCACTTCATCACTTCATCACTTCATCATCTTCCTCCCCTCTACATCCATGGAACCTTCATCATCTCCCAATTCAAATTTTGAAAGTCAACATTTTGAATCAATTCATAACAATGAACAACAAATGCATTGTGATATAGAAGATGTACCAATTTCACTTGAAGATATATCATTTTCAAGCCAAGTTGAGAAGAAGATGGATTCCTCAAATATGGTAATTTCTTGTTTGAAAATTTCGTTCTTTATGTTAAATGTGTGATTTAAGTTAATGGGTAATCTTCCTACATACATATTATCATGTTTAGAGGTCATAAATGGAAGAAAATAGTGTTATTTCGCCATTTCCGATCACCCCTAGGGCTTCCCTTGTCGTTCTTTTACGTTTCGCAGCGTCAATGGCAAGCTTCTGGGACGTCAGCCATACTGTCGCCCGTGAGGCAGTAGGAACGACACCATGGGTGACGTTTACAACAGCAAAGAAGATGTATATGCATGTCCAAAACGTTAGCCTTGATGACGCTCCTTTGGCCACTACAACGTCAGTGTGGCTGACGTTTGTGTTGCCAATCAACATTAAACATATTTCTTGTTAACGTCAGCCTCACTGACGTTTATTTTTACATTACAACGTCAATAAAGACAACATTTTGCTTGACTCTTAACTGCAAAAGGCTTCATTTACAACGTCACTCATGACGACGTTGGATGTGCCAACACAACGTCAACAGCACTGACGTTATGGATCTGTAATTTTTCATTTTGCCAACATGTGTTTTACTTGGTTTTATTACTATTGAATCCATAGAAACAATGTAATGACGCAAATCATGACAAAAGCAATGATGAGGGGCCAATACTAGGCGGCATTTATGAGTATTTGAAGGTGAGAAACTATTAAGTGGATATGTTATTTTCTTATTCTCATCCAATTGACTATGACAAATATACGTTTCTTGCGTTTTTGGTGATGAAATGATTGGAGAAGATCAAGAAAATCTTCAGAAAGTTCGAGATACCACACTCGCAATGATGGATGACCCACATGAAGAGTTATCAGTCGATTTGACTTCAATTTTTACAACTGATCAAGTAAGTCTCTAAAACTTATACTATCTAAATGTATGTGATTTTTAAACTTGACTTGGTATTCATTACATTCATATATTATTCATAGGTATTAGATTCACATGAAGCCGTCACCAAACACCTCAAGGCATTGGCAAGAGAGAAAGGCGTTGTCATTGTGAAAAAGAGATCCAACATGACCGGAAAGCGGACACATTTCATTTTATACCAATGTGAGAGGGGCGGATTGCCAAGAGAATACGAGAAAAAGGTTGGCGGTACCGGAAAAAATAAGCCAAGAGAATCGTCTACAAAGAAATGCGGTTGTCCGTTTCTATTGAAAACCTTGAAGGATAACTTTAGGGAGGTGTGGACCGTTAGAGTATTGAAGTGGTGGGAGAAGAAAATGTGTATGTATGTAGTAGTTTTATTTAATTAGTACTTATTTTACTGTTTTGTATAATTTTAGGGACTAAAGTGTAGTTTTTTAGTTTTTGTTATTTTAATGTTGTGTATGTAGTAATTACATGGTGTGCGAAAGTTAAAAAAAATCATTAATGTGGTGCAAGTAGTAAATAGGGGGGTCCAAATAGAACCCCTATAATTAATTAAGAAAAAAAAATTCATTTTTCCCAAAACTAATAAAATGTGGTGCCATTTTAGTTGTCAATTATAAAATGTATTTTCTATTTTATATATTATATACCGAATAAATAATATAATCACATATCAATTCAATAGAGTAACGATTTAATTTATTAACGATTTTCCAAATTACGAGCATTCACTCACTTTTTAGGAGTCTACCCGGGGACCATGGACCTATAGCTGCTAGCTACAGTAAATTGAATAAAATATGTATCAAGCAAAACATTTTTAATCAAATTATTAATTCCGGAATTACGAAAGTGTTGTCTGCAGAGAGTGTCAGGTTAAGAATGATTAAGCTTTTAATGATTCTGATATCTTGATAGTGGGCTATGATAGAATACTCTTGTTAGAAGGTCACCTATGAAAGTGTGAAGTGAGGTTGCTTCTTTGAGAATTTTGTGGCTTGAATTCTCTAAAACACTTAATGAGACAAAGTGTTTTCCAGGGCCAAAATGGACACAACATGACCTATTTCACTTATTAGCCGAGTAGATCCCTAGTACTTCACTGGGCAGGTTCAAGGCCAAATGCTACCTCTCATGATGCAATATTTTTTCATCTGACTTCTCTTTAGAGTCTGCATATTCATTTGCGTTAATTTTCATTCATATAGGGGATTGTTGGAGATAAAAGCCAAATGCCCGTGAAATGTGTTTGGTTTGTGTGTTGAAACAGTCAACATTAGCGCAAATTTCGGATACGCTCATGTGAGATTAATCAGGACTTCATGACATCAATAAATACTACTCATGGAGAATATGATGTTCGGATTTTGAGTCACTCGATTCAGATATCGGGTGAATGTGAAATTAATGCCTGAAGTTGGTGTAAAATATGTGTGTGAGTGGAGTTGAATGTGTGATCAACTCAAACTCTCCCACATGGGTAACATGTGTATAGGAAGCTCAAGTACTAAGAGCTTGTGTTGCTCGTAGAAAATGTGCCTCAAGGAGCAAGTGCATTTTTGTGCATGAGGGAAGACCTAGATAGATGTTGATACACAACACAAGCGTGCGCGCCGTAGCTCTTCGGCCGGCCGGCTCGGCTCGTGTTCGAGTTCGAGTTCGAGTTTGCATGAGTTGTTAATTACTAATAATTTTTTTGACGAAATTTCTCTATTTAATCATCCAAAATTATTTTTAATTTACATTTTTTTATTTCGCGAATTAAGTCGGCCTAATTAACACGAGCTAATTAAGTCGGCTGAATTGAATTAAGTTTTCATGGGGGAAAAGGGAAGCCAGACACGTAATTATTGTGCAATTCGACCAATCAAAAAAAGCAAGCATTAGGCCAACATTGTTCTTTTCTCTCCACTATATAGAGAATCTCATGGTTGAAAGTCAGAGTATCAAATTTTTCTGTCTCATAATCTCCACTACAAAGAGTCGTAGTTTTTGAGTCGTGTCGATGAGAAGTCAGAGCACTTTGTAGGTTTGCCGAAGCTCGGATTTTTGAAGTGCCTCTACATTCGATGGGAAGCCATTTGGATGTCAGTTGTTGCTACCCCTAAGAACAAGACCGGAACAATTTATCTCAAAGAAAGAGTGATAGTTATGTACTTTAATAGTAATGTTATTTCTATCCATTTAATAAAAAAAATTCTTCTAGTAATTTTAATTTTATTATTCCATAATTACTCCCGGTAATTACGGATCTGTTCCGTAAATAACACTACACACGATATGATTTTCTAACAATTATAATGACTTACAATATACGTGTAAGATTGATTCTTAATAGTAAGTAAAATCATAAAGATTGCATAAGCAATAACCGAAACCACAAAGAAAACAGATTTCACCTTTCTTAGCATAGAGTTATTGCTTGCTTAACAAAAATATTCCACAAACCGACAAAAGGTAGAGCTATAAAATAGTGGGTATTGATTGGTAATATATGCTTAACTTACAACAACCCACACGAGGGCATCTGAGTTCAACCCAGATCAGGTACTGTAAAATACTCATCATCATCATCATCAAATGGGAGTTCAACTCTTGCCTTCTTGTAGGGCATGGAGTACCTCGGTGTCGTCCTGTACGAGGAGTTTCCAAGCCCCGACTGTGTTACCGGTAGCTGAGGAACTTCAGCAGCAGCTAAGGCTTCTTCATGACCAATTTGCTCACCAAATAGATTTATGTCTGTCAGCCACTCGAGCCCACCAAACTCAAGTTGATCCTTCTGTACGACCCAAAAGTATTAACAAATCTAGTTACGAAATATCCAAGCTAGTGTAACGCTCCCAGACCCCGGGCCTAGAAGCGCTAAATGAGTCATAAATGATCCGGTCAATCGAAGTTCCTTATGGCAGTCGGCTTTGATACCATTCTGTAATGCCCACAGACCCTGGGGCCTGGTAGGGGTAAATGAGTCATAAATGATCCGGTCAACTGCTTAGACCGTCGTCCTTGCTTGGTCTAAAAGGGCTATATATATAACCCGAGTTGACGAGACATTTATGTCTCACACTTATACAGGGGGTGAGCAGGACATTACTTTACAGATGTAGGACTTTACAGCTAGCTATATAACACAAATGCAATAGCAGTCAAGAAAATGTCAAAAGCAATACTATTAATTTCAAGAAATGCAATATATACCTTGTCTGAGTTTTCATATTCGGATAAATGGAGCAACTCATCAACAGACCAAGAAGGTGAGGGGGTGATACTGGATACTTGATTCAATGAGGATTTCAATGAATTTTTCGATTTGTGGATCATGGGGCGGGGATGTGGCTCGCCTTGTTTAGCCATAGTGCTTTTCTCAGAGCTAGAGCTGAGGGCTACTCGAACTCCAGTCGCTAAATACCTCTGGTGGTTAGCTGCACGGGTATTGGCTGAATGAATTGGCTCATCACAATCATGGCAGAAAAGAGCTCGGTCTTCTACACAGAAAATAAAAGCAGTCTTCTCCTGTGTAGATGAGATGAACAATGCTTGCAGTTAACAAACTATTTGATGCAAAATTCCTGCCCTATAGGTATATATAACTCAAGGACTGACGAATGACTCAAGTTGGACTAATATCGCCTCTGAAAAAACCAATAACGCTCAAGCCTTACGGATCGAACTAAACAATCATAAGCATGGATAAGAAAACTCAGAGATAATCTGGTTGAAGGCAGCAGATGAGCAATTAAGCAAGAAGTTGTGAATGAATAGGTACATGTTTCCAAACATAAAAAACAGAACATGTAATCTTAACAGTTAAAACTTACCATAATTTCTTTCCCTGTGATTAATCTACAACGAACAAACAGTTGTTTCCCGTGTAGTTAACCATTTGTCATCCCTAGTGAAATGTCGACAAAAGTTGTAATATTCCATATTTTGCATTAAAGGCAAAGTTGTCAGTTTGAGATTTGTTGGAATTAATTTCCTTTTCTTTTGCTTTCTGTTTAAAGAAAAAGGGGCAAAGAATTAATTTGGAGTTATGGTCAGTTAAGGATATTAATCCTAATTAAATAACAATAACCCCTCCTCATTATTTTTCCATTATCTGCAAATCAGAAAGAAATCCCTCCCTTTAGTCGTCTTATCAGAGAGAAAAGAGGAAGAATCTTCCGATTCCTGATCGATCTGTCTGTTGTATGTTGATCATGGTGAATTGAATTTGTAATGTTTGTGTTTCAAGCGGTGCTGATTTCGTACAGGTACAGATGCAAATTATCGACCTGAACTTGTTCAAGCGGCGCCTAGTCTGCCCAAGCGCCGCGTGTACCTGCCTGTGAGTTGAATCTTCGATCAGGAATGGTACTGGTTGATCAGGCGTGTGCCATGTTTTACCAAGCGTGCGCTTGAGAGACTAAGAATTTGGACGGGTGTTTCTGGTTGTCCAAGCGTACGCCTGGAGTGGCAAAGTGTGCGCTTGACCATTTTAAGCGTGTGCTTGAGACCGGTGCTTTTACCGGTGTGTTTTATGGTGAGTCAGATGTGCGCCTGCATGACAAGGGGGCAAGTGTGCGCTTGATCCCTTTCTCCGGAATATTATGCGTGTAATACATGTGATGTAGTAGTAACTCGTGTTAGAGACCTAATGTGGCAAAGTTAAATATTCGGTTTCTGGTTTTTGCAGCACAACACCGTGCTGAGATCCTCTACAGGAAGAGGCACAGGAGCACCGGAAGATGGGCATCTTAGGAGTGTGTATTGTTGAGATTATTACTCAACATTATCTGTGCATCGTGCTAGGTAGCTTTGGGTAGTGAGGTTAGGATATAAGTAGTAATGGTCCTTACGGAAGCCTGAATGTGAATGAATATAGGTGGTTAGTTAATTCATAAATACATATGTAATGAGTCTAAAAGATAAACACCATATGGTTTTTTGTGAGACATCGTTCCATTTCGCAACTTGGGGTAGTACTCCATTCGGCTAAGACGCATGTCATATAAGGAGTTGACCACGCGTCGTGGTTCACTTTCGCCAAGCCGTGCCCCCTTAAATCACGTGTGTAACAAACAAACACCCTTGTTGATAGTGTAAGTCAGCGCAACAGTGATGGTACGTTAATATGCTAGCTAGGCTAGTGTATCTGAGCTTGTCTGTCTATCTATCTATCTATCTATCAGTGCTTAATAATATTCTTGTTGAAAGATATGGTTGTTGTTTCAACGCTTCTATCATTTACTAAGTACGTGTATGTACTTTCCCTTTTTTATTTATCTTTTTCCAACCCCAAGAAGGTTGACGAAAAGTTTGATGTTGGAGACATGAGCTTGTTGATGGTTTTAATGAAGATGAAGACACTATGTTACTGTTACTTTATGTTCATTGAAATTTTGTAATACATACTATAAGGCTCTTGAGTTTGTTTCTCTTCATCACCCATGTTTTGACTCGGTTTAAGTTTGGTTTTAGACGATTCTAATCGTCTTTTTGATTCCCGAATCAATATTTTAGTTTCCATTTTATATTATGACAATAATTAGTTCAACCTGACGATCTCGAATTATTTCGGATAAGAACTCGGTATCCTACTGAGTTTGACCAACCAGGCCATATGCAATTACAGCTCAAAGTGAATTAATATTTTTTTTTCTTTCAAAAATGATAATGATACTAACATACACAAGTTGGCATACAATGAGAAAAAAATGAAGTGAGCAGAACTTAAGATTGATTGAAAATTCATTGTAATGACCTGAAAAACTGAAGGACCACGACACTTATCGATGGGTCAATGCCTTGTTGGCGAAGTAAAATAGTGCTGAAAACGAGGAGTTTGCCAAAAAACGACATTTCACATTAGCTACGACTTATTTTATTTTTTATTATTATATATTACCTAATTTTATTAGAAAGAAATATTCACTTAAAAGGCCTTTATATACTATTTAATTGATAATTATTCCGGAACATTATATATGGTAACAAATATTTTTTTATGCTTAAAGTCCTAGCATTCAGGACCAACTGGTCTGACCAATTCGAAATTCGATCTGGACTGTGCATGTAGAGTCTATATCTTAGTCACCGGTAAGGCTAAGACTAACAAATTAGTTTATTTTATTTTTATGGAACTTAGTACCCCTATGTTTTTTCTATCTGTCACATTACGAAATCGCTCTTTTTTTATTTATCTGTCATTTTACCAACAAAGTATTTATATTTCTAATAAAAAAAATGCATTTCCAATACTTAAAACTACAAAAGTCAATTGACTCACTATTACCAATGCATATATTTAAAAAATCAAAGGACAACTTAGTCATTTTATAGTATATTTTAGAGATATTAATTATTTTATTAATGTATGTGATTCTTCTCTTTGCGATAGATAAAAAAAACAGAGGGAGTAACTTGCTCATAAAATCTCTCGGTTTTTTTACTTGAAAAAAGAAAAATTAAATCTTAAAAACTAAAAATAAATACGAAATTATAGTTATTTCCGGCTAATGACAGTCCTTTGTAACATCTTCCAAGCAAACCCCTCATCATTCCCCGTAATAAAACCATGTAATAATAATAATATCTAAAAGTATGAATTGACTTCTAAAACATTAGTTAAAGAAATTAAAATATCACTCACTCAGATTTTAGTAAAAGTGAGCAGATTAAAATAATTTCTTTTGCAAAATCAACAGTTTGTTGAAATTGAAATAGTTATATTAAAGAAATTAACAAATAAGGGAAAAAGGAAAGAAAAGAAAAAAAAAAAATACTCTGCAGATGTCACAAAGAGGAAGCTTGGTGGAGAAAGATTGAAGAAGAAGCCTCTGGTGCTTGCTTGCCAGCCTATTTGCTGCATGTATTTCAACATCACATTTTGCACATAGTGCTGCCTCATCTGCACAACATATCAAAGTTGCTGCTGCTTTCTCACACACATCACACTGGATCTTCATCTTAATTTATTTCCTTTTTTCTTCAACTTAATTGTTTGTATGTATACAACAGCCCCAAATAATCACTAAATTTAGGAATAGCCCGTCATAATATAGGACCTGACTCAAATAAAACTATTCCCTGCTGATTGCAGAAAAGCCTTACAAAAAAAAAAAGTGATGACTTTGTTTCGTATCAACCTGCAGAAAACCCTTTTTTTCCCCCAAAAATCTGGTTAATTATCAAGTGAGAAAGCTGAAATGCAAGAAAAGTAGTGACCATAAATCCGGCGAATAATGTGTGGACCGAAATGAAAGTAAAGTACTTGGCGGAGAATTCAGTGGTTATTTGAGAGTCAAGATAAGGTTAGAGATTTTCATATCAAATGCTAGTCGTAGCCCGTAGGTGATGGGAAATTTTTGGATAGTGTATTCGCATCGTATTGATATACCGTATTAATCTTGATAAATGAATAACCTGGTCCCGATTTGAGTAAATAGTCTAAATAAATATCTCGCTAAATGCATTAACCAATAAAAAAATATTGAATCCTTAAAATTTTCATTTAAACATAAATGAATAATCATTAAATTCTATATATATATATACTAGGAAAAATCACGTGCGTTGCACGCGTTACATTTAAATTGAAATTTCATAATAATACTATCAAGTACGTAATACATTAATTATAAATAAGCTAAATAACATAAATTACAAAATGATAATTTGCATTTTGTTTCTATTTTGAAATTCTGGATGCATCTACGCAATATATTTATCATTCTCTTATAAAAATAATTCTTAATTCATAATTTCTTATATTTAGTTTGTAATGTGTATTGTGAGCCGGATAAATATAACAAGTTTTTGCTACAATTTGACTAAGTTTATGTGTATTTTGCAAAGGATTATTATTCATGTAACATGAGAATGGAAGATTATATTTTAATCTTTGTATAATTTTGGATTATGTTACATAATGATGAAGGGACCAGCTAGAATATTAATGTTTTTGTTGGTCATTCAACGGGGAAGATCAACAAAAAAAAATTTGATTCATTCAACGAAAAAAAGAAGTTGTTAATTCAACCATGGTCGTGTCGAGCTTCTTTTTTACTTGGTTGTTTGACAAAAAGAAGTTGTTGAAGGACTTTCGCTTGGTCACCATGGTCGAAATGGGTTTGACAAATTGGGGAATCAATTTGATGCTATAGGTGACAGATGGCATTTGGTTTTGGACATTGACGGATTGGTGTAGATTGAAAATGTGGAAGGCTCCGATTCTGGAAATCGCCATGGATTTTTTTCTTATATAAAAATGATCTTTCTTTATTTGAATCAAATGGAAAACCACAATCAAAGTAAAGAATTCAAAATACAATCACATCAAGCCCCAAGATAAACGTAGATTTCTAACTATAGTCTCCCCCTTAGAGATCAAAACATTAATGGTAGGGTGTTAATTACAGGGCTTATATTAAATCTGATTTCTCTAGTGCCACACACAGTAAGCCAAATCTCTGAAATGGTAAGGCCAAACTCTATTGTCTCGTGAGTCTTTGTGGTTCTTTCTTGATCCACTCTTTGACCTATGAGTGTGCAAAGAAAGCGATCTGTGCTCTTGAGGAGAAAATTCTTCCAGATCATCTTGGAAGTTCTGCAGTCTCTCAAAGCGTGAAAGTTGGTCTCTTCTTCCATCTTGCAGAGTCCACATATAGGCGTGGAGAGAACTTCCATAGAACGGAGTGCATTATGAGAAGCTTGCCATAAGTGGAAATTCAATCTAGTTGGTCCCTTCATTTTCCACATATTCAACCACTCTGGTTCTCATGTATTAACACTAGAGTTACTAAGGTAGGCATATCCATCTGCAACGGTATACTTTTTTTGTATTATTGTGTTTCCAGATTATCCCTTCATTTTCAACATCAAATTTGAAATGTGATGTTGTTGTACATATACTCTTCCAAGTCTGGGAGCTTGAGCTTATTGGTCCGAAAGGGGCTGCCATACTATTGAGTAAGGGTTTGGACCCACATATACTGATCATCAGTAAAGGTCTGCATACAAGCTTGCCAAGGTGAGCTATGTTCATGAAGTGGAGGTTTTTAAACCCTAGTCATCCATTATCTTTTGGTTGACAAAGTTTATACTAGGACACATAATCCATTTTTCCAGCACCCTGTTAGGCCCTCCCCCAGAAAAACTGTCTACACATCTTTTATATTGCATCAATGCTCCCTTGACGGAGTTTAATTGTTTGCATGGCATAAAAAAGGTGAGTGTCAAGGGAACACTTAATCAGAATCATCCTTCCAGCTCTAGAGAGGCAATTAGCTAGTCTTCTAGCTTGAGAGTTTTTTCTTCATATTATCCATAATGTACTCATACTTATGTTTGGTTAGCCTTGTATGGAACAAAGGAACACCCATATGGTGACCAAGATCCTCATAATACAGCATACGTAGTTCCAGGTTGAAGATACATTTCAATTGGTTTAAAGTATTTTTAGACACGTTAAACCTAGACTTGTTTGTGCCCAATTTTTGTCTTGAGATAACACATAATATTTCA
The DNA here is from genome assembly GCA_026214975.1 of Gentiana macrophylla. Lineage (NCBI taxonomy): Eukaryota > Viridiplantae > Streptophyta > Magnoliopsida > Gentianales > Gentianaceae > Gentiana > Gentiana macrophylla. The sequence continues at coordinate 65,785,202 of CM047816.1, read as the reverse complement.
AGCACCTGTCTGATAGTATTAGCTTGCTCAGTGGTCGCCTCTTTAATAAGAACCAGATCAGTTGCAAAAAAAGATGTGTGAAAGTCGAGTTGCATGTCTTTCAATCCTCAAGGGTTTCCAGATTCCATCCTGAATAGCCTTATCAATGTGTTGGCTAAGGACCTTCACATATAGTACAAAAATATAGGGTGTCGGAGGGTCTTTTTGTATGACCCCTCATTCAGGTTGGACGGGCTTCATTTTATTACCATTCCACAAAATGACAAGTTGGGAGGATGTCAGGGTGAACAAAATGAGCTGGACAATCTTCTGGGCAAGGCCTATGCTTGTCATAATTCTCTCAAGAAAACTTCCAATCAACCCTGTCATAGCTTTCTCTAGGTCTATTTTCAACATCATTTCACCAGTTTTTCCTTTTTTGCTCTTGAAATGGTGGAGCACTTCTTGAGTTAGAATAATATTTCCAATACTACCTCTGCCTGGTACAAAAGCTGCTTGGGTCTGAGACATCAGTTTCCCAATGACACCTTGTAGTCTATTAGCAATAACATTTGATATGATTTTTACAAAGACATTGGTCAAGGAAATAGGCCTCAACTAAGCAACAAATTCATAGGGGTTTGTTTTAGGTATCAAAGAATAAGTTTGGTTGAGTCTGGAATCAAAGTAACCAACTTCGAAAGCTTTAGTGACAAAATCTATGAATCTGGCTCATTGGTAAAGACTATTGGAACTTTAGGGTTCGATTGTTCATTCTCCATTCTCTCATTATATGATATATTTTAATAGAGTATGAAATGACTGTTCTATTGACGCCACAAAAATGCTTCAGACATCATAATTACTTGAGGCACCCAATAATTTTGACTCGACAAAAGAGTTGGTGCGTGTGACTTTCCTTCTCGACAATTTTTTACATGTGGTGAGCTAAGAGTTATTTTGTGGTGCCCGAAGCAAAAATATAAATAAATATGGGTGTTAGTAGAAGCCACCTATCGAATTAATGAATATATAATTCAATGATCTAGAGAAATAAAACACCAACACTTACTTCAAATTACGTGAAGTTAATTAGTATTTTTATTAAAATGTTTGTCAGGCGGTACGATAAAAATTACTTTTTCACCTTGTTATCTTTATCTTGGTAATATTTTATCTATATTAAGTGAGGATTAAAAGACCGATTTTTACATAATGAATTATCTAATTGATATTTAGGTTCATCATTCTCAATCGGCCTTAAACTGTTGACCCAATTTACCAAGTTCAACATGTCTTAGTCTTATGTTGTGGTAATGTTTCTTCTATTTTTTCTATTAGATATTAAATTCTCCCCTACTAAGGAATCGGAATCCTGTCAAGACTATACCAGAGGATTCCACAGATGACAATCATCATCTCCAATGGTGTGACACTTGGTTCCATTAGGTAGCATGTTCTGATACCACCAGTAACGCCTAAAACTTAGGTCTTGCATGCTATTATACTATAATTGATCAAATAACTATTTAGGTTAATCATACTTGTTATGACCTAAAATGATCAACTCAAGCTATTAAGTTCATTGCATATAAAATTTTATCTTACTAGCTCTTAGTAAGACCATAAAATAGAGCCCCAACAATGGGCCACGACACACCTTCTTCAGAATTGTGCTCCTACCTTGTTTGCTTGACAGCTGGCGTACCAATTTTTTTTTTTATTTCTTTAAAAAGACTATTAGTATAAGACCAAGAAATGGTGTTTTTAATTCACAGATCTATGTTGCACAGACACGGATACAAACACGTCGCACGACACGATACGGACACGGTGATACGGCTAATTGTAAAATTTAAAAGCACGACATGTCACCGACACGTTAGATAAACTCTATAAGTATGTAGAATAGATTATCAACCTTTATACGGTGCCAACGGATTTTGTGGTTGGCCTTCAAAAAATTATGAATTATAAAAATGATTGTTTATCAACAAAAAACATATAAATATGCTATGACGTATTGTTTGTTTTGTTATTATAGAAATGAAAATCCTATGTTTTAACGTTTCCGTTGAAAAAAACTTTAATAAAATAAAATATTAAAAATGGGTTCATGAGTGTCGAGGAGTGTCTGATGAGAGTCAACTTTACTATGCTTCGGTGCATGTTTCAACCCCCGTTTATGGCACTTTGGTTCATTCTGGGTAGTTTTAGACCATATTTAGGGCAAAAATCGCATTACACATCCACCATGAGGTAAACCGTCATATAGATGGAAAACCTCAGCATTTTACGATGTTTTTGGCCCTTTTTGAGCCCTATTTATCTTGCAGAATTATGCTCGGTTTGTGTTAGATGTTGTGACGCAGGATGTAGGTGCTCGTAAGCCCGGGAGACAAGGCATGGAGCGTATAAAGAAGAAACCAATGGTTGGAGATAGAAGAAAATAGAGAAAAGTGAAGAAATTGGAGCCTATAGGAGTTTGGCACGCGCCAAAAGAGTTGGGGCTCGCCAAAGTTGAACAGAGAGGCTCAAAATCATAGAATCAGTTTTGGGGCGCGCCAAAAGGTTTGGGGCGCGCCAAGTTGGAACAGAGACTTCCTAGATTCACAGAAGCAGTTTTGGGGCGCGCCAAAGGCTTTGGGGCGCGCCAGAGTGACTTTTCCTGCATATTTTTTGAGCATATAAATACGATTTGCACAGATTTTTAAGGGACCTCTAGACACTTTTACACTTTCATACTTACACTTTTTTCCTTTTTAGGTCGAATTCTCCCCTTCTTCTTCCCTAGATTCACTCTTACATCATATTTTACTTAAATTAAACACAATCTAGCTTAGATTTCAAGCTAAAGTTTCTTTCTACTCTTGGATTTTATCATTTTGGGTCTTCTTCATCATCAATTGACATTGTGTGTTGATGAAGCTTGATGTAATCCAGATTTTGCTACTTAATTTGGTAATCAATTTCAGTTTTATTTCATTTATGGCTTTAATTCTATCTTTAATTGTTGTTTTTAGTTTAATTATGAGTAGCTAAACATCTCATAGTCAAATCATGTGAAAATTGATGAAATCACTCTCTAATTGATGAAATTGGGAATGGGTAGTGCTTAATTGTTGTTATATTGATTTAATTCATGTCCTAAAACTTGTTATCAATGCTTGAATTAGATCAGACACCTAGTTCATGAATTCACACACCACTTTTATAAATGTATGTTGCGAAGGGGTGTGGGAAAAAGGGTTTTAAGATCATTCCTTATAATCAACTGAGTTGTTTAAATTGATTAGAGAGTGAGGTTCAGTCGGTTGTGAAATCGAGCAACTCTAGTGCATAAATCTTGTTTCGGTCAATTAAATCCTTAAAGGCGGACTGTTGAACCGGGCAAAGGGTGTTCGATTGTTGCATGGCGTCTTACACTAGCTTATGAGTTGGCACCCATGAATGAGTCGATATAAGTATAGGTTGGTAGGTTGGTTAATCCTATTCCCGAGTTAATCGATTAGAGAGGCGAAAGTAATCAATTGGATCATGGTTTGGCTATGTCTCTTTCTCTCTTTAGTTTCTTTAGTTTATATTTCGTTTTAGTGTAATTGAACTTGAAACATCGTGATTGACTTAAACTGAATCCGAAAACGACTTTGGTACTCGATAAATTCCTCGTGGGATACGACCTTGCTCGCTACTATAGTGCATCCGACTTGGTACACTGCCGACTAAAGTTGGACTGTCACTATTTTGGCCATCAGTGTTGGTGCCGTGTCGGAGAGTGTCCACAGTGTGTCGGAAGCGTGTCGGATATTTAAATTTTAAATAATATTAATTTAACCATCTGACACATGTTGGATACGATGTCGGAGCGTGTCATGTCGTGCCTTATGACGAACACGACGCACGACGACCGGATTGAAGTGTCCGTGTATCGTATACATAGATAAATACAGAGGTGCTCCGCAATTACACGATGTATCAACGAGCTAAAGAAGCATCATAGACCGAAATACAAAAAAGCATTTACGAAAAATCATTTACAAGGAGTTTTTACTCTTATTTCTTTTTCCTTTTACTTATCTTATGATAAGAGTAAGATTTGCAAAATACTTCTTCTCTTATTTCCTTTTGTTTTTTTTTTGTTATTATCTTCTCTTATTTGTTTTTCTTTTTTAGTTATTAGTATGATATGAGATGATATGAGATATATCTTACAAGATAATGTCAAGCATCCATAAAACAAAAAATAAAAACCAACTAATGTGAGGCTGGACTGAAAATTCATCCTCTTCTTCCGTCCGTCCACCTCCTGACGTCTACCGCTTCACATCAACAAGACAAGATCTAGCTTTTGTCCGGCGATTATGCAGCGGTTCGAAGTTAGATCTGGTGGGTAATAGAACGAATATGCTTTATTGGTTAGAGGACAGCTAATCAGAGCATTAATCGAGGAAGGTTTGTTCATCCAAGCATAAAACTGCAATTACACGATGGATATATGGCAGATCGGGTTTGAATATCAGTTTTCAAGGCTTAATTACCGGGTAAGCCTTTGATTTGTTGTGTAATCTCTTCACTTTCTCTTGCTTTTTAGTGCTTTATATTCTCTTCAGTTGCTTACTACCAGCCACGAGAACTAAACATTTGTTGTTTTGTGCAGAGAATATCCTCAAGAAATACCCACATCAATAAATATTCCTTCAACAGAGTTTTACTCTTCCATCATTGAAAGGTATTGTTTTTGGCTCTTACTATTTATTGCTGCCTTGCATGTATATTGTGTGTGCTTTAAAGCTGATTGCTTGATGTTAAGATAACTTTTAACACTTATATGTAATGTTTTATGCTGTTTGTAGTGTCAGATTTCTTAAGATGGTCCAGGAATCGTACCTGGGTGACACTAATGTGCAGTTTTTGCACTTTTAAGGTGTTGCCGTGGTGTTATATTCCTGGCTTCTTAACATACATAGTGAAACAGATTCTTTATGTCTTCTTAGGCTCTCTTTGAAGTAAAAACTTGTGCCTCTGATAGGAAATAATGTTACATCTTCTTAACTACGGTTCTGGTAGAAAATACTTTTATGGACTGCTGCTTTTAGGCTTGTTAGACCCTTTGCTGCTGAAAATGTCATGTGGCTTTTTTAAAAAAATGGGCCTTTTTAGAGCCTGTTTGAGGTAAAAGGTTGTTTTGTGGTTGTGGTAGGAAATATTGTTACACAGCTTTTGTGGTTGTTGTAGGAAATAGTAGTACGGAGTGTTACATTAAAACTTTTTAGGCCTTTTGAATGTATTTAGGCCTCTTTTGCATGTACAGGAGATAGTAAACAATATTATATTCCTTGCTGTTGCAGATCTCTGTATTGCTTTAAAAAAATGGGTTGAGAATGCAAAACAGTTGTACCCTTTTTGTTGCCTGCAATGAAGAAACAATTTAGGTATCTGCTGGCTTCGCTTACTTCTGCTTTTTTACTTGCATTTCTACTGATTTTTGAGCCTTTGCTTGTATATGTATCTTGATTTACTTGACTATGTCTCATTTGCATTTACAGGCTTTCTGCAGGTTAGAGCATTGGACTTTGTATCTTAGGCTTGATGAGTATGGCTACTCCTCGTAATGTGTTCATATGTTGACCCTTGACTTGTTAGCTCTGCTACCAAACAAATTTTGATTTGTAGGTGTTGTTATTTGTTTGTGTTGCTTGACCTACTTTCTATTTCATTCTCTGTTGTGTGTGTGTTTTGTTCACAGATTGTAGTGTGCTTCCATTTTCAAGTAGTTTGTTCATATGCCTACGTTGCATAAAAAATAGTATAGGTAGATTTGTATAACTGACAGTGCTTGTTGTGTTAAAATTAGAAAAACATAGTATTTGTTGCATGGGTGATGCAGGGTCTTTCTTTAAGTCTATGATAAGCGAAAAGTATATATCTGCTTCTAAGGCATAATGGAATCCTTAGATGGAAGGCTAAAAAATGCAAAAGAAAAGTATGTTCAAAACATCCGATCTTACCTTCTAATAAAAAAAGAAAGTCTGATCAATTGGTTAGTATTTCCAGGTCCAATACAGCTGAGGTCCAGCCCATTAATGCTTTAGAATCAGAGCTTTCCTTGTTTGATCCATTGAATGAAACCATAACTGTAGGATCTGTTAACTCAACAAACCTTTTGCAGAACAATGTTGCCGCTTCTTCTATAATGCAAAGTTATGTACTATGTCATTAAATCAACATGTAGGAAATATGGCAGCAATAGGCTTTCCAAATTCTGGTACGGTGTCTTTGTGTGATGCAAACATTGAAAGAATAAGAAAAATAAAAAAAAATGGAAAGAAAAACGTTCTACTCAAACTTTAATAGCTTCAGCTCCAATAAACCAATATGCTTGTACAACAGTTCCTACCCTTCTAACTACATCAATAAATAACAATAAATGCAGAAACCTGCTTACGGTAGTTGCAGATAAGAGTGATGTGTGGAAGCAGTCCCTAATTGTCCTTATTGGTGCGCCAAAAAGTTTGTTCATGAAACTAAAAAATTTTGTCATTGTCTCATGATATACTTTTAGCTAGTACTAGGTTACCTTCCATTCTTGTGGATCTGATTACAGCCCAAAATTCTGAATCTATAGATTTCAGAGCTTCTATTCGAACATATAATAACCATTTTGCGTTTACATCTTTAGAAGCGACATATGACAAAGAACTAGCTAAGCGAAATAAAGGGGTTTACACTTTTAGAGTGCAGTCAAGTATACCATTTCATGAATGATCTGATTGGAACTGATGATCAGTGCAATAACCTACAATTCTACTTTCATGATACCCAATATGAAAAAACAAACCATCTTCAGCGGTGTCCATGTCTGTTTGAGATTACTGTAGACAAAATTTTAACAGGAATTAGTGAGAATCCGTATGCTAGGTTCTTTAGAGACTTAAGCAGCACTCCAAATCTTGAAGAATTAGATATTGTGTTGTTTTGTAACCCAACTATTGATCAAAGAGTTTATAATAAACCTACAGTGCCCCAGGTTGCTGGTATATTAAGTGATTGTTTAGAAAACCAACAAAGAAGTATAAAGGTCTATGCACATAGTGGCCAATCACATTCTATCCAATATTATTATGGTTGTTATGACCCTCTACAATACATTCTTATGCTTCATTATGGCCATCTTTGGTGGCACCAAGTCATAGGAAAGCAAGGTGTTAAGGAAAAAAATAGGAAAAGAAAGAGAATGGAAGAAAATAGTTTGCTTATTAAACCAAATAATGCTGAATCTGCTTCTGATTTATTACAAAAAGAAGATGCTACATTAAACGTCTTGTCTGATGATCCAGCGTATGTGTCTATAAGAGAGTATTATTTCTATAAGTTTCAAATTAGAGAAAACAATGCATCTTATTTACTGCACTTTGGTAGATTGTTTCAGCAGTATGCTGTTCATATGTTCATTAAACTAGAAACACAGAGATTAGATTATTTTAGGTTGCAACAAAAAAATATTAGGCAAGAATTTATGCAAGGCAATGTTGATGTTGTTGATAGTGGTGAGACCAATGCTTCCAATGTTTGACAGCGTACAATACTGCCTGCTGCTTTTACAGGAGGGCCAGGACACATGCGGAAAAAATATTTAGACGCAATGGCTTTAGTGAGAAAATTTGGAAAACCTGACATTTTCTTAACAATCACTTGTAATCCTAACTGGCCTGAGGTTAAAGAATGTCTTAAACATGGAGAGCTAGCTCAAGATAGACCCGATTTATTAGACAGAGTGTTTAGGGCAAAACTTGAGGAATTAAAAGTAGAATTATTCAAACGCAATATTTTTGGTAATGTTGCTGCTTACACATACGTTATTGAGTTCCAAAAACGCGGTTTGCCTCATGCTCATTTTTTATTAATCCTGAAACCTCATTATAAAATTTACAGGCCTGAAGATTTTGACAAAATAGTATGTGCTGAGTTGCCGGATAAAGACCTTAATCCTCACTTGTATAGGTTGGTTGTAAAACATATGTTACATGGACCATGTGGTCGTCTAAACCCAAGTAATGTCTGTATGCAAAAGAATAGTTCATGCAAGGACTCTTACCCTAGGGATTTTTGTGAAGAAACTTTCGTAACAACTGATGCATATCCAACCTATAGACTTAGAAATAATGGCGCAAAAGCCAAAGTGCGTGGTTCTTTTCTGGATAACAGATGGGTTGTACCATATAATCCATACCTACTTGCAAAATTTGATAGCCATATAAATGTGGAAATCTGTTCTACAATTAAGGTTGTGAAGTATATATATAAGTATATGTAAAGGGAATGATAGGGTCATGTTTACTGTCACAGACCACGACTCTTCTCATGAACTAAATGAAATAAACCAATATCAATAAGCTCGATGGGTTTATCCTCCGGAAGCGTTGTGGAGAATATATAAGTTTGCTTCAGAGGACATGCGTCCAGCGGTGATACAACTTCAAGTTCACTTAGAAAATTTTCAGGCAATAACTTTTAATCAGAAACATAAGCTCAAAAATGTTATAACCAACCCGTTTAACCGGAAAACAATGCTTACAGAATATTTTTTATGAATAGGACTGGCCATAATGCACAGAAATATCAATGCATCTATGAAGACTTTCCTGACTACTTTGTATGGGAAAACGATAAAAAGCGCTGGAAAAAGAGTGAAAGGAGATTCTGTTGGTAGAATTGTATCGGTTAATCTGATTGAAGGGGAAAGATACTACTTAAAACTCTTATTGTCCAAGGTTAGATGCCCTTTTATGGATCTCAAAATATTCAATGGCTAAACATTTGCTTCTTACCATGAATCTGCCTTGGCTCGAGGATTCCTTGAACAAAATAACAGCCAAGAGCAGTGTTTAAGTGAAGCAGCAGCCTATGGAATGCCTCATGAATTAAGGCAACTGTTTTCTACGCTCTTGGTTTATTCATGCCCTTCTGATCCTGTAAATTTGTGGAGACAATTTGAACAGCAATTTTCTGAAGATATTTCTAGGCAAGCTCATTTATCCAAGGCTGAAGTTCAAAAAATTGTTCTCCAACAAATAAATGAATTTCTACAGTCCATGGGAAAAGACCTTGCTTCATACGGCTGTTGGAAATAAACGCCCGAAAGACAATTTATGTAATTGTTTTTTGAATTAATAAATGACAGATTTATTCTCATCTTATTACTTGCTTCGTGCTTGTAAGTAATACACTACTAAAAACCCCAAGTCATATCATATGTAGCCATATAACTTAGTGTGTGTCACACATGAGGATTAAGTTTATGGTGATACACTTGAACTATTAGTCCGTGGTGAAGTTAATCAAAGTATGGGTCTATTGATTAAACCACCATTAATGCGCCTGAAATACTTTATGGTGTGACCGCCTTATCCGGACCGTCGACATTGGTTGTCTAAGTGGGGCATTTATATATGATGAGAGTCATATAGGACTGGACCGATTTAATCTGAGTTTCTCATATAATTCCATGATTGAGAAATCTTATTAAATCACAAGATGATCATTTATGGATTAACCTTAATCCTGAAGTGATTACAGACTCCTACTTGTTTCAGGATAGGGTTTGATGTGTTCGTTAAGGATCGCTAAGAGGCGCGGTCCGAATCACTTTCACGTTGGCACTATTATGGAATGAGTGAGAAGCATGTGTCTCACAGATATGAAATCCATTCCTTCCTGCGGGAAATAGAATGACAATCCCCTTATTTTTTAATACTAGAAACTGATCGATCTGCGGAGTTCGTATTGGTTATGAACTAATTGATCACTTGTGGGTTAATGGTAAATAATGATAAGATGTATTGAAGAGGGTTTACGGAAATAATCCCGCTTCATTACGGATTGTCTATAGAGGGTTAGTTTATATGTAATGATTATATCAATGGACATTTATCGACTCGACTCGACGTTTTGAGAATAAGTTATATCTATAATCGATAGAGTTCAGTTTCGGATTTATGGTGGCGTAATTCCGGAATTAATGAATTAAGTAGAAATATTTTGTTCGATGAATATTTTATTTAATTTATTCAGAAGCTACTGTTATAGGTCCATGGTCCTGGGGTGGCTCTCTAACACTTGAGTGTTTTCTCGCTTTATTGAACCTCGAGAATAAATTAAATAGTTGGTCTATTTAATGAATATGCAATATTATTTATTTGGTAAATAATATGTAAAATAGAAAAGACATTTTTTTATTAAAATAATGGCTTGTAAGTGGTGCCCCAATATGTGAGAAAATTAGGAAAAGAAATTTTTCTAGATTATGTCACATGTGTAATTAATTAATTATCTATTTGTTGGATAATTAATGGAAAAAATAAGAGATTGATTTTTTTTTTGGGAATTATCTCTTATTTTGTGGGAAAAATATATTTTCCTTATGGGAATAGGTTTTTGTGGTGTGAAAAGGATAACTCTTTTGACTAGTTATTTTCCTATATAAAAAGAGTTCCTCCCGACACAATACACACTTCACAAATTGCGCCACTTTTCAAATAATGGAGAGAAAAATTAGTTTCTTGTTCTAGTCATTAAGAGAAGAAAAACCTAGGGTTTTTCTTGTGCATATTCGAGGAAATTCTACGGCGAGAATCGACGTCCACCAGTCGTCGCTAGGAGATACAATCCGGAAGACTACGGCTTCTCCCTTAGTCGATTGCTTCTCTCTCCGGTTTGGGTAAATCTACTAACTTTCTTGTAGTTATTAACTAATCATGCGAATCATATCGTGGTATAATCGCATGCATGCAAATTTAATTCGTAGCTTCCGTTGTGCATGATTGAGCGTCTCGATCGGTGTTGTGAATCAGATCTGACGATCCAATTATGGATCGGATCCGGATTCGGGTTTCTATATATCCAGCATGTGGTAGCAGAGCCAGGTTAAAGCGATTTTGCGATCTTGATTGCATAATTAATTTATAAGGAGTGAAATAGAATAAAAATTGCATCTTTTATATTTTTTTTCTTCTATAAATGCGTGGTTGAATGATTTGGTTGACGAGATGGATTGGGGTTGGTACCTGTTTACTGTTAGATCTGCTGTAAACCCGTTTTTTTTGGGTGTAGAAATTGTATTAGATTTGCTAAAAAAAATTTTGGGACAAGAATTGTATTTTTTTTTAATTTTATTTTATTCGTTGATATTGTTGTTGTTGAACGGACGCTGAAGGCTGCTGAAGCAAATTTCGCATGCTGATGTCATGCTCAGCATGCCATCAGCGACATTAAAAAAAACCACAGGTTGATGATATGTTGAGAAACTCGGCTAAAAGATCATATGTTTAGAAACGGATCAGTTTGATGATAAATAAGGCGGCGGCAGTTCTAATAAGATTTTAGTAAATCCTTTAAAATTAGGGTTTATCTATTTAATTAATTTTAGGTTTATAGATTAGATACGGGGTACCAACGATCCATCTCAGTGGTTTATTTTTCGCATTTATTTTTTTTTATGATTATTTATGTGATATAACCATGTCATGCATCATATTCATGAAGTCCACTCCTAGCATATGCATACATGTAGAAAATTAATCGTGATATTAATTAGGCATGTATGAGACGTAATTAATTTAGATTAATTTAGGAAATTAATTAAATTAAATTAAAACGAACGGAATTTTATCGGGATATAAAATTCACATTATAAAATAAAACAAATTACTCGGTAAATTTAATTTTGGGATCTAAAAATCATTCGTGGATTTTAATTATGTAGTGACTACATAAAAGAATTTTAATAATTGAAAATTTGGACAATCCGGAAAAGTTGGACACCAACTGAGCAAAAGGTTCGAAAATTGGTTCGGGCGGTCAATGTGGCTTCGCTAGACTCGACTTGTCCGTCCAAGCGCGGGTTAGCCACGGGGTCCGGCAAGGTCAAGTTATCCCGCGAAATGAGGCTCAATGGGGCAACCTTAGCCCGATTTTCAACCCAAAGACCCACACACACGCGCGACGTTAGCGTCCGGGGTCCGGCAAGGTCAAGCTATCCGGTGAGTTTCGCTCAATGGGGCAGCTTTTAGCCCGATTCACCCCGCAATCGTATATGAACCAACGAAGAGGACGGGTCGGCTTAGCCAATACCGATACCGTTCGGTGAACTCGGTTAAAGCTCAGCTAGGGTTTAATACCGATAAATTGGTGATTGCCTTTCAAGATTTATTGTTTTTTCAAATTATTGAGATAAAATTCTACGATCCTAAAATTTTATCATGACTAATTAGGACTTTAAAATTCTTTTGTGAATTTTAGTTGTGTAGTGTCTACACAAGAAATTTCTAAATATTAAAAAAATTGGAAAATCATGAATATAGTGTCACTAGTTAGACGGTATTTGTAACCGATAAACTAGTGGGAGCTTTAAATTTTATGATTTATTGTTTTTTGAATTATTAGAAAATTCATAAAGTCCTAATGTATTGGGATTATAAAATTCTTGGTGAATTTTAATTGTGTAGCGTCTACACGAAGAATTTTAATAAATCCATAAAATTGAAAAATCGTGAATAAGTGACACTAGTTAGACGGTATTTCGAACCGATGAACTAGTGGGAGGATAAATTTAAATATTCATGATTTATTGTTTTTTGGATACTTAAAAAATTCTGAAAATCCTAATGAGACTACCTAATTTTAAAAATAACGAGAGGGAGCGGGGAAGGTGACAACCGACCCCGCGGCCTCTACTGTTGACACAATCACGTGAGAGAATGGTGACGCCTCGTGCCACTTTGATTTCGACCCCCTGAGGGTGGCTTTCACCGCTATCAAAATACAAGGCTTGGTCTCCGAAAGGATAGGATTTTGGGTACTGTCGAGTCACCGACCGACCCGAGGCGGCATACTTGGGGCGCATTTTTGAGATCTCGAAATAGTAGGTAACACTCTAAAGGATATTTTAGGAAATATCTTGGCTGAAAAAGGAAGGTAATCAGCAATTAAATAGAGATGTCCGATTCTCGGTTAGTTGTTGAGAGAGATTGTCTCAATTTAATCGTCACCTCTTTGACCTACCCTGAGGCGGCACTGTAGGTGTGAGATTAAATCATTGGAATGGTAGGATAAACTGCATGCATGACATCACGTTTATATTCCTAAAATATTATATGTTGTAGTGTATGATTTGATTTATATTTCTGTCATAATTTATTTTACAACTACATATCATCTCAAGGTATCTAAACTGCTAAACATGATAAATTGACTGATGATGACTTCGTAAAAATGGAAAAGTAACAAGAACGTTGAACTCAATAATCGAAAATGCAAATTAATTTTTCGGAAGAAGATGTTCCTCTTAAGCCTTCAAACTTAAGTGACATTGATAAGAATGTCACTGCTGTTACTTGTGTTAAACGAGAGATAAAAGAAAATTAGTTCAAAGATGACGAGAATGATTTGGTATCAATCTCACTAGACATCCCACAGTTTACGAGTAGTGTCTACTCAAATGAACCGCTAGTTCACGGCCATTTCCTTTATAGAAAGCCAAGAATGGGAAGGTAAATGTCTACAAGAATAAGTCATCTAAACTAAATAAGTTAAAGGCTAAACCGAAATATTAAGAGAAATATAGGATAAGGAAAGCGATTTCGGATCACTAACCTATGAATCCTTAAGACTTTCTTAACCGAGTAATTTGACTCGGAAGCTAAAGTTCTTTTGTAAGAACAAGGTAGCTGTCATTCATGATGAAGAGTAGAAAACGGGCAGTTATTTCAGCTAAGATAGTGGTAGTGATATTAATTAGGAAACAAAATTTCACATTTTAATCCTTGAATATCGCAGAAATTTAATTTCTGTTTTCAGATTCATTGGAACAAATGGATTCACTTTCAAATCGATAGAAAAATAGTTGCCTCAAAGAAAGTGAATATGACATTTGTATACGATTCTGAGACTCGGACTTTTGTTTGATAAAGTCAGATCCACTAAGTAATGCTGAAAAGGTATATGTAACACAACATAAACTATTAAGACAAATGGCTTCCGTATTTAGATGAACGATTCTTCAGCATCTATTAATTAGTGGATATATCCTAAAGATAAGATCTGAAGACTGGCTAAGGGTGATTCCTATCTCACAGTCTATGAACACTATCTCAAAGGAAAAATGACTAAGTTACCTTTCAATTAGGAAAAGGTAATAGAGCTGAAGAAGTATCACAACTTGTTCATATTGACCTTCAGGGTCTTATGAAGGATACAAGCTAGTGGGAGCTTTTGAGTAATAGGCATTTTGTCTAATGACTACTCGAAACACCGATTAGTTTATCTAAATATTTGGAGGAATCTCTAATATTACCAGAGAAGAGAGTATTCCATGCTCAGATATAGGCTATAGCACAGTTTTGGCACTGATGCTCGGCCTACATCCGAGTGAAACGATTTCACTGAAAGGATAAACCATGTATTATCTTGTATAGTTATTGATATGCTACATTACACTGCTTAACTCAATTAAGATATTAGTTGCAAAATAACGGTTTTCATTATTATGTAATACCGAGCAGTCTACCTAGAAGATGTTTATGAACTTATGGATTAGGAGTGAACTACGTTTACTCCACTTTCGTAAATAGAGGCGTTTAGCACTTGCTGATTGAAGGTAAGAGTGGAGATTTTGCATACACGTTTAGATGGTGACTGTTCGTGAAATATCTTAATGCAATGAGTAAAGGCTGGTTATAATATTCTTAAGATTGGATAGTGACGGTTACACTGTTACATCCTTTCTAAAAGAATGTTTAGATAACAACCTTAGACCTTGAAGTACAGTTACTCAAGGAGTTACTATCTGATTTAATCAGACCACATCCAACATTGGTTGTTGGGGATGACACTGATAAATACTACTGAACCAGATCAGATTGTCAATCCACCCAAATACAATGGGAGTATGGTTTATCCATTGACTCGTCAGCGATTATGCTGAGACTTCTGATCTGCTGGGGTGATTGATAACCAATGGTCTTTTGGAAGGACTGCATAGGATTTTGACAATTAGAGGTTGGTTTAAAGCCATATACCTGAAAATGGAGTTTTGGTACTCCATGTCTGTTTATACTCTTATAGAACCACCTGAGTGTCTCAGGCCCGGTGGGAGAAATTGGATCTACGTGATGAAGAGTTGAATGAATGAGAAAGTTTATCTTTCTAAGCAAAGCCAAGTGGTTTTGGGGGTAACTCCCTGAGAAGTACAGAGTTAACCAGGGGTGATGCCCTGAAACTCTCTCACCACTCAGCCTTGCTTGGCTCCATGGAAAGTAGAAAGATTACCCGGGGTGATGCCCTGAAACTTTCTTGCCCAACACCGGAGCTTGAATTCATTCGGAACAGAAGGGGTTTTAGCTTAAAGCCAAAGGCGGCTTGACCGCATATGCTTATATCCATTGGTGGATTAAAGTAAACCTTTAGGTCATTAAAATTCACATGTTTTGAAATGTGTGGGCTTGACTAGAATATTGATGAGTCTTTTGTAGACCAGAGAATCAATATCGGTAAAGTAGTAGACATTAGTGTTTATAAAGGTAACACTGCAACAGTTGTAAACAACATGAGTGTGATATCTGAAGCCAGAAACTGACGAGCCAAAGCTTCTCTAAGTCAGAGAAGTGGACTATTTTCTTAGAATTTGTTTCGGTTGAATTCATGAGAACAAGTTGTTGGCAATGTCCCATGCATCTTATTGGTTAAGATGATGATGCATTTTCGAATGCAATATTCAACGAGAGGTTTCCTACCTAACCCCTCACGTCAATCTTCGGATATAGAGAAAATGGGATAGATTCTCTTTTGAATAGAGAAAGTCAGGTTATTAAAAGTTAATAAAAGGAGAGTCTTGGATTCGGATGTTGAAAGCAGTATAGTGCATCCTCAAGTATCTTGAGAGAACAAGGAATCATATGCTGGTGCATTCGGGTGCGAACCTGAGTGTCGTTGACTACACTGATTCTGATTTTTTGTCGGATTAAGGATGATCGTGAATCGATCTCAGGCTCAGTGTTTACTCATAGTGATGGAGCTATAGTCCGAGCAATCCAAAGATCGCCGCTTGACTGCATAGTCGCCAGCCTTTGGAGCAAATAAAAAGAGGCAGTGTGGCTTGGGAAGTTCTTTGTTGGATCGGGAAGTGATTCCAGGTCTCGATGAGCCGATATATTTTTACTGTGAAAACAGTTGAGAGGTAGCTCATGCAAATGATCTTCGCACTCACAAGAGGTCAAAAGCATATTGAGAGAAAGTACCAGCTGCTCAGACATATCGTGCAAAGAGGCGACGTTTCAGTCCTAAAGATCGCCTCGAGCCGACAACCTGTTGATCAGTTTACCAAGTCGCGTGGCATCTATTGTCACTGATAAGCGCTTGGCGGGTATAAATTGAAGGATGTAGGAGCTCAGATCTAAACAAATTAGATCTATGCGCAGCAGATGGATCACGATTCATATATTATAACACATAAACAAAGGATTTAATTATTACAAGGGGGTTAATAAAAACCATACCAATAGTAGGAAGAGAAGCTTTGATCTTAGGACGAGAAGCCTTGATCTTCCAATGTGTTCTCCAGACGGTGGTTGGTGGACACCCTTCTTGATATAAGAACCTCCTTGATATACAACACCAAGAAAAACATGTGGTTTTTCTTCTTCTAAAACCCAAGACAAGAAAACTAATTTTTCTCTATATTTTGGTGATGATGGCCGAAATTTTCAAGTGTGTTTTACACTTGGAATAACTCTGTTTTTATAGGAGAGTAAATCCTTGGTCTCCAAGTTTTAATTAATTAAATAAATAATTAATTAAATTAAATAAAAAGATATTTTCCTTAATGAATAATTGTGACATGTTATTGACCAAAAGGAAATCAAATAACAAGTCATACAACCAATCACATAACAAGAATATCTTTTATTTTCCGTAACACAATAAAATTAATTCTTGTGCTAATTAAGACCAAAATAGGCGCCACCCCCTAGGGTTTTTTAGCCCACATAAAATATCTTTTATGTGTATTATATTATTTAAATTTCAACTAAATAATATCCATGATATCAATTAATTGGCCCACCAATTAATTATTTTTTGAGGCCCAAATAAACAAGAATATAAGCCCGAATTATGAAGCGCGTTCGGGACATACTTAACCTATATAACCAAGAAATTTTCAATAATTAAATATATTATTCATCAAACATAATATATATATATTAAATTATTAATTCCGGGATTACACCACCATAAACCCGAAACTGAACTCTACCAATTATAGATATATACTTACACTCAACCCATAGAGTAGATAAGCGTCCATTGATATAATCACTACATACGGACTAACCCTCCATAGACTGTCCACTCTGTGTGGGATGTCTCCGTAAACCCGACACAAAATATATTATCCTTATTTACCATTAACCCCCTAATGATCAATTAGTTCACATATCTGACTAGTGATCAATTAGTCTAATATGCACTCCCGGGATCGATCACTTTCTTAGGGCTAACAGATAAGGGGATTGTCTCTCTACTTCCCGGAGGAAGGAATGGATTCCATGTCTGTGAAAATCAGAACTACTCACTCATCAGGAGATAGTGCCAATGAGAAGTGGCTAGGAACACATATTTAAGTGAACCGTAACTAACACATCAAACACTACCCCGAGACAAGCAGCACCCTGTGATCACCTCAGGATTAATGTTGATCCATATACATCTAATGATTTAATAAGATTCCTCGATTACGGAATTATATCGAGAAATTCAGATTAAATCGGTCCAGTCCTATATGAATGCCATCATATATAAATGCCCCACGTAGGTACCCTCTACCGATAAATCCGGATAAGACTATCACACCCTAAGGTGTTCTCGGGCATATTATTGGTGTTTTAATCATGAGACCCTAAACTCGATTAAGTTCACCACGGACTAATGATTTAAGTATATCACCATTAACTCAATCCTCACGTGCATGCCATACACTGAGTTAAGCGGTTACATACTTATATACTTAGGGTTTGCAGCAGTGTATTACTTACAAGCACAAAGCAAGTAATAAGTGAGATAAATTCTGTCATCCATTATCAAAAACAATTACACAAATTATCTTTCGGGCACTACACCTAACATAAATTGGGAGATATGTCTCATCTTCTTTAGAGCAAGTGGGAGAATGTTGTGGATAGAAAGAATAAGGGTGTGGTGCTCTAAAAACAACCATTGATTGTCTTTACGGGCAAGTGGGAGATTGTTAGATATAGTGTGCCCGAAAGACAATTGTTTCTTGTCCTTACGGGCAAGTGGGAGATTGTTGGAAATAAACACCCGAAAGACAATTTATGTAATTGTTTTTTGAATTAATAAATGACAGATTTATTCTCATCTTATTACTTGCTTCGTGCTTGTAAGTAATACACTACTGAAAACCCCAAGTCGTATCATATGTAGCCATATAACTTAGTGTGTGTCACACAAGAGGATTAAGTTTATGGTGATACACTTGAACTATTCGTCCGTGGTGAAGTTAATCAAAGTATGGGGTCTATTGATTAAACCACCATTAATGCGCCCAGAACACTTTATGGTGTGACCGTCTTATCCGGACCGTCGACATTGGTTGTCTAAGTGGGCATTTATATATGATGAGAGTCATATAGGACTGGACCGATTTAATCTGAGTTTCTCATATAATTCCGTGATTGAGAAATTTTATTAAATCACAAGATGATCATATATGGATTAACCTTAATCCTGAAGTGATTACTGACTCCTACTTGTTTCAGGATGGGATTGATGTGTTCGTAAGGATCGCCAAGAGGCGCGGTCCAAATCACTTTCACGCTGGCACTATTTCGGAATGAGTGAGAAGTGTGTGTCTCACAGATATGGAATCCATTCCTTCCTGTGGGAAGTAGAAAGACAATCCCCTTATTTGTTAATCCTATAAACTGATCGATCCGCGGAGTTCATATTGGTTATGAACTAATTGACCACTAGTGGGCTAATGGTAAATAAGGAAGATGCATTGAAGAGGGTTTACGGAAATAATCCCGCTTCATTACGGATAGTCTATGGAGGGTTAATTAATATGTAATGATTATATCAATGGACACTTATCGACTCGACTCGACGTTTTGAGAATAAGTTATATCTATAATCGATATAGTTCAGTTTCAGATTTATGGTGGCGTAATTCCGGAATTAATGAATTAAGTAGAAATATTCTGTTCGATGAATATTTTATTTAATTTATTGTAGCTACTGGTTATAGGTCCATGGTCTCCGGGTTGGCTCCTAACACGAGAGTGTTTTCTCGTTTTATGGAACCTCGTGAATAAATTAAATAGTTGGTCTATTTAATGAATATGCAATATTATTTATTTGGTAAATAATATGTAAAATAGAAAAAAGACTTTTTTTATTAAAATAATGGCTTGTAAGTGGTGCCCCAATATGTGAGAAAATTAGGAAAAGAAAATTTTCTAGATTATGTCACATGTGTAATTAATTAATTATCTATTTGTTGGATAATTAATGGAAAAAAAAAAGATTGATTTTTTGGGAATTATCTCTTATTTTGTGGGAAAAATATCTTTTCCTTATGGGAATAGGTTTTTGTGGTGTGAAAAAGATAACTATCTTGACTAGTTATTTTCCTATATAAAGAGAGTTCCTCCCAACACAATACACACTTCACAAATTGCCCCACTTATCAAATAAAGGAGAGAAAATTATTTTCTTGTTCTAGTCATTAAGAGAAGAAAAACCTAGGGTTTTTCTTGTGCATATTCGAGGAGGTTCTACGGTGAGGATCGATGTCCACCAGTCGTCGCTAGAGGATACAATCCGGAAGACTGCGGCTTCTCCCTTGGTCGATTTCTTCTCTCTCCGGTTTGGGTAAATCTACTAACTTTCTTTTAGTTATTAATTAATCATGCGAATGATATCGTGGTATAATCGCATGCGAATTTAATTCGTAGCTTCCGCTTTGCATGATCGAGCGTCTCGATCGGTGCTGTGAATCAGATCTGACGATCCAATTATAGATCGGATCCGGATTCGGGTTTCTGTATATCCAGCAACGGCTTGGTACCTCCTAACATGGATGGACACTTCTCAATTCGACGATCCAACTAAGGAACTCCGTATTGAACAAAATATTTTTGTGTCTAAGGAAGATTTGAATTCTATAGATCTTTTAAATAAAGCACAATTATTAGCATTTGAAAACATTACTGCTGCTGTTTTTAACAATAAAGCCGAATGTTTTTTCATAGGCGGTCCAGGGGGACATGGAAAACCTTCTTATATAGAGCATTGCTAGTAGACGTAAGATCTAAAGGCCATATTGCACTTACTACTGCTACATCAGGAATAGCTGCTTCTCTTTTACCAGGGGGAGAACGGTGCATTCTAGGTTTAAAATCCCTATAGACTTGAATGATCAACATGCAGAATAAGTAAGCAAAGTCCATTGGCAACCCTTATTAAAGAAGCTAAATTGATATTATGGGATGAGGCTCCTAGGTGTAAGAGAACATGGATTGAGGCATTGGACCTTTTGCTAAAAGATATAACAGGGAATGAGCAGCTGTTTGGGGGAAAGGTTGTTGTTCTAGGAGGTGATTTTAGGCAAACAATGCTGGTTGTACGAAGAGGCACAAAATCTGAAACAATAAATGTGGCATTAATTAGATCTTATTTGTGGCCACATCTTAGGAAGATTAATTTAGTGCAAAACATGCGAGCACGACTTGACCCTGAATTTACTTCGTTCCTTTTAGGTGTTGGTGGAGGCCTTAATCAAGATCACGATATTGCAAATATCCAATTGCCTGAAAATATTATTATGTCGTCTGTTAGTTCTGAAGATGGTTTAGAAAATCTAATAAAGCTTGTCTTTTCACAACCACATTCTGAGAGCAATGAACATCATCATAAAATTAATAGAGCGATTCTTACTACAAAAAATGTTTTTGTTGATGAAATAAATGATATGTTGATTAAAACTTTGCCGGGGCTTGAAACATAATATATTAGTTTTGATAAAACACTAAACCCAAGTGATCAAGCCAATACGAAGATATGTTGAACAGCTTGTCTCCAAATGGTTTGCCGCCTCACAAATTAATCCTCAAACCAAATGCGCCAATAATTTTATTAATAAACCTGGACCCTTCAGAAGGTTTATGCAACGGCACATGAATGATATGCAAAGTATTAGACAAGAATGTAATACAAGTTGAAATAGCGATTGGGGATCATGCTGGAAAAAATGTCTTTATACATAGATTACCAATGCAACCATCAAATGATGAATTATACCCAATTCCTTACAAAAGAATACAGTTTCCAGTAAAGTTGTGTTTTGCAATGACTAATAATAAGGCACAGGGGCAAACTTTAGATTTCATTGGGGTATATTTGAAAGAACATGTTTTTTCGCATGGTCAATTGTATGTTGCGTTAACTCGGGCAAGGACTTCGGCATCGCTGAAAGTACTAATTGAACTTTTACATGATAGTAATGCTCATAAATACTTCACAAGAAATGTTGTATATAGAGAAATTTTAACAAGTTCATAGTCGTGCTAACTGCTTTCTTTAGTGCTTTTTCCCTTGCATTGCTTTCTTGTTAGGCTACATGATTTTAGTGTTATTGTTATGACACAAATGAAATGTTGTAAATTGAAATCTACAAACCCCATTATAGAAAAGAAACTGTTCTCTTTATGCAGAGAAAAAACGAAACACCGTTGCTTGATGCTCTATCTGTGAACATGTCTACAAGGCCTCTTGGAAGGTTTTGGTTCAAGTGATTGAAAAATGCAAGGAAAAGGAATCCCAAAACAACAATTTACCGTACCATAACTATGTGCTAACTGACATGAAGGTAATACATGAAATGTGTTCTTGTTGTGTAGTAGTATGAATGAACTTACTCTTGTTTTTTTTTCTGTTATATTCCGCAAACAGGGTACTAGAATTGGAGCTGTCACTTTTGGTGCAAATGTTGCTGCTGTTGGAATGTTCTTGTTCCCATTTAGGCGCTATTATGTGTCTAATGCTGGTTTAAGGCCAGTGGATGAAAGATACAGGGTTGGGGAATATAACTACACCTGGACGTTGACTCACCGAACCCCGATGCAACCAGTGCAGGAAACAGTTCCTTACAATTTTCCATGCCCTTTTTAGTTCACAAAGTTTTCGGATATGTGCAAACTTGCTGATAAAGAACAGTCGATGGGTATTCCTCTTTCTTTTTTTAAGAACATTCCCTTTTTTTTACATTTTTCAAAGCCGCAGAATCTTTATTTGTTGTTGGTAGTGTATAGTGTAATAAAACGTGCTGAAAAATATGAAACAAAACATCTATACTACACAAATGCAGAGTAAAATACTATTTTATTACATGTTTTTTGCATAAATCTGATACAATACACTACAAATAGCTCATTCGATATATCTGGTATTCAATTCCATAGTGACACTAATCCTTCATGTTTTGTCTTACACATACATCATTTAAGGCATTGGTTATTCACACACATGCTATTATAGGATCTGGAGAGTCAGCGACAAGAGATTATTTCGTCATTAATGAAGAGTAAGTTTTGTAACTTATCCACGAAACATTAACTTACAAAGTTGTTAGCTCGAAAAAAAACGGCGGTCTTTCATGTTTGTTTTTCCCACTGTTGCAGGAAAATACCAATGCTCATGAGGTTATGGACTGATTGGTTGGACAATGATGCGGTACAATTTTCTTCAAAGTATCCTGAGCCCACAATAATTGTAGGGCTGAATATGAAGGCGGCTACTCATAATGGTAATTGGTGTGCAATGTTTTTTTTTTGTAATGCCTAAAGTGTAAACTGTTGTTTGAAAAAGGGAATAAACCAAAAAAAAAAACTTTTATGATTTTTTAGGCCTATCGGTGACGACGGGTTGGAATGGAAACATTATGGTGAATCCACCTTTGGCAGAAAATGAAGCTCTGCTTCAGTGGTTAGTATACATGTTATTTTGTTCTCGTACACTCGTGTCACCATCAACAGTGTTTTTCATCTTTGTGTTTACGACACCGCACACGATGCGCAGTATATGAAAATCAAAATGAAATCACACAGCTGATTCATTCTAAGGCTTGTCGATTTCTTGATTCCGCCACCAATTGATGATGCTGAGATTGTCGGTATAGGAAATATGATTTCTTCTATTGAAGTGGTAAGCAACGCTTAACTTACGATATGCATACTCTAAATTAACGTTCATTGTGATTAATTTTGACTCTTTTTGCAGATAGCTTAAGACTGCTTGGGTTTCTGCAAGGATTGAGTTAATGCCAGCACATGAATCATTGTGGTATAGTGTTTGTAGTGGCTGTAATAAATCGATCACAGCAGTAGTTGGTGAGAATCTTTATTGCAATTCCTGCGGTGAAGAGAAAGAATTTATACCGCGGTAAGGATGTAAAATTGCTTTTCTTGTTACACACTCACATATTTAGTAATTAGATTGAAACTGCTAATGCGGTCCTTTTCAACTACTATAAAGCTGGCACATGGAGGTTTTCTTAACTAACGATACTGGGACACTTGGTGCTACATTGCTCTCACCGGATGCTGAGAGGATGACAAATTTTACCGCAGTCCAGATCAAAGCAGCACAAGATGAGGTAATTATATGACAATAAACAATTATTCTTGTGCATAAAAAAAATATAAACTTGTTTTCTTGTTCTCTTAAACTTGTGCAGCTATTCTGTTTCTTGCAGTTACACCTGAATATTAGACCTTGCAGTTAGACATGAATATTTCAAATGTTTTGGTGCTCACTTTGGTGTTTAAGGAAGAAAAAAATTGCTCTTTTATGACAGTTTTCGTTTGTTTCCAGGGTGCTCCATTGACACAACAAATTGAAGCTCTCTTGCATAGGAAACAAGTATTTTGCTTTGTCAAGTACTTTGACAGTGAATTCCGTGGCAATGCTGTACTCAAGAGGAAGTCATTAAAGCAAGGCAAGTTGCAGCTGGTGCATTCACTGAGGCTGGTGCTTTGTCTCAGTTGGTTGGTTCAAGTGTTGGAGCTGGCTTAGGTGATAAGCAGCTTTTCAGCCCAACTACCAAAGAAATTCTTCAAGAAATTAAGACTGAATCTACTGACAAAGCAGTGCTTGATGTACAGCTTCCAGCCGCAAAGAGGACCTTGTTGTTTGGTGAAAATTCAGCCAAGAAAATTACTGATGACGTGGACAGTGTACCTATTCCACTAAGTCAAGAACATGGTGTCATAGCTCCTATGGGTGAAAGTCCACCAAGAAAAGCAAGAATAAGGAGAAGACAAGGATGACTAACTCAAGTTCTATTATCTATGACTATAATTAATGTTGTTTTGTATCATGTTTTGCTTAATAGTCCAGTTGGTATATTATAACCATTAGTACATATAGGTTTAGTAATATACACAACTTTGGGCCTGCATGGTGAAAAAACTTGTTTGTTTTGTTATCAAATCCTGAACAAGCTTGTAATGTTTTGTGTTCTTGTAAACTATGCCATATCATAGATATGGTAGTCATCAGGCTGCTTAATCTATGTAACTATCTATGTAGTATTATGTGATGTTTTTCCCCACTTATTCCCTTTTGAATTAGCCCCATGCTTTGAACCATCTATTAAAAAAACCACATTCTGTAGTGGGCATGTTGTGCTTTGCACGGTGAATAGTATCACTAGGAAGGATTAATAATGATCATTATATATTTTTAAAATTGAATTTGGCTTATTGGTAAAGACTATTGAAACTTTAGGGTTCAATTGTTCAATCTCCATTCTCTCATGATATGATATATTATAATAGCGTATGAAATGATTGTACTATTTGTTGGAAATAAAATTTTTGTTTTGATGATGATTCATCACTTAGTTTGTTAATTGCTCTTAACCCCATTGATGAAGTGTCATAACTAGCTGTTATAATGCAAAGCAAAAAGAAGTCTAGATACCAATGTATAGGATTTATTAAAGTCTGATATTTGTATAAGTTAAAACAGACAAGCACTGTAATAGTTCTTGGCCGGAACTGAGAAATGAAGAAACTGACATTTAGTCTAGCTGAGATTCTACAAGAAACTGTCAATAGAGCACACCAACAGAAGATAGAAGAAGATAAGTTCGCAAAGGGAACAGACTCGGTTGGCTTATCTAGAAGAAGATAAGTTCGCTGAGAGAACAGACTCGGTTGGCTTATCTAGAAGATCAAGAACCGAGGACATGGACTCGATTATTGAAGAATGAAAAATGAGGGCTCAAACTCGATTATGAAGATTACAAGTCGAGATCAGTAAAGTTGGACTTGTGCAAGATTGTGGTGACTGAATCGACTTTATGGATCTTTTATGAAGACCTAAGAATCATAAGGACAATGAATTCTTAGATGATAAATGTATCATGGTGTATTCTGATTAAGTCAATTATAATCAGATGAAAACTGGAGTACTGATTTTTGAAGAAGAATAAAATCTCAGTTAATGCTCCAAGTCAGTTAGGAAACTGACAAGTAATAAACTCATTATAAAACTGATAAGGAAACTCAGTTTTACAAGTTAGTCATCCAACAAACTGAAAGTACAATCGAAAGTTGTAAAGAAAGAAATTTCATTGGATGAGTCACTGACACAGCAGGAACAGTCAGAAAATATAGCCGTTACAAGCAGGATGAATGTTGAATGAACCCCTATAAATAGATTACTTCTACAACGTCAAAGGGTATGCAGGTATATGATAAAAAAAAACAAGAAAATCCATCTAATCAAAAAAGAATCAAATTGAGGGGGAAAGCTAAATTCAAAAGAATACCTGCTAAGTACTTAATTGCAAGATCAAGAAATTTCTTCAAAGTGTTCAAGCATATTCAAAGTGATTCAAGATCTAACATTTGAAGAAATACAGAGCCGTGCTTAAATTAATCATCCAGAAGAAAAGCTCAAATCACAGTTGAATCATAGTCATTGATTCAAAGTCTCAAATTTGATTTTATCAAAGGTTTAGACTGTGAAACACCAAGAAGGTGTGAAGGACAATTGAGTGCAGTCAGGAAGACTGTGTTTGTGATGAGCTGGTGAAGAGGCAATTCTACCCTCCAAGGACCAGTGGTTCAAACAATTGAAGAGAGGACGTACAGGATTACACCACCTGGAACCTCTATAATTCTTGTCTATTTACTTTATGTATTCATTTATTTCATTATAGTGGTTTTCATATCGAAACTATAGTTACTAGTTGTTAAAGGCTAATTTTATATCCGCTGCCAGTTAACAAGACTAAATATAAGTCAGTAATAACTTATATTCAGTTGAGCTAACTGAACTCCGCACAAGTTAAGGGACAGGAACAAAACTGGAGATCAGTTTAAGTTTCAGAGAAACTCAGTTCCTGGGACTTTTCCAGCTCAGGATTAGTTTTTGGTGACAAGTTTATTCACCCCCCCTCTAAACTTGTGTTAGCCTTTCCAAGGGACCAACAATTGGTATCGGAGAAAATTCTTCCTTTTGGAGGAGATCCGAATTGTTATCGCTCAAAAAGGATAAGCTGTGCATCGCTTATTTCCAAACAACCAGATTGTTAAAACCCCATCAGATTTCATTACAATGGATACATCTAGAATTAGAAATTGGCTAAATAACCCTCGATCGACTACTTGCGAGAATGTTGTCTATGATTTTCAAGATCAAGTACTTGAAAGATTCAGTACTACAAGCTCTCACACAAATCCGGAACCTCGTTTCAGTTATGTTGAAGACATTGAGTTTAATGCGAATATTGATGATGAATCCAAAGTATTTCCATCCTTAAGTGATATTTTAGAAGAAGCAGAAAGAGAATTAATACGAGTAGCTGACTCTATAGAAGAAAAGCTAACCAGAGATCCATCCAATATAAAAGCCATAGATATTGATGAGACCCTACCTACAAGCCATGAAGGAGAAAGCGATGAAGAAATCATATTGCTAGGAGCTACACAGGAGAATGCTATTGATAAAGGAAAACAAGTTCTGATCAGTGATGATTCCTCAACACCTGGTTTATCTATCAAACATCAGGAGGTAAGTGCATCTACATCTAAATCTCACACTATCCTGAACAATCAAAGAAATGAAGATTTCAATGAAACCTTGGACATACTCATAAAGCAATTAGAAATAATTCAAAAGAATTATGAGAATGTCAAAAAAGAGAAAAGTTATTGGCGAAATTTCAAGATTGAACGCTGAAATTAACCTAATCAAGACTAATAATGGAACCAAAGTGATTGGACCAACTGATAAACCAACAAACATTGTAAACATCAGTGAATCATCAGTTGATCCAATCTCCAAAGTTCAATTCAAACCAGGAAAACCATTTGGAGATAGATCTGGTTTAGGGTTTGATAATCAGTATAATTCTAAGTTAAGACCAAGATCAGTTGCAATAAAATTTGTGACTACTCTACAGTCAAAAACTCAGAAAACTGATAAAGTTATTAGAACTGATAGACACTCAGCACAGCCAAATGCACAGACTGCTAAAACTGAAAAATCTGTTAGTAAAACTCACCAAGCCAACAGATTTTACAGAAAAACTCAGAAGGCTGAAAATATTAAAACTGATCCGATGTTAGTAAGAAAAATCTTCAAGTCATATCCATCTAAGAATGAAGATCATTCAAGGATTAATAGACTCAGAGGGAAAGGAAGATTATTTCCCACTGATGAAGATTGGGATAGACCATCACATCAGTTTCACAAGCTGAACAAATTTAAAACTGTTATGACAAAACAGGAAAAGTTTGTGAAAACTGACTTCACTCAGACAAAATGTCAAAAGAGGTATAAAATTGTACCATCACGAGCTAATCAGTTAGGACCCAAAAAGATATGGGTACCAAAAATTTCTCACTTTGTTTTGCAGGAGAAAACACAACCAGCTGAGAACTGAAAAATGCAATTCACAAAAGCGAGTTGTACTCACAATCGAAGTTTTTGAATTCAAACATGAGGACAAAGCGAGAATATCAATTTGTTAATACACCGTACCTTCTCTATTCACTTTTATCTAGCTACGGTTATCAAGAAAAGACGTGGTCCTTCTCAATCTAAACCGTTCATAATTTCCACACACCCACTTTTTCACAATCTCAACACATTTATGACAAGACGTTTTAAGTCCCACTCAATTCTTAACTACCCCCACTCCAAATTATAAATATCCAGAATTATCTTTTATTTAAATTCTTTATGCTTGAATTCTGAATCTACTCTCTGAATTTCAAATTTTCAAATCTTCAATCAAATCCAGAAAAATGACTTTCACTCTTGTTGAACCCGGAATGATCGTTTCTCTTAATCAATATATTGCAAAGTATGTTGATCAAACTTTAGTCAATTCTATTGCAACAAAAATTCGAAAAATTAAAGGATTGGAAGCTGTCTTCAACGTCGACCTAAAAAGTGTTTGTTTAGAAAGCATCGGAGACTTATATCAATTTGGTAGAACAATTGTAGAAGGAGAAGACACACAAACCTACATCACCACTGTCAGTGATAAGTAAATCAAAGTCACTGAAGAGTTAATTGCAGAAATCTTTGGGTTTGACAAATCCGGAGGAACAACAGCCATTAAGTTGACTAAAGAACGGAAAGAGAAGTTATGGAAAGATATAGCAATTAATGGTGAATCATTGCCTTACAGATGAGGAGCACAAGCCTGCTCAAGCCAGAATTTAATTTTCTTTCGAAGTTGCTGGCAAATTGCATAATTGGGAATGCTGGAAACTTCAGCAATTTATCTGGAGCAAAACTAGATTTGCTATATACAATCTGGTTTGAAAAAGATTTCAATTGGGCAAGGTATCTATTTGATCAATTGATAGCACAATCATTTGATGTACTCAAAAAGAAGACCGACGTAAAGAAAGGAAGATTTTATCACAAGAAAACTCTAGCATTAGTAGTCCAAAAGATACTCAATCATTTTGGAGTTGCTAAGAGGAAAGAAACACCTGTTGCTGATGGAAAGATTGATATTAAGGAAGAAAAGACAAGGAAAAGAAAAGCTGAGAAAACTGAGACTGAACTCAAGAAAAAGAAAAGCAGGAAATCAAAAGAACCTGCAACTGGAGATGACGTGTTAACACAAATTGAAGACTTGAAGAAAAGAAGAAAGCAGTTGGAAGAAACAGGAAGAGGCGTAACTGAAAAATCGATAGATATGTCATCAACTCAAGAAACTAGAACTGAAGTTGTTGACAGGTCAGCACCAGAAGTGCAAACTGAAATTCATCTCACCGAATCCATTCCAATTTCGGTAACTGAGGTTTTACCAACTCAAGAAGAAGCTATGCATTCACAAGGAATGAAAATAATGGAAGAAACTGAATTTATCAACATAGAAACGATCGTTGAAACCAACTTGCCGAAAAGAAGTCAGAACTCGCGGGAATGCAGGACTTGAGAATCGATCCCGATAATGAAGAGTCGATAGTGATGAAAGATCGATTGATGAAACAACATTGAACATGCTTATGTTGCTTTCAAAGTCTCAGTCTACTCCTCAAGAATCTGCACTCGACTTGGAACAAGAGAAATCGCCAAAGAATTTCCGACTCCTCAAACTAAAGAAAAGGAAGCTGAAGCAAGAACATAATCAACCAAGTTTATTCAATTGAATGAACAAGTTCATGAAATCGAACCCACTTTGGACACACTAATGGAAGAAGTTCCAATTGTTGAATTGGAACTCGAGCAAAGTGAAAAACAAGCAACCAAGAAGTTGCAAGTGAAAAGTTTTGCAACCGAGCCAATAATCTCAGATTCGACATTTGTAAAAGGGACATCAGGTTGCTCCATTCATCTGTGAGGAGAAACCAACAGAACAAATCTTGTGCAAAATGATGATCCCATGCAAATTGAAGTTCTACTCAAGGAGAAGATCATGAGATCACAAGAGATTCAGAAGACACCCTCACGCCATTCAAATCTCCATCTGCTCATACAGAACTATTGAAAGCTGATTATGAACGATTGCAAAGATACAGAACTTGGAAGTTTAGCTCTATAAATAATCAAAGAAGTCAGCGTGCAGAAATGGAGATCATTGAGAAATGGGTATTCGATCTATACAACATTACAAGCTTAATGGAGATAATCAATACAGAAGAATTCCTAAATCAAGGGTATGCGTTGATCAGAAACAGCTATTGGAAGGAAGCCTTAGCCAGTAGAAGCTCTAAAAGGAATGTTGATGATGATTTTGAGGAAGATCCTGACCTACAAAAGGGGATTCTTGCCTCTATACAAGAAAAGGAAACTGCGACAGAACGAAATACTGATAAAGACTCTAGTAGTTCTGATGGAGGCAGTGGAAGCTCAAGTTCTGACAGCTTATCTGAAACTCAGTCAGACAAAGAAGCAGAAGGAGGTTACCAATCTCCCACCGATAAATCCACACTTGAAATAGCAAGAACATTGGCAGACATACCTGAAGAAGAATCAGATGATGGACTGGAAGTACATTTGTCATCTGCAAAAGTTATTGGTTCATCAAAATTGGAGGAAACTGAGAAACAGACGGAAGAGAAAAGACAATCAGCTGAATGTAGAGAGAAATTGAAGGAAATCGTTCTCTCACCTCTAAAGCAAACTAATTTAACAGATGCTGAATCAAGCAAGTCAAAGGAACAACAAGAAAGAAGTTCACAAGATGTTCTACTCAAGTTGATCTCATTAGATATTATCACAATGAGATACTCGAATTCAAAAGGATGATATGAGCTTATTCGGAAAAGTTTTAAAATCTTTAGAAGCCGACCAAGATCAACGATCCAAACTTGAAAAGAAGATGGATACTGTGAATGACAATTGTCAAACTACTCGCTTGAGATTCGGAAAACAACCACTAAACATGTCACAAGAAAAATGAAACTCAAGACAGATGGGAAGGCATTCTCGTGAATCTAGTGATGTAATGTTTTTAATGGAACAGGCTTAAAGGACTCGGTTGTGGCTCAAACCATATTGGCATCAACTCAACAAACATTGAATGCTTACATCAGAAGCCTGATTAATAAAGATGATGTCAATAAGGGGGCAAGTTTGGACATCTTAAAAGTCCATGCAGCTGAAATGCCACAAGCTCTCACAAATGTTGATAGTGAACTGAAGAAAGCAAGAGGAGATTTTACTGATGATGAGATGAAACTGATTGTTAAATACTCAGAACCAACTGACAAAAGAGTTGGCCTGGATTCTCGTCTCTACAATTTATTCAAGGACTTACCAGAGAAAGAAGGAGTATCAAAAGAAGAATCTCTTGAAACATTTCTACACATGCAAAAGATACTTGTGTACTATTGGAATAAACTGAAGAAATGGGAAGCAGATGGTACCTTAGATAAAGCTTCAGAGAAATTTGAAAAGGCTGAACCTGAATTCATTCAAACTCTACTGAGAACAACCACCAATGAAAGACTCAGGACATCAGTCTTTACATTCGCAACTCTATTCAAAAGTAAATTTTTCAAGAAAAACAATTAATCTCAGTCATGGAACATTTGGGCAAGCATTCATGGAATTGAACATTCAGCCACAAATGAGGAAATGAGAATTGTTGCAGAGAACTATGATAATCAACCAGGACATTAAATTTAGCTGTTTTACTTATGTTGTATTCTAACCTTGTAACTCAGCTATCAAATAAAGTTTCAGTTTCTCAGTTCATGGTGTTGCTTATTATATTTTATCTTTTATCTTTTTGCATTGTTTTTAAGGAGGGTATTGACATCATCAAAAAGGGGGAAATTGTTGGAAATAAAATTTATGTTTTGATGATGATTCATCACTTAGTTTGTTAATTGCTCTTAACCCCATTGATGAAGTGTCATAACTAGCTGTTATAGTGCAAAACAAAAAGAAGTCTAGATACCAATGTATAGGATTTATTAAAGTCTGATATTTGTATAAGTTAAAGCAGACAAGCAATCGTAATAGTTCTTGGCCGAATCGAAATGAAGAAACCGACATTTAGTCTAAATTGAGATTCTACAAGAAAGCTGTCAATAGAGCACACCAACGAGAAGATAGAAGAAGATAAGTTCATTGAGGGAAGACTCGGTTGGCTTATCTAAAGATCAAGAACCGAGGACACAGACTCGATTATTGAAGAATGAAGAACTCGAGGCTCAAACTCGAGTTATGAAGATTACAAGTCGAGATCAGAAAGTTGGACTTCGTGCAAGATTGTGGTGACTCGAATCGACTTTATGGATCTTGTATGAAGACCTAAGAATCATACGGACAATGAATTCTTAGATGATAAATGTATCATGGTGTACTCTGATTAAGTCAATTATAATCAGATGAAAACTGGAGTACTGATTTTTGAAGAAGAATAAAATCTCAGTTAATGCTCCAAGTTAGTTAGGAAACTGACAAGTAATAAACTCATTATAAAACTGATAAGGAAACTCAGTTTTACAAGTTAGTCATCCAACAAACTGAAAGTACAATCGAACGTTATAAAGAAAGAAATTTCATTGGATGAGTCAACGACACAAAAACGAATAAAGTAAAATATAGCCGTTACAAGCAGGATGAATGTTGAATGAACCCCTATAAATAGATTACCTCTACAACATCAAAGGGTATGCATGTATATGATAAAAAAACAAGAAAATCCATCTAATAAAAAAAGAATCAAATTGAGGGGGAAAGTTAAATTCAAAAGAATACCTGCTAAGTACTTAATTGCAAGATCAAGAAATTTCTTCAAAGTGTTCAAGCATATTCAGGCAGATTCAAGATCTAACATTTGAAGAAATACAGAGCCGTGCTTAAATTAATCATCCAGAAGAAAAGCTCAAATCACAGTTGAATCATAGTCATTGATTCAAAGTCTCAACTTTGATTTTATCAAAGGTTTAGACTGTGAAACACCAAGAAGGTGTGAAGGACAGTTGAGTGCAGTCAGGAAGACTGTGTTTATGATGAGCTGGTGAGGAGGCAATTCAACCCTTCAAGGACCAGTGGTTCAAACAATTGAAGAGCAACAATCCTACCTGTTCTACAAGTGTTTAGATAGTGAAGCTAGGGATTAGCCAAGGACTATCAGTTTAGGACTTTTTGTAAATGGGCCATCTCAAAGAAGTTCTAGTGGAATTTTCCTCCGCATCGCTGAGAGGAAGAGAGGACGTCACAGATTACACCACACGGAACCTCTATAATTCTTGTCTATTTACTTTATGCATTCATTTATTTCATTATAGTGGTTTTCATATCGAAACTATAGTTACTAGTTGTTAAAGGCTAATTTTATATCCATTTGCCGATTAACAAGACTAAATATAAGTCGATAATAACTTATATTCGGGATTGAGCTAATCGAACTCCGCACAAGTTAAGGGGACAGAACAAAATCGAAGATCAGTTTAAGTTTCAGAGAAACTCAATTCCTGGGACTTTTCCAGCTCAGGATTAGTTTTTGGTGACCAGTTTATTCACCCCCCCTCTAAACTTCTGTTAGCCTTTCCAAGGGACCAACACTATTGGAGCCACAAAAATGCTTCAGACACCATAATTACTTGAGGCACCCAATAATTTTGACTCGACAAAAGAGTCGGTGTGTGTGACTTTTCTACTCGACAACTTTTTTACATGTGGTGAGCTAAGAGTTATTTTGTGGTGCCCGAACGAAATGAATAAATAAATATGGATGTCAACAGAAGCCACCTATTGAATTTATGAATATATGATTCATTGATGTAGACAAATAAAACACCAACACTTATTTAATATTATGTGAAGGTTAATTAAAATTTTTATCAAAACGTTTGTCAGACAGTACGATAAAATTTACTTTTTCACCTTGTTATCTTTATCTTGGTAATATTTTATCTATATTAAGATGATGATTAATAAACCGATTTTTACATAATGAATTAACTAATTTCTATTTAGGTTCATCATTCTCAATCGGCCTTAAACTGTTGACCCAATTTACCAAGTTTAACATGTCATAGTTTTATATCGTGGTAATGTTTCTTCTATTTTTTTTCTATTAGATATTACATTCTCCCCTACTAAGGAATCGGCATCCTGTCAGGACCATACAAGAGGATTCCACAGATGACATTCATCATCTCTAATGGTATGACACTTGGTTCCATTAGGTAGCATGTTATGATACCACCAGTAATGCCTAAAACTTAGGTCTTGCGTGCTATTATACTATAATAGATCAAATAACTATTTAGGTTAATCATACTTGTTATGACAAAAAAACGATCAACTCAAGCTATTAAGTTCATTGCATTTAAAATTTTATCAGGATTAATAATGATCATTATATATTTTTAAAATTGAATATGACTTATTGCTAAAGACTATTGGAACTTTAGGGTTTCATTGTTCTATCTCCATTCTCTCATGATATGATATATTTTAATAGAGTATGAAATGATTGTTCTATTGAGCCCACAAAAATGCTTCGTACACCATAATTACTTAAGACACCCAATAATTTTGACTTGACAAAAGAGTCGGTGCATGTGACTTTTCTACTCGACAATTTTTTTTACATGTGGTGAGCTAAGAGTTATTTTGTGGTGCCCGAAGCAAATAAATAAATAAATATGGGTGTCAGTAGAAGCCACCTATTTAATTTATGAATATATGATTCAATGATGTAGACAAATAAAACACCAACACTTATTTCATATTATGTGAAGGTTAATTAGTATTTTTATCAAAACATTTGTCAGACGGTACGATAAAATTTACTTCTTCACCTTGTTATTTTTATCTTGGTAATATTTTATCTATATTAAGATGAGGATTAAAAGACCGGGTTTTACATAATGAATTAACTAATTGCTATTTAGGTTCATCATTCTCAATCGGCCTTAAACTGTTGACCCAATTTACCAAGTTCAACATGTCTTAGTCTTATATCGTAGTAATGTTTCTTCTATTTTTCTTCTATTAGATATTACATTCTCCCTTACTAAGGAATCGGCATCCTGTCAGGACCATACTAGAGATTCATGACGATGACAAATTAAGTCACCTTAATGATTTGGGCCCTGATTTAATCTAGTGATGAACACACAAGAACCCTAATGCCAAAAAGAGGAATGAGGTGGTGGATTTTTAGGTTTGCGGCTGAGTCCAAGATCAGATCTTGGATTGCCTACGTATCTGCTCGCTCCAGAATCAAGCCTTACGTAGTTCCTGGAATGGGGTATTTATAGTGATCATACTTGCCTAAACCCTAAGGTTAAGTCGGCTTGTATTATTGTCACCTTTACCCTTAAATGGGCCTTGACCCTTGCCCAAGCTATCGCTGTGGGTGGGCCTGGACAGCTGGTGTGGACCCTATCCTCGAGTCGATACTTCCGACCTGCGGTGATCGACTCTAGACTCGTTATCCCACACTGCTAGCTGGTGTGGATTCTATCCTTATGGACTTGTCATCTCACACTGCTCGGTCGTCGACAGTCGATAGTCGTAGCCTGGCTTTTATATGATGGCCTTGGCCTCGAGCCTGGGCATCGACATGGATATACTGGAGTTATTTTATAATATGATGACCAACCAATAGACGACACGTGGAGGGAGTGAAACCCTGTATCGTCATAAGCCCCCCAGACTTGAGAGAGGCGACTTCCGTTGTCCGAGGTCGGGTCTGCCATTTGAATCGTCATCGAGTTGGGTGTTTCTTTGGGCGGGAGAAAGCCCGCCTTTTCATAACCCTAACTGCCTAGCATCCACGTGGAGCGGTTTCTAGCCCACGAAACGCTTCGAATCCCGCAAAAGACGCGTCACTGCCTTGATAACCGCGATTTTCAGTAGTTATAACCCCCATTATCCCCCGTCTTTTCAAATCATTTGCCATATCTTTTACAAGCATATAAAAGGAGGGGGGATAAACGCTGCTGCAACTTGCTTGCTATTTCTTACCATCATCCCAAATTCAAAAACACCAAGTAAGATCATTTCTTTTATCTTAGCGTTCTTCATCTTTTTGTTTGATTTTATCTATGTCAAGTAGTAGTAGCAGTGCTACAGAATCCGATAGGGGTAGCGGAACGCCTTCCCAATCCCAAATTCCGGTACCTGTTGCCTCCGATCTTCTTCTCCGGCAAGAGTCCGGCGAACCTTCAGCCTCCCCTCCTCCTGTCCCTAACCAGCCCAAAAAACTAGTAACAAGGATGGATGGAAAGGGTGCTAAGGGATGTCTAAGCACACTTACCCCAGAGGATATTGTTGAAATCTGTGGGAAATATAGCATAGTTCATCCTCCGTTTGAATCTCGACTCCCATCAGGCCTACACCGATTCGCGGATGAGCCCCCAGAGGGGTTTTGCACTGTTTATGAAAATCAACTGGCAAGCGGACTAAGGTTTCCACTCTGCCCAGCGGTTCTGGCCGTCCTTCATCATTATGAAATAAGCGTGTCTCAACTCGCCCCGAATGGCGTCAGAACTCTGATGGGGTTCCTCATAGCGTGTCGAGTGGCGCAGGTCTGCTTCACAGTGCCCGTGTTCCGATACTACTACAAGATTGCTGCCACACCCGACAAGTTGTGGTATTCCTTCCAGAGGAGAGCAAATCGCCACGAGTTCATTACGAGGGGGCCTTCTTCTCATGGGGAGTGGAAGCCTCGATTTTTCTTTGTCCGTCACGGCCTTGATAACCCCTACATCGGTCAATGGAGGTCGAGAGAGGGGAAACAAGACAAGCTTGGGAGAGAACCAGCTCCACACGAGGCTCGACTCCTGAGTGGGCATAATTTCGAGGTGTGTACTCGAGACTTGAGTCTCTTGTATCACCTGGCCCACTTAGAGGAAGCTGGGCCCGTGCCCTATGTAGGCCTGAACGTTCCTGATCACGAGAATCGTAGGATGCTTTACTTACTAGCTGTTCTTTAAGTCGATAACTTGTTGTTTGTTGGTCCAAACTGACTTGTCTTTTTTCTGTATTGCAGTGGGCAAATTCTCCAAGGTTACCAACCCTCAGCGCATTCCTGAGTCGACGGTCGTAGCTGCCCCATCTCTCGGGGGTCAGGCCTCTGCCGACTTGCCAGTGGCTGAGATCAGCGTGCCTTCTTCCTCTCGAGAGGCGGGCGTCGCTCCACCTAGAACCATCCTTGCTGCGATCGGATCGTCTGCCGGAGCTGGAACGACCGAGGTGCCCTCGACCACCGGCGAGTTAACCATCCGATATGGCTCTCTTCGAGATGAAGACGAAGAGGAACCTATCGATCTGACCTCGAACGTTGAGGCTAATGTTGAAGAGCCGGCGGGGCAAACAAAGAAAAGACCTTCTGTTGCCGAGGTGGTGAAGGAGCGACCGAGAGCGAAGAGGAAGAAGGTTCTTTGAGACATCTGCCGAGACAGCAATCGGTGTTGACTGGGTCTTTGATGATTATACCGGTGTGGATGACAAAGACTTGTCTTATGTCCTACGAAAGCTGAATCGCCTCGTAAGTCGATCCTTCTTTTTATATTCGCTTTCTTCGAGGCTCGTGCCCCGTTTGTTTATTAACTCGTTCTTCTATCTTGTAGCATACTCTTGTTGGTCGAGAGGCTGCTCGCCGGCTAGCCAAAACAGGAGAGTCGGCGAACGAGATCAAGAAGGTGAATGGGAGGTTACTCCAAGACATCATTGCAAAAGACGCTGCTCTTTCTGCTGTGTGGAGAAACAATATAAGGAGTTGAAGCAAGAGTCGGTCGCCAAGCTCGAGGAGTGCAAAATAGGTTAGTGGTCGCTTGAAGCAAAGCCGCCACTACCGAGAAGGAGCTAGATCGACTCCGAGATGAAAGACAGGATCAGGGTAGAGAGCTGCTCAAGCTGGCTCAGGACTATGAGAGGTTGCAGCAGTGTCAAAAAGCTGCAGACGATGAAGCAAGGAAGGCTCGCCAAGATCGGGATGCGCTACAGGCTGAATTATATCGAGCGCAGGCGCAGGTCGAAGAGGCTAGAACCGAGGCCATTATGGAGTATCGCAAGTCCTCCAACCTTGAAGATGATCTAGAAGTGATCATGCGGGCTTCAATGATGGGTGGATATACCCTGGCCGTGGATCAGGTGAAGGAGGTCACTCCGAGCTTCGACATGTCGACTCTCCAGACGCCTATGTTCTATAATCCCGACTCGGAGAAGCTGTATGATCGGTACTTCGAGGAGTTTCAGCAGGGAGAGTCCCTGGCTATAAAGTATGCTCCTCCTACTTCAGCTCCTGCTTCGACTGCCGCCGATCCGACCTCTACAGAACCGACCTCTGCGAATCCTGATCCGACCCCTGAAGCTAACCTCTGATCTTTATCTTCTACACTTTAAATTTGAAACTTTGTAATGACATTCTTTTGAAAATCAACTTTGGTTGGTATCTCGACCTGGCCGCATCTTTGATTTTGTAATTTAACTTGTGTTTGCTTTCTCATTATTTTGCTTGTCTTCTCGATGCGTTATAGTCTTTCGCTTGTCGAGCCTCTGGCTCTGTTTGCTACTCGCCACTCACTTTATTCGTCGTTTTTATTATTGATATCGTGTTGCCCCCCAAGTGTATTATGAACCCTTGGTTCTTATTACACTTGAGATTGATATGCTTGCCTTAGTATTTCGCCCCTTAGGCTGAGCATTTTAGTGTAAACTGTCCCTGATCTTTGGTCTTTTTCGCTTCTCGAGCTCTTTTGACCATCGACTGGGACAGGTGGCCCGACTATGCGAACCGTCCTTTCTCTAGGCCTTTTTCGCCCTCTGGGCTCGTTTGGCTTTC
The DNA here is from genome assembly GCA_026214975.1 of Gentiana macrophylla. Taxonomy (NCBI): domain Eukaryota; kingdom Viridiplantae; phylum Streptophyta; class Magnoliopsida; order Gentianales; family Gentianaceae; genus Gentiana; species Gentiana macrophylla. The sequence continues at coordinate 65,746,360 of CM047816.1, read as the reverse complement.
GACTTGGACAGGTGGCCCGACTATGCGAACCGTCCTTTGTCTAGGCCTTTTTCGCCCTCTGGGCTCGTTTGGCTTTCGACTTGGACAGGTGGCCCGACTATGCGAACCGTCCTTTGCTTAAGCCTTGTTTGCCTCTTGGGCTCATTCGGCTTTTAGCTTGGACCTTTGGCCCGACCATGCGAACCGTCTTTATGCCTTTGCATTCGTCGCCCCATAGGCTAACTTTGCTTTGGCTTTATCGAGATGTCCGACCTGCGGATTTCTCTACTCGTATTCGATTGTTTTGCCTTTAACTTTTCTGTCGCATTGGACTTGTACTGTTTTGGCTATGTATCCTAACAAACACAGAAAACATCTCGAGAAAGCATACTTTTATTAGAATATCATAGATCGTCACATGGACTTATTACAAGATAGCATTAAAAGTAAATAAAAGCTCATAAAAGCTTATCTCAGACATAATACTTCCTCAGATTGTTGGCATGCCAATGTCGAGGAACAGTAGTCCCGTCCGCCCGACCAAGTTGATAAGACCCTTTGGGGTGGACTTTCGAGAACTCGATAAGGTCCTTCCCAATTCGGGTTAACTTTCCGACCGCCTCTTGTCGACTTGCTTCATTCTTCCTTAGAACCAAATCACCGACCTTGAAGTATCGATGCCTGACCCTCGAGTTGTAATACTGAGAGATCTTCTGTTTATACCTTGCCATTCTGGCTGAGGCTATCTCTCTTCGCTCTTCGACATTGTCCCTTTCTTGTCGGAGTTCGGGATCATTTGTCTCCACATTGTAGGCCAGAACTCGAGGGGAAGGAACTCCGATCTCGGCGGGAATCACCGCTTCACACCCATATACCAAAGAGAAAGGAGTTTCTCCGGTTGATGAATTTGGAGCTGTCTATATGACCATAGGATGCTCGGAAGTCGAATTGCCCAATCTCGACCTTCGCCTCTAGCTCTCTTCTTTAACTTGACTTGATCTCGCCGGTTAGTCATTCGACTTGACCGTTTGCCGGGGTGAGCCACCGAGGTGAATCATTTGGTCGATTTGGTACTCATTGCACCATTCCACAACTTTTCGATCCTCGAAGCGGGTACCATTATCCGAGATTAGAGCTTTGAATTCCGCACTGCAGAGGATGTCGACCCATAAGAATTTTTAATGGTTGCAGCTCGGATGTCGGGCAAAGCCTTAGCTTCTACCCATTTCGTGAAGTAGTCCACCGCAAGCGACCACGAACCTGAGATTTCCCGAGCTCGAGGTAAAGGTCCTACGATATCGACCCCACTGATCAAACGGCCATCTTTGCGAGATGACGTTCATATCTTGTGCTTGTTGATGAGAGATATTATCATGGATCGACAAGCGTTGCATTTTGGACAAGATTGTTCGCGTCTCGTTGCTAGCCGACGGCCAAAAATACCCAGCTAACTTGCATTTTCGAGCTAACATTCTTGCTCCACAGTGATTTCCACACGCTCCTCTATGAATTTCCTCCAAGAGATATTTCGCCTTCATTTTTAGAGACACATCTTAACCATGGATTTACAAAGGATTTCCGATAAAGGATGTCGTCGAAGAACGCATATCGAGTGGGTCAAGTCGAACTTTCTGGCTTGCACTTTATCGGTGGTAGTATTCCGTCTTTTAGATAAAGGCGATCGAGTCCATCCATGTGGCTCTGGCTTGAGTAATCGGCTGGGCCTCTGTTCGATGTAACTCCTATTGGTCAAGAATTCGACTAGAACCTTCTTACTTGACATGAAGTTTGAGGCCAACTTGGAGGCGATCGGCTCTCTTGTTACGACTTCGGGAATCTGCTCGAATTGAACCGTTTTGAATTTTGGTATGAGGCTTTGGACAATCGCTAAGTAATTCTTCATGGTTTCTTCCTTAGCCTCGTACTCCCTTTAACATGATTAACCACTAGGCGTGAGTCAGAATAAAGCGACAAATCTTCGACACCCGACTTCAAAGCGAGCTTTAAACCAAGAATCATAGCCTCGTATTCGGCCGTTGTTCGTTGCTTTGAAGTCAAACGAAGAGGCGTAAGGGAATTCCTCGCCTTCGGGCTTACCGTAGGAAGAGCCTGCCCCGCCCCTCCTTACTCGATGCGCCATCGACTGAAGAGTCCATTTTTCCTCCGGGCTTTGCTTTTCACGATCGAGTTGGACGGATATCCCTTGACCAAAAAAATCGCCAAGGCACTGTGCTTTTATCGCAGATTCGAGGACGAACTCGATGTCGTACTGGGCCATTTCAATCACCCATTTGGCCAATCGACCTGAGGTGTCGGGTTTTGCCAATATTTGCTTTAGTGGTTGGTCAGTGACTACCACAATGGGGTGAGCTTGAAAATAAGGCCTCAACTTTCTCGAGGCGTGAACGAGACATAATGCTAACTTCTCGGCTGGCGAGTATCGGACCTCGGGGCCATGCAAAGCCTTGCTGACAAAATAGATTGGCACTTGGCCATGTACCCCTTCTCGAACCAGGACCGCACTCACTGCCTCCTCGCATACTGCCAAATAAACTAACAACTTTTTTCCTCTCGAGGAGAAGTAAGGGTAGGTAACTCGACAAATAAGTCTTCAACTCTTCAAAAGGTCATCGACATTCATCGCCCCAATGAAAAGGGTGGCCTTTCGGAGTATCTTGAAAAATGGTAGTGCTTATTTGTGTGGCCGATCTCGATAGAAACTCATTAAGAGAAATTTGCCATTCGACCCGTTAGCCTCTGTACTTCCTTGATATTTCGTGGTGCGGGCATATTCTTTAGTGTATCAATTTTATCCGGGTTAGCTCGAATCCCGACCTTCGAAATCATATAACCCAGGAACTTACCCGACCTAACTCCAAAAGTACACTTCTTCGGTTTAATCTCATCTGCGTTTCTCTCAACACTTCGAAAACCTCTCGAGCATCGACCAGTGCATGGCTCATAGATCGACTCTTGATAAGCAAGTCGTCTACATAGACTTCCATACATCTACCGATTTGCCTTGCAAATATCTTATTGACTGCCCTCTGGTATGTTGCCCCAGCATTCTTTAATCCGAATGGCATGGTCATATAACAGAAGGTGCCGAATTCTGTGATAAATGCAGTTTTCTCCGCGTCTCGAGGGTCCATTAGAATCTGGTGGTATCCTTTATACGCATCTAAAAAACCAAAAACTTCAAAATCGATGGTCGAGTCTACTAACCTGTCGATTTTAGGCAGCGGATACGAGTCTTTTGGACATGCTTTGTTTAAATCTGTGAAGTCCACGCACATGCGCCAACTGCCATCGGGCTTCTTGACTAATACTGGGTTAGCTAGCCACTCTGGGTAGAATACCTCTCTCACGATCTGGGCCGCCAATAACTTGCCGACTTCCAACTCTATAGCTTCAAGTCGATCGGACGCAAAATTCCTCTTCTTCTTGTTTGGTGGCTTTTTAGCCTGGTCAATCTCAAGCTTATGAACCGCGATGTCGGTAGATAACCCTGGCATGTCGGTGGCTTTCAGGCAAAGATGTCTCTCGAACTCGATTAGAAGCTTAACCGAAGAGTGCTTTTTCTTTTTAGGATCCAAATCCCGACACAGACGCATTGATCATCCTCTCCTTCCCGAGTCGGACGTTTTCAATCTGCATCACTTTGGAGACCCAACTCTTCTCTTCCTCTTCCTCTGGAATCGGTTCCTCGACTAAGACTTGTTGAACTGCCATTTTCCCATTCATAACTACTGAGTTACAACTCCGAGCGACTTCAACATCTCCTTTTACTTCGTGGGAACCGTTCTCGGTAGGAAACTTCATGCTATTATGGAATGTGGAAATGATAGCCCGAAGGTCGAAGAGCGCTGGTCGTCTAGAATAACATTATAGGCGAGATGGAGCCTTGACCACCACATAATTTAATTCAAGTGTCCGTCCTTTTCGCCGTCCCCAATCAAGCCGTGAGTAACTTTATCGAGCCCATGGGATGGATCGCTGCCCTGTGAATCGAGCAGGGGAGATGCTATGGGGGCTAGATCCTTCTCTTTCAACTTCATTGCTTGAAACGCCGAGTGGTATATGATGTTCATCGCACTCCCATTATCGATCTGAGACACTCGATACACGGGCTCGGCTAATAACTGCTTCAATGACTAACCCTTCGCTATGACTCCTCGACTTGGGGATGTCATCTCGAGGGCCGTATCCAACTTCTGTCGTGAATCTGAGCTGTTTGCGCTCTCTCGAGCTACAAGCTGGCTCTTCGCTGGTCTGGTCTTTATCACTCTCACCAGGACCAAAGATTGTGTTGACATAGTTAACTGGTCGATTGTCTTCATACCTATCTCGACCAAAATTTTCTCTGTTGTTTCTTCTCGACACTGGGATCGATTCTCCGAGGTGACCGATCCGCCGTCTCTGGACATCTCGACCTCGGTTCTGCCTTGATCGGAGTTTTTCCTCTTGAATTCTCCACCCCCACGGGCCCATCATATCGAGATCTCATCAACAACTTCGTCTAGCTTTCCTTCACGAATGCAGACGTCGATATCTCTCTTGGTCGATACAATCCTCGGTTGTATGACCAATGTCTTCGTGAAAATCACAATATTTGTTTGCGTTCCTCCTCTCTCGAGGTTTTTTCAACGGTGGCGGTTTCTCGCCAAGTTTTTGAAAGCATAATCGACAACACCTCACGATCGAGGTCGATTGAGCGGGATAAAGTCCTTATCACGTGAGGTCCCTTCTTGCCCCACGGTGCGAGGTGGATGTGTCGTCACGGTCCCAAACCGATGGCTTACTCTCAACATCCCGCCTCTTGGCACGATTCTGTTCGGGCCTCGGGTGTCCTTCTTGGATTCCATCCGGTCCGGATTAGGTGTGCCTTCGCACCGCCTCTTCCCTTGAGCGAATCGATGCACCACGTTGACGCATTCGTCCATAGTATGGGAACGTCTCTCGCTCAACTTCATATATAACTTAGTATTACGCAGCCCCTACAAACGATGTGATCGAAGTCGGTCATCTGCGGCCTTGACTGCATGGCCTCGAGATTAAACCTCTTCAAGTATTCCATCTTTGTTTCATCTTTTTTGTCGCCTCACGTTCACGAGGTGCGTGGCGCTCAGATGAAACTTCTTGTTGACTATAAACGATCTCGGAACTTTCGAGCGAGCATGGCAAAGCGGAGATCGACCCTGGTCGTAGCCGTGAACCATTCTCTTGCTCGACCTACGAATAGCGTCTCGAACGCCCGACGGCGCATTGCATCGGGGCCCCATCCAATCTCATTTACGTGACAGATACTATGGAGATGGTCCTCCGGTCGGTGGTGCCATCATAAGGTTCTATTTTGGGTATCTTAAACCCCTGGGTTTTGGAAAGCTTCGATCTCCTTCGTGAAGGAGACTCGAGCCACAACGATACTACGATTCTTTCCCAAAATTGCATTCAACTCTCCCTGGCGCTTTGTCATCGTCCACCTCGGTGTTTTTGGTGGATGTCATGTCTCTTCCTTTCCACGAGCTAGATGATGCGCTTACGCCGTCCCCGAGAGTCTGTTTTGGCTTGTCCACTACATCTTTCTCGCCGCCACCATAGCTTTTTTCGGGCGGCATCCGCTGCGCCGGTATGTGGATGACCTCGGCGATTATCCTGGACATTACCTCTGGCTCGCGCCGCTAACCGATCCAAGCGCCCGATATTCTCGGAGCAAGAGCTTGCCGATCGGTTGGTGGGTTTCTGATAGGATGCAAAGCCGGGTCCTTTTCCCTTGTTACTGCTTGAGGTTGTGTTGAACAAGATCCAAAGCCGGATCTTCCTCCTGCACATCGGGATCGTTGGGCTCGTTAATCTGTGAGCTTTGATCAACGACTTTGGATGCGATTTTCTTGGGAGGCATCGTGTTCTTGAGTATTCGATCAATAGAGAGCCCTCCTTCTAGCGCCAATGACGATGACAAATTAAGTCACCTTAATGATTTGGGCCCCGATTTAATCTAGTGATGAACACACAAGAACCCTAATGCCAAAAAAAGAGGAATGAGGTGGTGGATTTTTAGGTTTATGGCCGAGTCCAAGCGTATCTTGGATTGCCTACGTATCTCTCGCTCGCTCCAGAATCAAGCCTTACGTAGTTCCCTGGAATGGGGTATTTATAGTGATCATACTTGCCTAAACCCTAAGGTTAAGTCGGCTTGTATTATTGTCACCTTTACCCTTAAATGGGCCTTGACCTTGCCCAAGCTATCATTTGTGGGTGGGCTACCGGTGGTGTGGACCTTCTATCCTCGAGTCGATACTTCCGACTGCGGTGATCGACTCTCAGACTCGTTATCCCACACCGCTAGGTGGTGTGGATTCTATCCTTATGGACTTGTCATCTCACACCGCTTTCGGTCGTCGGCGATCGATAGTCGTAGCCTGGCTTTTATATGATGGCCTTGGCCTCGAGCCAGGCATCGACATGGATATACTGGAGTTATTTTATAATATGATGACCAACCAATAGACGACACGTGGAGGGAGTGAAACCCTGTATCGTCAATTCACATATGACATTCACCATCTCTAATGCTGTGACACTTTTGCGTGCTATTATACCATAATAGATCAAATAACAATTTAGCTTAATCATATTTGTTTTGACCTAAAACGATTACTCAAGCTATTAAGTTCATTCACTCAAAAAAAAAATATTAAGTTCCTGATGTCTAAAATTAATATCATAAAAATGTTTGTCCCACTTAAATGCAATGAATAATATATATAGTTATTAATATTTAATTATGATAACATTTTTTAATCAAAATTATGATAACATTTTAGTGAAATAAATAAATTGTGGTTAGACATATTTAAAAATACTGATTAATTAAGTCGTAAATTAAAAGGATATATATTAAATGAATTAATAAAATAAGGATAGTAATTCAAAGGATATACTTTTTTTTGAACAGTGATATACATTAAATTAATTAAATAAGGATAGCGAAAATTTTTATGCTAATTGAGGGCTTCTTTCTCCGATTGATAGCGGCAGCATGTTACCCTTTTTTATTTTACGTATTTTGATTTAATTATTATATATTTAATTTATTAAATTTTTTTGAGAGATTAATTTATTAAATTAATTGGAAGAAACACTTTTAGGGGAAAACAAATTCACACTTTTAATTTAACTAGTAAAATACACGTGCATCCGCACGTGTTTTAGTGAAATGAAACTTTTGAAAATAATATTAATTAATACATAATTTGTTAAGTGTTTATTCCTTGTAAAATATAAATATGCTATTATATAATCATACAAAATGATCTTATGTTTTTTATTAGCATTTTGAATTTATAAATTTATATACTCGATACACTTATGACCCTTCTAAAGATAATAAGCATTCTAAATTTACAAATTTGTGTATTTAATATATATTGAGAACATGTTCTTCGTAATTATCTAGTAAACATGTAGACATTTACAAAAAAATTAAGCAACTTTTGTGATGTTCACGCTCTAAACAACTCATTTTGATAAGTGCATTCAAAAATTATTGCTTGTGGGTTTCCTGTGCATATAATTTTATTAAGTGCATTCAAAAATTATAGCTTGTGGGTTTGCTGTGCATATAATTTTATATGTTTACTATATCTTAGCTTTGAATATACTTTAGTAATTGTAAAGTAACACCCATTAAACAAAGTAACATTTGCGATAATGATCAGTATATTTTAAACATTTGATGTATGAATCTAAGATTCAAATTTAATCAGTATAATAGGAAGAATGGTGAAACTATAAAATTTTATTGTCGGTTGTAAATGATTAGACATATATTTTAGTCATTACAACTATCATTCAGTTATATTTTCACCGTTCCTATTTAATTGACGAAGTTGCAAAAACCATGCATACCAATCCAACATATCTCCCCGCATAATAAATGCGTTCCCATTTAACAGATTGATTATGCAGTCTGGAATTACTCTTTGTCCTCAATTTTACCCGTCATGCTATCTTTGGATTAGACATGATCAACTCATCTTAAATGCCCTTATTTCTTCTCCTTTTGAAAATATCATCTCGTAAATCACTCAGGAAATTAAAGACTAAACGTGAGGCATGGAATACTTTATATGATACATATGCAAAGCCATCCTAGTGGCCGAATCAAACAAATTAAACAATACCTCAAATCTATGCAAAAAGGTTCTCAAACAATCTCTAATCTTCATGTTGTGAAAACTAAAGTTGATGAATTAGTCGACAGATCAGGATGATCTTGTGAATCTTATTTCAGTCAATTTGGGAGATAACTATAAAGAGTTGGCTAGGGTTGTTCAAACACGTGACACCCCTATTGATTTTGAAGAGCTCCAAGAAAAGCTATTTAATTATGAGACTCTTCCGTCTAAGATGCAACCGTTCACTTTTTCTAGTCTTGCTACAACTCATTTGGCCGTATGACATCCCTCTCTCAGTACTGGTTCCGTTTCGACGCCTTACTATTCCCGATTCTTGGAAACATGCACAAAATAATTTCTCTCATGCAATAGGCTCGAGTTTTTTCCCTAAACCACCCTACTTGGTTATTTCCAATATGGAAAGTGCAAGGACATTCATAGAAATGGCACAATTCTTACCAGGTTCAACCACATACAAATTTTTCTCATTCGGTCCAGTCCTCTAACATTGCGTCCTCTTCAAGTACATTTGGATGCTCTTTCATCTTCTCTATGGCTTCTTGATAGTGGTGCCATGCATCATGTTACCAATGATCTCAGTAATTTGGCATTACGCACGACTTATTCTGGCAATGAAGACATCATGGTTGGTGATGGATATAATATTTACATCACACACAGAGGTTTTATTTTTCTCTCTACTCCTTTAAAATAGTTTATGTTTGATGATGTTTGACGATGTGTGAAATCCTCCGGGTTACAATTGAGTTGATATTCAGGTAAATGCACCTCTATGTGATGATCCAAATAACTTTTCGAGTGGATTTGTGGTGGGCCTTCAAAACACACAAAACGTGAGCGGTCGAGGATCTTGCCTTTTGGGATACTCTCGCGCCAAGTCAATATTTGAATAGAGGAATTCCTATTAAGACGGTAAGCAGGAATGTAAAGCAAGCGTATTATGTGTGTACCTTGTAATTGAGGATGATGATACTATATATAACTCTCCCTCGTAGAGGAGTGAATTATGATGCATTGAAGTCATGTTTAAGGGAGTTTACCATGTATTGATGTAATGAAGCCTATTATGGAGCAGTTTGGTCTCAGGCTATAACAGAACGTAAAATTTCAAAGCTATCACTATAGAAGTTACTATTGTGGAGTAATGTCTGCGTGAAGTCCGGAACGCTCATTGAAGAGAATGTAACCGTTGCTTGAGGTCGAGGCTGATTGTATTGTATTGAGCATAAATTACTTGGGTGACCTGCACAACGTCGGTAATAAGGGACCGTAGACGTCTTGCCTCTTGTCAATTATGATGGACATAAGGCGACATCTGTCATGTCGAACAGAGGACGACCTACATCATGTCAGTTGATGATATAAGGGTAGCCTCAATTGTACTAAAGATGGAGCTTGCTGGTTGAGGCCCGATATCGAGATGAGCTCATGCCGTCCCATATGTTCATATGTCATTTATCACTGTATGTGAGGCCTGATGAGTGTTGTGTGTACGGTGACTTGCTGAACATATCTTTTTCTTATCCTTCTCAAAATATCATTCTGTTTATCACTCAGACAAATAATTCATTGTGTGACATGGACTACTTTATATGATACATATGAAGAGCCCTCATGTGTATGAATCAAACAAATTAAACAGTACCTCAAATCTATGGAAAAATGTACTTAAACAATCTTTAATTATCTTCATGTTGTGAAAACCAAAGTTGATGAATTAGTCTACGGATCCAGATGATCTTGTGAAACTTATTTCGGACAATTTGAGAGATGACTATAAAGAGTTGGCTAGGATTGTTCAAGCATGTTACACCCCCATTGATTTTTAAGAGATCCATGAAAAGCTGCTTAATTATGAGACTCTTCCATAAAAATTACAGCCATTCGCTCTTGCTGGTCTTGCTATAGCTCATTCAACTGTATGACATCCCTCTTAGAGTGTGCTGGTTCATTTTCACGTCATAATATTCCTAATTCTTGGAAACATACACGAAATACTTTCTCGCATGCAATATGCCCGATTTTCCCCCCTAAAAAACCTTACTTGGGTATTTTCAGTGTGAAAACTGCAAGGACATTCAGAGAAATTGTGCAATTCTTACCAGGTTCAACATCACTTTTTCTCATTCGGTCCAAACCTTCAACATTGCATCATTATAAGCACCTTTGGATGATCCGTAATTTGGCATTACACACGCCTTATTCTGGCTATGAAGACATCATGGTTGGTGATGAAAATAATCTTGCCATCACACACATAGGTTCTGTTTTCTCTTCTCTTTCAAAATATTTTACATTGAATGATGCTTGACGATGTCTGAAATCGTCCGGGTTACAATTGAGTTGATATACGGGTGAATACACCTCTGAATGATGATCCAAATAATTTTTTCGAGTGGATTTGAGAGTGGGCCTGCAAAACACAAAAAAATGTGAGGGGTGTTAGAGATTTCTCCGGGGTACACTCTCACACTCAAGGCAATATTTGAATAGAGGAATTTACGTTAAGACAATAAGAATGAATGTATATCAAGAGTATTATGTGCGTACATTGTAGTTGGGGATGGTGATCATTTATATACCTCTACCTAATCTTGTGAGGGAGTTGATTATGATGCGTTGAAGTCATGGTCAGTGGAGTTTACCACATATTGATGTAATGGAGCATGTTATGTAGCAGTTATGGATCAAGATATAATGGAACATGTATTTTAGAGCCTTCACTATAGCAGCTACTATCATAAAGTAATGTCTGTGTGAATTCTGGAACGATCATTGAAGAGAATGTAACCGTTGCTTGAGGTCGAGGATGACATGTATTATATTGAGCATAAATGGCCGAGGTAACCTACACAACGTCGGCAATAAGAGAATGTAGGTGTTTTGTATCTTACCGGTTATGAGGGACAGAAGGCGACATGCACTATGTCGGACCGAGGACAACATGCATCATATCGGTTGAAGATATAAGGGCGGCTTGCATTGTACTAAAGATGGACCTTGTTGGTTGAGGCCCGATATCGAGTTGAGCCCATGTTGACCAAATATTGATATGACATTTATCACTCTATGTGAGTCTAAGGAGTACCACATGTAGGGTGACCGATCTCACTCATTTCAATGTTCGTAGTGTTCTTAGCATGTCTCGTAATTTTTTTTATCTATCTCTTAGCTTTGTCAATCTCATATTGCTTTTGTATTCTTACCATCTAAATTCTTTTGAGGGATCTTCAAACCACTACTCCTATTATTCAATTAACGTAAAAAAATGGATTGTATGAATGATCAAACTCCTCTTTCCAGCTTTTCACAGTGAATAAAATATCAAAAAGTGCTTATCATCATCGTCTTGGTCACACAGCTACCCCCATTTTCAAGATATTCTTTGTCAAATGATCTAAGTGTTGCCACCACGACTGTTTATTCCCTTTGTTTTGCTTGTTTATAGATTAAAAGTCACAAATTTTCTTTTGCCACTTCAATTTTATGTTATCCCCGTCCCTTAGAGATTAATTTCACCGACGTTTGGACATCCCCGATTGTGTCATGTGATGGTTTCAAATATTACATAATTTTACCAAGTATACATGATTATGTCCATGAATTCGTATATGTAATGTGATTTGTTTTTTTTATGTGTTTTAAGGCTCTTGTTGAAAAATTCTTTGATGCTACGATTAAAATTATATCGACATTGATGGTGAATAATTCATAAAACGACAAGAAGTTATAATTCATCAAAACACACTCATGAACACAATTTTTTTTAGAGACTTCAACTTATCTTTAACACACCTAATATCTATTTTATTTAACATTTAACCATGATTGTTATATTTAAGGAGAAAATTAATTAGAGATAACACTTTTTGAGGGAAATATTTAGGGAAGAAACTCACTTATACTTCGATAATTTTCTATTTTTAAAATTTGGTTAACGATCAACACACTAATTATCTATGTTATTTAATACCTACATTATTATATTTAATGATATAAAATAACTGGGAAAAAGACTTTTTAGTTTATGTGGATTTTTTTAGATTGTACAGTTTATTTATTCTTATGTTTTTATCATGTCCTGTAGATTTTTTAGATGTGATTTTCTTACGTTTATCCTTAGATTAGAATGGTAGATGATTATATAGTTTTATTTCACATTTAATGGAAATAAATACTATATAATATTATGAATATTCTTCTTATGTTGATTGTTAGTTAAATAGATGATTATGTATTTTTCTAAGTTATATAATATGTAGATTTTTGTCCAGAAGGACAAAATTATCAAAAAATCGGGATAGATGAAAGCGTAATTTAATAAGGACAAAAGAATAATTATGTAAGAATAAATATGAAGTAACAAATGTGGAATAGAGTAAATATGAATAACAATTGTGAAACACAAAGTAACATTAACACGTGAAGTAACAATTTTAAATTAACAATTGTGATTTTTGTCATTTATAATCATTAAATCTATTATTTTTGTCTTCTGTACTCCATTTATTAATTTTTTTGTCTTTGTGGCCCCTTCCCCCTATATTATGATTTTTCTTCTTACCCTTATAGTTACGCTTTTTCATTTTAATTTGACGTACGATTTTGTTATATTGATAAATCATTATAATTCTTTTAAGTTTATCATTTTGATTTATTTTCTTAAAGGTAATTAGTTTATATCTTTTTGAGTAGATGTAGGTAATCTTTTGATGTCGGCTTATTACGTGGCTTATTACATTTATGACGATACCGAATATCGCACCTCCACGTGGCGTCACGAGATGAAACATCGACAACCGACATGATCAGAGAACTGAGACGATGGGCCCATCTCGATACCGCAAGACAGAAAGCTCGGGATGCGGACAAAGTCCACTCTAAACACGCAGGCCTCACAGTTGGTCCCCGATAATCTGAATAAACGTCAAGGTATTCATGTCGATGCCCAGGCTCGAGGCTAAGGCCATCTAGTAGACTCCAGGCTACGACAATCGACTATCGAGCAGTGTAGGATGATCAGTCCGCACCAGCTAGCAGTGTAGGACAATGAGTCCCAGGCTCGATTACGCAGTCGGCAATATCGACATCATGCATGAGTCCGCACCACGGGCCCAGCCCATTAACAGTGATAACTTGGGCAAGGGTTAAGGCCCATTAAAGGGTAAATCAGACAATAACATAAGCCGACTTAACCTTAGGGTTATGGCAAGTGTTGTCATTATAAATACCCCATTCCAGGAACTACGTGTGACTTGATTCCTGGAACATAACAGGATACGTAGGCAACCCTGAGAGAGACTCTCGTGCTCGCCTAAAATCATCCCCAAAATCATCCTTGATTCAATCATCCCTAGATTAAACGACCCGGATTTATTCATAGACGAAACCCAGTATCGTCATTGGCGCTAGAAGGAGGGCATTCTATCGGTGATGGATCAAGGAGTGATGGTGGTCAAGTTAATGGCAGAAACATGCCAGAAATGCAGTCAGATCCGAGCTTATTTCCGGAGTTTCAACCGTTGGAACAAGAATTCCACCGGTCAGATTGAAGAAGAAGGAGGGGCGAACAAACCCTCCAAATTTCGTGCCGATCGGAGTCCGTTTAGATACCCGATCGTTGCCGGAAAGATGCTGCTATATCACCAAAAATGCAGCGAGATCGGCGGCTATTTTATGGAGTTTCAACCGTTGGAACAAGAATTCCACCTGTCAGAATGAAGAAGAAGGGGGGTAAAAGAAGCCCTCAAAATTTTAGGCCGATCAGAGTTCGTTTAATCACCCGATCGTCGCAAAGAAGTTGCTGTTGTATCAAAAACGTAGCAGAACCCTAATCAGCAGTTTCAGGTCGGCGGCCTGTTACCAGCAATTCAACCGTTGGAATGAAAATCCCTCTGGTAATATTAAATAATACAGAGATAAGAACAATCTGTAAAAATTTCATGCCGATCGGAGTTGGTTTCGATTCTAGATCATCGCCTAAAAGTTGCAGTTACGTACAAAAAAGCAGAAAAACCCTAATCTGCAGGTTCCAAGTCGGCTGAATATTCCCGACAATTGAACCGTCGGAACAAGATTTCCACCGGTCAGATTCTATAATTATCAGGACCGAACAATCCCTCAAAATTTTAGGCCGATCGGAGTTCGTTTGGTTTCTCGATCGTGGCAAAGAAGTTACAGCAGGCACCAAAAACGCAGCAGGATTCTGGACAGCAGCTGCCAATTCGGCGGCTTATTCCCGGAGATTGAGCCGTCGAAATAACAATTCCACCGGTCACATCGAATCAAGGTGAGGGAAGAACGATCCCTCCAAATTTCGTGCCGATCGGAATCCTTTTCGAAGTCTGATTGCCACCGGAAAGACACTGCTGTGGTGCCCGAGAAAGCAAAGAATTATCTACCGTATCTAGCTATCCACGAAGCGAATTCTCGAGCTCCAAGGATCGAGCCGAGCTCTTTAGCTCTCTAGGTTCTTACAATCGTTATTTGAAATTCTTATACACTTTGTAAGCCTTTATTATATATGTAATGTTTTTTATCACAATTACATTGCACCACAAAGACTCGAGATATCGAGCACCGGCATTCGAGCTCTACGGACTCGTCTTGCCCTAAGTCCGAGATCGACTCGGTATCATATTTGGAACTCTCCTAGCCGAACGTGGCGGGATGAGCCATCTTCTTTCGGAACTCACCCTACCAAACTGGTGGGTCGAGCTATCTTATTTTTGAACTCACCCTACCGAACTGGAGGGTCGAGCTATATTATTTTGGAACTCACCCTACCGAACCGGAGGGTCGAGCTATATTATTTTGGAACTCACCCTACCGAACTGGCGGGTCGAGCTATCTTATTTTCGAACTCAACCTACCGAACTGGCGGGTCGAGCTATCTTATTTTTGAACTCACCCTACCGAACCGGAGGGTCGAGCTATCTTATTTTGGAACTCACCCTACCGAACTGGAGGGTCGAGCTATATTATTTTGGAACTCACCCTACCGAACTGGAGGGTCGAGCTATATTATTTTGGAACTCACCCTACCGAACTGGCGGGTCGAGCTATCTTATTTTTGAACTCAACCTACCGAACAGAGCGGGTCGAGCGGAGACCGAGCTCGACTCGGCATCACATTTGGAGCTCGACTTGAGCGAATCTTTTATAAAACCGCAGGTCGGCTCGACCTCATATTTGCAGGTCAACTTGAGCGCATCTTTAATAAGCCCGAGCCCGGCTCGGCATCATATTATATAAGACCAAGCTCGGCTCGGCATCATATTTGGAGCTCTCTCGAGCAAATCTTTAATAAGACCGAGCTCGGCTCGGCATCATAATTGGAACTCTCTCGAGCAAATCTTTAATAAGACCGAGCTCGGCTCGGCATCATATTATATAAGACCGAGCTCGGCTCAGCATCATATTTGGAGCTCTCTCGAGCAAATCTTTAATAAGACCGAGCTCGGCTCGGCATCATATTCGGAGTTCGAAGGCAATCTTATATTATGGCTTACTTATAAGTCCATGTGATTGAAAGATAAAAGAGTCAAAAGTCAACCACAACAACGAATCCTCGATATGATGGAGTTAAAATAAAATAGTGAATAAAGCCAAGTCAATGACAGTGCTTATATCACTCACAACCAGCCAATAAGCCACAATGCGAGGCAGTTGGAAGATCCCACGATGGATACCTTATTCGACCAGTTCATAAGCACCACGAAGTGCGACAATCGAATAAGGAGTTATTTAATTCGACGATTCATAAGCCTGATGAGGCACGACCTCGAATCGAGCTCCGACCCAATAGCCAAGTCAAGCCCATGAGGCAAGACAACGCCAGTCGACTTCATATTCAAGTGTACCATGAGTCATGCACTCATACTACACTTTGAGGGGCATAAGGCGGAATTAAATCCAAATGACTACACCCTATAAAGCAACGACGCGCAAGGAATTAAGTCCAAAGGACTACACCCTAGCAAATATTCATCAAACACAAACGGCATTCATTTGCTCTCGTAGTAGGTCGGATGTTGAAGCGGGGGTGGAAGATCGAACGAGTCTTTTGACACCCAAATCACCAGAGATTATTGTACTGGACACGTGTTTCTTCGACCCGACACCCCACTGGGGGTTGCTTAATTTTGCATATCTCGAGGGTCCACACCACAAAGGATCTACTCAATGGTCTACGAGGATCCGTAGGTCGGACCCCTCAATCTTCGCTAAAAGCAAAGTTAGCCTAATGGGCAACAAATGCAAAGACATAGAGATGGTTCGCAGGGTCGGGCCAAAGGTCCAAGCTAAAAGCCGAACGAGCCCAAGAGGCGAACGAGGCTAAAGCAAAGGACGGTTCGCATGGTCGGGCCAAATGTCCCAGTCGAAAGCCGAATGAGCCTAAGAGGCGAAAAAGGCCTGGACAAAGGACGGTTCGCATAGTCGGGCCACCTGTCCCAGTCGAAAGCCGAATGAGCCTAAGAGGCGAAAAAGGCCTGGACAAAGGACGGTTCGCATAGTCGGGCCACCTGCCCCAGTCGATAGCCGAACGAGCCTAAGTGGCAAAGAAGGCCAAGACCAGGGACAGTTCGCATAGTCGGATTAAAACGCTCAGCCTAAGACCAAATAAGCCTAGGAGGCAAAAAGGTTAAGGCAAGCAAGTCGATCACAGTCGATCTCAAGTGCAATAAGAACCAGAGGTTCATAATACACTTGGGGGGCAACACGACATCGATAAGCAGCAAACAGAGCAGAGGCTCGACAAGTTAATAGCTAAAAGACATCGACACGTGAAAGATTAGACAACAAAAAGAAGAGGAGATAAAATACCGCAAAAATTAAAGCAAAATAAATCTATGCATCATATTTGGAGCTCACCGATGAGCGAATCTTTAATAAGTCTGAGTTCGACTCGGCATCTCATCTTGGAACTATCTTATTTTGGAACTTTCCCAGCCGAGCGGGGCGGGATGAGCCTTCTTATTTTGGGAACTCTCCATGTCTCGGATTTTATCTAATGAAAATAACAAGTAATAATATTTATAAATCCGGTATTCCCCAAGTGCAGGGATCGTAGTATAGTGACTAATACCGGAGTCGATCTCAGGGAATCGAGGTTGTTTAATCTAGTTTATTACTTCTTCTAATTTGCTTTTACTAAAACAAAACTAAACACGAAAACAAAACAGATAAACTGGACAGAGGGTTGTCAATCCAAAGCCAGGAAAATATAGTTGCGAACCAATTTAAACTAAACTAAACCTAATATGCAATAAAAAGACTAACTAAGCTAAACAATTCAAGTTCGAGGGATTTTAATCAATAATTTACGAACGAACAAACAATTGATCCACCTATCCTACAACTATCAATTCCGATCTAGATTATCTCATGATTTCTAACCAAGTTGTGATTCACCAAATCAAAGGCATGAACTCCTAATTTCTTAGAAAAGTTCGTTTCTTAATCTTCTATCTCTCGATTTTAAAGATTATTACTTTCAAAGCAAAGGTGTAAGATTTCTCAATCTAGTTGTCTAGAAATTCAACCTAATTAACTCTCGTTATTTTATAGGTTAAAAATCTAATCTTTATTATGTTGATTCTAGGGTTTAACAAGATTTTCATCCAAATCAAACAAACAATCAATCATGCAACGATCTATCGATATAATTGCAATAAACAATGATAAACGATAATAAATATACAACTTGAATAAAATACACACAAGATAATCCGGAAAGGAAATCAATATGTTGATGGATGGCTTCACAACGCTTGTTCAAGGAAGCCTTAGCCTCTAAACATCACTCGAGTTGCTTGAATTGTTGAAGAAAAGAACATAAAATTAACTAATTTAATCTAGGATTTGAGTGCATAAAACTGAAGGAAAACTAAGGAAAAACGCAGCCTGAGCCGCCCCTAGGGTTTAGGGTTCGAATATATGATGATATTGTGTGAGAAAAATGCGACTATATATAGAGAAATAAGTCGGTTCCAGCAAAGTCGGCCGCGGACGCCCGTCTGGCCTTCCTGGACGCCCGTCCAGCTGCTTTGGACGCTAGGGCAGACGCTCGTCCATGCAACGTCCAAACTCTCTGAATGTAAAAACTCCTCCTGGACGCCAGTCCACTCTGGACGGGACTTGGACGCTCGTCCAATGTGATCCAAATTCGAAATCTTCAATCTTTATCTCTTTTCTTCTAGCCAATTCCATCCTTATCTCTTTCTCATCAATTAAATCCGACTTGATCATCTTTTGAATCGAAAATATGCATCTACAAGTCAATAAAACATTGCAAAAATGTAATATAATCCAAATAAACATAAAACCATCATTAAAACACATAATTTAGCCAATTTTGCGAATAAACCATTTAAAACCTCATTTGCTCAATAAACCAGTTAAACGCTCATTTTCTATGCAAATTATACAAATATGAGGGAAATTATTACAAAATATAACGATATAAATCATATAAAATCACCCTTAACAACTCCCCCACTTAAACCTTGCTCGTCCCGAGCAAGACAAAACATAATCAAGACTCGAGAAAAGATAGACATCTCAAAGACATATAACACATATTCAATAACTTAGAGGTTCACCCGGTGTGTGTGCAAAGCCATAACAAACTTCCACTAAGTCCAAACTTGAAAATTTCAAAGCAAAACTAGCTAATACCCCCTTCAAACTAGCGATAAATGACACTCATAAGATGCACCCTACAAAACGTGATATATCCTGAAAAGGATGATCGAATATATCTAGGGCCTTTCTGAAATACTCAGAGGATAATCCTACAAAGATATCTATCAGTTTATACTGGGGATAAGATAGACCGATAACTTGTTTTTAAATTCATTTCATACCAATTCTTTAGTTGATTTAACTATTTCACTTTAAACACACATCAGAATGAGCTTTTGCCCTGTCATAGCAGAATAGGATATTCGAGATATACCCTACCTTACTCCAATAATAAGGCAGCTTCTTCCGACTGTCGTGAGCTTTTAGTCATCATAGTGGTATAGGACATACGTGATACACCCTATCGCACTCCAATCATCGACTAGCTTTCGACACACCCAATGATTTTTCATATTTTTCAACTTTTTCATTTGACAATAAGTCACGTGTTACTTATCACATTCAAACCTTAGATATTCACAGTATGTCATACTTCGGATCTAAATACAAACTATCATAAGTCTCAAGATATATACGTAGCACTAAGCACATGACTTATAAGAAAATCAAAAATCACTAATCCAAAACGGGGTATAGCTTTATAAAATAGCTCATCGTCACTATGGCTCGTGAAAAATAAAATCTTGGTGAAACAACTAATTCACTAAAAATATGGTATATAGCATCAATGACTATAACAAACCGAACAAAAACGTGTATTGCCTACTCGGGACAAAACAAAAATTTTGAAAATTTTACTCATTTTGCATAGAAACATCATGTATTAAGCAAATGGTAGATACAAATCGACTCATTCCCCTCCCCCACACTTAAACTACAACATGTCCTCATGTTGTGCAAAATAAAAGAAAAGAGAACTAAGCTGATTGTCTTCCGAAAGGGAGCAACTCTGGAATGATGTGCATCACCCAGGAATGCTCGAGGATATCAGTAGATTGTGGACCATCCACCGGAAAACTGATATCATCTGAAAGCTCACAATTGCTATCGCAAATACCCTGCACACTTGAAAAACAAGACAAGATCTCGGAGAACAAAGGGGGAATATAACATGGCAAAATAGAGATAAAGAGAAGGATAAGGTGAAATTGAATCAACCGACAAGGCAGAGTCCACAAGTACCCTAATTAGACTTAAACGGAACAAATAAATCAAAGAAAAGAAATAACATAAAAGAGAGTCCTAATATAATAAGGGATATCTAGGATGCCTCCTAGTGGCGCTTGGTTAATGTCGTTAGCTCGACACTGTTTAAGCTCACCTGGATCAAGGCCATTTAACTTTTTCTCACCCACTACCTCGTGTAGGCTTCGATCAAGAGTGTGGGCTGCAGAACGAAGATCAACACATGGGGTCAAACTTTTAATAGCTTTCCAAACACGCTTAAACTTCCCCATGGTTGACTTATTCATTCTCTGAGCCTTCTGATGACGCTTCAAACGACGCTCCCTCTCAAGTTCTTCCATGTCCCAACTACGGCTAGAACTTCTTGGTTTGACCACTACCGCCATCTTCTCAAAACAAAGTCGGGTGAAAACTCATCGAATTCTTCGACTTCCGTAGCACCACACCCGAGGATATCGAGGCAACGGACGATCAAAGACTTTTCTTTAGGTTCACCAATGTAGTGCTTACACCTTTGACCATTCACTCGAACGGCGGCTGGTCACCATAACCTCGTAGTTCTAGAACGCCTCCAGGAATAATTCGGAGAATCTTGAAGGGACCGGACCAACGTGTCCTCAACTTTCCAGGAAACAGATGTAACCTAGAATTGTATAGAAGAACTTGTTCACCGACTTGAAATTCTCTCGTCTTAATCTTAGCATCGTGGAGTAGCTTCATCTTATCTTTACTAATCCTGGCACTTTCATAGGCCTGGAGTCTGAATTCGTCTAACTCATGTAACTGCTGCAGTCGATGCTTTCCACAAGATTGGGAATCAAAGTTCGAAACTTTGTAGCCCGAAGAAGCTCTATGCTCTAACTCATTGGCAGATGACATAGCTTACCATAAACCATTTGATATGGAGATGTACCCATAGAGTCTTATAGGCGGTTCAGTATGCCCATAGTACATCATCCAACTTCAAACTCAATCCTTTCTATGATCAGTAACCGCTTTCTCAGGATTTTCTTAATGCTTTGGTTGCTTCTTTCAACCTCGACCACTAGTCATCGGATGATATGGTGTGCCAGTTTTGTGACGAACACCATACTTTTCAAGGACTTTCTCTAGGGGTCGGTTGCAGAAGTGCGTCCCTTCATCACTGATCAAGGCACGTGGACACCCAAACCTCATGAATATGTTCTTCTTTAAGAATTTCATTACCGTCTTATGATCATTGTGAGGAGTGGCTTGAGCCTCCACCCATTTAGACACGTAGTCTACGCAAACTAAGATGTATTTATTACCACAAGATGATGGGAATGGTCCCATAAAATCGATACCCCATACATCAAAGACCTCGCATTCTAGGATGGGTTTCAAAGGCATGTCAAAACGCCTCATCAGAGTACCGGTTCTCTGGCATCTATCACAAGCTTTACAGAAAGCTTCTGTGTCCTTAAAGATCGTAGGCAAATAGAAACCGGATTGGAAGATCTTAGCAACGGTTTTCCAAGGACCAAAATGACCTCCAGTGGGTCCACTGTGGCACTGCTCAATAATATCTCGTTGCTCAGACTCAGGAACACATCTCCTAAGCAGACCATCTTTACAGATCTTAAAAAGATAAGGCTCATCCCAAACGAAAGATTTCAAATCAGAGAAGAACTTTTTCTTCTCCTGATAAGACATTTCTGGATCGAGATATCGGGCATGAAGGTAATTGACAATGGAAGAATACCACGGAACATCTGGAGCGCAGCCATCGATAAGCATAATGTTTTCTAGAGGAAAGTAAAGATCTATATCATCTGGATCATCCTTTTCCTCATTTAACATTCTAGAAAGCGTGATCACCACTACGTTTTCAACGCCTTTTGTCCTTAATTTGAACGTCAAACTCTTGTAGGTCGTGATCCAACGCGATGGCGGCGGTTTAGCCTCTTTCTTAGTCATCGATAACGCAGCAGCGGCGTGATCGATCCACACGATCACTTGAGCTCCTAACAAGTAACTACGGAACTTGTCCATAGCAAAGACTACGCCAAAAGCTCCTTTTCGGTAGTGGTATAGTTAACTTGAGAGGGTTAAATATGTGGATGGCGTAATAGATAGGTGGAACTTCCCTTGATCTTTTGCCCTACAAACACACCAACATCACGGTTTGATGCGTCGCACATAAGCTCAAACGGTAGGTTCCAGTCGGGCGAAATAAGAATTGGAGCAGATATTAAACGATCCTTAAGCTCCTCAAACGCTTGCTTGCAGCTTTCATCGAAATTAAACTCAACGTCTTCCTTTAGTAAAGTGGACAGGGGCTTGGCTATCTTGGAGAAGTCTTGAATGAATCTTCTGTAGAAACCGACGTGTCCAAGAAAGCCTCTCACTTCGCGCACATTCTTAGGGTAGCTCATCTTCTCGATAGCTTCTACTTTTGCCCTGTCAACTTCTATACCTTTGGCGGAGATTTTGTGGCCATGAACTATTCCCTCATCTACCATGAAATGGCATTTCTCCCAATTGAGTACTAAGTTCTTTTCCACACATCTGGATAACACGTGATCAAGATTGTCGAGGCAATCATCAAAAGACTGACCAAAACCGAAAAATCGTCCATAAAGATCTCCATACACTTTTCTACAAGCCCGTCAAAGATAGCTAGCATACATCATTTGAAATGTCGCTGGGCATTGCAGAGACCAAATGGCATTCTTTCGTAAGCGAATGTACCATAAGAAGCGGTGAAAGTGGTCTTTTCTTGGTCGGAATTTGGATCAATGGGTATCTGGAAGTATCCCGAATATTCATCTAGGAAGTCGTAGAATCGTGCCCCGCCAGACGCTCAAGCATCCGGTCAATGAATGGAAGGGAAAGTGATCTTTCATGGTTACCTCATTGAGCTTTCGATAATCGATGCGACTCAGAACCGTAAGTCTCAATGCAATTTCCTCTCCTTCTCATTCTTCTCAATTGTAATTCCACCTTTCTTGGGAACTACGAGTAGGGAAACCCATTCACTATCAATGACGGCATAAATGATTCCCATGTCCGAAGCTTGATGATTTCCTTTTAACGACTTCTTGCATATGAGGGTTGAGCCTTCTCTCGGGTCGTCTAACACATTTAAGCACCCTCATTCGTCTTGATCTTGTACATACAGATGTCAGGAGATATTCCTCGGATATCTCCCACTTGCCAACCAAAAGCTTTTTCATTACGTTTCAAGACATTGATCAATTTCATTTCCTCTATACGAGAAAGCTTGGCAGATATGATTAATGGAAGCTTGTCACCTTCTCTTAAAAACACATACTTAAGATGTTTAGGCAATGGCTTCAACACCAAATCTGCAGGGGGGTCTTCTAAACTCGACTTGAGATCTCCACTTTTCAACTCAAAATCACTGAGTTTACTCTGTGGTCCCACTGCCAAAGCTTCTCCTCTCAACAACTCATCCTCGAATTCAGCTTCCAACTGCTCTAGACTCACCACACCATGATTATTCAAATTATCAACCAATCGCTCATATTCTGTTGCAACAGCCATGACTTGCTTTTCCATGAAATCATCGAAGTCATCAGACTTATCTTCAATGGAAAAACCGGTTGGAGGACCAAAAGGTACTTGAATGGATCTTGAGACATTATAGCTTACTTCTTGATCACCAACTCGTATCGTCACTTGCCCACCATCGCAGTCGATGAGGGCTCTGGCTGTAGACAGAAAAGGTCTTCCAAGAGTCAGGGGAACATTTTCATCCTTTTCAATGTCTAAGACGTACGGTCGACGGGAAAGGTAAACCTATCAATTTGAACTAAGACGTCTTTCGGGATCCCCGCCGCTTTCTTAGAAGATCTATCGTAATTGCGATTCATGGTAGTGGGTTCTGAAGATCAATTAAACCCAAATTGCTTGCAAACAGACATTGGCATGAGGTGGTGGATGCACCTGTGTCGCATAAGGTGTTTGGGAAAACTAGGCCTCCCATTAGTAATGTGAGCACAAATTTCCCAGGGTCACCCCTCTTGGTTGGTAGGTCTTCATAATTGATCATTGAGCAAACTTCACCAATCAACCTCTCCATGTCTGATAACTTCTTCTTGGAAGAGACAACATCCTTGATGAATTTGGTATACTTAGGCATCTCAACCAAGACCTCAGATAATGGAAGATTTACAGAGTATTTTTCAAAAGATTCAAGACCTTTTCATACTTTTTATCTTCACTCAAAGGTATGTTGCTTTTTCTGGTGGAAAAGGAAGCTTTTTCAATTCACTCTCGTAAAAGACTTTCTTCGAGGATGCATGATGACTTTGTCTTCCAAATCCTTCCACCTTACAACTTTTTCGGGCTTTTCTATTAGTCGAGGATCGGCCTCCGACTTCCACTTGATTCTTCACTCCTCGGGGTTCAGCCACCGAGGACTTTCAACTCTTTCACCTCTCGGGGATCACCCACTGAGTTTTCTTGCAATGAGAGGGTGTAGGTGCTCGGCTTCCTCCCGCCCCTATCTCTGGCGGGAGGGCTAGTGGTTTCCTGGTGAGGGGAACCACTCGATTGAGTACCAGACCTTAAATTCATTGCACCGGCCTCTTCTCTACCGTAAGGAATTGAAGGAACCAGTCGGTCGTTGGCTGGCCGTAATTCAAATCGGATTTTAGCTATCGACCATCCTTTTGCCCTTGTCGCTCTCAAGATTCTTGATTGTATTCAAAGAACAATTGGAAATTATTATTTTGCTCTTTTTCGATAGAATTGGAAATCATCTTTTATCTCCTTCTTATAGAGTCCACTTTAGCTTCAAGATCATTAAAGTGCGAGAGCCTTGAGAGTTACGAAAGTTCAACGGGAAAGATTGGTGGAACTATTCTCAAACGCAGATTTGAATTGTTTGGCCAATTTGGATTGAACCTCGATTAGAATTGGAAAAATTATTTTGGTTCGAGGAAAACCAGGGTTTTATTGAAGTTTTGATTCTGATTGAAATAAGAATTTGGATTGAAACTTGAAGACTGATTGAAACCTTGGTTTTGGAGATTGCCTTGGCCAGAGAACTGATTATTGAATCTCTGATTCTGTTGGCCATTAAAAGCATTGACTTCTGCATTCTGTCCAATCATGGGACGTAAAACGAGCAAATGTGTTCTATATCATCACATACCTGGCATGTGATTGGATTGTACTGTCCATGATTCTGGACAGCATTGACTTGATAGGTCGATGGGGAAATGAATTGACATTGGCCAATCATGTGGCCAGTTTGACAGCAATTGTCACAATACAGAACTTGAGAGTTCTGCGGAAATGAGGGAGTCTGATAACTCGGCTTTGGAGACGTGGTAAGAGTGGCCAGCTGCTGTTTCAGCATGGCGATTTCATTCTGCATGTTCACCTCCTCGATCCTAGGAGGAGGAGGTGGTGCTTGAATAGCTTGATACGAGGGGGCATAATTGTATTTGGCAATATCCTCGAATAATGCCCACCCCTCTTCAGGTGTTTTCCTTAAAAATGCCCCACTGGAAGAACTATTGACCATGCCCCTTAGTGAGCTCGGTCAATCCATTTAAAACGTGTTGACTTGCCTCTTCAAGTCCACACCATGGTGGGACATTTACGAAGAAGAGCCCCGAATCTCTTCCATGCCTCAAAGAATGACTCGTTTTCCGTCGATAGAAATTAAATATTTCTCTTAGGCTTTCAATGTCTTGGATGGTGGGAAATATTGACTTAGGAACTCTTTTTCGAGTCCGGCCAGGTGGTAATGGATTCAAAGCAGGAGAGAGTGTATCACTCTTTTGCCTCTCCTTCAAGGAAAACGGAAAAGTTTCAACTTTATGGCGCGCCTCACCGACCGACTCCTTGATGCGAGTCGTACCACATATCTCCGTAAATGTGTGTACGTGTGTATGAGGATTTTCAGAAGGAAAACCATGGAAGATTGATGCTTGCTGCATCATTTGAATGAGCCCGGGTTTGAGCTCGAAGGTATGTGCATTTATGGTTGGTAAGACGATAGCCGGGTTGACTTTGACTTCACCAGGCATGGCGTAGTCAGCCAACGTACGTCTATCTTCTACAGCCATAATGACTATGCCTTCGATCTCCTCAGCTAACCGATCCTCAAGCACAGCTATAACTAAAAACTAAAGGTTAAACTAAGAACTAAAGGTTAAAACCTATGAAAAGAAATTAAAATAAAAATAAAATAAAATAAGAGAGGCGACGGGCGCCCAAGGTCACCGACGGGCGTCGCCTGAGGATGAACTGGACGGGCATCTGGATAAACCCGAACGCCAAATCTGGATAAGTCGAAGAATCGGACGGACGCCCAAATTGATGGGACGCTCGTCCGCAAGTTAAAAACAATTTGAGTCGAGAATTTAGAAACAGACGGGCGCCCATCGGTCAGACGCCCGTTTGGAAGCAGAAAAACGAAGCAGGAACAGAGAAAAAAAAAACAGTAGGAAAAGATGGGGAGAAAAACAGAAAACAGATAGAAAGGAAAGACTAATCACAAGGGAACTATAAAGAGAAGACCTTAAACCCTAACTAAAACCCTAATTACCTAATTAAAATCTACCTACGAAAAATTTAAAACAGAAAAAAAAAAAAAAAAAAACTAAGACGGTAAAAAAAAAAAAGTGTTGAAATCTTCTGGGGCCAAAATGGAAGGGAAAACAGCAGATTTTGACCTCGAAAACGGTGTCGAACGGCCATAGGCAATTTGTTACGTCGTCGGTGTCGGAAAGAGCTTTCGAATTGGGGTCTGCGCGCCAATCGGACACTCGAGCCAAAGTTACGCCAAAATACTACCGCAGCCCTAACTAACCCTTTTATACAAACTTATAACAAAAATCGAAAAATTGATAAACTAGACAACCGCATCGATTCCCGGCAACGGCGCCAAAAACTTGTCTCGGATTTTATCTAATGAAAATAACAAGTAATAATATTTATAAATCGGTATTCCCAAGTGCAGGATCGTAGTATAAGAACTAATACCGAGTCGATCTCGGGGAATCGAGGTTGTTTAATCTAGTTTATTACTTCTTCTAATTTGCTTCTACTAAAACAAAACTAAACACTAAAACAAAAGCAGATAAACCTGGACAGAGAGGTTGTCAATCCAAAGCCAGGAAAATATAGTTGCGAACCAATTTAAACTAAACTAAACCTAATATGCAATAAAAAGACTAACTAAGCTAAACAATTCAAGTTCGAGGATTTTAATCAATAATTTACTTAACGAACAAGCAATTGATCCACCTATCCTACAACTATCAATTCCGATCTAGATTATCTCGTGATTTCTAACCAAGTTGTGATTCACCAAATCAAAGGCATGAACTCCTAATTTCTTAGAAAAGTTCGTTTCTTAATCTTCTATCTCTCGATTTTAAAGATTATTACTTTCAAAGCAAAGGTGTAAGATTTCTCAATCTAGTTATCTAGAAATTCAACCTAATTAACTCTCATTATTTTATAGGTTAAAAATCTAATCTTTATTATGTTGATTCTAGGGTTTAACAAGATTTTCATCCAAATCAAACAAACAATCAATCATGCAACGATCTATCGATATAATTGCAATAAACAATGATAAACGATAATAAATATACAACTTGAATAAAATACTCACAAGATAATCCGGAAAGGAAATCAATATGTTGATGGATGGCTTCACAACGCTTGTTCAAGGAAGCCTTAGCCTCTAAACATCACTCGAGTTGCTTGAATTGTTGAAGAAAAGAACATAAAATTAACTAATTTAATCTAGGATTTGAGTGCATAAAATCAAGGAAAACTAAGGAAAAGCGCAGCTTTGAGCCGCCCCCAGGGTTTAGGGTTCGAATATATGATGATATTGTGTGAGAAAACGCGACTATATATAAAGAAATAAGTCGGTTCCAAGCAAAGTCGCCGCGGACGCCCGCCCATTTGCTTTGACGCGCCAGTAAGCGAGACTTCGTCCATGCAACGCCCAAACTCTCTCGAATGTAAAACTCCTCCGGACCTTGATCCCACTTATTTGGACGATCCCCACTCGACGGGACTTGGACGCTCGTCCAATGTGATCCAAATTCGAAATCTTCAATCTTTATCTCTTTTCTTCTTGCCAATTCCATCCTTATCTCTTTCTCATCAATTAAATCCGACTTGATCATCTTTTGAATCGAAAATATCAAAAATGTAATATAATCCAAATAAACATAAAACAATCATTAAAACACATAATCTAGCCAATTTTGCGAATAAACCATTTAAAACCTCATTTGCTCAATAAACCAGTTAAACGCTCATTTTCTATGCAAATTATACAAATATGAGGGAAATTATTACAAAATATAACGATATAAATCATATAAAATCACCCTTAACACTCCCCATGCCGGGATCGATCTATCTTATCTTGGAACTCTCCTAGCCGAGTATGGCGGGACGAGCCTTCTTATTTCGGGAACTATCCCAATGGTTATTGCAACTTTTTGGCTAGCATCTTGCGTATCTCGAGGATCCACTCCACAAAGGATCTACTCAACGGGTCATGAGGATCCGTAAGTCGGACGCCATCGCCGACGGCCAACGTGGATGAGTCCTAATGGGACGAAAACGCAATGATCGAAGTCTGAATCGACAACGATGTAATTTGACTCCTAAGGGAGAGTATATACTAGGGCATCGAGGTCGGACAACATGATCATTTCGATCGACAGCCAGTAAAGCTAAAAGTTCCATGGAACCAAAAAGCTAAGGCATCGAGTTCAGATCATGTCCAAATCTCTCAAGAAATCGTGTCGTGAGTCATGAACGACAAAGAAACACCACGACACCGAGATCCGGAGCGACAATTACGTATTACCAGTCTTTCTAGACAGTAATTACTAGGACATCGTAGCCGGAAATATATATCGACAACCGAAAGGGCGTCTATTTCGACAAACAAAAGGAGACGGCCAGGGGCATCTCTTCTACTACGTGACAACAAAGAAAAGTCCAAAAAATGCTAAGGCATGGAAGACATGTTACATATGATCGACAAACGGAACTACTGGAAAGTATAACGAAGATGATGAATCGCATTATACTTCGGGGCAACAACGGAGTCGACATTGAATACTCATGAAAAAGCGAGCAAAGAAATGGGAATCGACATGCAACAAAAGTGTTTGACATCAACATCGTTGAAATTTCAGCATTTATAACGTAAAAAAAAAAAAAAACCTAGTCACGAAGACGGGCCAAATAGTTATAGCATTGCAAAGAGGCGATTCGTGAAGTTGACAATCGACATCGTCATCATTCATACCAAGACAATCGACATCGTCAAGGCAAAACGAGTCCCAAGGACAAAGGTTGCTAAAAAAAGATCTCGCAAGGTAGACATGGAGAGTCCGCGACGTCGGACAATGTGCCCAATAAAATACAAATATGATCCAAACCTAAGTGGTCTCATGATACTTGGGAGCAGATATCGACATATATGCATCGACATGAGAGAAGCTGATGTGCCAATAAGGCCAAAGGCCGCAATTAGAAAAGATAGTCTATATCAAAGACAAAAGAAAGAGGGAAAATGTAACAATTTTTCAATAAGGCCAATAAGGCCAACGGCCAAAATCAGGGCAAATCAGATCCTTCAGAGAAGTCGACCTCGACCAAGACAATCCCAAGTTGGACATCTCATCATTCCGTCGACAGCTACGGCATCGAAGTCGATGTCAACTTAGCCACACATTATAAGTCCAAGGGATAGATAATGCTAAGGCAAAAAAGTCTGCAAAGCAGACAGACTCGGACTCCACTGGAAGTAAGTCCGTAAGGCGGATTTAAATTCAAAGCATTGGATGACAGTGGCCGATATACACCTTTGACAGATCAGACCTGACCTCAAGAGCTCAGATAGATCTGGGGGGCTTATGACGATACCGAATATTGCACCTCCACGTGGCGTCACGAAATGAAACATCGACAACCGACATGATCGAGAGAACCGAGACGATGGGCCCATCTCGATACCGCAAGACGGAAAGCTCGGGATGCGGACAAAGTCCACTCTAAACACGCAGCCTCGCGGTTGGTCCCCGATAATCGAATAAACGTCAAGGTATTCATGTCGATGCCAGGCTCGAGGCTAAGGCCATCTAAGAGACTCCGTGCTACGACGATCGACTATCGAGCATGTGTAGACGATCATCCGCGCAGTACTAGATGTAGGACAACGAGTCCAGTGCTCGATTACGCAGGTCGGCAATATCGACATCATGTAGATGAGTCCGCACCACCGCCCCAGCCCATTAACAGTGATAACTTGGGCAAGGGTTAAGGCCCATTAAAGGTAAATCGAGATAATAACATAAGCCGACTTAACGGCAGGGTTATGGCAAGTGTTGTCATTATAAATACCCCATTCCAGGAACTACGTGTGACTTGATTCTGGAGCATAACAGATACGTAGCAACCCGAGAGAGAGACTCGTGCTCATCTAAAATTATCCTCAAAATCATCCTTGATTCAATCATCCCTAGATTAAACGACCCGGATTTATTCATAGACGAAACCCAGTATCGTCAATTTACTTTCACGTAAGTCTTTTTTAAATTAAAATAATAATAGATGATAGATGTCTAGATGATTATGTTTATGATTAGATTATATACTTTCTCAAACAAAAGATTAGATTATATTGGATATATTGAATTTTTTTATGGAGTTTAACGTGCATTTTTTTAAATAAATTTAATTTTGTTTTGTTGAATACTCATTCTAATTAGATCACTATGGAGTAAATGAGGGTTTACTATCAGGTTAAACCATGGACGGTGCATTTTGGCTTTTGAATCACAGCTAGTGAAACAGTAACCAATTTCCACACAACTGAATTATTCATAAGAAATATGCATGTAAGCAAATCAATTGTTTTTTCAGCTTTGTTTTGTACTTAATGAGCTAGCAATTTTTTTTTCTTTTTTGCTAATTTGAGAATGTTTCAATTAACATTGACGGTGACTACACATAGACATAATCAACACACAATCCACACACACAATTCATGTTAACAAATGGACTGATTTTGAAAAAAAATACATGAATTGTTATATTTACAATTTATTATTGTAAAGTCACCTTCTATGCATGGTGTATTTTGTTTTCCTATCATTGTTTTTTTTTTTTTTATTTAAAATCACTATTTTTTTTTTCAAAGTTTAACATCTTATTTTATTTTTTAATGGTATATTTATAGAATGCACGTTGATATCATTAGTTTTGGTAACCGGTGCTTTTAACTTGTTTTATTTTATTTTAAAAATCATTCCTTTTATGATTGGTTTATAATTGATTGGATAGATATATATAGAATTTAATTAAGGCTTATAATTGATTGGATGCATATATGGAATACTAAATCAAATTTATAACAATTTTCAAAGTAGGAAACACAATTTTTAACACACATCATTTTTTTATAATAGTAATATATATATATATATATATATATATATATATATATATATATATATATATATATACGAGAATATTTCATCCAATAAACAATGTTTATATAAGAAGTCATTTCTTCTCAAAAAATGTATCTAATGTTGTTTTTGTTATTGATTTTGACTGATGATTGGAAGCCATTAAATTGTATATTAAGAAAGATACATTTGTATGAATTCTATATTAAACTAAGATTTTATAACTATATATATAGTTTGGATTGTGGTAAGGGAATAGAATGGAATGTTATGTTTTTTTCATTCCATTCCATCAATCTGACATGTTTGGCAACGAAAGAATAAAATATGTTTTCATTCCAACGGAATGAAAATGGATGATTTTCATTCCATAAAAAATCCAATGGAATGGTCGGAATGGAATGAAAAAATACATACTGCAATAATAAACGATTTCATTCCATTGCCTGCCTAAACACAGTAATGGAATGATATCATTCTATTCCATTGCATTCCATTCCATTCCATCAATCCAAACGAGCCATAAGTATTACATGCATACAATCTTATTAGTAGTTTCAATTCATAATAAAATGTACTTAGTTCACACGTATATTGCATGTATTCCTAATCTAGAGTCTAAAAAATGAATTTAATTAAGTTTTTAATAAATTTTTTGATCATTACCCTCTATGTACATTTGTACATTAAATGTAAAAATACTAATCATAGAAAAATTTATAAAAATGTAAAAATACTATCTAAATGAATAAAAATTCATTTATCGATAAATTAATAATATATTCATTTATCGATAAATAAATAACCTCGCTAAACGAATATTTTTTTCTGGTCCTGATGGTATTCATTTAACGAGGTAATACTGTACTTATTTTGATTTTTAAAATGCCCGTGTTTTAGAAAGTGTTTAGTATTTTGGATTATTTACAGTTAAAAACACAATGTATTCAAATCAAAATAAGTTTATCCGCACCATACAAATGGTCAAATACTTTACATAGAATGTGATTTTTGAGGTGACGGATGAAACGATCAAAATCACACAATTTAAATTCATAATGAAACAACGAAGTCCATATTGAAACACATGATAGCTCCACACGAATAAAGTCATCATATGATATTTCCCATTCAAATGTACCATCTAACACCCCCTTAGGTGAAGGCAACAAAACATTTAATTTGTAGGGAGCTATTTTTAGTGTGAGCGTACCTTGTGGCCACCGATTTTCGGCCATTTTATTAGGATAAGGACCTTTTTTTGACTTCCGTGGATAGCTTCTGTCCTAGTTCAATTTTTTTGTTGGAGGCCTCATTCATTTTAGTGATTGATTCATTTATTTACATAACTAGGGGCCGGCAACGCCGGGCCGAGAACGGCGTGCAAGACACGGCATGTCCAATTGCAAAAATCATTGTGAAATAAATCATGAAATGAAATCGTATTGGCCTAAAGCATAAAAAGCAACGGCACAGGAAAAATGATTTAATCGATTTTATCGATTTTTAATCCTTTACGACAACTATTTTAAAAAGCGAGTTCGATATACTGTTATTAAAGTTATCGAGACTTTTATTAAATTATTGAAAACTACACAATAAGTAGTTGACAATAGGATTTAAAATTATTCAATTTGGAGTACGGATGAGTGAGATATTAACGCTTTAAGTTGTTGTGAGATATGTGAAGTAAAGTAATGTAAAACTTTATCCCATATTGGAACATGAGTGTTCCAATGTCAAGTATTTATATGATGTTAGTTGATGATTGGTATAAGCTCTTAGAGAAAGAGAGAGAGTTCAGAATGATTTTAGATAGACGATGTTATGCTAAAATTGCCACACACGACGCTTGCTGTATATCGCCCGCCGCCCGTGCCCGTGCCCGTTGACCTTGGGCTTGGGGAATTGGGCATTTTTGGGCCTTGGGCTAGGCTTTTTGGACAAAGTCAGCTGGACGAAATTCGGCTGAGGCAAACTCGAGATCAGAGGCTTAAATTCAAATTGAGGTCATCAAGGAGAAGTCGGTGAGGCATAGTCACCAAAGAGATTGAGTGTTCGGCCAAGCACTTTCAAGCAGATCGAGACTCATCCACGAGACTTTTCATCTTCTGCTGAGACTTTTCATCTTTGAAACCGTCATGATTAATATTGATATCAAAGTGGGAGTAGTGGGAGTAAATGCATTAATGGTTATCAATGCAGAGGCTTTTCCATTGCTTGCTCAAGCCTCTATATAAATAAGCCTTCACAAGATGGAAGAGACACACAAGTATTCAAGCAATACAAGAGCATACATACATTCCACTGCATAAAATATTTTTCTGCATTCATAGTTGAAGAGTTTCTAGGCATTGTTAGAGTTCGACGAAGTTCAGAGTTGAAGTACCTCTCCATCTGAACAGGTAAACAGAGTTGCAACAACCGTGGGTACAAGCCGGTGCAAATTGTCTTAAGGACAGAGTGCAACTCGTCTCAATTTTGCATATCATTTTATAATTTTTACATCTATAATTGTATTTATATTTTGATTTGGAAATAAAATTGTTCTTTATTTTTTCTGAATCTTTATTTTATTCGCATACGGGTACAACAATCTTAAGACAAAATTTTCAGAACCTCTTTGTTCTGAAACGTTTTCTGTATGCGAAATTAATAAAATAAAATTTTCAGTTGGTTCTGAACAAATTTTTTTTCTGGAGCTAAATATCATTCAGTGATATTCAAAAAAAAAATTCATCCTTTTGGTCTCGTTTTGGACGAACCATATTATGATTGTTGATCTTCTGTTCTGAACAGAAATGACTACTGTTAATGATGCGTCATTGACACCCACTGTAGATGCTGCGGCAAATACAAGTCTGAATCAAGTAACAACTATGCCAGTAATGACACAATCAACTGTTGCTATGGCTGGTTCTTCTCATGGAGAGAAACCAGAGAAATTCAACGGGCTAAACTTCAAGCGTTGGCAGCAAAAGATGCTGTTCTATTTGACTACACTTGGATTAGCCAGGATGCTCACTAAAGAGCAACCAGTTGTGCCTCTAGATAATCTCGAACATAGGGCTTTGCTTGCTCTTGAGTGTTGGAATCATAGTGATTTTTTATGTAAAAATTACATTCTGAACGGCTTAGACAATACTCTGTATGGTGTATCTTATACGTTTGAGTCTGTTAGAGCACTGTGGCTTGCTTTAGATAAAAAATATAAATCTGGGGATGCAGGTGCTAAGAAATTTATTGTAGGTAAAATTTTAAAGTATGAGATGGTGGATTCCAAAACTGTAATTAAACAGGTTGAGGACCTACAAATAATTATATCCAAACTCATAGAAGATGGTATGATTATTAATGATAATTTTCAAGTAGCCTGTGTAGTTGAGAAACTACCTTCTTCATGGAAGGAGTATAAAAGTTATCTCAAACACAAGCGAAAGCATATGACTATGGATGATCTGATTGTCCGACTCCGTATTGAGGAGGACAATAGAGGATCCGAAAAGAAAATTTCTGTGCAGGTTGGACAGGCCAAAGCTTGCTGAGGTCAAAAATCAAAAGAGGAAGAAAACTGGTCAATCTTCCAAGAAAACTGGTGAATCGTCCAAGAAACCACCAACTTCATTTAAGTTTAATGGTGAGTGTCGCAACTGTGGCAAATACGGGCATCGTGCGGCTGAGTGCCGTGGAAAGAAGCCATTTCAGCCACGGGCACATGTGGCTGAAACTGATGGTGATGATGACATGTTCTGCACTGTGGTGACAGAATGAAATTCTGTGGGAAATCCAAGGCAATGATATGTGGACACTGGAGCCACAAGACATATATGTGCTGACCGGGCAGTATTTTCAACCTATAAGGCTGGAAATGGTGAGAAACTGTGGATGGGAAACTCTTCTCATTCAAATGTTGTAGGAACATGCAATGTGATTATGAAGATGACTTCTGGGAAGAAGCTGACATTGACCAATGTTCTCCCTGTTCTTGACATTAGGAGGAATCTAGTTTCTGGTGCTATGTTGAGCAAGGCTAGGTTCAAAATAGTGTTTGGCTCTGATAAGGTTATTCTAAAAAAATGATGTGTTTGTCGGTAGAGGTTATCTCACCGAGGGGATGTTCAAACCTAATGTAATGGCTATTATGCCTAAAAATGTTGTGCCCAATGAGGCTAATAAAGTTGCATCTATACGCTTACTTGATCTGAGTCGTCTTGTTTATCGATAATCGACAGGACATGTAAATAATAAATCATTTCAGTAGAATGATGAATTTA
Source organism: Gentiana macrophylla (assembly GCA_026214975.1). Classification (NCBI taxonomy): domain Eukaryota; kingdom Viridiplantae; phylum Streptophyta; class Magnoliopsida; order Gentianales; family Gentianaceae; genus Gentiana; species Gentiana macrophylla. The sequence goes on along the minus strand of CM047816.1, from coordinate 65,710,618 downwards.
GATTTATTACCTAATTTAAAGTTAAATGAAACTGAACAATGCCAAATATGTGTCGTAGCGAAAATGACTAAGGCACCGTTTCCATCAGTGGAAAGAAACACAGAACCGTTGGAATTAATTCATACAGATTTGTGTGATTTAAAATTTGTGCAATCGAGAGGCGGTAAAAAATACTGTAACATTTATCGATGATTGTACAAGATACTGTTATGTCTATTTGCTAAGTAGCAAAGATGAGACTATTGAGGCTTTCAAAAATTATAAGAATGAAGTCAAAAATGAACTTAGCAAACGAATCAAAAAGGTTCGTAATGATAGACGTGGTGAATATGATGCACCGTTTAATGAACTATATTCACAATCTGACATTATTCATCAAACTACTGCTCCGTATCAAACGGTGTTGCTGAACGCAAAGCCGCACATTTAAAGAATGATGAATGCTATGTTGATAAGTTCAGGTTTACCTCAGAACTTGTAGGGGGAGGTGATCCTCTCAGCAAATCATTCTTAATCGTATTCCACCTAAGAAGATGGATAAGACCCCATATGAGTTGTGGAAAGGCCATAAGCCAAGCTACAAATACTTAAAAGTGTGGGGGTGTTTAGCAAAGGTAGAAGTGCCTAAACCTAAACAAATAAAGATTGAGCCTAAAACGATAGATTGCGTATTTATCGATTATGCGAATAACAATAGTGCATATAGATTTCTAGTGCACAAATCTGACATCCTTGATGTACATGTGAATACAGTCATGGAGTCAAGAAATGTTGTGTTTTTTGAGGATGTATTTCAGAACAAAGACAGAAACAATGAAGACACGAGTCCAAATAAGCGGACACATGAATCCTTAGAGGATAACACTTCAGAAAATGAGGAATTCGAACCTCGTAGAAGTAAAAGGGCTGAAACAAGCGCCAAAACAATGGCACCAAAAATTTGATCAAACGATGTTGTCAAATGGATTTAAAATTAACGAGTGTGACAAATGTGTCTATATCAAAAACACTTTTAATTCTTATGTGATAGTATGTCTATATGTTGATGACATGTTGATCATGGTAAGTACTCGTGATGTAATCAGGAATACTAAGAAGATGTCGACTCGAAATTTTGATATGAAAGGCATGGGAGTTGTAGATGTAATTTTGGGGATTAAAATCTCTAGAATATCTGATGGACTTGCGTTGACACAATCTCACTATATTGAGTCTGTTCTTAAAAGATTTAATGTCTTTAATGAAAGTCCAGTAAAAACTCCAATTGACTTAACTTTGCATTTAGTCAAAAACAAAGGTGAACCTGTGTCTCAGTTAAAATATTCACAGATAATCGGTTGTCTGATGTACATACCTAATTGTACTAGACCAGATGTAGCATGTGCTGTGAATAAACTGAGCAGGTTTACAAGCAATCCAAATGAGGATCATTGGAAAGCTTTGATAAGGGTACTGAGGAATGAATCTGGGATTATGCTATACAAGATATCCAGCAGTATTAGAAGGATACTGTGATGCAAATTGGATATCTGATTCCAAAGATTCTAAGGCCACAAGTTGATATGTATTCACTATTGGCGGTGATGCGGTATCATGGAAATCCACAAAACAAACATGCACAGCTCGTTCCACGGTGGAATCTGAGTTTATCGCATTAGATAAAGCAGGAGAAGAAGCAGAATGGCTTCATAATTTCCCAGAGGATATTCCATGTTGGACTAAACCTGATGCTCCTGTAAGCATACATTGTGATAGTCAGTTAACGATACGTCGAGCACAAAACAGTATGTATAATAGTAAGTCTCGACATATACGTCGCATACATAATACTATTAAACAACTGATCTTTAATGGCGTGATTTCCATCGATTTTGTTAGATCGAAGGAGAATCTTGCGGATCCGCTTATCTAGAGATCAAATGTCAAAATTGACACTCGGAATGGGATTAAAGCCTATTGAGACATAAACTTTGTAATGGTAACCCAACCATCTTGACTGGAGATCCCAAGATCATAGTTCAATGGGACAACTAAGTTATGAAGATTCCGTGAACACTTACCTATTATGTAAATAAAAGTGTTGTCTATCAGTAGTGTAAATGTTAAGTGAAAAACTTTTAATGATTCCTATATCTTGTTTAATCAAGTGTGGTATGACAGAATACTCTTGATAGGAGATCACCTATGTAAGTGTGAAGTGGGGCCGTTTCTGTGAGAATTCAGAGGCTAGAATTCTCTAACGCACTTTCTGAAACCAGGGGTGATTAATGGCCAAAATGAACACAATCATGAGAACCAAATACGGTGCTTAGAGAAATATTGTGTGAGTACTATTGTCTGGTTTTACATTAAAAGCTGAATAGTTCAAGACATAGTTCACTGATTAGCCGAGTAGATCCGATAGTATTTCACTAAGGCGGGTTCAAAGCCAGAAACTACCTCTCCTGATGCAATATTTTTCTCACGTAAATCTCTTGAGTCAAGATATGCATTAATATCCATTCATGTGGGGGATTCGTTGAGAAAATAGAGGAAAAATGATTTTATCGATTTTCAATCATTTACGACAACTATTTTAAAAAGCGAGTTCGATAGACTGTTATTAAAGTTATCGAGACTTTTATTAAATTATTGAAAACTACACAATAAGTAGTTGACAATAGGATTTAAAATCATTCAATTCGAGAGTACGGATGAATGAGATATTAATGCTTTAAGTTGTTGTGAGATATGGAAAGTAAAGTCAGTAAAACTTTATCCCACATTGGAACAATGAGTGTTCCAATGTCAAGTATTTATATGATGATAGTTGATGATTGGTATAAGCTCCTAGAGAAAGGGAGAGAGTTCAGAATGGTTTTAGACAGACGATGTTCTGCTAAAATTACCACACGCATGCGCGTGCGCCGCCGCCCGCCCGTGCCCGTTGACCTTAGGCTTGGGCTTGGGGAATTGGACCTTCTTAGGCATGAGGCCTTGGGCTGGGCAAGTATTATCTTTTTGCACAAAGGCAAACTCAGCATCAGCAAGGCCCGCCTACCCGTGCCCGTTGACCTTGGGCTTGGGCTTGGGCTTGGGCTTGGGCTTGGGCTTGGGCTTGGGGAATTGGGCCTTCTTAGGCCTGAGGCCTTGGGCTGGGCAAGTATTATCTTTTTGGACAAAGTCAGCTGGACAAAATTCAGCTGAGGCAAACTCAGCATCAGCAAGGCGAAATTCAGCTGAGGTGAGTCAGCTGAGGCAAACTCAACAAGGGAGAATTCAGCTGAGTCGGCTGAGGCATAGTCAGCTTCAATAGATTGAGTGTTCGGCCAAGGCACTTTCAGCAGACTGATTTAATAGATTGCAACAAATACTCCATTAATGTAAGGAAGCAATTAACACTGCATTAACAATAGCAAAAACCAACAACGTTACTCTAATTTATGTATTCAAACTATTAGAGACAACTGCAGTGCAGTGTAACATAACAAAAGAAAACATCTAAACAAAGTAGATTAACTTTCTAACAAAGCTGAACTTTACTTTTGCAGGAGAGCTTTCATGTAAGATGAAATCAACAATCTCACAAAGGAATAGACGCCAACATCAATTGTTTTGGTCATAATACACTCATGGTCCAACAAATGTAATTTTAAGACATTAGATAATATCTAATTCCACTAACGAAAACATTATCAATATATAACAGTTAGATATAGAATCATGAATTATTTCATTGAACTAAATCTAGTGCCGTCCCACTACTCTTCTGCCTAATGTACAGACGCACAAGACTTCCACCGTGGAGGGCAATAGAAGCAGAATAGAGAGGATATTAGGATTATTTGTATTTATTTGTATTAATTGTATTTATCTCCATAGTTCTAGAATATCCGTAAGTGTATATATATATGGCTATACTGTAATCTCATTTTAATCAATGAAATATCATTCCAATTTATCTGTCATGGTATCACAGAGCATTGAGACTCCGTCTCCGATCCCGTTTCGCTTTTCCTTTTACAATTTCCGTTTGTTTGTCGTCTTTTTTCCGATCGATTTCAGTCCCTTCCCGTACAAACCTCCTCCGTCAAACACTTTCTTCTCCGGCTACACATATTGCTTTCCCGCCGCCATTAATTCCGGCAATTCCTCCTCCCATCAGCTTCAAATCCGGCTGCTATTTCTCTTCTCCTTTCAGATTGCTCCCTCTTTTCTTATTCCCGTCCCAGCGAACTCCACTTTTCCCGATTTCGATTTAGATCACCATAGCCGCATCTCCATAGCCGCCTTCTAACCCTTGCTTTATTTCTTTTTTTTATCTTTTCCCATCAGCTCAAAAAAAAAAAAAAAAAAAAAAAGAACACAGGCTCGTCCAGAAAAAAAAAAAAAAAAAAAAAAATCGACATGTCTCTCTTTGCTTCGTGGCTGCTCGACAGTGGAGCTTCGCATTACATGACACATGATCTCACCCTTCTGTCCTCGCATGATCTCTATACAGGTTTGGATGATATTATTATTGGTGATGGTCGTGCCCTTTCTATTAGTCACATTGGTTCTGCTTCTATTTCTTCGTTTCATTTATCGAATGTATTGTATGTTCCTCAGCTTTCAAGAAACATGTTATCTGTATCTAAATTTTGTTCTGATAATTCTGTCACTATTGAATTTTTATCCGATTCCTTTTTGGTAAAAGATTTGAGGACAGGAAAATGCCTCTCTACCAGGGGCAGGCTAAAGATGGAGTCTACTCCTGGTCCTCCAACCCTCTGTTTACCTTTTCAGCTAATAAAACCTCCACGTCCACTTGGCAACGTCGTTGTGGTCATCCAGCTTTCCCCATTATGCAGTTTTAGTTAAAAATAATTGTTTGGATTTATCGTCTGTTATTTCCTTCCCTTGTGATCTATGTTTGCGTAATAAAAGTCACAGGCTTCCCTTTTCGGCATCTACCTTGCATTCTTCACATCCTTTAGAAATTGTTTTTTCTGATGTTTGGACTGCTCCTATATACTCAGTTGATGGTTATAAGTATTATGTTATTTTTGTGGACCACTTCACACGCTTTATCTGGCTATATCCTTTAACCTGTAAATCTGATGTTTCCTCTGTTTTCAAAAAATTGAAATTATACGTTGAAAAGCTCCTTTCGGCTTCGATTACAACACTTTACTCTGACAACGGTCTTGAGTTCATTGCCTTACGCCCTTTCTTAGAATCTCATGGAATTGCTCATCACACCTTCCCTCCTCACACTCCCCAGCATAATGGTATATCCGAACGTCGTCACTTACATATTGTCGAAACTGCTCTCGCTCTTCTTACCCAAGCCTCCATGCCCATCACCTATTGGTCCTATGATGTTGGTGCTGCAGTTTATCTCATCAATCGTATGCCCACCAAAAAATTGAATATGTTATCACCTCACGAAAAACTTTTCTCTAGCCCCCCAAATTACGCAAAACTTAGGGTCTTCGGTTGTCTCTGTTACCCATGGATTAAACCCTACAATCACCACAAGCTCGAGTCCTCCTCCCTTCCATGCGTTTTTCTTGGCTACTCCCTCACTCAAAGTGCTTATCTGTGTTATGATATGATTGGTGCCTGTATGTATGTTTCTCGTGATGTTCACTTTATTGAGGATTTGTTCCCATTTGCCTCCACCCCTCCTGATCCAAACATTCTCTCCCTTGATCACTTACTCTCCCCGGCTCTTTACTCCGATCTTGACCCTATCGTCCCATTACCTCCCGCCCTTCCCGAACCTCCTGCTCCCTCCACCCCCCTCCTCCCTTCGGGTCGCTACTCTTTCCCCATCCCCTCGGTCTCGTCTTCTTCATCCCTCTCCCCTCGGCTTCCCCCCTTCGTCTCCTTCCTTATCCCCTCCTCCCCTCCCATCCCTCTCATCATATGGTTACTCGGTCTCGCAATAATGTCTTTAAACCTCGCCAACTTCTTAACCTTTCTGCCCATATGGATTCTCAATATTCTGATACTGAGCCCTCCACAGTCAAACAAGCTTTACAGAGTTCTCATTGGCGTCTTGCTATGTCTGAGGAATTTGATGCGCTTGTGCGTAATGGCACTTGGTCACTTGTTCCCACTGAGTCTGATCTCAATGTTGTTGGCTGCAAGTGGGTATTTCGCATTAAACGCCATCCAGATGGCTCTATAGATCGATATAAAGCTCGCTTAGTCGCGAAAGGCTTTACACAGCGGCCCGGTATTGATTATTTTGAGACATTTAGCCCTGTGGTAAAACCTACTACTGTTCGTCTGGTTCTCAGCATTGCGGTCTCTTTGGGTTGGTCTCTGCGTCAACTGGATGTCAATAATGCCTTCTTGCAGGGTTCACTTTCCGAGGATGTTTATATGGCACATCCACCGGGTTTAGAGGACTCGGATCGCCCCACTTACGTCTGCAAGCTTCATAAAGCTATTTATGGGCTTAAGCAGGCACCCCGGGCTTGGTATCATGAACTCCGGACTTTTGTTCTCTCTATTGGTTTTGTCAATTCTGCTGCAGATTCTTCTCTGTTTATTGCCAGGACTTCCTCTAGTATTACTATCTTGCTTGTTTATGTTGACGATATTATTATTATGGCGACTCTTCGTCTCAGGTTCAAAGAGTTGTTGATGCTCTTGGGACATTGTTTTCTATTAAGGATCTTGGGCATTTATCTTACTTTTTGGGTGTTGAAGTCACCCCCAGTGCTCATGGTCTCATGCTCACTCAAACCAAATATACGCATTTGAGCTTCTCTCTCTCGGTCAACATAGGACTCCAAACCTGTGTCCACTCCGCTTCCTCCCGATGCCTTTACATCCAAAGTGACTTGGCATCTCCCCGCATTCGGATGTTACTCAAGATCGCCAGGTTCGGGTGCTTTACGAGATCTTTTGTTTACTCGCCCGATATTGCTTGGCGCGGTTAACAAACTTTCTCGATATATGCACTCCGCCCGATTATCATCGGTCTCTTGTTAAACGTATTCTTCGTTATTTAGCCGGTACCTTGCATGATGGTCTACAATTATTCTTCTGCGTCCCGCTTTGCGCTTCATGCCTTCTCGATCTTCGATTGGGGTGGGAACCAAGATGCCGGTTACTCGTCGACCTCCGCCTATTTGGTTTTTCTAGGAAAAATCTTATTTCCTGGAGTTCTAAGAAATAGACTATGCATGCATTCTTCACCGAAGTTTAATATCGCTCTATTGTCGACATCTGCTCTTTGAGATTGCTTTGCTCACTTATTTACTTGCTGATCTTGGTTTCTCAGTTAATACTACTCCGGTCATTTTCTGTGACAATATTGGTGCTACTCAATTATGTGCTAATCCTGTTTTTCACTCCCGTATGAAGCATGTCGCAATTGATTATCACTTCATCCGTGATCATGTTCAGCGTGGCCTCGTTCGTGTGTCACATGTGTCCAGTGCTGATCAGCTTGCCGATGCTCTCACTAAACCACTTTCTCGGCTTCCATTTACTCACTTTAAGTCCAAGCTGGGCCTTCGTCCTCCTCGTCCCGCTTGAGGCGTACAGGATTATTTGTATTTATTTGTATTAATTGTATTTATCTCCATGGATTTAGAATATTCAGTAAGTGTATATATATATATATATATATATATATATATATATATATATATATATATATATATATATATATGGCTATACTGTAACCTCATTTTAATCAATGAAATATCATTCCAATTTATCTGTCAGAGGATATTGGGGTATCGGAAAAAGAATTCCATCCTTTTCGGATCTTATCAATAATTGCATCATCATATGGACCTGGGAAATCACAGACACGTCAAAAGTAAGAAGACGTGGACCATAATTACTCACAAAAACACTCTTAGGGCAAATGTCAAAATTTACCGCTGGGCTTGCACCATCAGTAAAAAAATAAATCATTAGGGTTAGCAGGGCATCCACCACGAGCTTCAATACGGGCAGCTATGGGATCACGCAATCCTTTGACACTCTAGTTTGATGTAGCAAATCGAACTCAGGAACACCGTCTAGATATTAATCACATGGAAAAGCAGTAGTAAACATATTAATGTCTGTCAAAACAAAGGGGTCATATTCGAGCCGTAGTAAGAAAAATAACAGCTCAGAAAGAAGCAAAATATTCGGCTGTACGTCCCGATATCTGTCCAGCGTAAACTACCAAAGCAAACAATACTACAAGTGTAGATCATACAAAACTATTGCCATTACAACCTCATTATTTTGTATCGATATATGACTAAAACACGACAAAGTCACAAGACATAGCAAAACATTTAACCCTGAAAGCAGTGGAACAAGAAAAGGTTAGAAAAATGGGCAATACCTCATCAAAAGGATGAGACCCAGGGTTATGCGCTAGCTCCTCCTCATCTCCAAAAAAAAAAAAAAAAAAAAAAAATTCAATACAAACATATACAGAAATCGATTCTCATCCTCACTACGAATAATAAAAATCTCTTTCCCCTTTCACCCAAAAAAAAAAAAAAAAAAAAAAAAAAAAAAAAAAAAAAAAAACCTGGTAACACTTCATCCCACCAAGAAAGGCTAGTCTTTAACATCCCCTCTCACATTAAAAATGAAATGAATGAAGCATAAATGTTGAAGTGTGTAATATGTTAATCGAGTACCTCCCCGTCACCATTACACAACCCAAGAAGGAAAAAAAATTCCATTTCAAATTTCAAGAGCACAAATGAGGGAAAATGAGAAATTGGGATTTGGAGGAAGAATAATTAACTGATGTCACAAACAACAAACTAATAATTGGACAAAAGCATCACAGCCCTAGTATCACTTCTCCATCTCCCCTTCCAAATCCCCGGACCACAAGTTTGAAAGCATGTCCCCCATCCAAGTCAAGACTAAAAAAATCAAGAAACAAATACTCCCTCCGTTTCACAATAACTGAGGCAGTTGTCAAAATATTTTGTTCTATTAATTTTACGTGAGGCAGTACAATTTCCTATGTAATATTTATTGTGTTTTTATTTGATTTACCCTTATTTATTACATTATAAGATAGTATAAAAAACAAGGCACGTTAATTATATCCAAGGACATTCTTGTCAATTCATTGTAAAAATTAATGCATTAACTCTCATCCTTAATATGCGTGATTTTGACAACTGCCTAAGATAAATTGAAACGAAGAGAGTACAAAATTTACTGAGTTTGTGACCTTAGTACCACTTTCTCAAATTAACAAAAGAAAGAGTAAAAAGCGTCAAAGGAACGCTCACGGTGTGAATGTCCGGAAACCCAGAAAGAGCTAGAGCCTTGAGAAGCTCACATCCAATGCCACCAGCACCAACCATAAGCACTTTTGAGGCCTTAACCCACAACATAATGTAACCGTCGTCAAAACCAAATACCCAATACTTGAAAATGCAATTAAGAAAGTAAGAATAAAGAGGGGTAAAAGCTTTCTTTCCCAGTACCTTGATTGCAACTAAATGTTTCTCGGAAGCCATTGGCATAAGAATAATTAACTGATGTCAAGCAAGCACAAACTATGTAATTATAGGGACATGTAAGTAGTAGGGAAAAATAAAAAAAGGCGTTTTCTTGGGGTATTAGAGACGTGAAGGAATTGGAAGACGAACTTGGGGTTACTGAAAGGCCTTTGCTTAGTCGGATTCTGCAAAAAGACGTACCTGAGCTGCTGCCTAGATGATAATGATGACAAGGTATAGGGAAAAAAACAAAATAAACACTCCAAGTAAATCAAAATTTTACCTGGACCAAACCTGTGTATGTCATATACAGATGCAACCAATTCTGACAGATGCAACCAATTCTGCTAAAAGACAATGGATAAACAGATGAAATATTCACTCCAATACAGATGCAAGATGCAATGTTCACACCAATTCACACCGATATTTCATGTGTATATTTTTACCTCCCTTAAAAAATACATGCAAGAAACAGGAGCATCATTTAATGCACTGAAAACATTTAATGCAACAGAAACAGTTGGCCCAATTTAGCTGGCAAAAACATGTGTATCTGTTTACTGCTTATCAAACAATAAACAACAAACAACAAACAACAGCAGCATTTGATGCAGTGGAAATATTTAAAGCAACACAAAGAGTTATCCTAAATTATCAGGCCTAGATAAGAAAAAATTGAATACATACACATCACTAAACCTGCGGAGAAGGAAGAGAAAAGCAGACGTTGTACTCAGTGAAGTGGAGTAATGGCACCCTCCAATATAATAAAGCAACAAAGAGAGAAGAAAGAACTGTTAATATCAACAGATAAATGACGTACTGGCAATGAGACTTGAAACCGATACCACAGGCCATTCTATGCAAGAACCAACTGTCAATGAGTTGAAATACTCCACCCTTTCTATCACCCCCATCAATCAACAGTCCAACCCTATAAACTAACAATGACAAATTTCGGTCAATGTATTTTGTATCTCCTTCAATCAATCATAGAGTACAATATTTATAGGCACTAGTAGAGCGTCTACAACTACACGTAATACCGAAACTACCCTTACGAAATCAACACACGAATCAATATTTTCCATTACACTATTGTCGGTACGTAGTAGTAGTAGTTGCCATAACTCTATTTTCCATATTCATAGTTGCCATATCGTACTACACCCCCTCAAGTGGGAGCGTGAAGATCCTAAACACCCAACTTGCACAATAAGAACTCGAACTGTTGTTGGCCCAATGCCTTGATAAAAATATTCGCCAATTGATGTTTCGTAGGAACGTAGGAAGGAAGAATCAAACCATCCGTGATGGAATCTCGTACGAAGTGATAGTCAGCCTCGATATGCTTCGTATGCTCATGAAAAACCAGGTTCTGGGCGATATATAAAGCAGACTGACTATCACAGTAAAATCGAATTCCAGGAGGGTGCCGAACTCCAAGGTCGGCAAGTAACTGCTTCATCCATTTTAACACACGTCAGAGAAGCCATATATCAATATTCGGCTTCAGCCGAAGACCTAGACACCGTGGTCTGTTTCTTGGACTTCTAGGAAATCGGGGAGAGACCAAGAAACACGAACCAACCACCCAAGGACCTACGAGTAAGAGGGAAACTAGCCCAATCAGAGTCACACCAACCCTCTAGAATGAGGGAACTGTTTGAGCGCAGCAGAATACCCTGTCCAGGATGTTTCTTCAAATAACGGATGAGCCGTGAAGGCGGCTTCCCAATGTTTAATCGAGGCGCTGCGCATAAACCGAGACAAGACGTGAACGGAATATGCGATCGGGTCGAGTGACCCGAGATTGATAAGCCGCCCAATAAGATAGCGGTATGACGCGGATCATCCAACAATGGGCCGTGGAAAGGGCCCGACTTATGATTCTCGCTTTCGATTGGGAAATCAACAGGTTTGCTTCTAAGGAGGCCGGTCTCATGTATAATATCCAATGCATATTTCTGTTGATTCAAGAAAATCCCCTTTGTGCTCCTCATGACCTCAATGCCCAGAAAGTACTTCAGTGCACCGAGATCCTTCATTTTAAAACACGAGCCCAAATATGATTTAAAAACCGTCAGCGCCGCTTTGTCATTCCCTGCAATGATCATATCGTCAACATACACGAGCACCACAAGCTGAATCCTATCATGATTCAAAGTAAACGATGAATAGTCAGAATAAGACTAATGAAAACCATAGTCATGCAAAGATGAGGCAAGCTTCGCAAACTAACACCGTGAGGCCTGTTTCAACCCGTACAACGATTTTTGCATTTTGCAAACCAAATTAGATCCTGGCTTCTCAAACCCAGGAGGTATCTTCATATAGATTTCCTCATCCACATCCCCGTGTAAGAAGGCATTATGGACACCCATCTGGTGAATGTCCCACCGTTTGACCGCGGCAACACTGAGGAAAGTCCGAACCGTGACCATTTTTGCCACAGGAGCGAAAGTGTCTGTGTAATCAATACCTTCTTCTTGGTGATGCCCAAACGCCACTAACCGAGCTTTGAGACACTGTAGGGTCCCGTGCTCGTCGTATTTCTCTGTATATACCCACTTACTCCCCAATGCCCTTTTTTCGAGGGGAAAGGGTTTCAAGACCCAAGTACCCTCGATCCTCAAGTGCTGAATTTCTTCTCGATATGGCCTTCGCCACCCCCTCATGTTTCATAGCCCCCTTAAATGATTTAGGAGGATTACCCACTGATATAGCTGCAAGGTACTTGCGATGGTGATAAAAAAAACTCATCATAATTAATACAATGCATAAGAGGATACGAAGTACCTGAGGAAGATGTCGGAGCAGAAAAGCGTGGAGGACTTTTCTGATCAATCAATGTATGGGTGACAAAATCTTGAGAGCGCAAACTCGGAATCTTCTGTCTCTTACCCCTGCCTAATTCTTCGGTAGCTCCACATGGATGTCGAGGTGGTGGGGAAGACACTACGTCGGCTTCGGTATCACGTGTTTCACCTGGCCTGTCCGTCCCTCCCACAACCGGAGGATCCGGAAATGGTGAGTCCCTAGTAGAGGATGGATTGAACCTTTGATCCACTATGCCAATACCGTCTATTAAAGGGTACGGAACTACAGAGGTATCACTATCGGTCGGTTGAGAAAACGGGAACACATGTTCAAAAAATTTAACATCCCTAGAAACAAAAATCTCCTCCGTATCTAGGTCGTACAACGTCCACCTCTTCTTTGCGAAAGGATATCCAAGGAAAACGCATTTACGACTCCGGCTAGCAAACTTATTTGTGTGGCGATGATCATGGGCATAACACATGCATCTTAAAATTCGAAGCATTGAGAGGGCTTGTTCTTTGCCAAAAAGAGACTCATAAGGTGTTTTATAATTCAAAACACTAAAGGGTGTTCGGTTAATGATATAAACAGCCGCCAGAACACACTCCCCCCGAACTTAAGTGGCAAATGTCCATCAAAACGTAGTGCACGTGCAACATTAAGTAGGTGCTAGTGTTTCCGTTCTACCCTCCCGTTCTGTTGAGGATTACTAACACAAGACGTTTCAAAGATGATACCTTCTTTACGAAAATAAAGACAAAATAGTATGATACATTATCTAACATGTTCATCAAGGCAAAATTGTTTTGTCTGTTGGTGGTCATCCTTCGACTCATTCTAATAGGAAATCTCTACAACGGAATTTTTCCGGAAAATATATAGTAGCCATTCCAAATTATGGAAATAATTGAGTTTTTTTCCTTTTTATTTTACCTTGTTTAGTGTAATAATACTACTACACTTAAACCTCGATAAATGAATACCCTTGGGACCAAAAAAACATTCGTTTAGTGAGGTTATTCATTTATCGAACATTATTTTAAGCCTTTTTGCCAAGTCAGGACCGGAGAAAATTATTCATTTGACGAGGTTATTCATTTATCGAGGTTTAACTGTACTACTACCTCCATCCCTAAATATAACCCCGTTTAGGTTTTTGGTTTTGTCTAATAATAAAAATCAATTTAGAATTCGAATAAAATATTTATTTAATTGTCAATTATGACACAATATGGAAGATGTCAGACAAAAATGACATAAGAAATGATGTTTGTCAAAAAGGACAGAAAGTGAAAGTGAATTTTCGCTTGGTTTTGTGCTAAATATCAAGCAAAATTCACTGTCAAATTCACTTTTACTTTTACTTTCTATCATTTTTGACAAATATCGCCTGACATCTTCCATAGTGTGTCTTTTCCGACAAAAACCCCTAAATATTTAATACATTTTTATTATTTTACCTCTAATTTATTATATATTCATCCACTTTTCATTAATTTACGAATATTGCATTAATGATATTCACATATTATTTTAAACTTTTACCTTTAAAATTAATAACATATAACTAGCTCAACAAACTCTTTTAAACTATGCAAAAAGTTCAAATAGACTTATATTTTAGGACGAATATAGTATATGCGTACATATCAATCTACTAACCCTGTCCCAAAATATAAGTCACTTTGTCTTCTTTTTTTTGTCATAGAATGTAATTTATTTTAGATTTTCAATTAAGTATTTATTATTAGTTTTCTCCTTTTTCTTCCAATTTATTAAAAGTTCAATTACTTTCCATATCGTATAACTATTGTATCAATAATAGTCAGATGTATTTTCGCCATATTCTCTTAATATTAATAACATTCAACTGCTTTTATAATTTGTGTAAAGGGAAATGATAAAGTTACTCGTTCAAGTTTAATTAATTTACATCATTTCTACACCCAACATAATATTGTGGTTGTGATTTTTTTAAGTTTTTTTATACCAGTATTTTTTTTACAAGTGAAAAACATGTTGTGAGATAATAATGGTATAAAAATGGTGTAGATTTGAGTGATTACCTCTATCACATACAAAACGACTTATATTTTGGGACGAATGTAATATTAGTGATTTCATTTCTAAGATTCTTTTTTTTATCGTGGTTTTCATGAAGCAATATTTATTGTCAACAACAGGGCCGGCCTTGGCATTAATTGGGCTTAAGACTAAGTCCCCAAATTGAGCCTTTTAGTTGAAGTTTTTTTAAACATACTTATCACGTTTTTAACATCCGTAAATACAAAATTCAATTTATTGATAGCATCAAAGCATGCCTACAAAGTAGTCTTTTTTAGCATATATAGAAACAAAAACTAAATTCATATGTATACACAAAATATACTTTTTATTTTTCTTTGTGTGCTTTTTTTTATATAGATATATAATAATATAAAATAATAATGTTAGATATTTTTTCATAAAGTAAATATTTCATAATCGTTTGCAAACGAGTTATCGTACGAATTAATGTTAAACCAATGCATGTATCAGTTCATGAAGGGATATGCATTTTCGGATTTTCAGATACATGCATTTTCGAACAGATATGTACTTACCCTTTCATGTAAGGGTTGCATTCTTTCATCCGGTGACCAGTGACAACCTTACCCTTTCGTGCAAGGAGTACATCCATTCATTTATGGGGTACTTGCAGCCTATAAAAGGCACATGTATGCAAGCGAAAATTCATAAGTTTGACAGCATCATCAGAAAAACTTTGAGTGTAATTGGGTTTGATTCAAACAAGTCACTGTTTGAATCAAACATCTACATTGTATCCTGAGAGAGATTTTCGTTTGATCCCTTAATGACAAATCGTGTGGGATGAAACATCTCTTAAAAGGCAACGTTATTAACGTGCCTTGGAGTTTCTACTTCTCTGTCAAATCCTAACTACTACATTTTTTCCAACAAATAATATATTCTTTTTAATTTTTATAGTTTCCCAAACAAAAAATTAATAAAATTTGTTTGTATGTCTAATTTTTTTCGGGCCAAGTAAATTTTTTTATTGGGACATTTATCAATTGGGGTAAAAAAATTGGGCCATTATCAAAAAAAATTAACATATTATATTAGGTTGGATCGGATTGAATCTACACGAATTTTTTTTCTTTTAGCAAAACATGTACCGTTGGGCCCTCCCGGCACCGTTGGGCTTAAGACCGCCGTCTCTCTGGCCTCACTATAGGCCCGGCCATGGTCAACAATTCTATTACTTATTTTAAAATAGAGAAATGTTTGTTTCACAACAGTGTATTACGACAATTTTTTACACCATTCATCATTATGGCACCCACAGGAATCAATAATCTCACATCATAATCAATGGTTCAAAAATGTGTTGTTTAAGTGACTATTTTGTTGTGATATTATCACAACTCTTTCAAACACTTCATAAGGTTAACGCCTAATTTTTCTACTTCTTTTAGTGATCTATCGAACAACAGTCTAGAAGGACAAGTTCCCGCTTTTCTTTCTGAATTGCCATCTTTAAAAATCCTGTAAGTATCTCTGTCCTAAAGTGTTTCTCCATTTTTTTATGACGTGTCAAAGGCATCTGATTTACCTTGCTACCACTTTTCGATCTTATGTTTCACTTTGTAAAGATTGATTGTATACATGTTGAAATGTATAAGGAAATATGATAGAAGCTTTACTACCACTAATTAATTTTAGTATAACGGTATATAATGTGTAAGTGTTGGCTGGCCTAGTTGGCTCAGTCTTGTTGCTTGCCTAGTTGGCATAGCCTTGATATGAGCTCAGGTTTGTTGTGTGCCTAGTTGGCATAGACTTGATATAGGCTCACACTTGAGGTGGCGTGTTAAAGTGTATAAGGAAATAAAGTAGCACCATTTAAAGTGTATAAATGGGAGAAAAAATAGCACCATTTAAAGTGTATAAATGAGATAAAATAATGTTAACACTAGGATTCGATCTCATGACCAATCGCTCTAATACCATGTTAGGATCAAACGCTTACTGTTATACTAAACCAATTGGTGGTAGTAAAGATGCTACCATATTTCCTTATATATTTCAACATGCCCCTCAAGTTTGGGCCAATATCAAAGCTATGCCAACTAGGCACAAAATAAGTCTGAGCCAGCTAGGCTCACAAAAACCAACTAGGCCAGCCCAACACTTACACAATATAGGGAGAAAATAATGTTTACACCAGGATTCGATCTTATTACTTCTGGCTCTAATAATACATTCAGTTTTCCAGAGGTTGAATGTTACTGTGGTGTCCAAAAGTAAATATTGCCTTTGATAACCGCAATTTATAAACCTTCATCGGATTGAGCATGTTACTACTTAATATTTTTATGTGCTTGTTTTGTATAGCAACCTCAAAGGAAACAATTTTTCGGGCCATATTCCACACCAACTAGTTCACATGGCAAACCAAGGTCATTTGAATTTAAGGTTTGTTTTCTGCAAAAAGGTTTTGACGATGCTGGAAACCGTCTAATAATCAATGCGGGTCAATCTTCTATGTGACAGTGATCTAAAACCCTAGAAACCCTAATTTATGCAAAAGAGGGGAGTGTCGTTTGTTTTATTTGGACTGAGCTCTCAAATTATTCCTGAGAGTTGCCTACGTATCCAATAGTTGAATTGGAATCAAGTCATCTGTAGTTCCTTAGGGTTGTTTATATAGGCGATGTCTCGCCCCTATTACTTGTTGAGTAAGTATGATAATTAATAATTATTCCCTAAGGATATATACGACTTAATCCCTATAAATCAGAGATAATTATGGACATATTCAATGTCAAGATTGGAGTCTTTATGACTGAGGATTCTTTTCCATACATAATCATCCCTCACGCGGAATAACAGCGGAGCTGTACGGAGCATCCCACGCTCAGCCCCCAAAGCTAATGTTAAGGGTGTTTTTATATGTTTTATAAGGCTTTCCCCCGTATTTGTATTATTTGCATAAGAAAATAAGTGTTTAGATGGAAATATTGAGCATGTGGTGTTTTTAATAAGTTAATCGCAAAATTAGTCAATTTATGCGTTTTATTGATGAATTTATATTTAATTGGACATTATTACATTTTGCGATATTTTTATGTGTTATAGATGCACAAATGCGAGCTCAAGAGGTGATTCAAAGATGATCAAGTCGGATTTAATTAAAGAGGAAGAGATAATGATGATTTACATTGAAGAAAAGGGATAAGTATGGAAAAATCAAGATAAATTCGAATTTGAACGAGAACGTCCAAGTCCCGTCCACATGGACGGGCGTCTGCTGAAATGAACGGGCGTCCGGCCTGATGAAATCAATACAGAGTTTTTCCAAGTTTACTGGACGAGCGTCCACCATCTCCAAACGAGCATCCATTTGAGAAATTTGATACAGAGAGTTTGACGCTGAGTGGACGGGCGTCAAGCAAGTCCAAATCCATCTGGGACGGGCGTTCACAAGTATGGGACGGGCGCCCTTCGCCGACTTAGCAAGCGCCGCTTTGTTTTCTATATATACAGCGTTTTTTCTACCTTAAGGATACTAAATACTCATTATTCGAAACCCTAAACCTAGGGGCGGCTTTAGGCTGCGTTTTTACTTCTTTTATTCCAGTTTTTATGCTCCAAATTCTAGATTAAAAGTAGGCGCTTTATGTTAGTTTTTACGCAATTTGAAGTTTCAATGGATGTTGAGAGGCTAAGCTTCATCAAACGAGCATTGTGAAGCCATCCAACACGTTTTGATTCCGTTTTTGCGATTATATTGTGAGTTTTACCAAAAGTTGTTTCCTTTATGCATGTTTATATTGTTTAATTGCAATTGTATCGAAAGATTTGCATGTTATGATTGTTTTAGGTTGATGAAAGTCTCTATAAACCTTAGATCACCATGATAAGGAATAGTTGTTTAATCTATCATGACGAGAGTTAATAGGTTAGATTTCTAGGTTAAAGTTTACACCTTTGATTAGTAAAATCGTTAATCTTAGATCGAAAGATATAGATTAATAGGTGAATTACCTAAGAAATTAGGGTTCATGTTTTAGAAAAGGTGAAATCACAACTTGGTTAGAAAACGCAATATAATCGAGATAGGAATTGATACTTGTTAGGATAGGTGGATCAATCGCTCGTTTGTTCGTTAAAACTTGAATTTAATCCCGTGAAACTTGAATTGTCTAGATTAGTTACTTTTATTTCATATTAGTTTAAGTTTAATTGTTCGCAACCCGTATCTTTCCTAGCTTTAGATCATATCTTCTGTCCAGTTTTACGTTTTAGTTAAGTTTGTTTTCGCCAGTTTAGTTTTATCCATTGTTTAGATTAGTTTTCGTGACATAATTTAATTAGACAAAAACTAGGGTTAACAATCGCCAGTTCCCCGTAAGATCGACCCGGTATCAACCTCTATACTATGATCCTTATACTTGAGGAAAAACCGGATTTATAAATTTTATTACTTGTTTGTTTTGTTAGATAAAATCCGTGAACAAGTTTTTGGCGCCGTTGCCGGGGAATCGGTGCGGTTGTCCAGTTCATTATTAATTTTTCTAAGGTAGTATAGTGGTGAGTATTATTCGCATAACGGAACCAAAAACAAGTTTTTGGCGCCGTTGCCGGGGAACCGGACGGTTGCCTAGTTTTTGTTTTTCGTTTTTCTTGTTTATATTTCGTTTTAATTCCTGTTTTTAGTTGATAATCGTTTAGGTTATTAGGATATTAGGGTTTTAGTTTAGGGTTTAAGGTTCTTCTTTTCTTGTGATTAGTTTTTTCTCTTCTATCTATATGTCTCTCGTTTTTTCTCTGCTTTTCCTTACCCCTTTCTTTTCTCGCAAATTTTGCTTTACATTCTAGTTTTCCGCTACCAAACGTATGCCTGGATCTTGGACGCCCGTCCATTGGAAAATTTTCAATCTGTGGCGTTTTCACTCATTTTTAGACGCAGCGCCCAAAAATTTGGACGCCTGCTCAGCTTTTCAAGACTGCAGACGAGCGTTTGGGCATCCGAACGCCCGCCCAGCCCAAAAGTTGAAGCGGACGCCCGTCCAAACCTTTGGACACCCGTGCCATTTCATCTTTTCCTTACTAATCCTCGCTTTTTCTTCCTTTCCTTTCTTTTCTTTTGTTAGGCTTTTAATTTTTAGTTTAGGCTTTTAATTTCTTAGTCTTTAGGTTGCTTTCACTTGTTTTTGGTCCGGTTTATGCAAACTCGAGTCAAAAGGACCGTTACTATACACCACGACCCGAAGCGAACCGTAGTCCGCCAAGCAGCGGATCTTCCGCTCGCGGTTCTCGCGACAGAGCCGAGCAAGATCTTGAGGATCACTAGCCAAGGAAATCACCGATTTTGTAATAATGGCCGCAAATGATAGACGTCGCTGGCGGAGACTACGCCATGCCTAGCGCAGATCCACATCAACCCGGCTATCATCCTACCGCCATTAATGCTCGTGACTTCGAGCTAAAGCCTGCCTCATTCGGGGATGATGCAACATGCATCAATCTTTCATGGGTTCGATCGGAAAATCCGCACACTCACTTGCAAACATTCTTGGAGATATGCGGCACCACACGCATCCAAGGAGTAAGTGAGGATGCCATCAAACCGAAACTCTTTCCTTTTTCGTTGAAGGAGAAGCTAAGGAGTGGTATAGCTCTCTCCCACCTGAATCTATAAATACTTGGGCGTAACTCGAAAAGGAGTTCTTGAGTCAATATTTCCCACCTTCCAAAATCGCCTAATGTTTGAACGAGATATTCACTTTCTATCGTAAAGAGAATGAATCCTTTTCGAGTGTTGGAAAAGATTCAAGTCTCTCGCTTAGAAAGTGTCCCCACCATGGCTTGCCCTTTGAAAGGCAAGTCAACACTTTTTTATTGGATTGACCGAGGCTTACAAAAGGCATGGTCAATAGTTCATCCGTGGGCGTTTCAAGAAAACGCTTTGATGAGGATGGGCTTTGTTTGAGGACATTGCAAAGTACAACTATGCCCCTCTTATCAAGCAATTCAAGCACCTCCTCCTCCTCCTAAGGTAGAGGAGGTAAACATGCAAAGTTTGATCGCCATGCTACGTATGAGCATGGCAAAAGCATCTCAAGTTTCAAATCCGATAAATCAAACTTTTTCTTTTCCACGTAACCCTCGTGTTCAGACTGCGAAAAATGCTGTCAGACTGGCCATATGAATGGCCATTGTCAATTTAATCCCCCTGCACCTTATCAAGTGAATGCTGTTCATGATTATGGACAGTATAATCATGTCACATGTCAAAACTATGACAATATGGGGCACACTTCTCGATTCTGTCCTATGAACGGATAGAATGCTGAAGTGAATGCATTCTATGGCCAGAACAACCAAAGGTCTAATCAAGTTTCTGGCCAGAATAACTTCCAAAACCACGGGTTTAATCAATCTTCCAGTTTCAATCCTAATTCGAATTTTAATTCGAATCAAAATTTCAATAGAAACCCTGGTTTTAATCAGAACCAAAACTCAAATTTTGAAAATCCTACTCAAAGATTCAATCAGAATTGGCCTTCCAATTCAAATTCTCAATTCTAAAGTCGGCCAAGCCAGCCCTATGCTCAAAATTTCCAAAACTCTCAAGGCCCCTCCCAATCTAACAATCTTGAAGCTAAGTTGGAGGAGCAAAATAAAAGTATCCAACTCCTGATGAGTACAAACAAAAACCTTGAGAGGCAAATCAGGCAACTAGCTGAACAGTTAAACCACAGACCCTGCAGGCATTTGCCCGGGTTTCACCGAGAAGAATCCAAGGGTGGTCAAGTTGCTCAAACCGACTTGAACAATGGCGATGTCATCGACCTCGCACCTTCAATTCCATACGGTAGAGAAGAGGCCGAAGACGATGAACCTCGAAGTGGTACTCAAGTTAGTGGTCCTTCCCACCAGGAAACCACTAACCCTCCGCCGCTGATAAGGCGGGAGGGGGGAAGCTGAGCACCTACACTCCCCTTGGCCGAAAGAGAATACTCAGGTGGCTGATCCCCTGAGAGGTGAAAGAGTTGAAACTCCTCAGGTGGCTGAACCCCGAGGAATGAAGAAACAAGTGAGAGTCGGGGAGGTGATCCACGACGAGTAAGAAGAATGAGAAGGTAGTAAGGTGGAAGGATTTGGAAGACAAAGCTATCTGGTTCATCCTCAAAGAGAGTCTTTTCTGAGAGTGACTTGAAAAAGCTTCCATTTCCACCAAGAAAGAGCAACATCCCTTTGAGTGAAGATAAGAAGTATGAAAAGGTGCTAAATCTCTTAAAAAATACTCAGGTAAATCTTCCATTATCTGAGGTCTTGGTTGAAATGCCTAAGTATACAAAATTTATCAAGGATGTTGTTTCTTCGAAAAGGAAGTTGTCGGAAATGGAGAGGCTGATTGGTGAGGATTGCTCAATGATCAATTATGAAAACCTACCATCCAAGAGAGGTGACCCTGGAAAGTTCGTGCTTACAGTTTTAATGGGAGGCCTGGTCTTCCCTAACTCTTTGTGTGACTGGGTGCATCTATCACCTCATGCCATTGTCTACGTGTGCAAACAATTTGGGTTTAATTGATCTTCTAGAACCCACCGCCATGAATTTGCGGTTCATTGATAGATCTTCAAAAAAGCGCGGGAATCTTAAAAGACGTCTTGGTTCAAATCGATAGATTTACCTTTCCCGTTGACTCGGTACGTCCTGGACATTGAAAAAGATGAAAATGTCCTTCTGATTCTTGGAAGACCCTTTTTGTCTGTAGCTAGAGCCCTCATTGACTGCGATGGCGGGCGTGTGACGATCCGTGTTGGTGATCAAGAGGTAAGCTATAATGTTTCCAAATCCATTCAAATACCCTCTGGTCCTCCAACCGGTTTTTCCATTGAGGATACGTCTGATGACTTCGATGATTTAATAGAAAAGCAAGTCATGGCTGTTGCAACGGAGTATGAGCGACTGGTTGATCATTTGAATAATCATGGTGTGGTAAGTCTAGAGTAGTTAGAAGCTGAATTTAAGGGCGAGTTGTTGGAAGGTGAAGCTTTGGCAGTGGGACCGCTCAGTAAACTCAGCGATGTTGAGTTGAAAGGTGGAGAGCTCAAATCAAGTTTAGAAGACCCCCCTGCAGATTTGGTGTTGAAGCCGTTGCCTAAACATCTCAAGTATGTGTTTTTAAGAGAAGGTGACAAGCTTCCTTTGATCATATCTGCCAAGCTGTCTCGGTTAGAGGAAATGAAATTAATCAACGTCTTAAAGAAGAATGAAAAGGCCTTTGGGTGGCAAGTAGGAGATATCAGAGGGATATCTCCAGACATCTGTATGCACAAGATCAAGACAAATGAGGGTGCGAAATGTATTAGACAGCCCCAGAGGAGGCTCAACCCTCATATGCAAGAGGTAGTTAAGAAAGAAATCATCAAACTTCTGGACATGGGAATCATTTATGCCATCGCTGATAGTGAATGGGTTTCCCCGACTCAGGTAGTTCCCAAGAAAGGTGGAATTACAATTGAGAAGAATGAGAAGGGAGAGGAAATAGCATTGAGACTTGTCGATTGGTTACAGATCAGATCGATTATCGAAAGCTCAATGAGGTAACCATGAAAGATCATTTTCCCCTTCCATTCATTGACCAGATGCTTGAGCGTCTGGCGGGACACGCATTCTACTGCTTCCTGGATGGATATTCAGGATACTTCCAAATACCCATTGATCCAGCTGACCAAGAAATAGACCACTTTCACCTGCCCTTATGGTACATTCGCTTACAGGCGAATGCCATTTGGTCTCTGCAATGCCCCAGCTACATTTCAAAGATGTATGCTGGCTATCTTTGACGGGCTCGTAGAAAAGTGTATGGAAATATTTATGGACGATTTTTCGGTCTTTGGTCAGTCTTTTGATGATTGTATTGACAACCTTGACCAAGTCTTATCCAGATGTGTGGAGAAGAACTTAGTGCTCAATTGGGAAAAATGCCATTTCATGGATGATGAAGGAATAGTTCTTGGCCACAAAATCTCCGCCAAAGGTATAGAAGTTGACAGGGCAAAAGTAGAAGCTATCGAGAAGATGAGTTATCCCAAGAATGTGCGTGAAGTGAGAGGCTTTCTTGGACATGTCGGTTTCTACAGAAGATTCATTCAAGACTTCTCCAAGATAGCCAAGCCCCTGTCTACTTTACTAAAGGAATACGTTGAGTTCAATTTTGATGAGGATTGCAAGCAAGCGTTTGAGGAGCTTAAGGACCGTTTAATCTCTCGCTCCAATTCTTATATCGCTTGATTTGGAATCTACATTTTGAGCTTATGTGCGACGATCAAACTATGCGATTGGTCTTTGTTTTAGGACAAAGAATCAAAGGGAAATTCCAGCCAATCTATTACATGATCACACATTGAATCCTTCTCAAGTTAACTATACTACTACCGAAAAGGAATTATTGGCCGTAGTCTTTGCTATGGACAAGTTTCAGAGTTACTTGTTTAGAGCTCAAGTAATTGTGTGGATGATCACGCCGCTTATGCGTTATCGATGACTAAGAAAGAGGCCAAACCGCGCTCTCTGCGTTGGATCCGACCTACAAGAGTTTGACGTTCAAATTAAAGACAAAAAAGGCAGTGAAAACGTTGTGGCGGATCATGTTTCGAGAATGTTAAGTGAGGAAAAGGATGACCCTGACGATATAGATCTTTACTTTCCTCTGGAAAATATCATGCTTATCGATGGCTGCGCTCCAGATGTTCCATGGTATTCTGCCATTGTCAATTACCTTCATTCCCGTTATCTCGATCCAGAATTGTCCTATCAAGAGAAGAAAAAGTTCTTCTCTGATTTGAAATCTTTCGTGTGGGATGAACCTTATCTTTTTAAGATCTGTAAAGATGGTCTGCTTAGAAGATGTGTTCCAGAATCTGAGCAACGCGATATCATTGAGCAGTGCCACAGTGGACCCACTGGAGGTCACTTTGGTCCTTGGAAAACCGTTGCTAAGATCTTCCAATCCGGTTTCTATTGGCCTACGATCTTTAAGGACACGAAGCTTTTCAGAAAGCGTGTGATAGATGCCAAAGAACCGGTACTGACGACGAGGCGTTTTGACATGCCTTTGAAACCCATCCTAGAATGCGAAGTCTTTGATGTATGGGGTATCGATTTTATGGGACCATTCCCATCATCTTGTGGTAACAAATACATCTTAGTCTGCGTGGATTACGTGTCGAAATGGGTAGAGGCTCAAGCCACTCCTCACAATGATCATAAGACGGTCATGAAATTCTTAAAGAAGAACATCTTTGTGAGATTTGGATGTCCACGTGCCTTGATCAGTGATGAAGGGACACATTTCTGCAACCGACCCCTAGAGAAAGTTCTTGAAAAGTATGGTGTTCGTCACAAGACAGGCACACCATACCACCCGATGACTAGTGGTCAGGTTGAAAGGAGCAACCAAAGTATTAAGAAGATCCTGGAAAAACGGTCACATGATCATAGGAAGACTGGAGTTTGAAATTGGATGATGTACTATGGGCATACAGACCGCCTATAAGACTCTATGGGTACATCTCCATATCAAATGGTTTATGGTAAGCCATGTCATCTCGATCGAGTTAGAGCATAGAGCTTATTGGGCTACAAAGTTTCGAACTTTGATTCCCAATCTGTAGTAAGCATCGATCGCAGTTAGATTGCATGAGTTGGATTTAATTCGGACTCCAGGCCCACTAAAGCGCCAGGATCAAGTAAAGATAAGATGAAACTCCTCCATGATGCCAAGATTAAGAAGAGAGAATTCCATGTAGGGGAACAAGTTCTTCTGTATAATTCCAGGCTACATCTATTTCCTGGAAAATTAAGGACACGATGGTCCGGTCCCTTTGAGATTCTCCAAATTATTCCTGGAGGCGTTTTAGAACTACGAGGTTATGGTGACCAACCGTTTCGAGTAAATGGTCAAAGGTGTAAGCACTACATTGGTGAACCCAAAGAAAAGCCTTTGATTGTTCGTTTCCTCGATATCCTCCGGTGTGGTACTAAAGAAGTCGAAGAATTTGACGAGTTTTCACCCGACCTGTTTTCAGAGGATGACGGTAGTGGTCGATCTGAAGAAGTTCTAGCAGGTAGATGGGATATGGAAGAGTATGAGAGGGAGCGTCAGCTGAAACGTCATCAGAAGACTCAGAAGAAGAAGAAGTCAACCGCGCTCATGTCACGTCGAGGTGCTGCAGAAGAAAAAATAGCCAAATCCGATCCAATTTATCGTAATCGATTAGTTAACATGTTGGTTAACCGTATTCTGAAACACGGAAAAAAATTATTGGCTTATCAAATTATCTATCGAGCCGTGAAAAAGATTCAACAAAAGACAGAAACAAATCCACTATCTGCTTTACGCCAAGCAATACGTGGAGTAACTCCCGATATAACAAGTAAAAGCAAGGCGTGTAGGTGGATCGACTCATCAAGTTCCCATTGAAATAGGATCCACACAAGGAAAAGCACTTGCCATTCGTTGGTTATTAGCGGCATCCCGAAAACGTCCGGGTGAAATATGGCTTTAAAATTAAGTTCGAATTAGTGGATGTTGCAAAAGAGAGTGGCGATGCCATACGCAAAAGGAAGAGACTCATAGAATGGCAGAGGCAAATAGAGCTTTTGCACATTTTCGTTAATCCATGAACATGATCTATACATCTCGGCGGAAAAGAATCAAGAAAAAGGAAAGAATCAGAATTGATCGATAGATTTCTAAACAAATGAAAGATGAAACATAAATCATAGATCAACTAAGCCCTCTCGGGGACTTTCTTAAAGAGGAACCTCGTGTAAATGCCATGGAATAGGGTTGATCCTATTCATGGAGATTCCGTAAATATTCCATTCCAAAAATGGAAAGGAAAGCTCGGCACAATTGGGATTTTTTTTTGGAAATTGGATGCGATTACTAATTCATGATCTCGGCATGTACATGAATGAAAACTTCATTCTCGATTCTACAAGAATTTTTATGAAAGCCTTTCATTTGCTTCTCTTCGATGGAAATTTGATTTTCCGAGAATGTATCCTAATTTTTGGCCTAATTCTTCTTCGATGATCGATTCAACCTTGGACCAAAGATATACTTTGGTTCTATTTCATCTCTTCAACAAGTTTAGTAATGAGCATAACGGCCCTATTGGTCCGATGGAGAGAAGAACCTATGATTAGCTTTTCAGAAATTTCCAAACGAACAATTTCAACGAAATCTTTCAATTTCTTATTTTACTATGTTCCACTCTATGTATTCCTCTATCCGTAGAGTACATTGAATGCAATGAAATGTCTATAATGAGTTTCTCTTATTCATATTAACGGCTACCCTAGGAGGAATGTTTTTATGCGGTGCTAACGATTTCATAACTATCTTTGTAGCTCCGAATGTCTCGGTTTATGCTCCTACCTATTATCCGGATATACCAAGAAAGATGTACGGTCTAACGAGGCTACTATGAAATATTTACTCATGGGTGGGGCAAGCTCTTCTATTCTCAGTTCATGCTTTCTCTTGGCTATATGGTTCATCCGGGGCTAGATCGAGCTTCAAGAAATAGTGAATGGTCTTATCAAGACACAAATGTATAACTCACCGGGAATTTCAATTGCGCTCCTATTCATCACTTTGTAGAATTGGGTTCAAGCTTTCCCCAACCCCTTCTCATCAATGGACTCGACGATAATGAAGGAGTGCGGTTCGCTCGATAAATTCCTACCTCTCGATCTATCTCCGAGATGTTTGGATCTTTCAAAACTCCATGGACATGCGTAAGAGAAATGCTATCCCCAATCGGACCAAGACAGAACTTTGACTTGTTCGGAAGTTTAAACGTGTTTGGAAAGCTATCAAAGATTTCACCCCATGTGTTAAGTGTTGTTTCTGCAGCCGAACTACTGACCTAGGTTTAGACGAGGTAGTTGCTGGCAGAAAAGTTAAATGGCCTGATCCAGGCTGAGCTTAAACAGTGTCGAGCTAACGAAATTAACCAAAAGCGCCACTAGGGGGCAACCTAGATATCGTTATACTAGTTGTTTTTGTTTTATGCTTTTGTAGTTTTAGTATTTAAGTTTAGTTTACTAAGTTTTGCTTTTGTTTGTATCTGTCAGTTAGTTGTGCTTTCTAGATATAGATTTCGGAGTACTACCCGACGAGTTACCTTTCCTTAGGAGGATCCCACTTATCACTGTAGATGACGGACCGGGAGGGACTATCGTTTTGCACGTAGACTTTGATATTAGTACCCGCATCAGGACTGTCACCTATGTTCTTATTGTTCCCCGCTGTTCGGGAGGTGGAGATTTCACTACTGAGGAGTTGCAGGCAGCTGTAGGACGTCCGTACACAATCCTGAATGATCCAATGCTGACAGATTTAGCGCTAGTGCTGCAAGCTGAGCATTTTCGAGGTGTTGATGTAGCTGGTGAGGACTGGGGTCTGCAGGATGAATATGATTTCCCTCCGGCGATTGACATGCTCCGCCGTCTTATCCGGGTGATAGATTGGTCGGAAATTTATGATGACTAGCGTTCTTAGGTTGTTTCGTCGAGCTCACGACGTAAAACAAAAGCGCTCGGTGGGAGGCAACCCACTATTTCCTTTTGTTTTTATTTTTCTTTTCATTCTATGTATTTTCTTGGTTTTCATATTGTA
Organism: Gentiana macrophylla; assembly: GCA_026214975.1. NCBI lineage: Eukaryota > Viridiplantae > Streptophyta > Magnoliopsida > Gentianales > Gentianaceae > Gentiana > Gentiana macrophylla. The sequence continues at coordinate 65,682,625 of CM047816.1, read as the reverse complement.
ATTTTGAAATTTTATTTAAGTTTAATGAGAAACGGCTTATTTGAATTTAAGTTGCATGAAAATTTGATAATTTTGTTGAGAAACTGCATTGGACGCCCGTTTAGAGGTCTGGACTTCCATCTGCCCTGTGTATCTCTTGGACGGCTGTCCAACATTTTGGACGCCCGTCCGATTATTTCCCTCCAATCCTGTTCAGTTTTCAAATGTTTGGACGAGCGTCTGAAAAATAGGACGCCCGTCCAGTTCATATAATTTTCTAGCTGGACGCCTGTCCACTGAGTTGGACGAGCGTCCCACATCTGTCTATATATACCCCCCTCCGTCCATGAACCCTCATTTTTTTCTGGATTTCAAACGCTAAAACCGACTTTTCCCCTCCTTTTGCCCTAGAATCTTCGATTCTAAACCATTTCAGGCGATTCAAATTGCTATAGACCGCTCTTGCTCCCCTCTCTTCGATTTTCTAAGCCAAATTCACCAACACACCATCTTTTTGGAGAATCAGAGCCCTCTTCAGTCCGACTTTTTGAGAAAAAATCCGATTTTGGGAGCCAAATTGGTGTTGTTTGGACTGATTTTCATCTCGATCAGCATCTACTCACCTTACTTGGTAAGTTAGTAACAACTTTTCTATATTTTATTCATGTTTTTGTGAGTTCGATCTTTGGGTCGGCTCGTTCACTTGAATATTACCTTAATTCGTTTTTTTTTTTCTGGTTTTGTGGTTTCTTTCTACTCTGTTACTGTGCTGTGGTGTTGTGATGGATGATGCATGGGTTGTTTGGTGCTGCTGATGGTTGTGGTTTGTGGTTTGGTTGTTTTGAAATCCCGATTTGGATGTTAAACGGGTGCCTTGTTTTGATTTGGGATTGTTTTGGTTTAGTCTAGGATTGAATCATGGTCCATAAGAAGGCGGTAGTCAAGAGACATGGTAAGGATGTGGCCAGGGAGGCCGGAAAGAAGCGTAAAGAGTTTGATCCCACCTTAGTTGATCCGAACCGAGGTGTTAGCATTCGAGAGCAACCCCATAGAGCCACCCAAACTAGGGCAACTTTGAGGGATGAGCCAACCTCGGAGTCTGAGACGGATGATGATATTCCATTGGTACGGATGCCTAGGGCTCAGAGAGGTGGAGCATCGTCTAGGGTTGAGGAGGCTGTGGATGCTACTCGGGAAGAGGAACCGGTTGAACCTAGGGCTGCACAACCTCGGAAGAAAGCGAAAACCGTAGCCCCTATGCCTATGCCTCGTAGATTCGTGAACCCTAGAGCCCACGACGCTTATACCAAACATTACTTCTCGAGGACTATGTTGATTGAGAGGGCTACATTGGAGGCGAAGGTAGATCCGGGATTCGTCAAGTTATTAAAGGACCGGAAATGGGATGCTTTGATGAATATCCCAAGTACCCCAGTCAACGACTCCCTAGTTCGGGAATTTTATGCTAACTGCTCTGAGACCGACTTGGAGACGGGAGTAGTTGTGGTTCGAGGGGTGGAAGTTCCGTTTACGCCGGAGGTGATTAATCAGAAGTACAAGTTGGCGTCTTTTGAGGGTCGGGACTACAAGAAGGAAATTGTTCATAGACAGAGTACGGGGCAGGATCCTTTGGAGGAGTTGAGGTTGAGAGTTTGCCCGGATGTGGCTTGGACGTTGAGACCGGGTGGAGACAGGAAGGAGTTGGTCACCACTACCTGGACGGAGGACTGGAAAGTCCAGTGTAGGTTCATTCAGAGTCGGTTGTTGCCCAAGAACAACTTGACGCATTTTCATATCGGTGACCTCGGCATGCTTTATGCGTTGACATTTGGCCTAAATGTGAATGTGGGACAAGCTTTATATGACGAGATATCTATCAACCAGAAGGTTTATTCACGGAGCTTGATCGTCCCTCACCTGATTCACAGTTTATGTATCGATGCCGGTGTGCCTGAGTATAGAGCGTATCACAAACCGAAGAACCCGAGGCCTATCCAGAGAGAAAGGGGTAAGTCTTCAGGACATTCTGAGACGGAGGCACCACGTGAGCCTGGTTCTTCTTCGGCACCGCCTCGAGCATCCTCCCTTCCTACTTTATCTCCCGCTGTAAGGATGCGGTTGAGCATGGCCAACAGTTTAAGGGAATGGATGGGTGATATTCGGGATACGCAGAAAAACATTTTGACGATTCTTCAGTGTATCTGCGAGGATCGGCAGCCGAGGGACGAGAAGATCTTCACACCAAGCCTGCAGGATTATGTTTTCCATGATGACATTGAGCGAGCAATTGACGATGTGCTTCGGGTTGAGGAGGAAGATTCTGAGGATGAGGAGGAGGAGGCACCGACTGCTACTGCCGCTACTACTCCACAGCCGGGACCTTCATCGACTACTTCTACGGCTGGTGTACCTCCCACTAATGAGTCTGCACCGGGGCAGCCCTGATCTTATTTTTTCCATTTTTAGATTTTGATTTGTCCTAGTTACGATGGTTGTGTATTATTGATACTTTTCCTTACGTGATTCGTTGTACTTTTCATACTGCTACTATTTATTTTTCCGATGGATCATGTAAGCCATAAGGCGTCCGTACTTTCTTTTGACTATATTCTGTTTACACTTTTGGATGTATGGAATGTTTCATCTTTTGATTTTTCTTCATTTTTGATATATCCTTTCACTTTGGTATAATTCCCCGTTTCCCTGAGATTTTTCCGTGTTTGTCGAGTAGTGCAGGTATTGTCGAGCTCGCTTTGACATCGTATGGTTACGAGTTTTAATTGTCACTACGTAGGCTCCGGCCTGACCATCGATTCGAGTATCGAGTGAAATAAGCTAAGTCCTTTCCCTTTTCTGTCTTTCTGCACAACATGAGGACATGTTCATATTTAAGTGTGGGGGAGGGGAATGATCATGATTTGATATGTATCTATACAATTGCTTATGAGTCTATGCAAAATGAGCTCGAATTTTCAAAAATTTTCCACATTTTTGTTTTTGTTTTGTCCCGAGTAGGCAGTTCAATTCAATGTTCGTTATTTTTATAGTCATCTAAGCTATATATCATATGTTTGATAAGTTAGTTGTTTCACCTGAGATCTATTTTTCACAAGCCATAGTGAATGATGAGCTATAATATAAAGTTATACCCCTTTTTGGACGAGTGATTTTTGATTTTCTTATAAGTCATGTGCTTAGTGCTACGTATATATCTTGAGATTTATGATAGTTTGTATTTAGATCCGAAGTATGTTATACTGTGAATATCTAAGGTTTGAATGTGATAAGTAACACGTAACTTAAGTTGTTGAAAAAGTTGAGTTTATAATAAAGAATTATTGGGTGTGTCGAAAGCTAGTCGATGATTTGAGTGCGATAGGGTATACCACGTATGTCCTATACCACTATGATGACTAAAAGCTCACGACGACAAATGTAAGAAGTCGCCTTATGATTGGAGTAAGGTAGGGTATATCTCGAATATCCTATTCTCGCTATGACAGGGCAATAGCTCATTCTGATGTGCGTTTAAAAGTGAAATAGTTAAATCAACTAATGAATTGTTGTGAAATGAATAAAAGACTAAGTTATCGTCTATCTTATCACCCAGAGAAACCGATAGATATCTTTGTAGGATTATCCTCTGAGTATTCGAGAAAGGCCCTAGATATATTCGATCATTCTTTTCGGGATATGTCACGTTTGTAGGGTACATCTTATGAGTGTCATTTATTGCTAGTCTACGAGGGGGTATTAGCTAGTTTTGCTTTGAGTTTCTCAAGTTTGGATTTAGTGGAAGTTTACTATGGCTTTGCACACACACAGTGGTGGACTTCTAATTTATTGAATCTATGCTATGTTGTCTGAGATGTCTGTTTTTGTTTCGAGCCCTAATTTTCGTTTTGTTTTGCTCGGGACGAGCAAAAGCTTAAGTGTGGGGGAGTTGTTAAGGGTGTTTTTATATGTTTTATAAGGCTATATTTTATGATAGTTTCCCCCGTATTTGTATTATTTGCATAAGAAAATAAGTGTTTAGATGGAAATATTGAACATGTGGTGTTTTTAATAAGTTAATCGCAAAATTAGTCAATTTATGCGTTTTATTGATGAATTTATATTTAATTGGACATTATTACATTTTGCGATATTTTTATGTGTTATAGATGCACAAATGCGAGCTCAAGAGGTGATTCAAAGATGATCAAGTCGGATTTAATTAAAGAGGAAGAGATAATGATGATTTACATTGAAGAAAAAGGGATAAGTATGGAAAAATCAAGATAAAGTCGAATTTGAACGAACGTCCAAGTCCCGTCCACATGGACGGGCGTCTGCTGAAATGAACGGGCGTCCGGCCTGATGAAATCAATACAGAGTTTTTCCAAGTTTACTGGACGAGCGTCCACCATCTCCAAACGCAGCGCCCATTTGAGAAATTTGATCTGAGATAGTTTGGACGCCGAGTGGACGGGCGCCTCAAGCAAGTCCAAATCCATCCGGACGGGCGTTCACAAGTATGGGACGGGCGCCCTTCGCCGAATTAGCAGCGCCGCCTTTGTTTTCTATATATACAACGCGTTTTCTCTACCTTAAGGACACTAAATACTCATTATTGAAACCCTAAACCTAGGGGCGGCTTTAGGCTGCGTTTTACTTCTTTTTATTCCGCTTTTATGCTCCAAATTCTAGATTAAAAGTAGAGCGAGTTTTATGTTAGTTTTTTCGCAATTTCGAGTTTCAGCCGGATGTTGAGAGGCTAAGCTTCATCAAACGAGCATTGTGAAGCCATCCAACACGTTTTGATTCCGTTTGCGATTATATTGTGAGTTTTACCAACAGCTTGTTTCCTTTATGCATGTTTATATTGTTTAATTGCAATTGTATCGAAAGATTTGCATGTTATGATTGTTTTAGGATGATGAAAGTCTCTATAAACCTTAGATCACCATGATAAGGAATAGTTGTTTAATCTATCATAACAAGAGTTAATAGGTTAGATTGCTAGGTTAAAGTTTACACCTTTGATTAGTAAAATCGTTAATCTTAGATCGAAAGATATAGATTAATAGGTTAATTACCTAAGAAATTAGGGTTCATGTTTTAGACAAGGTGAAATCACAACTTGGTTAGAAAGCATAATATAATCGAGATAGGAATTAATACTTGTTAGGATAGGTGGATCAATCATTTCGTTTGTTCGTTAAAACTTGAATTTAATCCCGTGAAACTTGAATTGTCTAGATTAGTTACTTTTATTTCATATTAGTTTAAGTTTAATTGTTCATGACCCGTATCTTTCCTAGCTTTAGATCATATCTCTCACGTCGCTTTTACGTTTTAGTTAAGTTTGTTTTCGATTTCGTTTAGTTTTATCCATTTGTTTAGATTAGTTTTCGTGACATAATTTAATTAGACAAAAACTAGGGTTAACAATCGCCAGTTCCCCGTAAGATCGACCCGGTATCAACCTCTATACTACGATCCTTATACTTGAGGAAAAACCGGATTTATAAATTTTATTACTTGTTTGTTTTGTTAGATAAAATCCGTGAACAACTAATATGGACGAATTGGGCTGCTCCTCTTCGCTAGACCTTGGCCGTCCTGCGGTGGCTGGAGGAGAAGCTTAGACCGATCTCCCGTGGTAGATGATCTGCCCTCTGTTCGGTTCTTGGGGCCCCTGGCCCTTAAAGCCCTAAGTTTAAGGACTGGTCATTTATTTAGCACCCCTAAAAGTGACACGTGGCGTAACTCAGGTCGGGTATCATCATAAGCCCCCCAGATCTGGCTTAGCTTTTTTAGTTGGTCAGATCTGCTCCATTTGGCGGTTCGGCCGGCCCTTACCCGATCACGCATTTCAAAATACTTGATTGCCAGCTGGTAGCCTATTTAATAGGCTATCATTATTATTGCGGGACACGAGGCGTTTTACACTCTTTTTCATAACTGACGCCGTCACGTCTGAAGTGGGTTATAAACCCGTCCCTTCATATCCGACTTTCCCTCTTCTTGACTCTATTAAATCGAAGATTTCCTTTAAGATCCTCTGCATTTCCAAGTAAGCTTTCTCTCTGACTCTTGTGCTATTCTTCTTCATTTCTCCTTCTTTTCTGCGTTTATGAGGGCGAGTACTGCTTTGAGCACTTCTATTGATAGGGAGTTTGAGTCCCATTCTGAGTCAGAAACTGAGGTCACCCAACCATTTATTCAATTTAGAGGCCCAATAGACATTCACGCCTCGAACACGATCATTTGCTCATAATATCTGAGCAGATCGTTACAGATCAGCCCTCAACTAGACCATCTAGGTATCATTCGGCATTTGGGTTTACTTCCTTAAGCCTGTGTTTAGAGCCCATATGACTGCGAAGACTGCAATAGGTTGTTTTGGAGTTAGATCCAAAATTACTCAGGACGCTCTCCTGGAGACTTGTACCACATATCATATTGATATGGACCACTATGCTCCTCAGCTTCCTGGTGGTGCACACTTGTATGCTCATCAGACCCCAGAGGGGTATTGTACCGTGTACAGAGAGCACTTTGTGGCTGGTCTGAGGACCCCTTTTTTGCCCCACCTTCCTTGCTGTACTGAGACATAATAACCTGAGCTCTGCTTAGATCGCCCCCTAACGAAGTTAGGGCGATCATAGGTTTTGCAATCTTTTGCAGGCTGATGGACACGGAGTTCTCAGTAGACATTTTCAGGACGTTCTACCAACACAAAAAGGTTAGGAACCACAACGGGTGGTATTACTTCCCACGCCGAACTGACCATCGTAGGCTTGTCACCATTTTGAATAAGAGGAAGTCTTTCATTCACGAATGGAAACATCACTTCTTCTTCATTCGACATGACGGACACCCTGATCTGGCTGGGTGGAACATCCTTCAGCTCCCCCCTGATGTGTGTCCTACTACAGTCGGTGAGCGCCTGCTGAACGACATTGCTGACACCCATATACTTCTCTATTTTGAGCACTGACATGCCGCACGGATAGAGGCTGCTCGTTTGTCTGATTCTGGTCCAGAACCTTATCTGAGGCTTACTCAGGAAGAGTATAATCATCGTAGGAACTTTTTCCTTGTGATTTCTTTTACCTTATGAACTTGTTTGACTTTACTGTTTCTTTTTTGATTTGCTGACACTTTCTCTGTTCTTTCAGTGGCCGATGTTGCTGACATCTTCGATCAGGTGCTCAGGGAAGAAGAAGATGTGCCTGCACAGGGTGAGCCCCAGCAGAACTTGGAGGTTCCAAAGGGTGAAGCTGAGCCAGAGCCTGAACTGGCCAATCCAGAGGTTAACCCTGAGGTTTTCCTTACTGAGGATCTTCAACAGGGCGACCTAGCCTCTGGCACACGGCATGCCGAACAGAGGGAAGATAGCCTGGCCATCCTTGATGTTTCTGACACGGGTGATCAGGCTAGACAGCGCTCTCGATCTGGACGAAAGAGGCCCAGATATGGTCAGGAGGCTTCTGATGGGACATCGGGTTCTTTGGCCGAGTTCTTAGCTGAGCTGCCATATAATGATATGGCATCTATTGTAAGTTTTTCTTCTTTCCGTTTTCTGTTCGCTATATTTGAACCGTACTAACCCTGTTCGTCTTGCCTTCGTTATTTACAGGTTGTTAAAGCTGGGAATGAGGTTCTTCATCGCCTCAACGATTTCTCCGCCCAAAAGGCTTCCTTGGAGAAGCGGTTTCGACACGTCCGCCCGGCCGCAACAAATACAAGGAGGAGTCCTTGTCCAAAGATGCCCAGATCGCTGATCTGGAGAAGGTCATGCATGCCCAGCAGGCTGAGCTAAATGAGCTACAAACTTCCAGTGCTGCTCGTGAGGAGGTATTGGCCAAGCTTCGAGCTGATCATGAGGGGTTGGAAGCTGCTATGCCAGAGCAAATCGCTCAGGCTATTCATGAGTATAAAAGCTCACCTCACTTCACCGGGGCCTTGAAGGTTTTACTTGGCTCTATTCTAAGCCATGGGTATACCCTAGGTGTTAACCAGGCCAAAGAGCAGTGTCCTGAGCTGGTCATCTCAGATCTTCAACATGGTAGGCTTTGCAAACCAGGTGGCAATGAGCTGTACTAGGCCAGGCTTATAGAATTTCATGCTGGTGAGGACTTAGCAGAGAAATATGGTCGTCGACCTGCTACTCGTCAGACCAGCGCATCTTCAGCTCAGCGCTCTCGCACTCCCACCGATCATCAACAAGAATCAGCTGCCAATCCTTAGAATTATGCTTTTGCCATTTAAACAATTTTATGTAATAATTTTCATTTATTGCTTGCAATGACTTTTTGTTTCTTGACCATTTGTGCTTATTTTAGCACTAGTTCTGTAATTAACTCCTGCTTCTGGCGTTTAGCCGTTTCAACGCTTGGGGTTTTTCCTTTTTGCTTTTGTTTTGAGCGAGATATTCCTTTTATTTTGAGCCTTTTGTTTTTAGCACACATCTTAGGAATCCTTACCTCACGAAGAACATCATTTAAGATTTCTACCCGAATGGTGATCTTCAGTTGTATGAGTCTTGAATGCTATTTGGCGCTGATTGTCTGTCCTGCAAACTTTGAAAGCTTGTTTCACACTTTCAAAGTATCATTCGGCTAGGTCTGATCATCTGATCATTTTTTTTGGCTTGTGCTTCAGCTCGTTGAGTCTGTCCTGCAGACATATAGTTTGCCCTTAGCAAACTTTTTCCTGAGACCGACCTGCGGTTTAGTTCTTCTACTGAGTCCGACCTACGGATCAGTTCGTTGGGTCTGTCCTGCAGACTTATTTTAGTTTGTCCTTTGCAAACTTTTCTGAGACCGACCTGCGATTCAGTTCTTCTACTGAGTCCGACCTGCGGATCAGTTCGTTGGGTCTGTCCTACAGACTTATTTTAGTTGTCCTTTGCAACTTTTCTGAGACCGACCTGCAGCTCAGTTACGATCAAGCAATATAATAACAACGCACATATGCAATAAAAACATTTATTTAATATTTGATGCTTGAATACACCTTATTGAGAAATCAAAATTAACAATGCATAAAATAGTCTGGAACCTGTCCTAGACATAAAACTTCCTCAAGTTAGAAGCATTCAGTGCGAGGCACGATTACGCCATTTGCATCAGCCAGTTGATAGGCTCATTTCCCATGCACCTTGACCACTTTATACGGTCCTTCCCAGTTCGGATCAAGTTTTCCCTGGGGTAGTTGTTTGCTCACCTCATTCTTCCTGAGCACCAGGTCCCCTTCTTTGAAGTTTGAGTGTTTAACTCGGGAATTGTAATACTGAGAAATTCGTTGTTTGTACTTGACCATTTATTAAGCACCCCTAAAAATGACACGTGGCGTAACTTGGGTCGGGTATCATCAGGTTTCATCGAATACAACTATATTTTATGCAATCTATATGTTTTGTTTTTCTTTTCTTTTTTATTTTATTTTAGAAAGAGTGCAATCTATATGTTTGTCTTGCATCTTGTAATACTAGTCGTCTAATAAAACAATTTTCTTTTTCAAAAGAAATTAATTTTTTTTCTTAAGTTTATGTAATTATGCTGCTGCAAAACAAAAACAAAAGAAATGTGATTAGGGCGTCGAAAGTGTGAATATAACGTCGGTATTACTCTTCGAAAAGATAGCGTCAATGACATTGACCTCACTTTATAAAAAATAATGTCGATGACCAGTGGCGGATGTACCCCATATTAAATGGGATTTGCAAACCCCGTTTACAAAAAAATCAACATTTTACTTATAAAAATATTTCACAACCCGTGAAAAAAATACTTTTAAAAATAATTACGGACCCTCTCAAAAAAATTATGGATTAGCACACATCGGTGACACTGATAGTCTGATATTATAGTTACAGAAGTGCTTCGGGTGAGTAATTAACGCCAGATCCATTGATTTTGTTTTTCAAAAGTAATATCAGTAGTTTCGACGTTCATAGTATGGTGTTGAAAATAATATGTGCAGTGTCAGAAGTAAGAAAAAAATAATCCAAAAATAGAGTCGATAGTAAAAATATGGTGTCGATAGAGACCGCCAAAATAGATGAGGTTAAATTTTTCCGACAGTTTCGATACATAAAAGCCCATGGGAGAAGGCTTTAACACATGTCAATGAAATAAATAGGCCACTAGGTCAATTAAGCCCTGATTTTTTTTTTCTTAAAGCTTTCCGTATCCGGAACTCACTGGTCGACTAATTCGGAATTCAGCCCAAGTCGTTTCTGCAGAGTCTGACTTTTAGTTAAGGATAAGGTCTAGTCAAGAGCTCTTTCAACATGACGCATCAGAGGAAAATCAATCTAATGACCTCTCTAGAGATTCTCAAATCATTTACCATTTAAGTCAAGCTACTTGATTGATTCTGATTTTGTTTTTTAAGTCTACATATTTGAGTGGCGTTGAGACAAAATTAATGTGTGAATAATAAGTCTACTATTAGAGCATCGACTATAACCCCCTCCCTCCACCTCCACTTTTCTATGAGCCATAGTGCTGATAAATAAGCAATACCCCATAGTTGTTTAGAGTTTCAGAGTGTAAAAATTTGGGTTATAGCCGATGCTCTTAATGCTTAAATAAACGGAGGAAGTTAACTTGCCCCCATCAATTTTTGTTGGCAGCGTTGATGATAACAAAGAAATGGGGACGGAAGTTAGTTATTCCGCTTTCGTTGTTGGCACCAGCAGCTCTGCTGGTCATCATTGTTATTCTACGATTCTCCGTTTTTAATAAACTGTCAGGTACAATTTTATAATTCAAATTTACAACTTTTTTCTTGTTAATGTGAATATAATTTCTTTACGAGTAATGATACGTGCACAACGGTGATCTGCACCGTTGATCATATTGTGTCTAAACAGATCATGATATAATTCTATCATGATCAATGGTGGAGAGCACCGTTGTGTCACAACCGTTGTGTACGTATCATTACTCTTCGCTTATTTGTTGAAGTCTTAGAATATGTTAATTACTCCCTCCGTCCCCGAACAGTAAAAAATTGGTTAAATATCATTTATATATGATTAATTAAAATGCATAATACATCATTTGACTATCATAAATGCAACAGTTGTAAAAGTAGTAAAAATAGATAGATGAATATAAATTAGTGGTAAAATAAAAAATAAAAAAAACTTTAATAAATCTTCTCTAGATATTGTGAATGACTTATATTATGAAACAAAATAAAGAATATATGATGACTTATATCTTAGGACGGATGGAATATTTTTCTTCTTAATTTATACTTTTGTGAGGATGATATTCAATATCATCATATTAGAGCAAAAGTTCATAGATTTAAACATCTCTAGTAACATTGGCTTGTCATTCATATTTTGCAATGGTTGGGCGTGTAAAGATTTTTATATGCCTTCCTATGCCATTGTTGTCTTGGATTCTTTGTTTAATTAATTATCGTTGGAAATGATTTACACCATTAACAGACCCGAAAACCGGGCCCAACTCGGTACTGAAACCACCACCTTCTCGGTACACCCACCTCCCTTTCGGTGATGCTGCCGTAGCTGCGGTAAATCTACCACTAGACGATTCACATCGGGTGAAGACAACAGATCCAATAAAACCTCAATTTCATCACACAAAGAGTAAGTGAGAGAACGTTTCTACTCTTAATGAATGGTATAAGTGGCACCTTGCTGCAATCCTTTTGCTTTTTAGATCTAAGTTTGATAGAGATAACATTTCTACTCTTAATGATGGTGTAAGTGGGCTTCAAAAAAAAAAAAAAAAAGATGGTGTAAGTGGCGCCTTTTAGGGTATTAGGAGATTATTGTTTTGATTTAATGAAAGCAACCATTAAATAGACTTAATTAGTCCCACAGTAGAAAGATCTAAATACCCTAATTAGGCTAACTGATTAAGTGAGCTTTCAGACCCTTTAACTTAATGTTATTAAGTGAAGCCCACTTCTATCAAAAGCCTTTTTTTTTTAATAATCTAATTAAATTACTAGCCCATTGTAGGAAACCATTTCCTTAATTAATTCTCTAGCCACTCTTGAGAAAATAATTTAATGTAATATTTATCATATAAATAACCCATGACTATTTAATTTTTTAAAAACAGGTTTTCACATGCATTAAATACTTAGACTTACGAAAAACGGTTTTTCCATTGATCCGAGAAAAATTACTTTTTCTCTTGGCATGCTTCATTGTGGTTTACGAGAACATAAGAGGGGGACCATAGGCCTATATCAATAAGCTTCAATCATTCGAATGATTGACCAAACTCTTAATTCGAATCACCCGCCTCATTAATCATTGTGTTATATCACCATAGAGCCGATATTGCACTCTTCCGAAATGTCGAACATCTTTACTCTACTATTCTTATAGTTACTGAGTGCCCATTGATGTTGAAGTTCTAGACACAACAAAAATTAAAGAATGAATACGGAAGTATTATTATTCAAAAGATAATCAAAGAGTTAAGATACAATGTTGCTGATCATGGGGTATTTATAACAACATACACCAAATGAATCAGTTAATGGAAGTTACAAGGTAGTTATAACAGAATACAATGTGATAACCATTCTAACTACAAATTACAACAACTCTGCTGACTAACTCAACATTCTGCTGGGTCTTCAGTAGTCAGCTGGATATACTCACCTGCATGCTGACTACACTCACTTTTTTCCAGCCATATCATATATTGTAACACCCTCCTCCAGTTGAGAGTAGTACATGAAGTAGCTTGCATTCATCACTTCCTTCAGCCACTTAAACTAGGTTGGAATATCTTAGAAATGCCCAACTTGTCCAATAGGTAAGAGAAGATTGGTGCATCTAGAGCTTTGGTAAGAATGTCAGCAATTTGCTCTTTAGTGTTGACAAGAAGTAGGTTATAACAAGTCCAGATTTGACTTTTTCCCTTACAACATAACATTCAATTTCAATGTGTTTGGTCATTCCATGAACACATGACTATCAACAATGTGCATAGCATTAGCACTGTCACAGAACAATAGAGCAGGCAACTAAATAGGAATCTTCGAATCTTGTAGAATATAGACTAGCCACTGAAGTTCACATACTTCATTGGCCATAGCCATGTATTCAGCCTCTAAGGTGCTTCTTGCTATAGTTGTCTGCTTCTTTGCTTTCCAAGAAATAGGAGCATATCCCAAGAACATCATGTTGCTCAAAGCAGATTTTTGGGTTTCGGGACTACCAACCATCCACTATTAGTAAAAGCCTTCAAGGCAAGATTGTTATCTGCTGGAAACAAAATACCTTGTCTTGATTAGCCTTCAAATATCTCAGCAATTATGAGCAGCTTTCATGTGATTTTCAGTAGGTTTGCCTAGAAATCGACTCAGCTCTTCATTGCGCAAAACGATATCCAGTGCTCTGGTGAAAATAAGATAGATAGGTTTACCCACCAATGATCTATATGCAGTATTTTCATCTAACAAAGGTGAATCTCCATGTTGGATGTTTTTCTTAGACTCCATAGGTGTTTTGGTAGGCTTTGCCCTGAAAAACTCATACTCTTCTAGAAGATTGAATGTATACTTTCTTTGAGTAATAGAAATGCCTTCAGGGGTTCTAGCAGCTTCAATGCCCAAAAAATACCTCAAATTGCCATGCCCTTTAATGGTAAACTATTGACGCAATGCATCATTGACTTGCTGGATTAGCTGGATATCATCTACATATATATACTAATAGATCAGTAAAAGACTGTCTAGACCCATTGGTGAACGGACTATAATCATTCTTTGATTGAACAAACCCTTGTCCTTACAAAGATTCAGCCAGCTTACAATTCCATGGTCTGCTAGCTTGCTTCAACCATACAGTGACATGGTTAATCTGCAAACCTAGTTTGGTTTGTCTGTCTAGAAGCCTGAAGGAAGATGCATATACACTTATTCATTCAGATCTCCATATAAGAAAGCTGTGTTGACATCCATCTGATGAAGGTGCCAATTATTAGCTGTTGATGTTGCCAGTAAAGTCTTGACTGTGGTAATCTTGACAATAGGAGAAAAGGTCTCTGAATAATCAATACCATAAGTCCGAGTTTTGCAACCAATCTTGCTTTGTATCTTTCTACATAGCCATTATGATTATAATTTATTATATATACACCCATTTGCATCCAATGGACTTCTTTCCTGTTGGTAAATCAACAACCTTCCAACTATGAGTGGTCAGTAAAGCTTCAATCTCCTTCTGTATAGCTTCTTTGCACTCATCGTGCATCATTGCTTGGTTGTATGTCTTTGGTTCTTTAACAGCATCAATTGCATTGATGTATCTGGCATACTAAGCTGAGAGCTTTTCTAGATTCATCACTCCACTCAGCAGATGTGGGGTCTACTATATTGTGTGAGCACCTCATTGATAAAAATTCGGTGCTCTTCTTGTCCTTGTTGTTCTCCTCAACTGAATAGGTGCAAGAGCAGGAACATTTCCTTCATTGGAATCCTCAGTTGTAGTTGATCATGTGTCAGACTGCTCAATTGACTGACTCGGCTGATCATCAAAGCTATCCGTGTCCGGCAATGGTTCCGGCATATCGGAAGTATACCTAGCTTTGCCTAAGACCTGCTAAAATAGAAGAAAGTAAGTTTCATGAAATTGAGTGTTTCTAGCAACACATATATCTTTGTTGGTGATATCCAAGAGTATGGCACCATTGGGGTTGTTTGAATTCCCAAGATAGACACAATTCTTGCATCTGGAATCAAACTTTGTTCAGTATTATTGGAGTGTGCAAGAGAAAACTAAGCAACCAAAAACTTTGATGACAAATTAATCTGCCTTAGTTCCATATAACACCTCATGAGATGTGCTTTCCATTAGCAATGGTGTAGGTGTTGCATTAATCAATTTCACATCATGAAAAGACAGAAACCTCAATACTCAATGGGTAGATTACTTTGAAATCATAGACTCATGGAAACACGTAAGTGTTGGGCGAGCTGGGCCAGATTAGACTGACTTCCCGCCTAAGTGTTGGGCGAGTTGGGCCAGATTAGACTGACTTCCTGCATAAGTTTTAGGCGAGCTGGGCCAAATTGGACTGACTTCCCGTATATTTACTGACTCCAACGTGTCGGAGCTCAAGTGTGGATAAATAGAAATATAGTGTATTGCGCATAAGTATTGCAAATATTATGTAAAATACTTTCGTATTATCATTGTGGCATTGATACAATCTTATTTGAAGCAATAAAGGTAGAGTACATGGACATAAAAAAATGATAATAGGCAGAACCTATTCTAGGAATAGAACTTTGGCAGGTTGTTAGCATGCCAGCTCCTCGAGATGGTCTTGCTGATGGAGTCGGCCAGTTGATATCACATTTCCCATTTACTTTGACGATTTTGTAAGGTCCTTCCCAGTTCGGGTCGAGTTTACCTTGGGGGCCCTGCCTACTGACTTCGTTCTTCCTGAGCACCAGATCTCTTTCCCTGAAGTATGAGTGTTTTACTTTTGAATTGTAGTACTAGGAGATTCTTTGTTTACATTTGGCCATTCCGATGAAGGCTATTTCTCGAGCTTCTCTCAGTGTCGTCTTTGGAGTGTCGAGCTCGTCTCCCAATATGTTTATGTATATAGCTCGGACTGGTGAGGGGAGCACGATTTCGACCGGAATTACTGACTCGCTTCCATACGCTAGGGAGAAGGGTGTTTCTCCTATGGCCGAGTTTGGCGTGGTTCGGAATGCCCACAAAACGTTGGGCAGATGATCTACACAATTCTCCCATTCTTCTTCAGGTCTCTTTTTTAAACCGGTCTTGATCTGCCTGTTGGTCTGCTCTACTTGTCCATTTGCTTACGGATAGCCAACAAATGTGAAAGGTTGGGTGATCCCTAGTTCGGAGCACCATGCCTGGATGTTCCCATTGTAATACCTTACTCCCGACCCCTAGGTCCACTGAGATCATTCTAGAAGGGGTTGCGAAGCTTTCACCGCGACTTCAATAACAAGACTAGAAAATCCCAAAATACTCCAATTAATCCACAAAATGAGTTGACAAGAAATCAATAACTATTTCCATTAAAAAAATATTTCAACAAATAAAATTACAGTAATTCCTCAAAAAGAATGACATTATCCATGACATCAATTGTTTTTCTTTGTTCTCGGTTCTTGGTCAATATCAACACCAATAGTTCTCATTTTCTCACCCTCGATCAGTAACCTGTAAAAATATCTGTAAAATGAAAACAAAAAAACAAGGCGTCAGCAAAGGGCTGGTATGAGCCGTGTGTTAGAGTGTTATATATGTATTATATATAATATTAAAATGAATATAACAAACAATTCTATAAAAAAAAAACAACCGCGGAAGTCTTTTAATTATTAATTGATTGAACAAATGAAAAGATAGTTTTTTTTAGTATTGAAGTGCACGAGCATTAAGAAAACATGTCAGGTTCATTTACAAGCACCGGCTTTGGCCGAGCCGATGAATCAAGTACCGCCCAAACACCGAATTTACCAATTGGATTTCAACCGCACTCCACAACAACTAGCCATGCCTGACGACGCCGGCTGATCGGCGGAGAAAAGAATCAACCTTCACCGTGTAAACCTCCTACACGGCTCCAGCCAACCCTATCCATGCCCTAGGACCCACACACCAACCGTCAGCCCTTGCTTTCCCGGCTGTAGCATGAATCTTTGGGAAAAAAGATACCGTCCCCACTCTTACAAGCGAGCACTCTAGTTACTGCTGGAAAGACTTCGAGTCAAGAGGCCCCGAGACCGGTGACTAGACGTTCTCCTAGAGCAATAACTCTAATCCCCCTAGCCACTAGGGTTTTGACACTTTCGTGCCACTATCGAGCGAGCGAGCGAGCAAGTATTTTCCGTCAATTCCAGGTTCCAAAATGTTGTTTTAAAATAGTTCGAATTATTAATTTTTAAGATACCATTCACAAATGACTTCCGAGTTTAAACATCAACATTTTAATATACGTAAAATATTGAAAATAATATTAAACACACTTTTAGTTTTTATCAAAAATAAAATGAACCTACCTTAAGTCCGAGTTAATTATTTAATATAAACTCCTGGCATTAATCCTTTTTTTAAATTTTTTTATACCAGAAACGAAAGGATTCATTAAAAACTAAAAGCAGATTACAACCGGACCAAAGGCGGAAAAAGCCGAACAAATTCGGATCCCGGCGGCCTAAAAGCGGACCACAACCACGAAGCGAAAGGAAAAAAGACATCGGAAACCCAATATCGACCAAATTCAGCCTCGATAGAGAGGACATGATTTGGTAACAAAGTACACAGTTAAACTTTGATTATAGTCAAACCAAACTTAAACAACACTAAAACCTAACCAAAGAACCGGAAAAGCCGACAATTTCGATCCGATCCAAAAACATAAGAAACATAAATAAAAAAACAAAAAAACAACACATAGCAAATTCATGGGGACGACCAACATGATTTACACCAAAAAGCCGGCGCTTTTGGTCATATCACCACCATTAAATAACCACCAAGAAACAACTATCCCCACCAACGCCGCCATAGCCCCTGACCGGAAAAAGGAGAGCCCATGTAATCCCGCGGAGTCCACCACAATCATCATCCAAGCGGCGAGAGAAGCCAAAATCCGACACCGAAGAACTTTCCCCATAGACATGCATGAGTCTCAAGGCAAAAATTCAGTTTTAATAACCACCCTTTGCCACGGCCGTCAAGAAAAGCCCCATCGGATGGCTTCAAGTTGCGACCGAATCGGACGCGGTCCAAAAATGCAGCGCCCTTTTTTTTTTTTTTTTTTTTTTTTTTTTTTATTCTTTTAATAAAGAGATCCAACATAAAAACAAGGTGGAAAGAGTCCAATGAAGCTCCAAACAAGGGACAAAGCCGATGACCTTAGATCGAGATCCGCTTGGCTGCATGCAGGCGAAAAGGTTCAGATCCGGCGGAGGAGAAAAGGTCACCACAAAAATGCTGGAGCACATCATCAATCCAAGGAAGAAAGCGGAAAACAAAAGAAAAGGAAAAAGGGAAGTTAAAGGTGGATTTAAAGGTGGGCGCCCGGCAGCATAAGGCCGCCCGGCGTCAGTGAGGAAAACAGTGGAGGGTCGGCAAGATTTGAGAGAAAAGGAGAGAGAAAGATTTCTTTCAATCAGTAACATCTTCTGGCATTAATCCTTGAGTGTTCGACATGATCAGATCTTAATCCAAGCACCATAAACTCAAATTATAAGCTCTGATTTCTGTTGATCACCGAATATTATTATTATTAAAATTAATTTCCATTTCTTTTCCCACTCTTTTTCTTTCACCCGTGCTCTTAACTTGCCACCATCATTTTGATATTCACATTGTGACTTAAATCCCACTTTAGAGAACATCCTGCTTATTTGCATTCACCTTTAATCCCATGGAATCAATCTATACATATTTTCCTCAAAGTTCCCAAAACCAAATCTTGATCCAAATAACATAGCATGATCCAACACCTTAAAATTCCCCTTTATATTTTATCTTGGAAACAATAGCAAGCAAGAGGACCTCTCCGAAAGGATAATAATAGCAAATTGAAAATAGAAGTCGTGCCAGAGCCGCATCGAAGCTTGCGGGTGGTGCTAAAAGTTTATTTCATAGAAACCCGATCGTGATCGATTACCGTTCAAAAGAGTGAGACCACAAACATGATGGTCAAAAGATGAATAATTCATATGGTGCTATATGACTGTCAGACTGTGTGACTTTGATGATGGTGAAAAGATGTGGCTCGATGAAAGTCAGCCATGGTGACCATGGTGCTTGATTAGAGAGGGTGACGAACGAACATATATTTTCGACTTTGTATCAGTGTCATGGTTGTTTTCGGCTGCCGTCAATGGTCGCTTTGGAAGGATGTAATGGTGGAAACAAATGGTCGCAGATGGATCGAGATTATGGTTTATGCTAGCTAATAATGATGTTAAATGTCTACTTCATGTGTTATGGCTGGTGGTAGTAAGCTTAGGTAAACATTTACGACTTGTAGAAACGGAAACAAAATAAGTAAGTACAGGAAGATAACTGACGATGTTGGATCTCGTCTATGAATAAATCCGGGCCGTTTAATCTATGTGTAATTGAATTAAGGGCATTAATCAAGAACAATATGAATGAGGGATGGTTTTTTGGGGGGTATCTTCCCAAGTTGCCTACGTATCCTGTTATGTTTCACGAATCAAGTCTCCGTAGTTCCTTAGGGGTTGTTTATATAGAGGATGTCTCGTCCAAAGCCTTGTCTTGCAAGGATTCTAATTCTTAGTACTAAGGATTATTATGTGTATATCCCTATAATTTAGGAGATAATTATGGATAGTTTAAATATCAAAATCTGAGTCTTAATGGGTAAAGGATCCTTAGTATCTTCCCATGATTATCTGATAAGCATGTGGGTTAATTATTATATAAATGAGGCTCTGGACGACCTGCGTCGAGCCCCCAGGCTGTCTCGGCCCGAACTACACTGGCCTAGCTCTCGTCGCGACCTAGCCGACCTGCAATGGTCTGGGGAACGGGACAGATCTCCCACCAAGGGTTCGGATCTGCCCTTAGGCGTGAAGTGGGGCTCCTAGCCCTTAACGTTATAGTTTTTATATTTTTCAAATAATGTTTGAACAATTAGGAGATGACACATGGCGAGACTCAGTTCAACCCACGTCATAAGCCCCCAGATCTGGCCGAACTAATAGTTGTGAGGTCGGATCTGTTAGAGGTGTTGTTCGGCCATTATCATATAGACTTGTAGATTTTTATAATGGCCTTCTCTGCCAGGCGGCAGAGTTACTGTTAATGACGTTGTCACTCGTGTCCAAGTCTGCTGAAGTTGAACGGTTTTTGAGAATGTTGTTGTAGCTCTTTGTTTAGCGCCTTCTGCGGCCGCTGCTTCAACGGCTCCTGTCGAGCTGCCCTATGTGAATGTACGTGGAGAATCTTACCCCTGCTTTATAGAGTGCAGGCGAACTCAACCCTTAATGCTTTTAGGTTTTTTAACTTGCATTTCGTTTATGCTTCCTTGTATTTTTACGAGCCCGACCTGCGTAGCTCAGCTCTGGTCCCTTCGGGGACTTAGGATGTTTACTTTGCCAAGTTTGTGAGCCTAACATGTGGAGCCCAAAAAATTTATCCGGCATGCGGACTTGCACGAGTCGACACAGAGCTGGATTTTAGGGCTAGTCGACTGCGGAGCTTAGCTTTGCAAGCGCACCGAGAGCGACATCGGTGCTCGAATTTCATCCGTCCCACGGAGCTCGGTTTGAGTTCATCTGCGAACTAACTTTGTCTGCAAACTTAATGAGCCTGGCACGCAAAGCTCGAAATTTGGATCCATCCTGCGGTTTATTGCTCGAGTCCATCCTGTGGGTGATTTTATGAGGCCTCGACCTCACGGGCTCGGTTTGAGTTCGTCTACGAACTAAAAAAGTTTGGTCTACAAACTTTACGGGGTGAGCTAGAGAGCTCAAACTTTTGTATGCCCTGCATTTGGATGGCGAGTTTGTCCTACAAACTTGGTGAGTCCGATCTGCGGAGCTCAAGTCGATGAGTTTGACTGCAAACTTTGTTGAGTCCGACTGCGGAGTTACGAAAGTTGATGTACGTCCGGCGGACTTAAGAAAACTTTTCGCGTCCACCCGTGGTGGGTGAAGCTTTGAGTCCGATCTGCAGAGCTCAAACTTTGGAGTCATCTGTAGACTTTGTGAAAAGATTCCAACTTTTTCATGTACAATGTTTTAATATATGTAAATTTTGCAAAGTTCTCTTGCCTTAATTTTTTTTTCCAGCACTACGAAGTACTATGATCCGCATGATGGGGGTGTCTTGCCCCTTGATATGCCATGCATTAACTTATAGTTTTTGGATGGCATACTTAGCAGCGATGTATATATTTTTGCCTGAAATTTACACCTGCAATTTGTGCAATTCAATGTCTGCCATGCCGACTTAGGAAGTTTGATTGTTGCAAACTTGGTGAGTCTGACTTGCAGAGCTCAGTTCAAGTGGAGCTCAGTTGGTTTGCCCTTCAGACCTAATAATTTTGACTGAGTCCGGCCTATGGAGCTCGATTAGTTTGTCTGTGAACTTTAATGAGTTTGCCCTTTGCAAACTTTATTTTAATCGGCCCGAGGCCAACTGCGGACCTCGGCTAGTTAAATCTGTGAACTTTAAAAGTACATCTTTTGCAAACTTTATTTTAATTCGATTGAGGCCGACTGTGGACCTCGGCTAGTTAAATCGATGAACTTTAATGAGTTTGTCCATTGCAAACTTTACGAGTCGACTGCCAGGCCTCGGTTCAAATTTATACATCCTGCCGGACTTAGGAAGTTTGTCCTTTACAAACTTTCTGAGCTTGACCTGCAGTGATCAGTTCGATATGTCCGACCTGTAGACTTGGTGAGTTGGTCCTTTGCCAACTTTCTAAGTCTAACCCGCGGCTTCGATTCGGTATGTCCGACTGCAGACTTGGTGAGTTGGTCATTTGCCAACTTTACGAGTCTAACACGCAACTTCGATTCGATATGTCCGACCTGCAGACTTGGTGATTTGGTCGCTTTGCCAACTTTCACGAGTCCGACTGCGGATCTCGGCTAGTTAAATCTGCGAACTTTGATGAGAGTTGTCCTTCGCCAAACTTTATTGAATTTTATTGAGTCCGACCTATGGATCTTAGCTAGTTCGTCTGTGAACTTTTATAGTTTGTCCTTTGCAAACTTTAATTTGAATGAGTCCGACCTACGGATCGAGCTAGTTAAATCTTGTGACCTTTTATGAGTTTTCCATTTGCAAACTTTAATTTGACCGAGTCCGACTGTGGATCTCGGTGAGTGCATCTGCCGGACTGATAAGTTTAAGCGAGAGTCCGTCTATGGAGCTCGGTTTATGCATCCTGCGGACTTAATGATTTTTCTGAGCTCGACTGCGAAGATTAGTTGAGTACATCCTGCCCCGAGACCTAATAAGTTTGGTTGGGTCCATCCCGCGGAGCTTAGTTTGTCCGTCCTGCAGACTTAATTTTTGGGGTCGATTTTTGAGTCATTATCTGAGACTTCATTTTTTGAGTTTGAGGCGAGACTTTATTAAGCTCTTGATGGGGGTATCTTGCCCCTCGATTACCATGCATTTATTAATGTAAGTCGGATGGCATACATAGCTCTTTGTATAAATTTTCATTTGAGTCCGACTTACAAAGGTCGGATAATGCGTCGACACTGTAGACTTGAGAATTTTGCTAAGTCCGTCATGCGGAGCTCGGTTATACATCTTGCGGACTTAGAACTTTATTTTAAAGCCGTTACGTATTATATACACTAAAGAAGAGAAATATAATATTCAAATAATACTAGTAAATTGAAATAATTCATTGAACTCCGGAACCTGTTCCAGACGTAAAGCTTGCGGGGATTGTTTGCATGCCAGCTTTATGGAATGGTCCAACCATTTGAATCTACCGGTTGATATGCACCATTGCATTGCTCTTTTAATAGCTTTTATAGGGGTGTCCTACGGACTTTGGGTTGCCGACCTGCGGACTTGTAAATTTTGTTGAGTACGGCATGTGGAGCTCAGTTTGTCAGTCGTGCTAACATGTAAATTTTTTGCTGCGTCTAACCTACGGAAATCAGTTCGTCAGTCCTGCTGACTTATGAATTTTTCCGAGTCCAACTTGCGGAGCTCAGTTAGTCAGTCCTATTGACTTGTGAATTTTTTGCTGAGTCCAACCTGCGGAGCTCAGTTCATCAGTCCTGCTGACTCATGAATTTTTTGCTGAGTCCAACCTGCGGAGCTCAGTTCGTCAGTCCTGCTGACTCAGGAATTGTTTGCTGAGTCCGACCTAAGGAGCTCAGTTTGTCAGTCCTGCTGACTTATGATTCTTTTGCTGAGTCCAACCTACGGAGCTCAGTTCGTCAGTCCTGTTGACTTAGGAATTTTTTGCTGAGTCCGACCTATGGAGCTCGATTCATCGATCCTGTGACTTATGAATTTTCTTGAGTCAACTGCGGAGCTCAGTTCGTCAGTCCTATTGACTTAAGAATTTTCTTGAGTCCGAACTACGGAGCTCGATTCACGATCCTCTTTGACTTATGAATTTTCTTGATTACGACTGTGGAGTTTAATAGTTTGGCTTTGAGCCATATTTTAGGACATGCAATCATATAGTTGCATAAACACAACAATCTGAAGTAATTAAGAAGAAGTATACAAAAATAAAATAAACTCATCGATAATCTCCTGTTATGGAGAGCTCGTACTTAGAGAGCTTGTATATGGAGAGCTGAAGAGCTCGTATCTGGAGAGCTGAAGAGCTCGTATCTGAAGAGCTGATGAGCTCGTATATGAAGAGTTGATGAGCTTGTATATAAAAGATTAGCTCGAGGTGAGCTCCAAATATGATGCCGAGCCGAGGCTCGGTCTTATAAAAGATTAAGCTCAAGAGAGCTCCAAATATGATGCTTGAGCCGAGGCTCAGTCTTATAAAAGATTCACTCAAGAGAGATCCAAATATGATGCAGAGCCAAGCTCGGTCTTATAGAAATGTGATGCCGAGCGAGCTCGGTCTTATTGAATATGATGCCAAGCCGAACTTGGTCTTATAGAAAATGATGCCGAGCGAGCTCGGTCTTTTAGAATGTGATGCCGAGGCGAGCTCTGTCTCATAGAAGATTCGCTCAAGAGAGCTCCAAATATGATGCGAGCCGAGCTCGGTCTTATAGAATATGATGCCGAGCCAAGCTAGGTCTTACGAGAATATGATGCCGATCCGAGCTCGATCTTATAGAAGATGATGCGAGGCGAGGCTCGGTCTTATAGAATGTGATGCCGAGCCGAGCTCGGTTTTATAGAAGATTCCCTCAAGAGAGCTCCAAATATGATGCCGAGACAAGCTCGGTCTTAAAAAAGATTCGCTCAAGAGAGCTCCAAATATGATGCCGAGCCGAGCTCGGTCTTATAGATTGTGATGCCGAGCCAGGCTCGGTCTTATAAAATGTGATGCCGAGCCGAGCTCGGTCTTATAGAAGATGATGATGAGCCGAGCTCGGTCTTATAGAAGATGATGCGAGGCGAGGCTCGGTCTTATGGAAGATTCGCTCAAGAGAGCTCCAAATATGATTCGAGCCGAGCTCGGTCTTATAAAACATTCGCTCATTTAAGTTATAGAAACGGAAATAAATGCCAATAAGAGCTTGTACCTGGAGAGCTCGTATTTGCGAGCTTGGGAGCTCATATGGGGCGAGCTCATGTTGCGTGAGCTCATTCGGTGGAGCTCATTATGGCCGAGCTTTGGAGATTTGGATGAAGATCTTGGAGATCTTGGAAGAAGAAAAATCACAGCTTTTTGGTGATACAACAACATCTTTCGGCGACGATCGGGCATCGAAAAGAACTCCGATCGGCACAAAATTTGAAGGGCTTGTTCGCCTCCTTTTCTTCAATCGAGCGGTGGAATTAGTTTTCACGGTTGAATCTCCAGTAATAGCCGTCGATGCATCATTGTGTTTTTATGACACCGCCACAATAGCAACACCGGCGATGATCGGGTGTTGAAACGGACTCGATCGTGAAATTTGGAGGCCTTGTTTGTTCCTCTTTTTCTTCAATCTGAAAGGTCGAATTCATTTTAACGGTTGAATCTCACGAAATAAGCCGTCGATCATTTGCTGTGTTTTTGTGACACTGGCGACATCAACTCTGCGACTATCGGACATTAAAGCGGACTCGATCGGCACAAAATTTGGAGGGCTTGTTCGTACCTCCTTCTTCTTCAAAATCTAAGCGGTGGAATTCGTGTTCCAATGGTGAAATCTCGGCAATAATCCTATGATCATTCTTTGTGTTTTTCGTATTCTTTGCATTTTGGTGATACATCAGCCACTTTCCGGCAACGATCGGACATTGACGGACTCGATCGGAATGAAATTTGGAGGGCTTGTTCGCCTCTCCTTCTTCTTCAATCTGAATGGTGGAATTCTTGTTTCAACGGTTCAATTTCCGGCGATCAACCAGCGATCGATGGCATTGCATTTTGGCACATTTGCCATTAATTTGATCACGAACCACCTCAATCCATTACCAATAGAAGACCACTCCTTCTTGCGCCAATTGGCGATCTTTGGATCTCGTCTATGAATAAATCTAGGGCGTTTAATCTATGTGTAATTGAATCAAGGGCATAAATCAAGAACAATATGAGCGAGGCATGGTTTTTGGGTGATTTTTATCTTGAGCTTGGGTATCTTCCCAAGTTGCCTACGTATCTGTTATGTTTGAGAATCAAGTCTCCGTACGTAGTTCCTTAGGGGTTGTTTATATAGAGGACTTCTCGTCCAAAGCCTTGTCCTGTAAGGATTCTAATTCTTAGTCGCTAAGGATTATTATGTGTATATACCTATAATTTAGGAGATAATTATGGATAGTTTAAATATCAAAATCTTAGTCTTAATGGGTAAAAGGATCCTTAGGATCTTCCCATAATTATCTTTTAAGCACATGGGCTAACTATTATATAAATGAGGCTCGGCCGACCTACATTGAAACCCCAGGGCCGGCTCGGCTCGAAGCCTGACAGCCCGGCTCTCATCGCGACCTAGCCAACTGCGGTGGTGCAGGGGAGCGGGATGATCTCCCACCTGGGGTTGGATTTGCCCCCAGGCGTGAAGTGGGGCTCCGGCCCGTAACGTTATAGTTTTATGTCTTCATTTAATGTTTGACCAATTAGGATATGACACATGGCGAGTCTCGATTCAACCCATGTCAATGACACAGAGGCTATGTGTGGCGTCCCATTCGAATACCGAGTCCTTATCCGAATTGAGCGCCCGCACGTAAATAATTTAATTGAATTGACTTATATCGTAAGCCTCTCGATCTAATAATGAGTTACAATTTTTAGTGGAAGGAAAAGACTCGGAATAACGAAAGATACTAGGGGTAGAATAGGGAATCCCATGTTGATTCCATTACAACATTAATTCAAGATAAGTCAACTAGGTCAACTGAAGATAGAGCCGATAAAAGTCTATACTATTACAAAACTATCCAAGGCAACTGTTAAGTCTATTACAAAAGTAAATCATGATAGAACGACAAGAAGTCACAAATCACTCCTCAACGAGCTCGTACACTTCTTCACCTGCATCACCTTCACGGTGGGTAAAAAACAACATAAGGGTAAGTACAATAGTACTTAGCAAAAGGTACAAGAACCGAATCTATAAAGTTATATCACAAGAATAACATGCAAACATCATATCATGTATGTTTCTCTCAATTGCCACACTCCACTAGTCTCACTAGTTGACTCAACTCAAGTAGTCATTTGTTACATGTTAAATTAGGGACAATTTTCCGGGTGAGAATGCACCGAGACATTTCCTCAACACTCTAACGGACATGGTTGCTAACCATGTGGTTTATAACGCGAGTCCGGTTGATATCGATCATGTGGAGGCGTAATAATACCATGAAGCGATGTATAAATGTGCCTTACCAAGGACTAACATGTTTTAGCTTTTAGACACATCACGTCGTATTTAAATGATTAATCTAACCACATAATTTCATTACACTTAATGGTTTCTTATGGACATCTAGACCTTAAATTGACTCTACATTATACTATCCCAGCACATTGCATAAAAATATTGGGATCTAACCCAAACCCACGAGGCTAAGGAATAAGACTTCCGGTGATCCCAGTATCTCCCTTGAAGAGGTCTCCATAAGTCTTGAGCGAATACACGAGAAACCGAACCCTTAACTTCGTCATGTTACAAGTACGATACTGATTGGGCACTTTAGGCCTGCTCCAAAAAGTCACTAGAACACGTACACCTAACTTTACAACACACCACAAAAGGCTCTAAACTAAAGCATGCTTCGAAACGGGCTTTAAAACATGATTCTACAAAATTGGGCACTTTAGGCCTGCTCCAAAAAGCTTTGGCGTGCGCCAAAAGATGTCAATCAACTTTTGACGCGCCCCAAAAATCTCAAAATGCATCCTGTCCAACTCTGTTCAACTTTGGCGTGCCCCAAAGGCTTTGGCGCGCCCAAAAACCTCAAAATGCATCCTATCCAACTTTGTCCAACTTTGGCGGCTAAAACACCCCAGGCCTGCGTTTTCAACATTTTCAACTCTAACACGAACCCATTCCAATGTAACGCTTAAATCAACATTTTCTAACAATTTGCATGCTATATACCAAATTTAAGTGACAACAACTATAGATTCGATGGAAAACCCCTTACCTCGATTCTTTTGCTCAAAAGATAGATTCTTCAACTTGAGCTCAAAACACCAAGAACAGATACTTGGAAAATATCTTGAAGATGCAACACCCAACTTGAAATTCTTGCACATAGACATGGATTCAAGGTTCATACAACCATTTAAGCTACTTGAATCCAACCAAGAGCACATGCATATTCTAAAAAGCAAAACTAGATCTAAAACCATGAAAAAAACTTACTTGGAGGAGATGAAGAACTTATTCTTCCATGGGTTCTTCTTCACCTTCTTCTTCTTCAACTTGAGGTGAGGAATCTTTAAGAGAAAGATTGATGATTAGCTCCTTCTTTCAATTTCTCTCTTTTCCTCACTTCCCTCTCAAATCTTTCTTGCTAGCAACTTATAATGAACTAGAATTGGTAGATTGTTGGGGTGTTGGGTGTTAGGCAAATTGGATCTTCCAATTTTGCCCTTGCACTTTACCCCTTATTAATCTACCATTCTTTTATTCAATTAAAGGAAAAATTAATATAATAATCCGGATAATTCTGAAAAAGACTTTTTGCCGTTCCGTAAAAACACGGGGTATTACACTATGGTGGTGGTTATGAAAGGAATGGAAATTGGAATAGCATGAAACTTAGTGGAATTTATACCAGGTTGGAGGTCATTGTTTGAAATTGAAAGACACAAAACTGATTTGTGTAGCACTTCAGTTATATCTTCTGTTTTTAAGGAAAATAATGAATAGTAATCATATTAGGCATTTAATAAACACTAATATTCTTGTTTCCGTTAGAACATTATCATGCGTTAAAATAAATAATATATCCGTGAAATCAAGTCTAAGATTTGATTATAGCTATTAATATATTTGTTTTAATAGTTTTTAATACTCCTTATTTTCTTTTTTCCGTTTTTTTGGCTGAGTATATAAAGCCTCTCTCTCTCTCCCTTTTATTCGATTGTAAGACAGAAATATATTAATAAAATGAACCCCTCTTTATTTACTCCTTACGGTTGAAGAACCCTAGATTCCGTGGCTTTTGATCGAAGTGGTTTAGATCCACTTTCTACATGGTATCAGAGAGCTGTTGAGAGATCAATCCGTGTTCTTGTCGTTTTCTCCTTTAGATTCTTCTTTCTGCGATAACTCTTGCTTCGATTGCGACCGAGAATGGCGAGAAGGCAGGCGATTGGCGTGAATGGAGACTTAGAAGCTTCAAGTCCTTATTATCTCCATCCAAATGAAAATCCGGCGATGCTAGCGGAGTCCACCACTAGATAGTAAGAACTATCATTCTTGGAAGCGAGCAATGAGGATGGGCTTGATTATGAAGAACAAATTAGGTTTTGTCGATGGTTCCATTCCAAAGCCTAAAAATGATGCAAGGTTGATATCAAGATGGGAGCAATGTGATATAGCGGTTATGGCATGGATAATGAGTGTGTAACTCCCCGATTGCGAAGGCGGTCTGCGTGGATGAACTCATTTCGTGGAAATTTAGGAAGACCTTCAAAAAATGTACTTTAGATTGAATTGTTTTTGTTTATCGACTTGCTGGAAGAAATTAATCAGTTACACAAGGAAGTATGTGCATTCTTGAGTATTTCGCTAAGCTAAAGGCGGTTTGGGATGAAGTCATGGTCTTTGAGACCGATTCCATCCTGTGAATGTCTTCATTAAGTGTTCATGTGGGGTCATACCGACTTTTATTGGTTATATTGAATCTGAATATGTCATGGTGTTTGCTAGTAGATCAACAATGAGAATATAATAGTGGAAGGAACTATAATGCAACGAGGAAATGATAAGTCTCAATCTAAGTGGGATGGAAATCGAGAGAAATTGAGGTAAAAAAAAAGGTGCAATGCTCTCTTTTGTGGATTTAATGGACACCTTTGTGGAAGATTGATATAAGAAGAATGGTTACCCTCGGTTGGAAACCAAAGAGAAGGATTAATCACATTGAAGGTGATGATGTCTCTTTTGGAAGGGCAATGAGCAGTCAAAAATTCACAAACCTCAAGGGAATGGACTTTGTCTCACAAGCCAACAAGCTGGAGAAATTAACTAAGTTTGCTAGACAAGATGAGTTTTGATGATAAAGTGGAACACACGAGTCAATCATGCAGTGTCATGACAACAAACTTCAAGCTAGTTGATCAAGAATTGCAAGGTACAATGTCTAATTCTTGGATTCTTGACTCAGTGTGATGAGACCATGTTGCTGTACCACTGAATATGTTTGAAAGGGTTAGTAAAGTAAAAGTTGTTACTATAAATTTACCTAATGGGGAAGTGGTAGATGTATCACACATTTAGCACAGATTAGGATAAATGCAACACTAACTCTACAGGAAGTCTTGTATGTGCCTACCTTTCATTGCAATCGATATCTTTGGGGAAACTTACAAGTGATAACAAATTACGTGTTGTGTTTTTAAATATGGTTTGTTGTATCTGAGAACAAGGATCATGTGTAGATGATTGGTATAGTTGAGAAGAGATGGATTATACGTTTTGCGGTGATAAAGGTCCAAATAAAAGCCGTGACTACGGAAAATAGAGCATCGTGACCTTACGTAGTAGTTCTAACAACTTGACCTTTATGTGGCTCCCAATAAAGATCTTCTATGGCACATGAGATTGGGCCATATGTCTAATCAACACATGAGTATAGCAAAAAAGGTCCATGAAGACATTGTTATGCCGAGATAGTATATGTTTTGTTTGTCATTTACCTTTTCCTTTGAGTAATAGTTTTCTCAATTCATTTGTTTTGACTTGATCCATATGGATATTTTGGGTCCCTACAGGACACCCAACGATTACATGGGAATAGGTATTTTTAACGATAGTAGATGATTTCAATCATTACACTTGGGTTTTTCTTGTTGAGATCAAAGGGTGTACTTTTGTTTTTGGTCAATTTCAAGCATTTGTGAAATTTATTAGAATGGATAATGGTGAAGACTTGGTGGCCTGAATTTTATGCGAGAACATAGGATTGTGCATCAAGAGAGTTGTGTGTCTACACCCACAATGAGCAGTGTAGTGGAGAGGAAGCATCAAACACATACTCAATATAGCGGGGAGCCATAAAGATACAAGCCAATATACTGTTGTATATTGGGGCTCTGCATATTACATGTTGTCAAGCTCATTAAGTGGACACTACACCACTTTTGGATAACTGACACAATATGAAAAAATTGTACCATAAACCACCCATTTGAAGCCATTGAGAGTCTTTGGCGAGCTTGGTTTCTTTGCCACATTGACTAGGGACATGATAAGTTTGATTCTAGAGCACATACTTGCATAAATTTGGGTATGTGAGAAACTACTAAAGGCTATGTGTTTCTTGATTTGGTCACTAGAGACATTTTTCTTTCTTGAGAAGTCTCTTTTCATGAGCTGTACTTCCCATTCCATGAAGGCCTCTCCACTATTTATTGAGACTCAATTGTTTCCCTACCGGTAGCCTATGACACCTTAGATCTGATTTGTCCACTAGACTATACACCTCCTACCACCACAACTAACCCTACATGGTCCTAGCATCTCAATTGCTAATACACTGTATCAACAATTGCTCAAAGACACATTAGATCCAGAGAAAACCACTTATACATTTCACGAGGACTTTGTGTGTGCACAGGTTGAAATGATCTTCTCCTTATACCCTTGATCACATCCTTGGCAATGACCAATTGACCACTTCATCATTCAGATTTTATATTGCCATTGACAAAATTGTTGAGCCACTAAACTAATAATCAGCGGTGATAAGCTCACAGTGGAATGGGGCCATGGAAAAGAAATAGAAGCTTTAGAGCTCAATCAAACATGGGAAATAGTTGAGTTACCAAAGGGCAAGAAACCCATAGGATGTAAATGGGTTTATAGAGTAAAGTACAACTCAGACGGTATAGTAGAGCGTTTCAAAGCTCGTTTAATTGCGAAGGGATATCACGCAAACTCAAGGCATTGATTACGAGGAAACATTCTCCCCTGTGGAAAAAGTTACTACTATACGGTTTATTAAGCTTTGCCCATTTTGCCAAAGGGTGGATTTTCTGACAACTTGAGGTCAACAATGCTTTTTTACATAGGGATTTGAGCGAGGGAGGTGTATATGAAACCTCACTTGGCCCCAAGCCTCACACCGCCCGACAAGTCTGTAAACTCAAGAAGTCTCTTTATGGTTTTAAAGCAAGCGAGCCGTCGGTGGAATCATCAACTCCACGATAGCTCTTTATGCCTTGGGTTATACCCAATCGTCACATGATCATAGTCTTTTCAACAAAGCGTGGGAAATGATTTTGTCATAGCCTTAGTGTGCGTAGAGCGACATCGTCTGGTGGGAATAACATGGAGTTGATCGAACTTAAGGCACACCTTCACGGCTTATTCAAAATCAAAGACTTGGGAGACTTAAAATTCTTATTAGTCCTTGAACTTTCAAGGTTAGCTTGTGGTTTGACCATATCCCAGCGCGCAAGTATGCTCTCAACATTTTGGAAGACTTTGATATGTTAGCACTGCAATTGCTATCGATAACGGCATATCTTGTAGCCTCATTGGTAAGCTTCTTTACCTCACAATTACCCGTCTGGATATTTGCTATGCCGTGCAACAATTGAATCAATTCTTGGACGCACCCACTATACATCATTTTAATACTGCCAAAAAGGTCCTGCGTTACATCAAAAGCGCCCCTGGAAAAGGCTTATTCTATTGGTACGATAACCCAATCACTCTCAATGCTTTTGATGATTCCGATGGGGCAACATGTAAAGACACCAGGCCAGTGACATTATCGGATCACGCATGTTCATCGGTAATGCCTTAGTATCGTGGAAATAAAAAAACTATCGTCTCACGGAGTTCTACTGAAAGCTGAATACCGAGCCACAGCTCTGCGCCACTGCGAAATACAATGGCTCTCTCATCTAGCTCATGACTTTCAATGGCCCTTTCCTCTTCATGTTCCTCTCCTTTGTGACAATTTGAGTGCCATCAATCTTTCTCACAATCCTATCATTCACGAGAGAACGAAACACATCGAAATAAGCGCCATATCATACGAGAAAATGTTCAAGCTAGTCTTGTGAAGCTTATACCCGTCTCCACTTTGCAATAGTTGGTGACATCTTCACCAAACCATTGGATGGACCACATTTTCACTCTCTGCTATGTCATTTTCATATGCAAGATGCTTCCGGCTACCCAAACCCATCTTGAGGGGTATTAATATATTCATTTTAATAGTTTTTAATACTCCTTATTTCCCTTTTTCTGTTTTTTTGGCTGAGTCTGTAAAGCCTCTCTCTCCCTTTTATTCGATTGTAAGACAGAAAATATTAATTAAATGAACCCCTCTTTATTTACTCCTTACGGTTGAAGAACCTAGATTCTGTGGCTTTTGATCGAAGTGGTTTAGATCCACTCTCTAAAATAGCTCGGTTTTATAGATGCTATGAGCCAACCATAAATATATATATAATCATTGCTTTACGTTACTGTAACTAATGAATATAAAAGTTAATGTATTTGCAATAATGATCATTTTATTAAAGGCACTATACATCCATATTTATCATTTCTAATTAAATTTGTTTTGCACTATATTGTCTAATAATGTTTGGTCTAAAAAAGTAATTTGTTAAAACACCTAATATCATATATAATCGATTGAAACACATTTTCAAACTACTTTCAAAACCTATGTCATCAGTGACATATAAAAAAAATATTTGTTTAACACCTAATATCATATATAATCGATTGAAACACATTTTCAAACTACTTTCAAAACCTATGTCATCAGTGACATATAAAAAAATATTTGTTTTAGTTATCATATAGACTTAACATTTAATGATCATACGTGTAAGAGTGATTAACTTATGAGAATATTTGTAATTTATGTCTAGTATGTATCACTAGATCTTAATAGTTGAGGATAAAGAGAAAAATAAATAAATAAATTATCTTGACGATTACTTAGAAATGCCTAGGCCTTATCATGATTCGGTTTTACGTATAGTTATTCGGTTTGGTTGGCATATTTTACCCCAAACCAAACCAAGCGACGTCGAACCCAATGGTTTTAATTTGGGTTGGTTTGAGTTTTGGATACGGTTTGGTTTCGGTTTTACAAGCCCAAGCTACCAAAAGCTAATAAACCATGAAGTTAGCAGCAGTACAAGTGTACAACAGTGCTAATTACTTAATAACATCAGTTGCACATAAAATATTAATTGCATAGACTCTTAATAACATATAGTGTACGGATTAGCACATGAAGAACATCATTTACTCACGTGAGCAAACATATTTACGGTACCATTCTTGCTAGAATCACATAAATACTCTTTGAGCAGTACTTACAAAGTACTCTTGGTTGGTGAGTGTAGACTTAGGGTATCAATGACATGATCCCAAACCTTGGCTCTTCGCTTACCACCAACACGTCTACCACCAACACCCGTGGCAGAATTTGGGCCAGCTTTTGGAGGACACCTCATTTATCTTTTTGGAAGAGGAGGGTTTTCATTTGACATGCGTTTTTGCCAATCTCATGAATTATCAACTTCTTGCGATTCACGGCTAGCATTTCAACACCAGCTGAAACAAATTAGAGATTTGAGTAATAATGGGTGTTTATATATGGTAATTCGGTTCGGTTTGGTTTGAGTTTGGGTGGGTTATAATTAGGATAATCGAACGGACCATTTAAATTCAGTTCGGTTCCAATCAAACCGAATTGATCGGTTTTATTTTGGTTTAGTTTATTTCGGTTCGATTCGGGCTGGTTTATGGTTAGGATCGGTTTTTGTCGGTTTTTTCCTTTCAGGCCTAGAAATTCCTATAAAATCCTTTATAAACAACATGTCGAAAACTGGGTGTTACGCCCATCCTCAAAGTGAATCCCGTTATCCAAGATCGGCGTTTTGGGTATGCCATATCGCATACGATATTCTTCCAAAGGAATTTTGAATAGCCTTGGTTGTAATCGTGGTTAGAGCCCTAAACTCTACCCACTTTGTGAAATAGTCTATTGCGACCACGAGAAACTTGAGGTTTCCTAGAGCTCGAGTGCCGGTCCGACTAGGTCAACGACCCGTTGATCAAAGAGGCCATGAGAGATTATTGGGACCGTGTTTTGAGAGGCTCGGTGTGTGTGATGTTATCGTGTACTTGACATGGTTTACACTTTTGAATGAGGGCCCGACATCTCGTTGCATCGTGGGCCAATACTAACCGAACAACCAACATTTTGAGAGCCAGCGTCGAGCACCCGTGTGGTTTCCACATATTCCCATGTGGATTTAGTGAAGTAAGTAATCTCGCTTCATCTTACGAGGCTTTGAGCCAAGGGTTTCAAAACTTCATGTATCAGAGCGTCATTAAAGAGAGTACCCGGTGTCGGGATTTTTAATTTTTCGGCATGGACTTTATCGGTGGGGAGCATTCCATTTTTGAGATAGGACATTATAGGATCCATCCTGGGTGCCTTTATGCGTGATGAGTTGAACTTCCTTAGCTTTATAGCTCCGTTCTGCTTTAGTGACTCGACTAGTACCCTTTTGTTGGAGGCAAGTTAAAGGCCAATTTAGAGAGTGTCCGCTCATCCATTTGAGATCGGAAACACGCTCGATCCGAACACTTTGGAAGGCTTGTAGGCAAGATCGAGCCGTAGCTAGATATGTTTTCATGGCCTCTTCGTTCACTTCTAATCCATGGCGTGGTTGGCTGACCAGTGGGTGTAGCTATATATCTGCAAATTTTTGCCCCGAGCCATTGTCGCTAAGTTGACCCTGCAAGTGTGACCGCTAGCCATATTCGGCCGTGTTATTAGTGGCTTGAAAACTAAAATGCAAAGCATGAAATTCTTCTCCCTTAGGGATCGACCAACATGAGGCTGACCGACTCCTCTTAACTTGATGCCCAGCATCGACATATAAGGTCCGTTTGCTCCAATTTGCGGCTCGGATGCTTTTGGTCAATGTTGATGGCAATTCCTTGACCAAAATTAGCTAGGTCTTGAGCTT
This sequence comes from Gentiana macrophylla, assembly GCA_026214975.1. NCBI lineage: Eukaryota > Viridiplantae > Streptophyta > Magnoliopsida > Gentianales > Gentianaceae > Gentiana > Gentiana macrophylla. The sequence continues at coordinate 65,647,319 of CM047816.1, read as the reverse complement.
TAACCATGGTTGGCGGAAATCCGGGTCATACTCCGCCAATTCTACCACCTGTTGGCTGACCTTCCTAAAGTTTTTGGTCAGGCCGATATTTTTCGAAGGGCTGATCATTGATCACAGCTATCGGACGGCTTGAAAGTAAGGCCTAAGAGCATGGACTAAGGAGAGTGTCGGTTTCTCGGTGTTTGAATACCACAACTTTAGGGCCGTGCAGGCTTTGCTCATATAGAAAGATCAATCTTTGTGTATTTGTCTTGCTCCCTAAGAGAAGCTGCTGATTATGGCTTCATCATATCTTGATAAATAGACCAACAAGGTCTCTCGCTTTTTGATGAGAGGTTGAAGTGGGCAGCTCGAGCCAAGTAAGTTTTAGGTCTTAAAAATCATTTTGGCACTCTCGCCTTTATTTAAATGGGTTAGCGTTCTTTAGGATTTTGAAGAATGAAAAAGCTCATTTGAGCCGACTGGACAAGAATATGTTGAGGCGGCTATTAGCCTATCGATCACGAACTTCTTTGATACTTATTGGCGGAGGCATGGTCCTTAAGGCTTCAATTTTATCTCGGGTTGGCTTTGATCCATTTTTGGATATCATGTAGCCCAAAATTTTCTCAATCGACTCGAGCGTGCATTTCTTGGGGTTGAACCGTTTGCATTTTTAGAGCACTTTGAAGACTTTTAGCGTCAGCAACTAAGTATTGGTCTAGAGACCTAATCTTGATGAGAGAGGTCATCCACATATACTTTCATGCATCTTCCAATCTAAATCTTTAAATATAGCCTTGACACGCATGCTTTAAGAGGTTGCTCTGCGTTTAGACCAAAGGGCATAGTTAATGTAGGAGTGTGTGCCGAACTCGGTGATGAAGCGATGTTTTCTACGCATCTGTTGAACCATGTGGCGATGCAGTGATACCTTTATAGGCATCCAGAAGGCAAATACATCAAAATCCCACCATTGAGTCTACGAGGCTATCTATCTTGGGCAACGGATAACAATCTTTGGGGCGTGCTTTGTTGAGATCGGTGTAGTCAGCACACATCCTCCAAGCTGCTATCGGGCTTGTGAATGAAGCCGGGGTTTGCTAGCCCTTTCTGGGACTCACTTCTCGGATGATATTAGCTTCGAAGCAACTTAGTCCTTAGTTCTCAATCACGGCGTTCGATTCTCACCACCTCGGTGCATATAGATCCACCCGATCGATGAACACTCAAACCGAACTCACAGGCGTAACTTCATAAAAGCAATACAAAGAATAAGATCGAAGAGAATGAAGCATGGTCCGCTTTCTAGGTTGCCGTTGGACATCGATAGAAGTGCTCAAGCCATCACAAATAGTTGAAAGAGTTCCGATGCGAAAGCAAGGAGGATCCCTAATAACATCTTTCAAGTCAAGCAGTTAGGAGCTCATACCAGGTAAGAAAGGAATAGAAGAGCGAACATGAAATGAAAGAGTTAGTTGATTGCTATACGGCTCCAGACTCTAGATAAAGAGTCAAAGATCTATGTTGTTTGCCTGTAAACAAAAATAG